>CM026422.1:19214595-19814595 GCA_014871385.1 Ceratodon purpureus
ATGTATGTATATATAAATATATATATATATATTTATATATATATATGTTTATATATATATATTTATATATATATGTTTATATATATATTTATATATATATTTATATATATATATGTTTATATATATATTTATATATATATATTTATACATATGTATAAATATAATGTATATTGTTGCTTACGATACGTGTATATTTATACGTGATATACATATTTTTATCTGTATATATATATATTAATATGTATATGTTTGCATATGATACGCGATATACATGTTTTGAACCACATATATATATATATATATATATATATATATATATATATATATATATATATATATATATATATATATATATATATATATATATATATATATATATGCGTGAATTTAAGCATATTGTATTTAGGAGTTTAAAGATACGGACGTCAAAATGTTTATATATACATATTTTAAAATGTACGTATGATATATTGTATACGTATATACCATATATTTATATATATGGTTATATAAAGTATGATATGGATTGAAGTTATATGTTGTTAACGAGCTTATATTCCTTGGAACATGAAGGAACATAAGAGATACTTTTGATCATGGGTACTTCACTAAAAACCACAGAACACATATTATTCGTAAATGTGTATATTTATTTCTCTACATTAATATTATATCTATATCTGAAAAAAAAATTATATAATTATGTCAAATCAATCTAAATTTATTTTGCAATTTAGGAAAGTATGCTGATTAAGAATAAAATTGATATATATATATATACTTATATAGCAGTATATATATATATGTATCTATATATTTACATGTATAATTGTTCTTATCCACAATTCCATAAATACTTAGACATTTATATATATTAGCATATATAAATATATATATATATATATATAAATAATTTTATCTATAATTATATAATTATATAAATACTTATACTTAAATATGAGTATAAATACCTATACGTAAGTAGGGAATGAAAAGGCATCCTATGATAGTTTTATTTCTTCAATTTTGTACCCGTAGATGATTTTTTTTTTAACGTATTCTAGTGTATTCATATCGCTTACGGATTTCATGGTACGTTCAATAAATTTTTTTAAGTTTATGGCAAGGCAAATACTATAAAGTAGTTATAAAATGAATTCATACTACAAAAAACCCTTCAATTTGTAGACTTTGTAAACAAATTTAATGTTTAAGGAATGGCTCGAAAGAATGACAATAAAAAGAAAAGGATAGAAGAGAAAATGGTTTGTATATTTGTATAACTAATTTTTGGTCACAAAAGAAGAAGTTTTGGTTACTGCTGTAGATATTGCTTTCCCGGAAATATAAATTCTGAATGCATTAAATTCTTTCCATACGTGGCACCACCCGTATGGCTGGACTCGCTGCCCGCAGCCGCCATTTTGTTTTTTCCCACTGCCCTGCCCGACGTGTCGTGAACAGTCCACGACGTTGTTACATTTTTTTTACTCTCTCCGTGTATGTCGCCGACTCCCGAGACTGCCTCGCTCCTCCTTCCTGCGTCGGATTTCCAAGACTGCTTCGTACTGTCTCTCTCCACGCGAAGCTCAAGGTTGTTGTTCTGTCTGCGAAGTTGGAGGTGTGAAGATGTAGGGTTTTCAGCGAACAACATTGTGTTTTTAGGTTGTGTTTTAAGCAGTCTTGTTCTTCATTTGGGTTGGTGCTCATGGGTTTGTGGAGGCGAGCATGGAGCTGGAATTGTCGATAGTTTATCTAGGGAGGTTTTAGCTATTCTAGAAACCCTAGGTCAACATTATCTTTGGCGCCGGAGTATCCTTCGCTGAGGCTGTGGTTTGTGTTCACGCATCGACTGGTTTCGATAGAAATCGGAGAGTTTATGTGAGCGGCGCTGCATTTGAAGGTACGTTGTAGGGTGTAAATTGTCTTGTTTTCTGCTCCGAAGTACGTCCTCTTGTGCTATTATTGTTACTGCCTTATAATATCTGATTTCTAGGTATTGTTGTTGCTCCGTTGTTTCTTTTGTTGCTCCGAAGTAACGTTTGATAGTCAGTGAAGTTGTTTCTGTAGTTCCGAAGTCTTGTAGAGTATGATACTGAGTTTCTCTATGTGGAAGAAATGATTCCTTTTGTTTAACGTTTGAGAGTCGCTATGTTTCCATTTTCGCGTCGTTGTTTGTGTTCTACGACGACCTAAACTGTCCCATTAATATATTCGGTCTCTTTCGTGTTTTGTGCAGATCTGTTTTCTTCATCGTGTAGCCACAAGTTGCGTGAAACCGTACTAGGCAGCCTTTTGACAGACGAGGTAAGACTGACCTTGCTTGAATTCTGTCATCGTCATTGTGATGCACACAATTTGCTAGTTCTGTCTAAGTTTTACAGAACTTTACTGAATCTGATTTGTTAGTTTGATTGAATATAGATCTAGTAAACCTTTGAATTAGATGATATTGAAATGGTAATGTATATGTGTTAGGGTATTGGTATAGGAGTGCCGAAGCGTAAACTTTTGGAAGGGAGGAACATAGCTTATTTCAACTCCGCACCCAAAATTACTGTTTTTGCAGTACTGGACCCTGGTACGCACATTTTCCTTTGTCTAAACAGATGTTGTTGTTAAATATTCTCTCTTCTAAGTGTTCCTCTAGGTCTCCAAAGGGAGTTCATGATGTGTTCTATATGTTTCATGTTTTAACATTGTACTACTTACCAGTATTAGATATGTCTATGTTGTTGTAGATTCAGGAGCGATCGCTTATAGTTTTCTGAGAGTGCATATAATTTTTATCCAGATTTGTAGGGAGTTTCAATTATCAGGATGTTTTGCATCTAATAATTTCATATGTAGAGCTTCTTATCTGTACAATTGAATCCATAGTTCCCCAAAGCAGAATGCAACCGAGTTCAAATTCTATCCAACTGTTGTATCAGTTTTGTCGTTTGCAGTTTATGGTATTTCTATATTTGTGTCTTTGTATCCTCTGTTTTCATTTTCTTTTGCATTTGACATACGTTGGAACTCACTTTGATATTAACTGGTATAGAGAAGTCTATAAATTTACAGGTTCATATGTTTCATATTGATGTGTAAGATATAAAGTACATTTAGCTCACAGTTACAAATTAATATAAATAAAAGTTTAGCTCACTGTGAGCTAAACTCTAACTAATTAGATGCAAATAAGCCAGAAAAGCGTTGAGAAGCAGTAAGTACAAGAGATATTTAGCTCACAGTGAGCTAAAGTCGTTAAAATTTTCAATAATGTATCTAGAGGGTTGCAGTATAATCCCGAGGCCAAGTATTATTTTGCTCACTGTGAGCTAAACCTCGATGCGATATAGCATAATTTAGCTCATAGTGAGCTAAATGATAGTAGCATTTGAAATTACTTCGTTCAAAAAATAATAACTTCTTGACAAATTAACACCTCTTTTGCTCACAGTGAGCTAAATTCTGCCAAATCAAATATCAATTTAGCTCACATTCAGCCAATTTGTCTATAAACTTAGTAACATACTACGTTTACTTCAAGCATTTGGACAAATTAAGATGTGGTTTGAAGAAAGAGGATCATCATGAAATTAGAATAAGGCTCTAATTTAGCTCATTGTGAGCTAAATACATTAACTTTCAAGACAACAATAGCCATCTTTAAGCTGTTACATTATTGTAGATAAAATACACTTTAGCTCACTGTGAGCTAAATTATGTTTCGATTGAAGTCTAATAACCAGGGAACGTGCTGAAAGTGTCCCGTCGGATTCGAATCTAATTTACCTTTGTTTTCTGGATTCAGGTTCTGATTTTCATCTACAGTCACTCCAAATAATCTTCGAGTATCTTGCGGAAGATCCACAAAGGTAAAAGGTTTAGCTCACAGTGAACTAAATCAATTAGAATGTCAATGAAGAAATCGTGATATCAATAAGATGATTCTATAGTGTACTTAGACGATTGTGATCATAGCTTACTAGAAATTTAGAACCATTCCTATTTAGCTCACTGTGAGCTAAATAATTTAACTGAGTTCATTATGTTCATTGCAGATGACGAATACACCTAAAGTTCTCATGCCGGACGGGTATGATATGAGTCACCTCGAGCCCTTCATCGAGCCATTCATAAATCCGGATCCTGATGAGCCGTTTTTTGAAGCCTCACTTGAACACTCCTACGGATCGCTTTGGAAGTTCAAAGACCTTGTCGAAGGTTGGTCTATTGCTGTCTCAAGGTACCAGAAGTTTGTGCGGATACTACACAAGGAGAAGAATTCGCCTCGGTATCTAGATCTATGTGTCGTCGAGAGAGTAAAGGTAATTGAGGAGCATCACGGGAGTTACATTGTCGTGGTTGTTGGGGCCGTTGATATAGAGTCTGAGTGTGACCTTACACACGTCCACTCCCTGGTCATCGAAGTCGGGAAGCAGAAGATAACCTTTGATCCAGAGCCATTGATTGAGAGCTTGATAGGAACCTCGGGCGAAACCTTGATGGACGAAATTCAGAAGGTGTCGTGGAAGACTGCTGATGGTGGCCCACTGAAAGCAGTTGCACTTGGGCGAAGACTGTCACGGGTTTTCCTAACGCTTACCCACTTCATCACAGACTCAGTTGTAGCGAAGGCACCACCCGTGCCGTTACAGAGTGCACCTGTTGTCTCTACCCGCGACGACTCTGCTACACCATCCCGGGGGAGTGTTCAACAACGAACTTCCTCAGCAGTTCCCACTCCTGCAAAATCCAGGGCTTCAAAGCGCCCGAGAGTAGAAGCAGATGAAGACGGTCCTTCCAAGAAGAAAAAGAAGCAAACAACAAAGGCGGGGAGTTCCGGATCAGTGCTTACGCAAACAGAGGAGACGAAGAAGACAAAGAAGAAGGATAAGGAAATCCCAGATTACGAGAAGTTTACGGAGATTCAGAAGACCTTCTGGGATGACTGTACCGAGGCCTACGTATTCAATATGAATACAACATTCCCAGTGAATGTAAAGCAGTGCCACATTGCAAAAGATGAATATATCATCAGAAACTTAGAGAGAGATATAGTAAAGTCCGTGAAGGAAGAGCTCGTACACATGGGTGACATTAATCAAAGGCAGAAAGTTTGCCTCATGCCAGTGCAAGACAATATGGAGCTACTGCCAGAGAAGCCAACGTCGTGGGATCAGATCAAGGACGGGAAGTTCATGATAATAAACGGACAACATAGTATTGTTGCATCGCAGGAGCTCCAAATCGAAGGATGTGGAGAAAAACGAAAGAAAGAACTCGAAACTTGGGATGCATACATTGTGTGGTCGAAGGATCCTCTTATTCTTGTCAGAATATCAGAATTTTACAATATGTGTAACCATCTCAACCATGCTCAACCTACGTGGGGGACCAATATCTTAAGCGCCCGTAATGTCTGGATCAGCCAGGGGAGACCAACGAATATAAAGGATGGTACGAGAAACAATGACGCAGTTTACAATGTAAAGAAATTTCAGGTAGTCTACTCACCCATAGAAGGATACAAAAATGTATATGTCGTGAGTTTAGCTCACAGTGAGCTAAATTCACATCTTCTGTTCTCTCACCGTGAACAAATCCTGACTGTAGTGCATCAATTTCTGCTACATCAAACTCAATAACACTGGAAATTAAACGTTACTCTCTTAAACATTTTTCTAGTATTCATTATCATTTAGTTTATATTTACCTTACTAATACAGTGTTAGTCCCATTGTTTATGACGTATTTGCAATCTTCGCTTTGATCTATGTGTGCTGAAATCCATAAGTAATAACATCTTTCAACGACCTGTTTTTCTCCAGAAATTTCTCGAGCTTCTGATCAAACGGTTTCAAAACATCGACCCCAATAAAGACGGTAAGAGTGTACAAGGGCCAGCGGATGTGAAGAACGAGATGGTGATTATCACCGCAGCCGAGGATCATTTCATGTTGTGGAGGGAATTTATAACAAAGCATAGCACTGGTGAACTGATTGACCCAGAGACTTGCGAGCGCTTCAATCAGAAGAAGGGGTTTAAGGGTGGTAAAGCATTCCAGCTTCAGCGTAGCTTCTTTCGCGGGATGGGTTTCATGACAGAAGAAGAAACGAAGGCATTGGTTCGACATCTGTTGATGCTTACCAAGAATTGGAAGTTTAGGTACCCTAAAGTTTCTGTGCACAAGACACGTGGTACAGTGTTACCGCATCACTACTCTTCTGGGGATTGGATGGCGAGGAAGAAGCGTAAAAGGATATGCATCCAAGAGCTTCACGATGTGAAGCCCAGTCTTGGGCTCTGCAATCCTGACTATACAATTAACAAGAAGAAGTGGCACGACTGGAAAGCCAAGCACGGTGTTTCGAATGCGACTTTTAATATCCTCCTAGATCGGCCTGACAAGGGATTCTACGGATTTCGTGCCGAGAAGAAGGGTATGTTCAAGAGGGCCCGGAATTTGACGGAGCGGTGGCCAGAAGTTTTCCCATTCTTTTCCAGATTCTTGGAGGTGAAAGGAAATTTTGTGCCTCCAACCGGTCGAATCCGAACTCGGCTCTTCAACGCTGTGAAGATGGAGTTCGGAGTACAGTGGACCTATGACAGCATCCCTCACCTAAGCCTAGCTTTGTTAGATTTTCGTGACACCCCAGGTCATTCAACGAAAGACGACACGGTGGACAATCCTTTCTTTAAGGCATTCCTGAAGAAGCTAATGGCGGTGAAGGGGCCTTCGATCTCGGACCCGGAAGTGTGGGTTTGGATTTCTGCTACGCAGAAACGAAATGCTCAAGCGATCGCGTACGCAGAGAAGCACATGAAAGGGTATTCAGTACTTCCTTCCAGGTACATACCTGCTAAGAATGAACGCCTCAACGACCACACCACCCGAAACTCTGGCAAGGACGAACTGTACTTGGTGTTCTTGTTGCGTGCTGGTGGTAAACATGACAAGAAAAAGGTGAAGGCGTCTTATACAGCTCCAAATACGAACTACTATACAGTATATGGGCTGTACAAGGAAGCTCATCTACGGCTCAACGCTCGGGAATTGCGAATGGAGTTCTACCTGGAGTTACTGAATACGTTTTGTTTGCCGGGTGAGAACTTCTGGGGGGTCTTCAGTGGAACCAAGTGCATGTTGGCAGCTCGGGTAAGCTTCTTTCTCCTTGATTTTAGAAATGTTTTTGCTCTGATTGGGATGTGTTTGGCTTTTCTTATATTGTTCAACGTGAGCTTAATCGAGTATGCTTCGCGTAGGTTATTCAGTTTCTGTCACAACTGACTAAGTATTCTCTAAACAGTTTAGCTCACAGTGAGCTAAACGTGATAAATAGATTATTGAAATTAATATTACATTGTTCTACTACACGCTGATACATAATATTAGGTACCATTTTATTGTATGGTGGTGATGTGCGTTTCTATCTAATAAATATATTATCTCGACAGTGAGCTAATTCATAAAAGCACTAAGAGTTGTTGGCATCTCAGTAAATCATTCGATGAACTGAGATCTTGCTTAACCATTTAGCTCATAATGAGCTAAATGTTTTATCCTAATCTTTAATGTTATTTTTAATTGCTTAGACTACTAGACTAGAACGATTTCCTTCTGTTCAAATATTTGCGGATTTACAATATGAGGCAGCGTCAGTTGTTTTTTGGCGGTTTAGTTTCTTAGCACTTCGAGTGGATTGTAAAACAGATGTGTAGCTCCTCAGTATGATACCTCTTTATTTAGCTCATTGTGAGCTAAGTCGGCCGGATTTGAAGTTTACTAACAGTGTTAAGACATATGTATGTGTTTCAGATATATGGTATGTTCTACTATGGAATCATTGACCACAACTTTGATGAGTGTTACAAGGATATGTCAAAGCTTGTACCATCCCTGGATATCAATGATTTCGTCCACGAGAACTCTGTCTATGATTCAAAAGAGACACATCCGGCACTAGAGAGGCAACAGTTCCTTGAGAGCGACGAGTTTGATCGTCCAGTTGGTTTAGACTTGTCCACCGACGACGAAGACGAGGAGTCACCTGATGACATCGATGACAATGCTGATGCTGCTGAGGACCTTCGTGAAGACATAGGAGCTGGCTTTGATGAAGAAGATGCACCGCCCCCTAGCCCACGGACAGAGCCTCGGCAACTGCTATTAGCTCACAGTGAGCTAAACATGGGTGCACCGCGGGCTCGAGGCTCTTGCCCTCTACCTGAATCTCGCTTTAGAAGTCAGAGTTCTAGATTGGGTCGACGGTTAGTGAGGAAGTTCAATATTGAGCAAGACCTCCAAGCTGATCTCGTAGGATCATCATCTAGGAGGAGGACCGAAGCGGAGGAGGAAGACTCCAGGGATAATGAAGAACAGATGGAAGAAACAGTTGTCGTGCAACTCAAAGACGGGGTTTTTATGGGGGTTCCCTTAGTGCCACTAAGCGACTCCGAAGACGATGATGAAGATGTGCCCTCTCCCAGTGCCAATTGCCAGGGCGAATCGTCGAGACCGGTTATTCCTACTGTCGCTGTGCGTCTCGAATCGGTTCCAGAGGATGAGGATGAGGTATTTAACGCCGCGGGTAAGGCTCCACATCCTGAAGAACCAATCGTCAAGAAAGAGATCGATTGGTTTGATTGGAACATGAAGCGGAAAAAGCAGAAAAAGGAAAAGAGTGAGAGAGAAGCGGAGGCCACTCGGATTCTGGTGGAGGAGGCTCGGTTGGCTAAGGAGAGGGCAGAGACTCAACTCATGGAACAGCAGGAGAGAGACAAGCAACGCGACAAGGAGATTGCTGACATGAAAGCCATGCTCGCTCTTATGGTTGCTCACAACTCTGGTTCCATCTCTGCTCCAGCCTTGGAGCCTAGTCCGAGTATCGACCAGCCGTTTTTAGCTCACAGTGAGCAAACTAACCTGGATGTACCGGGGAGTGTAAACTCCGACAGCGCTAGGGCTGTAAATCCTCCCCCTTTAGAATTACTTGTGATTTCCCCTGATTTGGCTGAAACAGCCTCGGAGGAAGATTTGCAACCGCCGGTTCCTAAGACCACCTGCAAGCCAGACACCCCGGTGCCTCAGACGCCGGATGAGGATGATGACATGGATAGGAATGTTGGTGGTGACCGAACCTCGATGGAGGTTGTTAAAAACAGTTCTAATGTGTCTGAGCAGGGGCAGGGTATCTCAGTGAACACGGAGAGCTTGAAGGAAGGGCCTTCAGATTGTCACTTGGATACAAATGCACCTACAGATGGCGAAGACGAGGAGTTGTTAGATTATGAGAACTCCCCGGAGATATCACTGTCGCTCCCAGATGCTTTGCCCATTGTCTTGGAGGGCCAGAAGGGTGCAGACGGTCATGAGGTATGCGGTTCTGGGATTTACGTGAATCTTAACCTCTAAGTGTTAGGGCTGCATTGTTATTTGCTTAAACAGTTTACCTTATCTGAATGATAAGTGATTGTACAAACAATTTGAAGTGTGACACCATTTATAAAGCTTAAAACTCCTCATCCGGGTTTCCATTTCAGCCTAATACAAATATTGTATTCACAGTAGATATTGATTCACATTAGATATGTTATGACTTTTACAAGATCTTGACTTGTTTAAATTGTTGTTCTGAATGGATGGTCAGCTAGAAGCAACTGACTATGTTCATCGCCCGGTTGCTGTTAAATCTCTGGTTAGCGAGGTGGAATTGCGTTCAAATTGTTCAAATCAGAAATTCAAATTGTCCTCGCCTTTTCGTGCTTCTGCATTTCATCAGGTAACGGTTTTTGTCTTGTTTCATTGCTTTTCCAGGCTGAAGCGTCTACAAAGGTCTCACGAGGTCTTAAGGGTGTAGCTCCCAAGAAGTGGCTGAACGTTGTATTGGACATTAATGGAATTCTAAGTAAATGCATCGACAGGCGGAGTGGATTGAAGGACTTAGTGACGAACCACGTTAACCTAGGAGTTCTAAGCCCAACATTCCCCACTCTTATAGGTCCTAAAGCTGTGTATGTTCGGCCGGGATTTACAGATTTTATATCATTCGTGAACAGTTTCGCTCATATCGTCGTGTGGAGTTCAATGAAGTTCACGACGGCCATGGATGTTGTGAATTACCTGTTCAATGGCTTGCCAATGCCTTCGCTTATACTTAGTCAAGAAGATTGCGACCGTATTGAAACATCTCGTCGTACTATCTTGAAGTACCCGGACGGAGACAAGCCGATTTTTCTCAAAACTTTGTCAAGGGCCCTTTTCGAGAAGAGTTCCACCTACAGCAGTGCAAACACAATCCTGATTGATGATAGTCCAGAGAAGAGTATATGTAACAACACTGGAAATGCGGTTTTCTTAAAATCATGGGTTGAGAAAGATGCGGATGATTGCGTTCTTATGTCAGTATTGGCCCCATGGTTGTCAACGTTGGACAGGAATGCGGGAAATGGGAAACTAGTAGAGTACGTTGATGCAAATAGAATCGGAGTCCCTCCTCTGTCCCAAGACGATCCACTATTTCATCACATTTTAGAAGGGATGGCGCTTTCAACACGGAATATGGGTGTCAGATTTAATGTTTGCGGCGTTGGCAAACATAAGGCTTTTTAAACATTATTTAGGGCAAACTGAACTTGCTCACTGTGAGCTAAACTGTTGACTATTTTGTAAATGTTTTCGTAATTGTCTTTCTACAGAGAACATGGGTTTCAGAATTCAATGTTTGTGGTGTCGGCAAACATAGGGCTTTTTAGGACGGACTAAATTGGCTCACAGTGAGCTAAACTGTTGACTATTTTGAACATGTTTTTCTAAATGTATTTCTTAAACTTGCTTAAATGTTTTTCTAAATGTATTTTTGAACTGTTTACCACCTGAGTTGCCATTTATATTGATTGTCATTTCCGATCTTTTATCTAATGGATCCAATTGCTTTTTTTGGTATCATTTCTCCAGGTTCCACCAGTACGCTCCGTTTCTGGTGGCCTTGATTGCAGGTACGGTCATTCTTTGGGAGCGCCATCCATACATTCAAGTGGGGAGGTGGTCGGTACATGCTCCATATCCGAAGGTGAAGCATTAAGAGGTCAAGAGTACTCCAAACCGTTTTTACTGTTCTCAGCAACTGATGCTGCTTCTGCGGCTATAGATTTCTCACGAGGGGACTTGGAGCAAGATGTTGTGAATAGTCCTCCTAGCAGTGGAGGGGGACGATTTGTAGCTAACTCACCTTCTCCTCTGAAGTTGGTTGGGAGATGCACTCCGAGACGGGAGCGTTCTACCTCTCCAACGCACCAAACAGCATTGACCCCTCAAAGGCAATTATACGGGGCCCTTGGGTTAGAACGTGAACCTCCGGTAATCGAGACATTAGCTAATCCTGTTGTTAATACTAGTAAAGACCATGTTGTAGAAACAAAATCCTTAGTTAGTATTATTTCTTTGCCTACGCCAATTAGTGAGCAACGTGATCGAGATCGTGGTGTTTCGAAACACTTAATGCCGACAATGTCAAGTGGTGCCCCTAAACCTCCTCGAATATCTAGATTTCAGCCAACCCGTTCCTGTTCCTCTACAGGCCCGGATCTAGCGACCCTGAAGAGGCAAATGAGAGTCTCTTTAGCGCACCCAATTCTTCGACTTCAGACGAAGACTTCTGTTTTTGCTGAATCCCACCCTAGGACAGTTTCGCGAAGGGGCGCGATCATGAAGGCCATGGAGGAACTCAAGGCAAGAGAGGAGATGAAGTCCCGTGTGTGAAATTCTAGTGGCTGATTACTTCACTTAATTTATTTCAATGTTTCATTTTTCCCACATCATGCAATAAACATGCGATACAATGTCGTACCAGTTTCTATTATTTTCTTTTGAAAAATAATGATAATGCCATGATGTTGGACGCTACAGCTTTCATTTGCCATTTATATTAGCTCAGAGTGGACTAGATGCATACTTCACTATCGAAGAGTATTGATGATGCGATGATGTTAGATGAAACTGCTTTCTATGGTTGAATTTTAGCTCTTTTTGGACTAAATGCATACTTTAATGTGTCGTGTAATTGTTTATCTAACGAAGTTATTATATCCTACATGCCTCACATAGGTTTCCTGAATAATATAACCCTACACATACATCACACAAGGGAATTTCCTCAATGGTCCCTATAATGAACAACATTATTAAGAAGCAGATATAGTAGCTCATAATGAACAATATTTATTTAGCTCAATATTTGAGGTAATTTAGCTCATTGTTGACTTAAATATGGATTTAGCTCATGGTTGAGGCTCCCGGAAAACTAGGGTTTTAAATCCCAAAGTCACCATTTTGTCCCAAATTAATGAATATGGTGTTATATTTGGAAATTTTTAATGCAAACACGCAACACGATTGTCTTTGAGATTATTAAAAGAATTTAACTTTGATAGTGGAAATATTTCATTCCATGAAGAGTCAAATTTTTCTTGCTCGTCTTTGTCAAGATGTGGAAAAATTATTGTTTATCTTATGGAAAATAGAGATTTTGTTCCTTCTTCAAATTTCAGAATAGACAAAAACTCGTCTTTTAACCACATGGTTTCATATTCTAAAACAAGGTGGATTATCAAAAATTTAGAATGAGCATTAGGAAATATATAAACCTATGTTCATAATTCCTTTTTGTGAATGCTTTACAATGTTCCACCTTTTCGCTACCAAAAACTTGAGAAAGGATTGCTCATGGGTCTTTAGTTTCACTTTAGAAGTGAAGTTATGAAGCCTATGAAGTATGCATGATTCTTGAATTGGAATCTTAGATATTAAACCTTTTTCATATGAATTTTTTTATTTAAAAAATATGTACATATCAGAGTTTGGAGTTATAGATGTTTGATATTATTGTCTTAAGTTCGAAACTATGATTTAAAAATAAGTTAGAACCTGTGTCATCATTTGGTTGTAGGAATTTTACTGAATCGTTAGTAGTAATGTTAAAATTAACAAGAATGTATGGCAAAAGTAAAGGGTGAAATGTTGGAATTATACAAAATATAGAGATATCATGTGAAATTGGTTGTTGTAAATAAAAATAAAAATAAACAAAAGAATTTCTTAAAGTTAAATCATTTATTTATACTCTTTTGTTTTTGTGGACATAGAAGAAATGCATGGATGATGAGAACAAATCCCTTCCACTTCTCTAGTATGCATTCTACTGTTAAAACATCTAAACGTGTTTGCTTATAGAGGGTCGCTGTGTCCACCATCAGACAAATTCATACTTTGATTACAGGGTCGCGTATTGGGCCTTAGTTTCACTCCAAAGGTCAATATCTGAAGCCCGCAAAGTGCACATGGTTTTAGAATAGGAATCTTAGATGCTTGGTCTTGCTGGGATGGGGTATTAAAGAAAAAGTATACTACCTGCATGTCAGAGTTTGGGGTTGTGGATATCCAATTGGTCTTCTGTACTCCCTCTGTCCCATAATATCTGACCTCTAGGTTCTTTGAATCTACTAGTCAGGGTAGATTTGAGAGAATCTACGGATCGGGCAGTATGGAACAGAGGGAGGATGAAATAATTTATTTTTTTGATAAATCAAAACAATGTGTCATCATTTGCTTATAAGAATTTTAGTGAATCATTGGTAGAAATGTTAAAATTAAGAATGCTACATGGCAAAGGAAAGGAAAGAAATGGTAGCTCGTTATCTACTAAATATGGAGATACTATGTAAAGTTGGTTGTAGTAAATAAAAATAAGATTAATAAGTTAATTTCATAGAATTGAGTAATTGTCTATAATATTCTACTCTTCTGGATGTGGAAGAATGCGTAGACAGTCAAAACATATCCCTTCCACTTTCCTACTCTATATTTTGTTGTTAAAAATTCGAAGTGTGTTAGCTTACTATAGATTCAAAAATAATTAAAGAACAAGTGGGTAGGTAGAGTGAGGGTCAGATAAGTATCAAATTACTTGTAGGTCACTGAAAATCAGAAGTTGATTTTTAGGTGCTGAAGTGGTGCCGCATAGAACCATCAAATGACATGAATCCATGTTGATTGATTTTTAAGAAGTGAGGTAAAGAAGAGCTTAAAAAATATCCATTTGCTGCGGGCAGAGATAATGATTTTTAGGTGTTGAGGAGAACCATCAAATTTAACTTCAGAAGATACATGGACAAATGCACATAAACTTGCCAAATATGCATCTTACATTTCTCATTGTTGCCACTAGACAAAACTAAATATAAAGTAAAGTTAAAAAGACTTTTTGGAAGTTCTAGATTTTCCATTATATTGTAGAAATATGTCTTCATATAGGTCAATGTAAATTGATTCTAATTTAATAAGAGATAGAGAAGCAATCAAAGATGCATTTTACTTCAACTGATTTTGTCATGAGATAGAATCGAATATAGGTTAGAGTAAAATAGACTTAAACTAAAAGTTTTAGATGTTACCACAGTGGAGTAAAAAAATCCTTCTTTGTAATAGGTCAATGTGAAAATCACTAGATTAGTCTAAATCACTAGAAAAGAATGGATAGATAAAGACAAAGATGAGGGTTTTAAATGAAAAAAATATAGCTTTGCTTTATATACTTGGACAATTGGTTTAAACATGACCTTTTACGCATTCTTTTGTAAAGCATCTAAAGAATATTTACATACAATAGTAAAGTATTGTCGTTCTTTTACATGGTATTGAATCCATGCTTTTAGTCTCTTTATAGTCATTAATTGTATCATACTCAGCGACGCTATCTTGTGAGCGGTGAGCAGTGAGCGATGAGCGGTGAGCACAAAATTTCAGTTTTTTTCAAAAAGAAGTTTGAATTTTTTTTACAAAAATGAAATATTTTCACCCAATTCTATCAAAAACCATAATCTTAAAACTCTTTCTTCGAAGACATGATTAAATAATAAATGACACCTATTACCGTGGAAGGTTAATAAATTTGACTATTTTTAAAAAAAATCCCAAAAAAGGAAAAACAAAAAAAATTGCTAAATTTATTTCAAAAGAAGAAATGGGATAAAAACCAAAACTAGGTGGGAAAAAAACTCTTACGCAAGGCCTTTTTGGATTCACAAAGAGAGTATTCTTTTATATCCACTTTTGAAAATAAAATTCCACAAAGATATAACATTGAAAGGTGGATTCGACAGTCGATTACATGTGGTTTTAAAATTACAATTTTTGTTTTTAATATACCTTTTTATGATTTACTACAGAATATTATATAATTGAAAATTTGAAGGGGCTTAGTAGATATGATCTTTATTTATAGAAGGTAAGTTCAAATACATACTAAGCATAAATTAAAATTAAATCCATTAGGAGAAAATATGAGTCACAAAGTAAAAACTTCTATATCAATTGCAATTAGTTCCAAAGAAACATCCAAAGGAATCTATCAAGTGTAGTAAGTTCTAAAAACGCATAACTTTGTTGAAACCAAGTCGATGAAAGTATCCACTTTGTAATCCATCTTTTAGAGATATAAAGGAATTTAGTAAACGTGTTTGTCGTACTTTTCTTATCCTATCTTTCCAAGGATCTATAATATCATCTTCATGAAATTTAAGAATGTACATTGCGGTTAATTGATGATAGTAATGGAGTACAGCTTCCCCTTTCCACCATCTATAGAAATAACATATCTATAACTACAACATGGTATGAATTTAAAATTTATCATACAACAATTGTTTAAACCCCACAAGAAAGATTTCTAAAAACATGTAACAAGTATTATTTCCCAAAACAATTGATCTGGTAATTTTCCATAAAAACTATCAAATAATACTCAAAATTAAACCACTTGATGGAACTCTTGAATCTCAAAGACCCATAAAAGGATGTGTCTTTCCAATGAAAAATACATTCAAAGCATACAAAGTGACGTAGGAATCCAAAAGAGGTTTAACAATCACATGTTTATTGAATTTTGAGTTAAGTAAAAATAGGCATCCGACTTGAAAGGGATTAAAACATATAAAAGTTCTTGAAAGTTAGAAAAGATAAATGTGGCCTTCACACCTCAAAGGGATCCATAATGTATTAGCTTTTAAAAATTATTCAACAAAAAAGGTATTTTAACTATGCTGATATTCTGACAATGTTGTTTTGAATTCTTCAAATTGGCACTACACATGGAGATTTTCTCCAAATCTTTGATGTAATACACCGTTGGAAAGCCGTCGACAAGAGCTTTCCAAAAACATACAACAAGCCATATTTCCAAGAAGAAAAAAAATTCTCGTCATTTTCCATGCGAATTGTTAAAAAAAGTGTCAAAATCCCACCCACCTTAGGGTGCTCTCGGATCCGAGAGATGGATTGAGGCTGCCTCTTGCATTCACTTTTTTTGACAACTCGCATGGAAAATGATGAGATTTTTTTTTTCTTGGAAATATGGCTTGTTGTATGTTTTTGGAAAGCTCTTGTCGAGGGCTTTCCAACGGTGTATTACATCAAAGATTTGGAGAAAATCTCCATGTGTAGAGGTGCCCCCAAGCTCTGACTTTGACTCGCTTTTTTGCTCCATGTGAGCTCCAGCTCAATGTTGGATGCTCAGATTTCTCTGCTTTTTCAGTTTCAAGTGAAGGCAGAAAGCATCCCCGAACCAATATCCCTCGGATGCGAGAGGTGCCTTGGCCAAGTATTTTTTTTTGCTTTTTTGAGTGCGTGGTTACAATTTTTACTCACAGTTTGAAGTTCAAAAACAGAATATATGTAAGATTCTCCTCTCGGATCCGAGAGGAGAATATATGACAAAATATATGACAGAATAATCTATCATAAAGCGTAAAATGACCTCTGAAAAATTGCAGCTTTTCGCAATTGCGAAGGTTTTTGCCAAGTACAAAGAGAGATGGCTAAAGTGGTGGAACATGAGCAAAGAGAGACGCGTGGAGTATAACCGTCCTTCATCACCAACTTCTGATTCAGTTCTCCGGGTTTGGATTGATCAAGTTGCCTTTTCGGCTGGGGTATGTATTCAAATCTTTTGGCTGAAATTGTTGAATTCATTCCAGGTCTTCTACCGGTTAGAGAAACAATATATTTGTTTAAAGTAAAATATGTACTTATGAAAATTGTCATTGTTTGTTACCGCAGTTAGAGGAGGAGGCTCTCAATTGTTATGCTAAGATTGTAGAGGAGGACATCATAGTGTTGAAGGCACATGATTTACCAAATCCTGCATAGTGCATTGGCTCTTGGATTGAGGCTCATTCCATCACTTTGTGGGGGAAAGCCTTTAGAAATTTTTTCCTAAGGCTAGCACTTTTACCAAGAAGGAGCCATTTCTCAACCAGGCTGGTGTTGAGAATGCTATGAAGCAGGCTATCTTGAGGTATTTCTGGAGGGAGTTGGTTGTCAAGGGTGCATTTGACAAGAACAATATTCCACATCGGTTTAAGAAGTGAGTAGATGTCTCTAACAGTAATGTATTTTTAGAGATTATCAGAGAAAGCATTTTGGAGCTCTTCACCTCCATTGGATATGAATTGGGTGTAAATTTCTACATTAATCAATTTAGAAGCCATTATCTTTTGAAAAAAACCTTTAACCACCTTCCACGGCCATAGGTCCCATATATACCATGTCATGCAAAATCATCTCAAAATATTCAAATAATAGTCAAAAATTTAAAAATTTAGTGCTCACCGCTCACCGCTCGGCGCTCACTGCTCCCCGCTCACAAGATAGCATTCCTGCAATTTCGAGTAACAAGTTTGAAAAGGAACACTTGATTTCAATAATAATGATTCAAAACCACAAATGTGCAAGGTGAACCAATGTTGCACAATGAAGAAAGAGACCTTTTGTAAGTACTGCTAGAGATATCTAATAATTGTTGGTTGGAAGAAAATAAAGTTTGAAGATCAATGCAATTGCAGCAATATGTTTTTAACAAAATCAGATTAATTATGAATTTTGAGAGGGTATTGGAATGAATTACACCATATTTGTAACTTGTTATATTGAAAAAAATCCATGATTTTGAGACAATGCACATTCAATTCGACTTCACCTAAATCTTCATTGAAGATACATTTTAGAACCCTAAAGCAACACATGTATTAAATTAGGAAATTCATAATCTTCCAATATAACAAATATGGTTTTGAATACCACTAGACCAATTTTATTATCCACTTGATCAACACTCAACCATGACTACTTATTGAGTGCCAAATTGATTTAATTGCATTCAAATACCACCATGTACCAAATCTATTACCACCACATGGTTTTTGTCAAAATTTGAAAGCATTCACTCAATTTCTCTTTATCACCATTGTCTCATCCCAGTTAAACCAAAACTAACCAAAACTTGAGCACAAAACCACCACTCTTGCATCCATTGTCATGAATGGCTTGAAGTTAGCACTTGTTGCATTTGGGTGATAAGTTCATGCACCTCAAAACAAATATTTGTGTATAAAAAAGAAACAAGGTTTGTTTATGAAAAAATCAAGGTTTTAAATTTTTGTATTTGATTTTATTTTGTAAATAGAAACATTCATTGTAAATGTGTTGACAAGATAAGAGGAATTATACTATTAAAATTTTGGGTGCTGTAAAACATAAAAGTGCTTTGAAAGAAGTCATCAAAGTTTGGATTTCAAGACGATTTAGTGGCTACAAGGGTGTCTTAAATGTGCCTTACAAAAATCTAAGATAACATTTGTTTATTTTTAGACATTGTAGAGATAAGAAATTAATTTATTATAAAATAAATACTTATATTAAAATAAATACTTATATTAAATTAAATTCATATTAAATTAATATAATTTTAAGACTTATATTAAATTAAACTTGAAAAGAATTTCAAGAATACAATCAATCTTGTAGTCATCTAAATAGATGTAATATGTAGAACTCCTCTAAGTTTATCATTGATTTTAATTTTTGTTATACATTCTACTTTACAAATTCATATATTTATCCGTAATTTATAACTATAATGTCTTCAAATGCTGATTTTAGAAAAAGATACTTGATTTTAGTATAGAAACTTATGATTCATGTTAGAACATAACAAGACATAATTTGAACATCGTAGAAATTAATTATGCACTTTGAGAACGGTCATTTCATTACCAACAACTTCTTTCTAATCCACATTGGTGGCCGAAACCAACTTGCAGTTAATTGACGCAAATCCGCTCAAGTTACCATCAATGCACTCCCCAAAATTTTTTACACATAAAAAGAGACATTTTTTGGGATTTAGCCGTCAAGCCTACGGCCCGGTTTAAAGATTTGCTCCGTTTTTTATACCTAAATATTTCATTTTACTGCATTGATGTTACATGTGTCAATGATCTTTTGTTGATTATATTTGAACGCTCTTCATACAATATGCATTAATATCAAGCCCAAGTACTGTGCAATTACTTCTTTGAATGGATGCCGGTGTGACATATAATTACACATCCTTTGACGGTTCGAATTAATTAAACATGATGTTCATTGAAAACTACTTTTTAGAATGCATCGTTTCGGGTGCATAGGTAGAAATGTAAGCATGTTGCAAACAAATGCAAAATATAGGGTCCATAAATGACAGTCAAAAAAATTATCAGAAATGAAATAACTCTCAATATCTCTCATTTATCCTTGTTTGGTAGAATAAATTTGAAATATGCTCTATTACAAATCTTTATTCCATACAAATGAATACAAGAATAAACTACAACAATTTTAATCCAACAACAAATACTACGTAGGGCTTTCAAGAAAACACATATAAATGTCATAAAGAATGGCGCCGGCGCCATTCTAGGTATGGACCAAATGCAAATTAAATGTCCATTTAAAAAAAGGAGCCCATATTCTTCAAACTACATGTCCTTCACCAATCCTGAAATCAATACCACAGACGTGGCTTTCCACTTGTACTGAAAACAATTAGAACCCTCTCCTGCTTCCAAGGTCGAACAAGCAGTGCTTCCTGCTCTTGAGTTTCGAAAGACAGCTACTTATGATGTGAGAATTAAGCTACGTTGATCAGCTATGCCAGAAATGCAAACATCGACCAGAGCAAATCCAAAGAAATATCAGGGAAAGATAGCACGATCTACCTGCATTTCTGCTGCAAAAAACTTTGATCGGTATCTGAACCAATTTGATGGATCGATCCTTCAGCTGCTGAATTTGATCATATGCTCGAGGGTAGAATTCAGTTGGCGCCGGCGCCATACTGTAAGAAGAGCACATCACTGAAAGCCAACAGGAACTTTGAAGCTCTCGCCCCCGGCATTAGTGCTTGGAATTCCACAATATAAGGAGAAAAACAAGGAAAAGAAGGCTTCTTAAAAGCAAAGCACGGCTGGCATAACATCACATTACATAATAGCTCACATCCATCTTCATATGCATCCTGTACCATAAAAAGTCTGCTTGTAACTATCAATTTCTTCAATGCCAGTGACTGACCCAATTCTTTCCTACAATTTGAAGTTGAGACTGCGTCGACTGATCAGCAGCGTTTTCTGAGGAATGAGATGTGGATGGTCAGTATAAATACATAGTTTGTACATTTTATGTCGGAGGCAGCCCGTCGTCCCTCACACATGTTTGCTCAAGAATCCAGGTAGAACTCCTCGGGTTTACACCCAGCATCAAGAGTAATTTTGAGGCCTGAAGGTATCTCAAAGTGCATCAATCAGGCAGAAGTGTTGCTGCTTAATTTGTTGTGCTCTCCACAGTAGCCATGCCCAATCCTTGGCTCCCACTTCCTTCCATCAATCTCATCGCTGGTCGTCCTGGTGCTACTCACAACTAAAAATAGCAAACTTGCGAAGAGACTTAATATTAATGATAAGAAGTTTTGATGAGGTCAAGTCTCCAAACAATGTTGGTCCAGAGGTGAGTCAGTTTAAACTGTTTGGAGTTTATTTGTTAAAGTTCTCCATTTTACTAATTGTCGAAGAAGCCAACAGCATGGTTCCAAATGTCTTGCCTCTTGCACTCAAATCATTTATTGAAATTTATTCCCCCCTCAGCTGCCGAATGGGGGAGCTGCTCTTGGTTAAGGTTGTATTCACAATCACATTGATGGGTATATAATGTTTTTGTCTACTTGGTAAGTATGAATAGACATCCTATAGTTGAGAACACTACCTTGAATGATATCGCAACAAAGTACTTGCTAAGATTGAAGTAGGTCCTTTGTAAAATTCCTTAGTTAAACTTAGCCACCTCTTCTGATGTGTAGAAATTTGGTTAGGAATGGCATCATAAGAATCTATACACTAGCAGTCAGTATGTTTTCAAAGGAGTGTGGGAGGAGCAAAACAGAGCGTCAAGGGTGTTCTTTTAAGGGATGTCCTATATCCATGCCAGTGCTCATTGAAAAAGTTGAAACTAATTGTCTGCTCACTGAAAGGACCCCACACACTGATCTCATGAATAGTGTATCAGTTGGTGTGGATGGTGAAGACTAATCTGAGAAGGTGTGTATTGAAATGTATTTCTAATCTGTCTGTGTACAGGATTCTCTGTAATTCTCGAAGAAACATGTGGTGAAAAGAGGTTGGACGTAGGAACTCCGGCAATCCTCTCGTACTGATCGTTTTGATGGCGCAATTTGGCATCTTTTGCATACAAACGGTGCATATTCAAAGGTACAGAAGCATACGATTGTGAGTTGTTCTCATGTATCCTCTTCTGCAGTGAGTCCTCTCTGCTCGGGAAATCAATAACATCAAACTAAGGAAACTGCGTACACGGACAGCGACTCATGATCCACGATTGGAGCTTGTTCATGAGCGGCTGCGGCCAGGTGAGCTCGTCACTGCATTTTCGTGAGCAGTCTCTACTGCCTCTGTTGCCACCGAAATTGCAAATAATTTAGCTACACTTCGCACCGCAACACCATATCCACACTCCGGTAACCTACACTACCAATCAAGATATTATAATTGTATTGAAAATTCCATAATCCCAACCTGAAGAAATCAACACATTGTCATGTTACTGCCGTAATATTCTCGAATCTTAGGTTGAACTGAAGCATCATCAACACGTTTCAGCCGGAAATGCTAAAATGATCACTCGATCAACAACACGACGGGATGGTGATGAGTTCGATCCAACATGCACAATCCAAAGCACAAGTCTTATAACTGATTTCCCATGACCTGTTCCAGAGATTAAGCTCTCAATTTGAACCCCATCCTCGATGCCAGTGTGGATGCTCAAACTTTCAAGCTCACCCTGATTTCTATCCTCTCAGAGCTCTGTTATATTAAGGATGTCCAAAATCCTACAATTCGAGATATGCCAGCTGATCCAATCTTATAGAACTGATCCTAATCATGAATGAACTTGTGGAGAATTAACTATTATCAATGTCCATGTTTTGACAATATGCATCGATCAGTGCCTCTCCTACAGCTTCAAAACATCATCAAAACAGATGGACTGCAGCAGTTGCATACCATGGCTGATTCTATCCCACAGAAGGAGACACGGCTTTGGATCAAACTGAATGTCAAACAAAATACGTCCCAAACTGATGACCAAAAGTCGTCTCAAGTCGATGCTTTACTTCAAATGAACAGATAGCAAGTTCACATGCCGACAGTATATGCCAACAAAACCAAGCCAAATTTTGAAAGTGGCCATTTGACCGAAAAAAAATACTCGAGATGGAATCCTCGCTCTGCTGTGCAGTGTAATTCATGCACAAGCTGTAGCGTGGTCATATGGTGAGGAACCACACAACTTGAAAAGATTCGACATCCTTACAATGTTAAATCCACACTGCGTTACTGCAATGTGAACTCCTTTGAGTTACAAGGATGTCCAGTGCCTGCCCTGAAAGAAAAGCCAGAAACATGCAACGCTGACTTGTTTATGTTTTCAACCTCATCGAAGATTGCCAATCTCCAATATTCATGTATCATGAACACCAAAGTACTCAGTCGAATCCACAACCATCTCAAGCTATCCTCCAGCAACCGATGAGTGTATTGAACTCCTTAATGATGAATGCACAAGTTGACCAAATTCTTAATGGATGGTGGTAGAGATGCCAATGATGTACACCCACGAAGATCAAGGCTTGATAAGTTGACCAAGTTGCCAATGGATGGTGGTAAAAATGTCAATGACGTACACCTATAAAGATCAAGTTCTGATAAGTTGCCCAAGTTGCCAATGGTTGGTGGTAAAGATGTGAATGACGTACACTCACGAAGATCAAGGTTTGATAATTTGCCCAAGTTTCCAATGGATGGTGGTAAAGATGTCAATGACGTACAGTCATAAAGAATAAGACTTGATAAGTTGACCAAGTTGCCAATGGATGATGGTAGAGATGTGAATAACCTACACCCACGAAGATCAAGCCTTAATAAGTTGACCAAGTTGCCTATGGATGGTGGTAAAAAAGTCAATGATGAACACCAATCAAGATCAAGGTTTGATAAGTTGCCCAAGTTGCCAATGGATGGTGGTAAAGATGTCAATGACCCACAGTCACGAAGATCAAGGCTTGATAAGTTATCCAAGTTGCCAATGGATGGTGGTAAAGATGTCAATGACTTACACCTGTAGAGAATAAGGCTTGATAAGTTGACCAAGTTGCCAATGGATGGTGGTAAAGACGTCAATGATGTACACCCACGAAGATCAAGGTTTAATAAGTTGACCAAGTTGCCAATGGATGGTGGTAAAGATTCCAATGACATACACCCATCAAGATCAAGTTCTGATAAGTTGACCAAGTTGCCAATGGATGGTGGTAAAGATGTCAATGACCAACACTCACGAAGATCAAGGCTTGATAAGTTGACCAAGTTGCCAATGGATGGTGGCAAAGACGTCAATGACGTACACTTATAAAGAATAAGGCTCGATAAGTTGACCAAGTTGCCAATGGATGGTGGTAAAGTTGTCAATGACGTACACCCATGAAAATCAAGGCTTGATAAATTGCCCAAGTTGCCAATGGATGGTGGTAAAGATGTCAACGACCAACACTCACGAAGATCAAGGCTTGATAAGTTGACCAAGTTGCCAATGGATGGTGGTAAAGACGTCAAAGACGTACACTTATAAAGAATAAGGCTCGATAAGTTGACCAAGTTGCCAATGCATGGTGGTAAGGATGTCAATGACCCATACTCATGAAGATCAAGGCTTGATAAGTTGACCAAGATGCCAATGGATATGATTATGGCTATTTGTTGTAAATGATTGAAGTTTTCTTCAGAACCAACATCGTCCACAACCACCAGTACCTTGTGCTCCTTCACAAAAGCCTTCAGGTCCTTGAGGTACACTTCTTTTGAATCCTGAAAGTCGCTTAGCTGTGCCTCACCACCCGTCTTTCCATTCTTGATTCCAAACTGTCTTAACAATGTTACCAACACTTCATCGAACGTGCCTTTCGATTTCACATCGTCCAGATAACTGCTTCTGTCGAAGTCATTACAGATAGATTTGTAGATAATTTTTACCAATCTGGTTTTTCCACTTCCGCCCATACCATTAAAACCCACAATCCGAAATTCTTCTAGCATGCCTTTGACACTCTCCTCTTGTTCCTGAAACCTGACAAGGCTTTCCAACGCAAGGCTCTCTATTGCGAACGGAAGAGAAAGCATATTTCTGTCCAGAACCTCCTTCAATCGCGTAGTCAAACATTGGTAGCTGGAATCCGTCTCAGACCTTGGCTTGCAAATATCCATATAGTTCGCATTCAAGGTCATGTGAGTTGCATTTGCGTACCTTGAAGATGCCTCTGCCACTACCATTTCACGAAACTGTCCAAGGTGACAAAGTTCTGCCTAATTAGTACATGCTGTGGAAGAATGGAAGTTCTCAAGTAAAACACAACTTAATCATGAATATCTGTATACGGATAAGAAGTTCCAAGCACAGATGGTAACAGATACTCACCTCGGGTATTTCATGTGACTCTGCTACAACATGAAAATGCCATGATGGGCGTTTGAACTGCTCAAACTCCTGATTGAGCCGACCTGTCTCTTTGTCAAGGACCTCAAAATTCTCCAACAAGGGGCCCTTGGCACTACCGCTAAGATACAATGGGGATTTAGCCAAATGCGATCCATGGTGGGGTGTGGAATAGAAACAGAATGCATCGATGTTTTGCAATAGATTCTTGACCTTCTGGTTCTGTGAAAACTGAGGCTTGTTTCCACTTATAACGATTTGCTTCGCCACCAAGCCACCAAACCCATGGCACACAAACACCACTGGAACACCGATCTGCCCAATACGCCCAAAATTGACCATTTCTTGTATGAGGTTCTCCCCAAGAAGAAACAAATCCATCCTTCCATCAGTGGCAGTCCGCTTAATACTAGCATCATACGAGAGTGCCAGCACTCTTGCAGAGGGGAACTCCTTCGGAAGCCAAGTCCTTGGCCAGAGATTTTCTGGTATACCATCTCGAGCCCAAGTCTTCCAGTATGTATCTTCACATTTGCCTTGCTGTAATCCATGAATGAAGACCACCTCCAGGTGCACTGTTTTAGGTTTGTAGAATTCAAATACCGAGTCACTCAGCTGCATCCCAAAGAACAAACAAACACTAGGTCAGACCTCAAAGTGACAATGACTCCTTTGAATGCCTATAATGCAGCAGAATAAGATACCTTGATCGAATACATTTGAAAGCATTCAGATCGTAGTTCGTCAACAGCGGTATCAAATTCGAGGCTAACCTTTTTCCTAAAAGCAAGTGGATCGATTATTTCACCCATTGTGTAGCATGAGATACAGTGGTCGAGTGCAAGAGCACATCAACATCCTGAAGGTCGATACCTGCACATCCCAATTCACCCTTGAAGGATATTACTTCCTTTTCCCGTTACCAGTCCAACAGGGATCAACCACAACGAACAGGTTGCATCCTGACCTGGGGGCGTGACATTAGAGAAATTCCAGAAGTGTCCGCATCGTCTACCAGCACTACGAATAGCAAAAGAAAACAACTCGATAATTTCTATGAGGACTGCAATAGCGCATGAGATTAGTAAAAATAATGCGGCCCTCTTCAAGAACCTGTAATAAAAAATCTAAACGCGCAACATCTCAATGTCCAACTGAAGAGTAACATAGGGTTTAGTCATTGCAGTACTTTGACATACAGACTCCAGATACTTTCACATGTTGTTCACAGAATCCACAGATCTAAGTGACATGAACTAGCAAACCAATACGTCTCGCGTTCCTCACAACAATGAAAAATGTACTTGGCATCCAGGGCTCATTCTCAGTGCGAAACAATGCGTCAACGACGGCACCCCTCCTCTGCACTACATTAGAGTGCGGTTCACAAGCTACACCAATATATGCTCTAGACACACTGGAACTTCAGAATTCGAAACTCATCCGACATTAACGCTCTCTTTCAATACATTTACAAGTCCGACTTTACTAGAGATTAGTATGCCACGACTTTGGATGCGCTAGGCACAGAATATCAGAGCTGTGTCTCGATCCTCCACGGGCCCAAAATGGTTCATTTGTCAACTGCCTTCCCAGGTGTTAGTTTAGTTGAGAAGAATGAGATGCTACTAAGAATATATCCAAATAGACAGGACCTCTGACTAATCTAACCATTCAGATATGAATCACATTGTACACTAAAAGTACACTTTCACTCAGCCAACACAACTGACCAACATGTAATTCAATCTGGGTTGAATGCTTGCAGAAACACAAATGCACGGTCGCGAAAGAAGTGACTAACGTTTCCACTCAACATGGTTCCTCTAACATGTATCATAGCCAAAACCTAACCCATTCAAACCAATCACATGAGCGATCAGTGAACATACCCTTCACTTATCAACCAAGCCCGCGATCTTGGGCATGTCCAGAGATTCCTTGGCTTTGTTGTACGAAGCGATATGCCACCCAGTGGTCACGCAATGGTCACCCAATTGTCTCTGCAGTCAATAACAGTAACTGCAAACCACAGTCGGTGGAAGACTGAGTGGCTACCACTTGGTTGATTACTTGCCGACACCAAGCTCCCACGTTTCTCCAAGTAATATCATCATGTTCGCATACCCACTCTTCCTTCTGCAACCTGCTCATAGAAGACCTACATAATGTCAAAACTCGGCGTGTGAAGCATGCTCCTACACTTCATAAGTAGAAACCACCATATCACCTCGCAAATCTAGGGCGCAGCACTCTCCAAACCAAACTCTTCTACACCCTATACAACATACCACCAACATCGCCACCAACATAACACACCAACTCATACCGTAGGATCGATGTCACATCGTGAACCAACCGATCTTTGTCCTCGTACTCTTCTGAAAGCTGAACCTCCAGTGCGAACACCACGGGACAACCTTCCTTCCAGATCAGACTCCTCTAGCTCTAGGCAACTTCCGTCCGCTAGATCCAAAGACAACCACCAGTAACAGATCACAAACCCCAGAGACAAAACCCAAAGCGTCGATCATCAGTACTGCAATAACGTGTATGCAAGCGCAACCGCAGTGTACTACAGGGATCCCACGATGGCTGTCAATGTGGGGCATGATGAGAGGAACCTGTGAATATGGATGTGCAGGCGCAGGCCAGGGCAGTGATGGCGCATTGAAGAGTCGCGGGAGTGCAAGAACAGTGTCGATGGGGATTCGGCTGTCTGTGTGTGAGAAAGTCTTCCTCGCATGGGGGAGGCCACTCGGTCAGTTTGCAGACATGTTCGAGGACATGTTCGGATAGCGGGGCCCATGGATTTATATTTCCATCGCGGCATCTCAGCCGTGCGATGCAGATCTCGGTGGGTCCGTGTGCGGAGGTGTCAGAATCCGGTGTGTACGTTGCTAGCCACGGGCATGGGCTTGGGTACGTGTCGGGGCCTATGGCCAGGGTGGCCTTCTAATTCCCGGGCCCCTGTCCCGAGTTCGACGGCCAGGGAGAATTGACCCTCACACTGGTACCTTACCAGATGAATGCCGTGGATGGTCCTTCGGTATCTCATCCATCAAGATCCTATGGTTCGAACCCATGGTTACCTTGACATGTGGATGAATGGGGGCTTTTTGGCCTTATTGTGCAATCATCCTTATGCACCCACATCCATTTAAAGGAACAAATGCAACTTGAAATTGCCTTCCAATGAAATGAGAGGATCTAAACATTTTTGTGCACATAAATTGGAGTAAATATTACTTGTGGTTTCAACGGAGATTTGTAAGTCAAGCACCGTTGAAGTTTTGAATGGGATATGTTTTAAACCTTTAACTCATTAATTCTATTTGTTTTTATTTTATTGCATGCATTAAAAATATATGCACATTTGAATGGTTTATATTTTAAGAGCATATTGTTGTAACAATTTAATAATTATTTATTTCCTAGGTTTATAGGTGTTATAGAATAATTACACAAAGCAGAGATACAATTTTTTTCTAGAAATGCAATCATGATGGGTATGGCTTAAAGAGTTGTGATGTATTCTAAAGTTTCTCTATGGTGGGTATTTTTTCAATGTGGTTGTTATTTATCTCATATGTAGTCCATGATGGCTATTTCCGAGAAGACAATATGCATTTCAAAATCTCTATGATGGGTATTTTCTATAGATCGTGATGCATTTTAAATTACTCTATGATGGGTAATACCAAGATGAGTAAACCCTAAAGATGGCGATGAATTTAAAATTATATTCATGATGGATAAATTTGTCTAAGGACTTAAGAGGTATGTCCAAGTGTGCTTATTTTTATGATTGTTTCAAAGTTTTGTGATATAACTCCATTGAGGCTATGATGGGTATTGGCCCAATCTTACAGTGTGCCATTAACCCATGAAAGGGCAACCAGAGATAAATCTTTTTGCTGAAAAACTTGGGTATGATGGATATTGCTTGGAGAGTTGTGATATAATTCAAAGTAGGTTTATGATGGGTATTTTCTTAGGTCGTGATTTAATTCATAAAGTCTTCATGATGGGTGTTGTATAGAGAGTTATGAAAGTTATTTATGTATGCTTCTTTTGACGAAAATTTCAAGTTCTCATGATAAGTCTTGTTTGGGCTTCATGATGGGTATTGCTCAATTATGAAGGTGCATCCTTTTGTGTAGGCATGATTATTCTTGTGTGCATATCCTTTCCATTTTTTTTCTCTTTGCAATTTAATAATTTATCAACTTAGGCTTCTTTGATAATGCTTATGATTTTCATTATTTGATGTGCTATGTATTGCATTGATACGCTGCGGCCTTGAAACTAATCCTCTTTGCTGTCAATAGTCCGTAACCCACTTTTGCAAATTTCTCCATTCTCCCCGACGCACCTCCCGCCGCGGAATCGCCCGCGACGGTTGGGGGGCCGGGGTTTTCCCCAAAACCCCCCCCACGCCCAAAAGCCCGCGGGGCTAAAAAACCTGGGCAGGGGGGGTTACTTTTACAAGCCAGGCTAGCAGCCCGAAGGTGGTAGGAGCCGGCGAGATTCGAACTCTCGACCTCCTCCAAGATATTGAGAGCGACTGTGACTACTAGGATTGGATAGAGCCAGGCACTGACAATCAAGGTAATATCGATGAACACACTCAGGGCTGCCCTAATCTAAATGTTTGCAACGTGGGTTACGCCGGGTGAGCCCCCCGCAGGGGGGGCTCACGCGATGGGAGCCACCTACGCCTCGGGCCGGGCTAACACCCTTGCCCTACGGCTCGGGGCTCCCATCGCATGAGCCCCCCTGCGGGGGGCTCACCCTATACAATACGATGTGAATTTACCGTCAGCATAATCTCTAAGGAAATGGCAGGCAGAACTGAAATCCCAATTAGCTCGATCGGATGAAGCTGAGGCAACAACCGGAACAACTCTTTGTGACTGTTCACGAAGTTCAACATGTGATCCACTTCAATAAGACTAGCCCTAACAATGAAACCAAATTATTTCCAACTGAAAAGCATGTGGAAGGACACAACTGAATCGAGAGAGAAACACGAAACAGAGACGTTCAATTACAGTCACAATGGCAATCTGCGTCCTTGTTTGCGGCAGTAACTTCAGGAAGTATCATAATAGCAACATTGGGTTTCCCTAACAAGGTCATCAAACCAGCAGGAAATGCAATAGAGGAATCAATCATTTTACAGTTCGAGCCTCGCCTTAACCCCTACACAGAGAACCAAGTCCTGCATCAACCTGGAGCAAACTCGAGTCAAACTCTACACAGCTCCGCAATCACAATGCAACAAGCTAGGAGTGTAGTGAAAACTCACCGAGTTCCAAGGTCTGACAAAGTAGTTGCGCAGTTTGAGAGTCCGCAAGTCCAACGACAACTTCACCAAAATGAGAACAACGAGTGTGGGGAACCCTCATCTGCTATCTGGTGTCGTTAAGTGGGGAGTAAGCTAGCTGTTGTTCATAGCAAGCTGTAGAAAGTGATGTTCAGGAGGGGCGACCAGGGCGACTGTGAGGGCAGGGCAACAGAGCGCGGGGCGTGAGCAGGGCGGCAGAGCGTGGGGCGTGAGCACGGCGGCCTGCGCGAGCAGGATTCTCAGGTCGAGGTCGACGACCAGCAGGGCGACGGGGCGGCGATGGAGCTCCGAGCTGGAAGCGGGAGGCGAGAGGAGGCGGGAGGAGGCGGGAGGCGGGATGCGAACGCGGGAACCCGGGGAACGTAATACGGGAACGCAGCAGATGTAACCCGAGTTAGGATGTGGGGGGTTGGATGACGCCCACACTCCATCCCGCGAGGGTACGAGTGTAGGGGCTGATCCTCCCCAGGCGAGTTCGACGAAGGAACAGGCCAGGGCGTACAAACCCCACAGAGTAGATAGATAAAAAGATAGATAGATAGATAAAAACTCCGGACCCAAAATAGGGCCGGCGTGATTACAGTGTCTGTTTCGTATGGTTAATGAACCAATGCCCACCAGACAAAGGGCCACTAATACCAAACTACTCACCCCTTTCGGGAATAGACACTACAGTAACCGATTAGTACTACTCAGGAGACTAGGAAGAACTAAGAACTGAAACTAAAAAGCAAACGTAAAAAGGGAAACTATTCGGTGGGGATGGATTGATTGTTTTCTAGCCGTCGTTTGTGGAGAAGGATAGAGGCGGCATGGTGTATAGCGATGGTATTGATGTCTTTGAATGTGCGTGAAATGGTGAGTTCAAATATGTTGAATGTGTTGTGGAGAGAGGCCATGGATGAGGCATGTGTGGTACCGCGGGCTCCCGCGGTGATGACAAGGAGGGGCTCAACTGTCCATCCTCGGGAGATGATGTCATTGATGAGGGGCTGGTATTTGTTAATTTTGTTAGTGATGGATTGTTGTGAGAAGTGGTCATTGGTGTATGTGAATTTGATGAATTGTATTGTTAAAGAAGGCGAAGGTTGAGATGGGGGGGCATGGTGGTACGGAAGACCTTTAATATAGAGTAAGTCGGGTTTGAGTCGGGCATTGCAGGAGCAACGAATCAACGACGGTTGAGGCAAGTGCAGGGGAGAAGCCAAGGGGGGACTGTATTGTCTGGTTTAGAGTTGTTGAATGTGCCGGCATTCATGAGAGTGTAAGAGCGGGAGGCCTTATTGGACAGAAGGAGGTTGCGGAGTGCCCAAACTGCTTTGTTGTGGCGTTTAATTCGGAGGGCATGTATATGGTAATGAGTGCATTTGAGGAGCACATGGAGCCAGGTGTCGGCGTCATGGGAATGACAGAGGGGGCAGGTGATGGAGGGGAATCGGTTGATACCAAAGAATAGCTGTTTACGGGCATTGCCCATGTATTGACCAGTGCGGAATTTGAGGATGGTGGTTTTTTGGGAGTCGGTGATGGCGGGGTTGGTCCAAAAGTCATTAGAGAGGATATTGTCGAGGGAAGGGTTCATGGTCCATTTATAAATATTGGGGAAGCGGTGTGCTAAAGTCGCGAGGGTTGTGTTTTGGTCTTGTTTGGTAAGATAGGTGGAAAGACAGCGAACAGGGCCTTTATCGGGTCTATGGCCCGGGCCTGGCCAGGAGTCTTTCTGAAAATAGAATGGGGTAGTGTGGGCAAAGTGGTGAGGTATGGAGGCAAATTGATAGAGCTTTTTGGTGCCACGTTTGGCAAGTTTATCTGCGTGTTCGTTTCCAGAGATGTTAATATGTGCTTTAACTTTGTGGAGTGATGTTGGTTGGGTGCGAAGGAGGAGCATATCAACCATGGAGATGAGGATGGTTTGGTCATGATGGTTTCAATGGAGAGTAGGATGTTGGATTTGGGTGTTTATGAGGTATAGACAGTTGAGGCAATCTGTGAATATATGTGCTGGTTCCTAGGGGGTGGTTGTAATGAGGATTTTGAGAGTTTGGTGGATGGCCATAAGTTCTGCTCGAAAACTAGTTTGTAATCCCGGAAGGCGTTTGGATATACGGATGGCAGTGTTGGTGGCATGATATATACCGTAGCCGGCTTTTTCGCGGATCCAGAAGCCATCAGGGTGTTTTCTAGAAGGAGTAAATGAGCCATCGGTGTAATAGTTGTATTGGGGTGGATAGCGGAGTTGTGGGGTGGCAAAGAAGTTGGGAAAGGGGGGTGGGGGAGAGAGTGGGGGGGAGTAAGCTGGAGGATAGAGGAGTTTGTTCCAGTTGCGGTTTTTGTTAACAAGGGTTCGGGGTGGGGTGCGTGGGGCGGGGTCGGTGAAGGTGTGGGGGATGCCGAGGTTATCGATGATGTGTTGGAGAGGGTCAGTTGAAGTAGGGAGGTTGGAGGGGTGATGTTTATGGTGTACACAGAGTATACGAATGGCGAGGGGTTTTGGGGAAGGTTTATGTGAGGTTGGCAGTGTGGGTTCGTCATAATTAAGAGTATTTGCAGCAAAGTAAGTAATGACATGGGTGTCGGGGAAGGGGCCGAGATGGGGAGTAATGTTGTGGAACCAGTTAGGGTCAGGGAGGGTGAGGATGGTGACGGAGAGGGGGTCATCCTGTGCAGCTAGTCTGGCCCAGTGGAGTGCTTGGTGGGCAAGTTCTTCTGTAGGGGGGTGAGCATATCCAATGCCATGCCATTTATGTTGAAAAGCGGTGCCTTGGGCACCAAAGATGCGATCTCGGGGATATGGAGAATAAAAGTGAGTAAGGGAGGGGGAGCATGTGAGTGGGGATGAGAAGTATGAGTGGGTAATGTTATAAGTGGTACTAAAGGAGTGTAGTAGGGTGGCAGGGAGGGTGTGGTGGTAGGGTGTATGGGGTTTGTTGGATGAAGAGAGAGGTTTATAGCGTAGGAGGAGCCAGGCAATTTCGGTTTCAAAGGGTTGTAGGGGTGGGACTAGGTTGGGAGTGTGGGGGAGTGAGTGGTGGTATTGTTGCCAAAGCCATTGTAGTCGTAAGACAGGAAGAGTAGAGAGATGTGTGCCATCGTCGTTATAAATGTGTGCTAAGTCATTGAGGATGTGGATTGTGGGGGTGGTGGTGGTAATGTCTTTGTCGGGGTTGCGTTCACGTATGGAGATGTGGACTTGAGGGAGGAAAGTAGCCGGGGGAATAAAACGAAGGTCCCGGGCGTGGGGTGGGGGGAAGTGTGCTTGGAGGATGGTTTTGTAATGTTTATGTTGTTGGCTCGTATAGTAGGTAGTGAGGAGATAGAGGTTGTGAGAGATGGTGTTGGGGAGGTTATAGGGGAAGAGTGTCTGTTGGGGCATCCATTTGGTGTAAGAGGGGGTGTTTGGGGAGAGCCATTGGCACAGGAAAGAGGTGTAGGTTGTAGCTATGTGGAAGCGGTCAAGGACTTTAATGGTTTTGTGGGTGAGGATAATGGAAATAGGAAACTGGAGGGCATTTTTGGGGATGTAACGAGGTGGAGGAAGGAGAGGAGGATGTGGGGGAGGTGGAGGAGGGTTGGGGGGATGGCGGAGGCGAGGTGTGAGTGTGCGGTTATCTGTGATGAAGCGAGCGAGGAGTGTAGGGGGCGGGGGGTGGGTGGGACATTGAGGCGGGCAGGCGGGGGAGCAACTAGGGTAGCAGAAGAGTTGTACTGCAATGTTTAATGCACTCTTTTCGAGTTTAGATGGGGTGTGGTAGTAAAGTTTGAAGTCATCGGGGGACATGAGGGTGGTGCCATTGGGAAGAGTGAGGTGTTTGACTTCGGAGATGTTGTGTTGTAAGAGTTTATGTTGGAGTTTGAGAGAGAGGGTAGGGTGAAGGGTGGGGAGTTCAAGTCGGGCCTGGATCTGCCATTGGGTTTCGAGTTGGGTGGCATGGAGTTGGAAGTTTTCGAGGGTGCTTTTGAGGTGGATGTGGCCAGTGGTTTTGAGGAGGTATAGAGTACAGGTGATGGGAGATCTGAGGCAGTCTTGGGTTTTGATGCGGGGGATGTCTTTAGCGCCACCATATATGGAGAGAATGCCTCAGTGTGTGAGTCCTCTGTAGATGATTCCTAATCGACCGGGGTCATTAAGTGCATTACGGAGTTGTTCACCAATACATCGTAAGTAGGCAGTGGTGAGGGAGAAGACATTTAAGCCAAAGAAATGGTGAGGGAGCTGGGCGATGGCGTTTGAGGTGCATTTGGGAAGGCCACAGATCAGTTTTTGGATGCCTATGATTTTTTTGTCGAGTTTTTTGATGGTAGGAAGAGAGTAGGGGACGGCATAAAAGCTATATGAAAGGCCGACGCGTATGACTGTATCCACCATGCTGATGCGTTGTTTAATTGTGGCTGGACTCTGAGCTAGTTGTTGGCATTGTGTGGTGAGCTTTTGCATGGCAATGTGGGTTTGGAGTTTCCATTTTAAGGATGGAACGAGTTGTATACCAAGGTAAACATAGGGTTTGTTTTGATGTAGGATTGGTATGGATTGAGAGCGGTAAGTGATGTTATGAGATTGAATGTGTTGTTTGAATTTGGTGGGGTTATATTTGGATTTGTTAGGGCAGCCGGTAATAGCACATTTAGAGACTCCGAGGTCCATGCCTGCCCAGGCACAAAAGCGATCAAGGCGGGTGAGTTGGATTTGCAGGGAAGATAAGGTGTCGGAGAGTGCAGCAAGGTCGTCGGCATATGCGGCAGAGCTGACAGTGAGTTGAGATGTGCCAAAGGTATAGCCGTGAGGGCCGCGGTGGAGCCAACGGTGAAGGGGTTCAAGGAATACGATGAAGAGGTATGGGCTCAAGGTGTCACCTTGGATGGTACTTCGCTGGATAGGGATGGGGTTGGTGTGGCCAAAGTGAGCGCCAGTAATGATGGTATAGGAATTGGCATAAATGTTGCCAATTAAGGAGACAGAGTCGATGGGGTCGCCTAGATCGGTAAGGATGGCGAGGAGCCGAGGATGATCGAGTAAGCCAAAGGCGTTTTTGAAGTCTATGTAGAGGAGGTAAATGTCTTGTTTGGTAAGTCGGGCGTCGTCAAGGGCGGCGGTTAGGAGCTGGAGTTGGCGAGATGTGCTGCGTTCTGCGCGGAATCCTTCTTGGCTATCATGTAGAATTTGGTGTTTTTCTCCATAGGCGGAGAGGAGTAGAGTGAGAGTGCTGATGAAGAATTTGTAGATAGTGTTGGCGAGTGCGATGGGGCGGTGGTTAGGGAGTTGTGAGGGGTCACCTGTTTTGTAGAGGAGTATGGTGTTACTGATCTTCCAGAGTTCTGGGATTTGTTTTTGTTTATAGCAATGTGTAAAGAAAAGAAAGAGTAGTTTGTGAAAGCTGGCGGGCATGGTTTTAAGGATGAGGTTAGGAATTTTGTTTGGGCCGGGGGCTTTGTCTTTTGCAAGGTTTTTAAGGCAGAGGTCATATGTTCCTTGGTCAAAGAGTTCGTGGAGGGGTTGGAGGGGGGTGCCACGTTTTTCAATTACAAAGCCATCTAAGTCATGCCAGGGGTATTGTCGAACCCCACATGTGCAATGAAGGGGGTGGTCGGGTTGATAGTAGCATGTGGGGACCGTAGGGCGGTTGGAGAGAGATTGTTAGGTATGAATTTCTGTGGCTATGTCCTCGGGGTTCCTGAGAAGGTTGTTGTGTCGGTCGGTGAGGTAGTCAAGGGGTGGAGATTCTTGGTTTTTAAAGACCTTTTTGTAGATCTTTTTGGGGCTTTTGTCATAGAGTAAGCGGTATTTGGAGATGGCTTTTTTGACACAAGTTTGGGTGTATTTGGTGGTGATTTTGCGGGCCTGTGCTTTAGCGGTTTTGGCAAGTGCGGCGAGGATAGGAAGCCAGTTTTGCGGGGGAGTGGGAGGGGTAGGGGGAAGGGGGATGGTAGTAGATCGGTGAGATCAGAGTTCGTCAAGGATGGGGTGTGTGTACCAGTTTGGGTTTGTGTTGACGATGTAGATTGTTTTACGGAGAAGGTGGTAGGTGGAAAGGTGTTTTTTCCATTGTTTTTGGAGTTTGCGGGGGAGAAAGCCTCCTTGTGGGGTGGTTTGAGGGGTGAGGCAAGGGACGGGTGGGGCAGCACAAGTTTGGTAGAGTGTGTCTGAGAGGTGGTGGGTAATAGTGTCGAGGGTATGGAAGGCGGTTTGCCATTGTTGTGGGTTGAGAGTGTCGAGTGTGAGAAGGGTCACGAGTCCAATAGTGGGACTTCCACACTAGCAAGGCCAAACTCAGCTGGAGGCATGAGTGCAGTTTGGACAGGCGAGGCAGAGTTCTCTCGGGCGGAGCCAATGAGGTGCAGGCTCCGTAGGAAGTTACTGTGCGTGAGACGACTTCTACCCCCCCATCCCGTGAGCAATGGCTCTGTGCTGACGTGGAAATTCAAGGAATTGGTCGGGTTGACAGGTGTTCAGCTGGAGTGGAGTCTTAGGGGGCACCCAGGAGGGCAACATGTGTGGGGCAGGTTTTCCAATGTTCATGTCTGACCCGAGGTTCCTCGGGCTATGAGATGATAGGATGAATCTTTGGGGGTGGGTATTAGCAGTGGGCGGGTATCTGAGGTTCATAGAGGGAAGTAATGAGAGACGGTCTCTAAGGACCACATTCGGTGGCAGTACCGAGAGTAGTGAAGTGATATTTAATGTAGCTGCACATTTGAGGAAAAATCAGAGATTGACAACACTGAGAGACACTGATCACTGCACAGGAAACACACCTAGACTTGACAATGAAACGTAGTGTACAAAGAGAGTGGGATGGAACAGATATGGTGTGAGCACTGTCGAGTCCAATGTCACGCAAAGGGTCGTCACATGAGAAAGTGGAAGAAGATATGAATGCAATGCATGCAGGAAGGCAAGGAAGCATATTAAACAAAGGAAGGAATTCAAAAGGCAGTAGGATCACAAGCATTTATTCCCAAGAAGCGGCAGCCCTTACAAACGTGAGATTACTTGATCTAGCTCGGTAAAGGGACAGAAGGCCACAACCATGTGTGCAGCAATCAGCCGCGATGGGAATCCAAAATGACGCACTGTGATGTGCTACCCACTGTCGCCAAAAAAATCGGGCCACTGAGGTGGTGATGTGTGTTCGGACTTAGCACAATTGTCCAAAACGAGGTACAAGCCATATGTCTGTATGTACACTACGAAACCGCTGTACTGGCTAGAGTCCTCCACTAAGAAACCCTATGGCATCCATATCAAAAAGCCACAACGATAGAGAACCCGGGGAGTACACTCAAGGAAAAGAGGAATGTTCGCCACAACGTCAGCGACTCCATACAGCCGAGGACAGCTGCTAAGAAGGGGAAGCCCGCCGAACTTCGTAACTTCACCGCCGCCACGTCCGCCCGTCACAAATAAGGTGGTTGCGCTCAGTAGTCCACGCCGAGGAGCCCTGGAAAGCCAGAAATGGTTCGGTGAGCGACCTAGGTTGCGCAAACAGAAGAATGACTAAAAAAAATAATGCAACAGACTATCGTGTCGGAGATGTGGTTTGCACAAGAGCTGACGAAGCAGGCCTTGAACTCTGGAGTAAGCAGGGGACGGTGGAAGGGATGTTTAGCATCTATGAGAAACGTGTGTCAACAAGGCGTGGCGTAGAGGAAGAGAGAGTGCAAGACGGCGTAACAGGAAAATTGAGGAGGGTTCAGGGCAAGAGATGCACCACGCGGCAAGGTCAGCTTGCAGAAGGAAAAGTACTAGAGAGAAGAGACACGAGCAGCGAGGAACAAGGTACAGTGAGGGAGACGTAGCAGGACTGGCTGGCAGCCGAGAAAAGCAATGTGGGATGAAACGGAAGGCAATGTGGGATGGAGAACAGACATCGGGGACTGAAAGAAAACAGGAGAGGGAGGCGACAAGAGGGCGTTGGGAGAGATACTTACACGACCTAGGTATACACGAATCAGTCGAACCCGTTTTGTGCGGGGGATGGCTGGCGATCGTAGAAGGCTCCACCCGCAAGTGAGGTCAAGTCGATCTTACCCTCGGCATCGGAAAGGGCGTCAACTTGCGTACCTTCCTCACGAGGAGAACCCGCCATGGCGATGTCATGCACTCCTTCCCCGTAGCCAGGAGCGTCCATGTCCATGTCTCCGAGGGTTTCTCCGTAGACGGAGGCCGCAGCATCAATGTCTTTGCCTCCTTCCCCGACAGAGTCAGAGACGTCCATGGCCACAGGCGTGTCGTCCAAGCTCAAGGCGTGGTCGTCTTCAGTTCTCTGTTCACCATGGTCATCAGGAGCGGCTGCCACCTGAGCATTTTCGACGACTGCCACAGAAGCTGGAACCGGGCCTGTAGGAGGCGATGGAGGAGGCGAGTCACACTTCGGGGGAGTGACATTGCCACAGTCCAGGGCGAGGGGGGAAATGTCGGAGTCACCGGGCTCCACTTCCAGGCTGCGAGGTGACAAGAGAGGCGACAGATTCGCAGGTTCCCAAAGTGACCGAGGGGAGGAATCGGAGGTCTCCCCATCCGCAGAATCCTCCACGAGCAAAGGAAAAGCCGAGCAGCTACCGCGCACTGCGAGTGTAGAATCCAGCTCGTCGACAAACTCGGAGTAAGGGTAGCCAGCAACGTACCCCATCAGGCGTACCTCGCGGTAGCACTCATCTGTCCACTCGAAATTGCCTGAATCAGCCAGAACCTTCCCGAGGCAAGGGAGATTCGGCAACCATTTCTTCAAAGAGTTGGAGTTCTTCGCATTGCGGTTGAAGAAGACCACAGAAAGCCAGGCAAGGAGGGAACCCTTCTGGACATCCATGGCGGAGAGGAAACTGAACAGCAAGGGGCGGGGTAGAAGAAGGGGAAACAAAGAGCCGGAAACTGAACAGCAACGAATCCATTTAAAGAGAGAAGAATGGCTGCCTGTGAGGTGAGATGGATGGAGCAGAGCTGCGAGACAAGCACGAACAAGACAGGGTAGGGTTGGAGGGGACATCGAGTTATGATGCGGATGGTCCGTGAACCTCAGCAGTGGGAAATCAGCCAACATCCACGCCCTCACGCATCATCCTGGTTCTCCTACTTGTCAACTGTCACTGTGGAAAGTGATTTCCACGGTTGACACACCGGAATACTAATTCCGGTAGGAAAATGATAAAAAAATTAAAAAATTTTATGTTAGAAACACGGAAGTACTAAGCCTATAAGTAAAACAACCGGTTAAGCCGGTCGGCTGAATAAATAAGTGACCGGAAGGCCAGCCGGGTGAGATCCGGTCGTCTGCGATGGAGGAGAGACGGGTACAGTCCATATGACAGAGCCCTGACCCGGCAGACTTAAGGATAACCACCAAAAGGTACAACGCACACGGGGATAATGGCTGCAACCATTAAAACGCCGCCGGTCGCGACCGTCCAATGATGAGGGGCTACGACCGTCCGTCATGATGAGCTACGAACGGGTGGGCGCGAGGGCAGGTATAAAAGGAGGAAGGACCGCCATGCTCTTCCTTTCTCTTTGTCATTTTGTGGCACGACGGGTCCTTGTGCTCTAAGGCGGTGGGCGCAGTTAGGGTTAGACGGTAAGAGAGAGACGGTGAGACGGAAGTGTTTCCGTTAGGCGAGAGATTGTGGTGAGGATCGTGCGTGCAGGTGTTACCGGAGTGGCGGAGAGGAGGACTTAGCGGAATGGGTAGGAAAGGGAAGGAACCGGCGGCGGAAGGACAGTCGTTCAGGGTACAACGGGTCGTGCCGTTGATACCGACCGGCGAGAAGGAGAAGGAGCTCCTCCGGACCGCCTTAGAGTCTATGGGTTGTGAGGTCCTACTGGACAAGGCATGGGGTTGGAAGAATGCCCTTCCGGCTCAGGAGATCCTCGTCAAGAATCCCGAGCATCGAGGAACCATCCGGGGAGAGCCGGATAAGTGGACGGCACAACTCTGGAGGGAGACGTATGGGTTCAAGAACTCCGGCGGCGAGGTCTCGACGCCGGAGCCCCGGGACTTCGTACATCAGTACCTCAAGGGGACCGGAGACCCGAGAGAAGGATGGGGGCTGGATGACATTGCGGATCCGGAGGCCCGGAGAGTAGTAGGGTTTATGAACCCTATTTTCCATCCGGAAAAGCCCAAACGGATCACCAACAAGTGGGCGTCCGTTTTCATTGGGGCCATGATCGGAGAATTCACGGTGGACTGGGGGGTCATGATGAAGACGATAGTCGACCGACAGGTGGCCAATCTCCGGAAGACCAAGAAGCAGGCCACCTGCCTTCTGTCTTTCCTCATTCACCTCTACCGTACTAAGGGACTGTTGAGTGCTGAAGAGGTCCGGGAGTACGATGAGCTCTTAAGCTATCAGCAGTACGATGAGCCGGAAGAAGTGTCCGACCAGGACGACGAGGATGATGTTATTGAGGTCTCCCCCACGCCGGCTAAGAGACCCCGTCCTAGCCCGGAAAAGGGACAGCCATCCGGATCACCTCGGACTCCCGCACCGGCCAAGCGAACCCTGAACACGGAGATCCAACAGCCCACCGGACCACCGGAGCACACCGGAGATCCGTACCAGGACTTAGTTAACCTATCGGAGCAGGCAACGACATATGCCCGGTTCTTACAGTCGACTAGGAAGGCGGAGGGCCGGTTGGCTAGGGAGGTAATGATCCTTACGGGTTCGGACCGGTTGGAGGATTGCCTGAACATTCTTCGCAAGCACCGGGACTTGGCCGGTCTCCAGGAGAAGCACATGGACTGGCTGGCGAAGTACCGGGAGACGAATCGGAAGCTCGAGGAGGAGGTGCGTGATGCCCGGAAGGATTTCAATGACGCCCGTGACCGGGCAGTCGAGGCCATCCGGTCGGTCGCTGAGATCAAAGCCACTTTAGCTCTTCCGGTAGATGTGGCCAATCAGTGCGCCGTTTACCAGGCTTTCCTGACCCGTCAACCGGATCCGACTACGAAGAATATTATAAAGTTCATGCACGACCGGACACAGGTGATGAGGGACACATGGATGATGATGAAGAACCTGGTGGACATCCTCGGTTACGCAGAGGCCGGTCCGTCATCAGGGCCACCGGCAAATCAAGAGGATCCCAGACCACCATCCCCAGCCAGGGAACCGGCACCGGTGCCACCTCCAGCCTCTCCGATACGGTCGGCCATCCGGCCCGCCCAACAGGAGATAGGACACCCGCTGGAGGATCCTATTCCGGACACCTTGAGCAGTCTGCACACTCTACCCAACTTGGATGGAGTCGAGACTGTTAACCCCGGAAACATTCCCTTGGAACCGGACCAGAGACCACCACCGTCAGATTTTATACCGGTACAGGGATCTTCGGAAACGCTCCAGGTGGATCTCAGCGCAGTTCCGGTGGCGGTACGATCTCCATCCCCGGCAGCTCAAGCAGAACGATCCCGGAAGTCCAGTGAGCCGTCAGCATCTGCGGCTCCGGAAGAAGACCCCCCGTTGAAGAAACTGAAGCGGGTACAGAAGAAGGAACGGTTGGACGGAACCCGGCACAGTCCCCGGCTCGATAAGCACAAGGAGTAGGATTTTAGGATAAGGACCGGATAAAATGGCAGCGACTAACGATGGGGCTCCAGTGCACCCGGCTGCCAATCCGGATAGATAGCAGCAGTAACTAGGAATAGAAGGCGGCCACCGGTCCGGGATTTCCGGATCCAAGATCCGGAATTTCTGGATCTCGGTGGGCCACTTGGTCGCTTTAGGAACCGATAGGTTTTAGTATTTAAGATAGACGTTTTTCCAAGGCGGGGGCCTTGTTTTTGTACGCCGTTTTGTTGTTGCAATTAAGAATATACTTTTTGATTTGTTGTGTCAACCGGCTGCTGACGGGTCCGTTGCCGTTTGGTTTGTGGTTCTATTGTCTTCAGTAGTGTTCCGGAGGAGTGTTGAACAGTAGGAAGGTCAGGAGAGCGCCCGGAGAGACTGGGGAGGTGTCAAGCGTCGAGTGTTGACGGTTTCCAGTCCCGGAAGGAGCCCGTAGGGAAGGAGAGACGTATTGCAGCAGGGCTGGTAGTCTCAAGGACACGGAGAGCCGTGTGTACACCGGGATCCGGAAACGGACCGGTCGCTTCCTGTAGATGGGATAAAAGCCGGATGTCCTACTGCGAACCAATCCGGAAGGGAGATAGTATAGTAGAATACCGTGCAGCCGTAAGGTGATGTCATTGTAGTATGATTTCCGTACTCGTAACCGGCACTGAGTAGTTATCCGGACCGGTCCCTAGCCGTACGGAAGGATTATTACTCCACTTCTCGGGTGGTAGATAGGAACAGTGGGGTGTCCAGCCACTATAAGTCACGGGACGGTGGAAAATCCAGCCACTTGAAAGGATAGACGGATCAGTGGGAACCGGCCACTAGTCTAAAAAGCCGGAAGATAGGAACGAGGCAAAAACTACCGGATTTGTCCAACCGTCTGTGAGACGGCGTACGGTCGGACCCGGGTGGTGATTTCCGTTAAAATCTAAAAGGAAGAAAACTATAGGTCTTCGTGGGAACGAACACGGGGTGGTTTACTTTGGAGGGTATTTAGTGTGAATTAAGTGCCTTCCGGAGGAATACGGATACCACGTCGTGCTACAGTCACATGATTGGAGAAATAGGGTTTAGGGGTCACTTCCCTGGCAGGTTTGATAGAGCGGAGCATCTTGAGGGGACTGCAGATGGATTCGATGTATGATTCCGGGAGGTTAAAATCGCGAGACAAGACATCTTGGACAGCGGTGGGGATTGGCAGGACTGCATGAAGAATACAACCGGGTGGGATTCGAGTAGGCCCCGATGGGAACGAAGGAGGACTGCACAGAGCCACAACAGGGAGGGTACCCACTGCCATCAGAGAATTCCTAGAGGGCTTGGGCAACGGGAGGAGGTCCTAGAGCTCACGTTCAGGCGTGAAGGTTTTAAGACGGCCTTAGCGACCTGAAGAGCATACGTAAAAGAGAATGCAAGGGCGAGAAGGGGGCATACCTATGTTCAGGAGGTACAGAGCGATGATGAGCCGTTGAGGATGAGGCCGCCTTGGACTCCACATAAGAAGGCGACGTCAGATGTCATGCTGAGAGCAACTGGATGACAGAGGGCTGGATGGCCTGACTGGGGGTGGTCGTGTCTTGTCACAGGGCAGTAGTGATCAAGCATCATGATGAGGTGCAGCCAAAAAAGTGACATGCGACGGACTAGGTAGCATGAGCGAGGTAGTGGTCAACGTCAACAGTGCTTTAGTCAGACTGATGTGGATGAACAGATGGGAGAGCACGTCTCCATTCATCTGCGAGGGGTGAGATGAGACAGGCTACGGGCGACAGGGAGTAGGATGAGGGGCACACCCCCGAATGGGTTCCCGTATCACCAAGAACGAACGAAGGGAAATTAGAGGAGGACAGAGTCACTACAAAGGGACGCTCCAAAAAAAGGGATTGAGAGAAGAAAAAAATAAAAATAAAAACAAAGGGCAGGCAAATTAAAGGGAGACAGAATGAAGTCATGGTACGGGGTAATAGAACAAAAGTCGAGATGGAAAGAAAAAGGAACTTAAAAAAACAAAAGGAAGAAAGAGAAAATAGAGGAGCAGGAAATTAGTCCCGGGTGCAAGGAAAAAACCAAACAAAACTGAGAGCGAAATAAGAGGAGGAGAGAATCAGGAAGGAGGGACCAAAACCCAAGGGGCGACATGGAAAGAAAAAGGAAAATTAAAAAACAAAAAGAAAGGAAAAGATTGGAGACCAGGACATTAGTCTTGGGGGAAGGGATAAAAGAGGGAAACACCCATAAAGGGAGGGGAAAAAGAGGCAGAGAGAATCAAGAAGGAGGGATGAAAAACGAAATGGCAAGATGGAAAAAAAAAGGAAATTAAAAAAACAAAAGGAAAAAAGAGAAAATGGAGGAGCAGGAAATTAGACCCGGGTGGAAGGAAAACCCGGGAACCATAAGAGAAGGGGGTCGAAATGAGGGAAAGAGAAAATGAGGAAGGAGGGGCCAAAACCCAAGGGGCGACATGGAAAGAAAAAGGAAAATTAAAAAACAAAAAGAAAGGAAAAGATTGGAGATCAGGACATTAGTCTTGGGGGAAGGGATAAAAGAGGGAAACACCCGTAAAGGGAGGGGAAAAAGAGGCAGAGAGAATCAAGAAGGAGGGATGAAAAACGAAATGGCAAGATGGAAAAAAAAAGGAAATTAAAAAAACAAAAGGAAAAAAGAGAAAATGGAGGAGCAGGAAATTAGACCCGGGTGGAAGGAAAACCCGGGAACCATAAGAGAAGGGGGTCGAAATGAGGGAAAGAGAAAATGAGGAAGGAGGGACCAAAACCCAAGGGGCGACATGGAAATAAAAAAGAAAATTAAAAAACAAAAAGAAAGGAGAAGATTGGAGACCAGGACATTAGTCCCGGGGGAAGGGATAAAAGAGGGAAACACCCAAAAAGGGAGGGAAAAAAAAGGAAGATAGAATCAGGAAGGAGGGATGAAAAACGAAATGGAGAGATGAAAAAAATAAGGAGATTAAAAAAACAAGTGGGAGAAAGAGAAAATAGAGGAGCAGGAAATTAGTCCCGGGTGGAAGGAAAACAAGGAAAAAAGGGGGGGGGGGGGTCGAATTGAGGGTAAGAGAGAATCAGGAAGGAGGGACCAAAAACCGAAGTCCGATATGGAGAGGAAAAAGAAAATTAAAAAACAGAAGGAAAGGAAACTATTGAAGAGCGGGACAGTAGTCCCGGGGGAACGAATAAAAAGGAAACCCCGAATAAAAGAGGGAGAAAAGAGGAAGACAGAATCAAGGAGGGATAAGAAACGAAATGGCAAGAAGGAAAGAGAAGAACACGGGGAAATGGAGAGGAAAAAGAGAAATTAAGTGCACAGGAAGCAGAGAGAGGCTGATGACCTTTCAGTAGGAGTTACTACGAAGATGCACCGAAGACCACAGAGAGGGAATTGAGACAGTACCGAAGGGGGAGGTTCAGCGGCTTTACTCATGTCTGGGGAAGAGGGAGGGGAGGAGGGAGGGGAGGTGGGGGGGGGGGGGGGGGGTGGGGGGGAGGTTGGGGGCAGGCGGTCGCCTATGACTTAGAAAACAGTGTACAAGGGAGAGAAATTGGCATGACAATTCCGGGGAGTGTACATGAGGGGCTCTGGGGAAGGGAGAGGCATTTAATATACAGAGCATGAAAATGATCCTGTACAAAGCGTAATATTCAATCTAGAGTAACTTGGAAGACAAAGGTGTCTACCTGTGTAAACAATAGCGAGTCCCCGGTGCGTACCTCGTTCTTCCTGCAGAAGTCGGACCACCCACGTCCCAGAAAGCAGATGGTTTGGTTCTTTCGGCGGAGAACCTCAGAGTGTACTGCGAGTCGAGCAAGAGGCCCATCTAGGACATACCTGCGGTTGTCAAATTTGTCCACACCCATCGTGCGCCAGAACTTCGTTGGAACGTCCTGTAACAGAGGAGAGGTGAGGCACCGAATCTCAGAACAAGAGGGGGGGTCGAATGCAACATAAAATGCACCAACATGATGTCGCAGATCAATGTGCGAGCGAGGCCAGGGCCGGAGCGAGGGGTGGAGGGTGCAGTCGAAGTTACCATCTTCGTTGACTTGAATCCCGACGTGTGCGTTCGCCGCAGGGTCTTCCGAAACGACGGACGCTCTGACTTGGGCTGTACGACGGAGACAGCAAGGCATGAGGCGTCGACGTATTCAAAAATAAGGAGAGTGCCGACTTGTATGTTCAGGCCTTTTAGGAATCGACTCCACCCTGACCCGTATGTGGCGGGAGGGGAGGTGAAGCCCGCGCCGATCCAGCGGTGAAAGTTGATGGGAGGGTAGCTTGTACGTGAGCGCAGAGCGCAGAGCGGAGAGCGGTGAGCGCAGATTTGGAGAGCGGAGAGCACAGAATGGGGGACAGAACCTAAAAATAGCACTTTTTTTACTAAAAATAAATCATAAAATTAGAAGATTCGAATATTCTTAATTTATTTTTGGAAATTTACTAATTTTATTAATTTAATTGACCCTATAACCGTGGACTAATTACAGTATTTTCATTGAATTTGTAGTTCGTTTTCTCTTTTCTTGGTGATTAATTTTTTAACGTGCACCAATTACTATGCTCCAGCTCCTTCTTACTAGTTCAGGCATACAGTAATTCCCCTTATCTCCTTAAATTTATATGCAAATTACTACTTAAAATGTATTGGTATTGAACCTTTGAACAGGGATCAAGTAACATTTAATTTCGTAACATTTTCTTAACATTGGTAGAATTCATCCACCATAGTCTACACGCCTTTCTCCTTTTTTTTATTTTCTTTTAATTTTTTTGAAATTTGTCTTGTATTTTTTATAAAATTTTCTTTATTCTATCTATCTTGTTAGAGGGGTCAAAAGCCTCCTTTCATTTAATTCTCTCCTTCATTTTATTTTCACAATCATTTTATTTTCACATTCAATTTGTTAATCTTCTTCATAATATTTTCAACCTTCATTTTAAATATTGCTATTCTTTTCTTTAATCTTTTTAATTTCAATTTATATAAATGTTTTTTTTTTTTTTTTTTTTTTTTTTTTTTTTTTTTCATTCTTTAATTTAAAAAAAAAAATTTAAATGCTAAATGACCTCTGCTAAACCTTCATCTTTTTCCATTCGGTTTAAGAGGATGACAACTTCTCAATGAATGAATAGCCGATTTTCAAGGGCGCCAAGCATCTTCTTCGCGGATATTTAAGATAAGAGTAGGGAATGTCTCTGCCTCTTTTGTGTTGGTGTTATGTGAAGCTCTTTTCCGTAGTGCGGGACAGCAGCTATGGAAGACGTCAGAGATATTGTTGTTTCACTTGCTGACGATGTTTGTCCATTTGAACCATATGTTGAGGTGGAGGACGAAGAAGAGGTGATGGCCAACAGCCAAGGGCGTCCTTCGACAACGGATGTTGACGTCCAACCGGATGTAAGAGCTGACCCTCCACGTTCAGAAAATTCGGATGAAATCATAGTGCTAGAGAAGGACGCAGATGTGCCTTTGCAACCACATGCATACTCGAAGGTTGGAAAGATCCCAAGGGGAACCTATTCCAGGGAATCAGTTAATCGGAGGCGGGGAGGTGGGCCATTGCTGAAACGATCATACCAAGGACATTTGCCAAGTGTGGGAACGAAAGTGAATGCGAATGTAGTTTGTCCTGTAGTACAGTCAGCGGCTGGCAGTCCTGCTGATCGTGTAGTGGGCAACCCTAAACGTGTTAGGTTCGAAGATTGAGACATCTAATAACAAGTATATGTCATCTAGTTATAAAAGATACATGTCAGGGGATACGAAGTATATAGTGCACTTGTTCAAGATAGATTGTATTGAAATAGAATGCAATTAATGTGAACGACAAAGCCCTTAATATAATGAAAAAGTCAATACAGCTTCTATATTGCTGACTTAGTACATGGGATATTACTAAAATCATTCACTACGTGACAAATGGCCATTGTGGAAATGGCAGTTCTAAAGTAGGAGGGCTACCTACTTCCTCGCCAAGGGGTGACGCAAGATTCCACTCTCTAGGAGAAGCTTGACCTCGTTGAAGCTAAAGGTAGGCGCATGGATGAAAAGCTCCGCTTCGGGATCACGGTTGCAGACCTTCAAGAGTATGTAGTATAGGTGCTTACAATACGTGAACAGAGTCTTGCCACGGAACGTAGTCATCGTCTTCTTGAATGCTGGGCAAGTGCAACCAGGGTAAGAACTGATGGTAATCTGGTACCGTGTGATGTGTGGAGCGACGCCCGAATCCAGCCCAATGATGCAACCGTGGCCCGGCTCTGGTATCATGGTGACGGAACGGAGGCGCGCTTTAAGAGACTCGGAGGAGCCCATGGAGAGTCGCTGCGCTTGAGTGGGACGAGTGGCAGTGCGCTTCACCATCTTGCCGTCTCTCTTCCCTGGGTAGCGGTCAGCGTCTGCAGGGACTGGCAGCGAGCTGAGATTTGCAGGGGGCGGGGCAGAGGAGAAGAGGCGTCTTGGGGAGACCGGCTTCTTGGGCGGAAGTTGAAAACCTGCTGCTTCGAGGGCAAGAATCTCGGTGAGTTTGAGGTTAGTACCAAGTTTCACTGGCCAGACCTCTGGAATGGAGGGGAATTCCTGGTCCTTTGAGTAGTGTGCTACCCACTTGCGCTTAGAGCCTTTCACGCAACGCTCGATATCGTCGGAGCAGAAGAAGAACTCAGTCTTCTCCACTAGGTTCCTGCGATAGTTAGTCCAGAGCCCAGTGTAGGTCGGTGCAGCTGTGCAATGGGGCCCCCTGACGATTCTCTCAGTGCACTTCTTCTTCGTTTCAGCTCTTTGGGCCCAGCAGCACTTCGCAGAAAGTTTGTGAAGTCTCGAAATGTGCCACTCCTTCACGTCCACCTTGGTTTCTTCAACCGCGTTGACATGGCGAATGCCGCCCTTGTTCACAAGTGAAGGTAAAGGGGAATCAACTTCCTGGGCAGGAGGTTGGGTACATTGTACCTCGGTGTCGTGTTCGGAGTCGTCTTCCACAATGACGGGCATCTGCATAGGGCGAGCCCTGACGGCACGTCTTGGGCCTCTTGGGCGTGAGAAGTTGGTCTTATCCGGGCGATGAGACTCTTCGTCAGCTCCGATAAGGACGTCGGCTTTTCGCTTCTGTGAACCGAAGACTTCCGCTCCTGGCATGATAGGCTGACGGGTGCAGAACTCATCCGCGCCTGACATATCGAGCATGGGCTTGTCGAGCAGTGTAGGATTTCCCCATTTCTTGGCGTTGCGTTCAGCCATCCGAAGCCTGAGTTCCTTTTTGGATGGTCCTGTTCCGCCGACGTCACCTTTGAGGAACTGGTAGTAGTGACAACCTGTAGAAAAGCCCGAACGAAATCGTCCACGGTAGCAACGTACAGGTCGTTCCCGTTGTTTCCTGAGGCTTGGAGCCACTTATTATGAACTGTTTCGGCGAGGTTACAGGTGGGCATCTCTGTGAGTTCTTCTTTCGTGAATTTCTGCAGATTTGACAGTAGATGCCGTTAGATTCACGGATTAGAGTTTTGTAGGTTAGGGCTAGGAAACCAGTATCAAAAACATCAAAACAGAGAGCAGAGATAATACCTCGGTCATGAATCCCCCCCACTGGCGGAAGCGGTGGTGCCTGAATGACAGCCACTGATCGAGTTTGATGAGCCCGCTCTCGCCAACGACCCCGGTGGATGCCCACCATGCTCGCAACGCGTGGTACAGGGTTTCCGCCTCTGCCATGCTGGTCGCATTCTTGTACTGAGTGCACATCTTCTTGTGCTGTTCCCAGAGTTCTTCGGGGAAGTGCTTTTGCGTATACGCCACCATGTTCTGAGTCCAGTGGAACAAGCACGACCTCTCCCGGTCCTCCATTGGGTCCTCCTTGTTGCCATTGCCGTAAAGGATTCGCACTGCATTCCAATTGGCCTGTGCGTTATCCGCCATGAACCCCTTGAAGTTCGGCGCAGCAACGCCATTGATCTCCATGACCAGGTTCAGGTTTTTCCAGAAGACGAGCTGGGCGTCCGTGTCCTCGGACTGCATGTCGCAAGTGGCGATTGTCATCACGCGGCAGTACGTGGCGTCGTACACATGGCACGCCATCGTCGACCAATCTTTGACGCGTTTGACATGGTCGAACATGATCCATGCGTTCTCCAAATCGCCACCAGCTTGCATACGGCTGACCAAGTCGACACCACTGCCCGGCCCGACCTCCGACATCTTGAAGAGGAAGACTTTGTCACGCATAGATCGCTGACCAGGAAACCTATTCTCCTGGACATACGCCCAGAGACTGTTACCACGGAGCTTGGTGATACCGTCCATGATTCCGTACCTTTTGAATTTTTTGAAGGTGGCGACTTTGTTGCGGATGTTTGGTGACGCCATGTCTTTGCAACGATCCAGAACAGGAACCAGCTCCTCCATCGTCAGCTTCCTCGGTGGTGCATCCTCGGGCTGTAGAAGGTAGCTCCCGATGAGGAGTTTGCTCGCCTCCAGGACCACGGCGCTCTTTGTTGCTTTGTTGTTCATCTCTACCTGCTCTTCTATTAAGCTACTAATCTCTGCTTTAGTGTCTCTGTAGTCTCCTACTTTCACTGGATGATCATGTGTTCCTATGTGAATACAAGCTCTAGTCTGATTTGGTTTGCCCACAACGTAATAAATCTTAGCCTCACATGTAGCTACACATGATGGAGGTTCTTTACATACCTTGCACACTAGCGTGGAGTCAGACGGAGGAGGCTGGTCCATGACAAAAGCTTGCAGGGTACAGCCTTCGAACTCAGTCTCGTTAACCTCGAAGATCTTGAGAACACGCTTCAGGAAGTCACACTCCTTGTTGCTGCAGCGCAGCCCTCCGACGCAGGTGGAACTTCGAAAAGAGAGTCCGAAGTCGTTTTTGATGTTTGTTGTGATGGTCTTGGTCCACAAGTGTCCGTCGTATCTTTTGTCCATTCCCTGCATAGACTTGGCGGCGAGCTTAGAGGATCCTGATGCAGCTGGGGGCAACTCAAAAAGAACCGGACCATCAAACTTCGCAGGCATGTACTCTACTCTCTCGTGTCTAATAGTGGAATAGTCTATCTTCTTCAAAATGTTTTTGGACCCACGCGTCTTAGCAATCTCTTTAAGGAGCGGAACAATGCTAACTGTGACCTGGGACAATGGAGGAGACACATTGGAAGGAGGAGTATCAGCGTGGACCTTAGGCACCAACTTGACGGGACTGACTTCGTCATCAGAAGAGAGAGATATGACGGTCGGAGGAGGTTTCTCTACATCTGAAGTCTCGGTACCAGGCTCGACTTTGACCTTGACATCACGAGGTAAGGGAGTCTGAATTGTGCAAGTAGAAGAGCGACGGGGGGTGAGGATCTCAGTGGATGCAGCCATAAGAGAATCAGTAAGACCATAGACTCTATAGGATCCAGGAAGGAGTCTCCACTGCAACATGTTGTTCTCATCTCTCACTGAAGGTTGCCCGAGGGTGTGGGTAACCTCCGCAGTAACGTCATCAAAGATCTCCTCCTCTATACTGATGGAATCCTCACGGAAATGGAATCTGAGGCTCAGGCGAAGAGAGGACACTGTAGCTAGACCATCGTCATCTACGCGAAACCTAAGAGGGATCCCCATGCCCTGGGCATACAGACAGACCATCCCCATGTTCGCACGCAACTAAATGATACTAGTGAAAGAAAGGAGAAGAGTGAGTGTACTAGCGCAGTATCGCGAGAGCTAAGTGAGAGGAAAGATGCAGCGCTGTTGATCATTTTATTCTGGTTGGAATGTCCATGTGAATAGTTGTGGAATGATGGTGTCTGTTAGGTAACGAATGTATGATTAAAGAGAGACGGCGCTAACTAATTAGAATGGTGCTTTTTGCAGGCCCAAGTTAACAGGGTAGGGATTTTTAGAACTACGCATTTAATATATGAATCGTGGAACCGATTCTATTCGATGTGAAGGTTGGTGAGATTAGACTGAGCCGTCAGTTGCATCCTTATTTAATACAAGTATTCGAGTGCTTAATTCAAAACTTTTATTATTTTGTGGGCTTGGTTTATTCTCTTCCAATATAGATTGATCTCATCAGCTTTAATTCAAAATGCATTTGTTTATAGTTTTCATTAATTTAAGTATGTTAATAATAAGGTAGGTATTTATGGCTTGAGGGGTTGAAGGTTAGGGATATAAAAGAAGAATGGGAGTTAGGAGGGGAGCTATATAGTGAGGAGAGTTCTCTCGTTAGTTAGACACATGAAGGAAAGTGGGGGGTCAGCTCGCTCTTCTTATGTCACTCCTAAACCTAGAAGAAAACCAGGTGGTACAGATTTTACAAACAGGAGAGCAAGGAAGAGGAGAGAATCACGTAGAAAGGCGAAAGGTAACCTCTTGAGTGCACCTCTGAAGGTTCGAGGAGCTGGGTTGCCTTTGGCAGTTAACTTTTGTAGCATTCGTAAACTCATTCTTGAGTCTATAGTGGAAATAAAAGATGAGGTTTTAGATGTCACGGTTGCGGAGCATGGTTTAGTAAATATGGACGACAAAATGAATGAGATGCCGGGAGATTTAGGGTTTAATTGTTTAGAAACACCACTGTCTCCGCAGCCTTCGTTTGGTTTAAACGAGTCACTTCCAGAAGAGAGAGCTCTAGGATCCACAAGGGATCGACTTTCGCCTGAAGTAAGTTACTGACCTTTGTTTTACTCTTGAATGTTTATTGTTCAATTTTAGAGGTGATTGCTTCAATTCAGTTGTTATTGATGAAGTAGCATACATATAGTTGTAACAGATGACCTATACAGTGCTTGATGACTTGCAAATTCTTAGAAAATTATTTACGTTGCTCTCGTTCAGTAAAATTTTGAATTTTTCATTGTTTTTAAGCAAACTTTGTTCTTTTGAGGAAGTGGACCGAGGGAGGGGGTTCTAGGTTTGCTAAACAAAGTGGAGGATTGAGAGAAGAACTAAGTGGAGAAGAAGCAGAAAAAGGATCGGGAGAGTGGCGAGGAGGAGCTGCGAGAGCTAGACGAGCAATTATGGAAGAAGGGGAGGCCGTGGATAGAGCTCTTGCGGCCCGTGGTAAAAGAGGAGGGGGGCGTAATGCAAGTGGTGCTTGGCGCGGAGGAGAGCGGAGGAGGAAATCTCAAGTGAAGGGCTCGGAGAAGGAGGGTGTGAGGGGACGGGGAGGAGGTTCAGGCCGAGGAGGGCGTGGGCGAGGGAGGGATTCACAGATCGATAGCGCTGCCGCGGTGATGGCGCAAGAGATGGAGGAGGAGCCAGGCAGGGTAGAGGAGGCTCGCGGGGACGAGTTGGAGGTCCCAGCCGGGGAAGAGGAGAACGACGATGAAGAGCATGAGGACGAGGACGGCCAAGGGGAGGAGGATGAGGAAGGGCCAGGTGCGGAAGAAGACGAGCACGGCCAAGGGGAGGAGGATGAGGACGGGCCAGGTGCGGAAGAAGACGAGCACGGCCAAGGCGAGGACGATGAGGACGAGATTGCAGTGAGTCCTCTGAAACCTTGTTGTTTGTATTCGAATTGGGGGGTTGGGATTTGCCGCATTGGACTCTCGGTTCACGTAATGCAAGGCGCGGATGTTGGGTTGTGGTTGAGGAATTTCGGTTTTGTGGGTATTGGGTAGTCGTTGTAAGGGTTTGTGGTTCGAGCGCCTCGACATGCTGGCCGGAGCGGAGGCCCTGCCCCTCGCGGCAGGGCTGAGGATGCAGGCTCTTGCGTTTTTTTTTTTCATGCAACCACGCCCCATGGCAAGTGTCGGCCCCGACAGTTGGTCGGGCGCCTCGACATGCTGGCCGGAGCGGAGGCCCTGCCCCTCGCGGCAGGGCTGAGGATGCAGGCTCTTGCGTTTTTTTTTTTCATGCAACCACGCCCCATGGCAAGTGTCGGCCCCGACAGTTGGTCGGGCGCCTCGACATGCCGGCCGGAGCGGAGGCCCTGCCCCTCGCGGCAGGGCCGAGGATGCAGGCTGTTGCGTTTTTTTTTTTCATGCAACCACGCCCCATGGCAAGTGTCGGCCCCGACAGTTGGTCGGGCGCCTCGACATGCAGGCCGGAGCGGAGGCCCTGCCCCTCGCGGCAGGGCTGAGGATGCAGGCTCTTGCGTTTTTTTTTTTCATGCAACCACGCCCCATGGCAAGTGTCGGCCCCGACAGTTGGTCGGGCGCCTCGACATGCTGGCCGGAGCGGAGGCCCTGCCCCTCGCGGCAGGGCGGAGGATGCAGGCTCTTGCGTTTTTTTTTTCATGCAACCACGCCCCATGGCAAGTGTCGGCCCCGACAGTTGGTCGGGCGCCTCGACATGCTGGCCGGAGCGGAGGCCCTGCCCCTCGCGGCAGGGCCGAGGATGCAGGCTGTTGCGGTTTTTTTTTTCATGCAACCACGCCCCATGGCAAGTGTCGGCCCCGACAGTTGGTCGGGCGCCTCGACATGCTGGCCGGAGCGGAGGCCCTGCCCCTCGCGGCAGGGCTGAGGATGCAGGCTCTTGCGTTTTTTTTTTCATGCAACCACGCCCCATGGCAAGTGTCGGCCCCGACAGTTGGTCGGGCGCCTCGACATGCCGGCCGGAGCGGAGGCCCTGCCCCTCGCGGCAGGGCCGAGGATGCAGGCTCTTGCGTTTTGTTTTTTCATGCAACCACGCCCCATGGCAAGTGTCGGCCCCGACAGTTGGTCGGGCGCCTCGACATGCTGGCCGGAGCGGAGGCCCTGCCCCTCGCGGCAGGGTGGAGGATGCAGGCTGTTGCGTTTTTTTTTTTCATGCAACCACGCCCCATGGCAAGTGTCGGCCCCGAGGATGCTGCCTGTGTGATTGTATTTTCACATTTTCTATGTTTGTATCGTCGTCGGTACCTATTCTATTGTTCATTAAACATGGGCAAGTATGCAGTGGCCCTCCATACATCACCGTGTGTTAGTATCGCCTCTAAATCTTATCTCATTGTTCATCAAATTGGAATCCTCTCAGGATAATATGGGGAGCCGTAGTCAGGCCCTGACACCAGCAGAAACTGAGGTACTTCATTTGTTTTAAGTTATAATGCATTCGCGTACAACACCTTCATTTTAGTTCATATCCTATTTGAAAGTGGTTGATTTATATTTTTTTTTTTTATATTTTAGGTATCCTCTGACGCACCCGAGATGTCTGCCAATTCCATTGTGTCTGTTATCAATGTTTCCGACCTCTCGGATTCATTTGATCAGCCTTACTGTACCTGTGATGTACCAAACTCTGTAGGTTTATGTAGTGTTCCTCTTGAGGGCCATTCTCCACAGTACATGCCTACCTCACCTGTTTACATGCCTACCTCCCCTGTCTATGAGCCTACATCACCTCTATATATGCCCGCCTCTCCTACACAGGATTCACCTCCGATGTCTCCTCCCTCTCCTTCCTCGCCTATTAGAGTGAGGAGGCCTGCCCATGTGGTCTTTGCCCTTCCAGCAATACTGCCTTGCCCAGTCCAACAGACAAGGCGATTTTGGAGGAGGCGCCGCCACTGGAACTGTAGACAGTCTAAGGAGTATTATAGGCGTGCATCACGTAGATAGTATCTTTTATACTTACCTACAGTTACAAGATATGCTATGATGATGTAACTTTACTTTATATTATTTCATTTCCTTGCAAGACATTCCTTGGCAGCTCTATGAGTAATAATTGATACACCTCTTGCCAGGTTACTCAAACACAAGATGCGCCGGTAAAACCATCTTGTCCTATAAACTTGAAGACTGCATTTGATGGCGAATTCCAGCATCGGAAACAATTTAAGTTGGACTCCATAGGTGTCATCAACAAGCTCAGGATTAAACCAGAGAAGAAATCGCGCATGATGGTCCCCCTTTGCAGGATGGTGTCCATGGCGAAGGTTAGACCAGTGGGCGAAATGGGCGTGCAGCACTTGGAGCGGGAGTTCGTGAAGGGATATAGAGATAGGGACCGCGTTATGTACATCTCCATGTACAGCAATGAAGAGCAGACGAAGGATGTTACGGCGGATGTCATGGCTACTTGGAGCCCTTTATGGAGGGCCGCAAATGAGCATTTTGAAGATGAGATCCGTGGCGACGAAGACTGGATGCAATTCTCCAACAAGATGTTTTTTGTCTGGGAAGGTAATCATCGCCTGGCCGCATGGCTCCGGCATATCAACAGGCATCATGCGGACGACCCATCATGGCACATATCAGTGCATTGCATTGTACTTGACCCACGCGGCCATGTGGGCAATCTCCTACATGTCATGCATGACATTAATTGGTACGTTGGGCTGTATCTGTATATGTTTGACCATTATATATTTTACGTATGTGTTAAAAATAATTCTTCTAAGTTCTTGATTTGATATTCAGGTCGACGGAGAATGACCACGTGAAGAGTAACCTACCAGGAAAACTATTTTGAATCCGCTCATTCGGAATGATGAAGTTGGAGGAGTTTAAAGACCTTCTGAGTGCAGAAGAATATGATACGTGTTTGAAACACAAGCCCCCTAATCCGTCGTGGTTCCCCTTGACAACGAGAATTTTCATCGCATTTCTGTACCGAGTAAGTTTCACGTCATACACCTCGTCCCAATTTATACTCTGATAAAGTGTTACAGTTTTGAAAACATGTTTGATTTTTGGAACAGCGAGAAATCGCAGCGGCCTCGGATGAAGCAGCGAAGGCCTATGAGGAGAAGACACCAGAGGCGGACCGAACTGCAAGTGCAGTTTGGGATGTCATGAATGAGGCAGCTGAAAGGATGGTCGAATCCATCAAGAAGAAGGACTTCACGAAGTACCTTGCCATCGCAAATCCCAAAAACGGTGACGACTTCCTCAATGAGGTAACTCTGATGCTCTATAAAATATTTCGTATCATTACATTCTTATTTTGCATCTCATATTGTCTAAAACGATAAGTATTTGTGTAGATCAATCGGCATTTCAGTGAATTCTCAAAACCAGAGATGACCCTTGACAAGCTACAGAAGATTGTGCCAGCGGCAGTTGAGGCCAAGTACAAGGCTCGCTAGTTAAGGTGGTGGAACTCATCTCCGAGTTCCAGACTATCTTACAGATTTCTACCCCTCGAATTCAAGGAAACGGACCTCGATCTCTGGTTGAACAAGGCTTCATTTTGGGCAGGGGTATAGTTTCTTTACAAACGTCTTCATTCCATTTACACGTTGCTTCCTTTTCTGTCTGCATTTTACCTCGTCGCTACTGAAAATTGTTTATTACAGTTGGAGGAGGCTGTCGTCAATGCGGTCGAAGACCTTTGCAAAACGGAGAATCTGGATATCAATTGGAGGGATTTCCCTGATGTCCAGGAACCGGGCGCTTATGTCGAGAGTTCACGTATTCTTTTATGGGACAAGGCCTTCCCTACGTTCATTGGAAAAAAGGCTGAAAAGGCTTTCGACAAGAAGTCCAATTTCGCAAAATTTCCTGGAACTGCAGACGTTGTTAAGCGGGTTACTTACCGGTATGATTCTTAACTTCATCACAGTATCCTTACATAATGTGCTTCATATTTTTCTCGGTAACTAACCTTGTACATAATTTTTTCCTTAGGTACTTCAAACGAGAGCTTCTTCCAAAAGGCGCCGTCAAGGTTCACCAGCTCCCTAAGTACTTCAGCTCTTGGACGTCGAAAACCTCGGACCAGTGTATCTATTCTCCACAACAGTTGAAAAGGTACAAAGCTCCTCACTTGCTTGAGGGATGCTGGTATCTTGATTGTTTTCGCGGTTTCACTATTGACTCTGAGGTGGACATCAAGACTTTACATGATGCCGGTGAGGTAGTGGCCGAAGAAACGGTGGATGCTACTGAGGATGACGGAGGCCCTGAAGACCAATCATCAGCTCCTCCACCAAAGAGAGGAAGAGCTCGGCGACTTAAATCTTTGCGATCACATTCTCAAGCTTCACAGCAAACTGGTGCGGCGTCTTCTGCTCCAGAGCAGACGGCACCAGAGCCCTCTCCAGGTAATGTGATTACGAAGCCTCCTTCAACTTCTTCACCGGGTCCTTCCTCGATCAGTGCTTCGGAGATCACCAGAGGTCTCATTGAGCAGAGGAAGGCCAAACTATATCCCCAACCAACTTCTTCCGCTGCAGCTTCGATTTCCACACAAGTTTCCGTCTTCAACTCATCTGTGGATTCCATGTTGCGGCGAAATAGGAGACAGGAGAGAAAAGGTGGCGACCCGGATTGGATCAAGACTCAAGACTTCATTCGCAAGGTTTGTTCCTATATTTTGACATATAATGGATTCTGCCACCTCTACTCGCTATGTAGTTACTAACTCTCCTTTCTTGTTTCCTCAAGTTTGGAGCAGGCCGTGAAAACGAAGTTCCCGACCGCTGCAAACAAGAGAACCATCTGGGAGTCGACTTGATCATTGCCGACATCCCTGAGAATCTTCCCGTCCCTTCCGTTTCCGTTCCCCCCACGAGTATTCCGCCTTGGAACTCTCGCTACAAGGATTATTTGTACGACATCTTCCATTTTGCAGATGATTTCCTGCAGAAAGATGGTGCCATCTGCCTCATCTACAACACTGATCAGAAGCTGGCTAAGGATATCGAGGTAGAAGCTGCTAATGGTGGATACGTGCTGTTCAAGGACTGGTGGGGTGTTAATGTACTCGGCCTGACTTCTCCAACGAACCCCGAGAACTTGGTAATTGACCTAAACATACCCTTCCCTTTACTGATTGATAACCCTTCCGCTTAATTTTACTCACTAGTTTTGCTTGACTGCAGACTATGCGGTTCTGGATTCGCGTCTACGTTCGTAGTGGCGGTACTTTCTCCTTCCAGACGAAGAAGGAAGACCTGATACATGGGCTCCTCAACATTACCGAGAGTGATGCCATTTTCAATTTCACCGATGTGGATTCGCAGCTCATGAATGGGGAGGTGCCGTGGAGAGGCGCAAGGGAGAAATCCATTGACATGATGCAGGGCATACTTGAGGAGCTGTCAAAGCCCGGCGACATAGTTGTTGATTGGAATGCTGGGACAGGTAACTATTCATGCATATCTTTGCTGAATTATTCCTCTCGTTTTTACCACAGTTTCTCATTTCTTTGTATCTCTCCGAGTTTCAGGAGCCTCCATCAAGGCTGCCCAGGCTATTGGTCGTCACATTCTCGCTTTTGAGGAGGACGAAGCCATATTCAACGCCCTTCTCAAACCATCCGCCATGGGCCCTCCTAAACATCCAAGGCCGGCAGCAGCAGGCGAAGCGCCTCCAAAGAGACCAAGACCTGATAAGTGGTGTAAGTCTTCTATTCTACGTTCAAATTATCCAAGCATTACTTCTCTTTGCAGCTCTACGTACTCGATGTAACCACAGTCGGTTCTCTATTGCAGAGTAGTTTCAGCATCACCGCCACGTGTGCCAAGTGCAGTGTCCACTCCATCGTGGCGTCTTCATTCCAGCCCGATTCAGCCTTTCATACTTCCGGACTACGCAGAGGACTTAGCACAGGCGTTTCAATCTCGAGCCCTTACATATGTTCCTAGTCGGCCAACTACTTTTGATCCCAGAGCCCTTCTATTTGTCGATGACGAGGCGGTAGAAGGAGATTCGGAGTCATCTAGTTCTGAGAGTGAAAGTAGCGACTGTAGCATGTTGTGAGGTTGAAGGAGGCTTCGGTCTATTGTTGTTTTCATTTGATTTGATTTGATTTAATTGGATTTCATTGCCTATTCCTTCGTCTACTCCACTTCCCTGAACCTAAACTTGTTATAATTCTCATGTCCAATTTGTCTCCGTGTTTGTAAAGGATGAAATGTCACAACTGTAATGCTCAAAATATAATATGAAGAATGAAATGTTACAAAAGAAAGGCTCAAATATAATATTGTGCTGTTAATTATATTTTACTCATTCAGAATCCCACATTTGCATAGCCATGTTACCTATTCTTGAGTTGGTGTACATCTTGGTTTCTGCTACTCCATTATTGTTCACGAACTCTGAAATATTCCACGGACTTCTAAGACCATTTCTTTTAGTTGCTTTTTCTTTTCTTATTTCTAGAATCATCTATATTATCTAAAACCATCATGCTGGAATACTCGTATCTAGATCCAATGAATGACCAAATCTAAAGGATTGTATTCGAACACCCCACTAGACTTCACAGTACTAATCCTTCGAAGGATATACAGTCCAACTCTTGTCCATATCAAACCAGCACGTTTCGCCATCCGATATGATCACTTCGGGCAGCTGAACAACTGGATTCCCATCGACGTTCGATAGCAAGGGATACGGGATTAGGGACAACTCCATAATACGGAGAAGCTCATTGGTACAAAGCACTGTCCAACGCCATTCACCTTCACCAACATGGAGGCTTCCGATGTGCCTAAACGGTGGCAGGTCCATGCCTCGTTCCCTGGCGCGCTCCACCTCCAGCAGCCACGGCCGCAGCTCCTCATAACTCGCCGGTGCCTTTGGGGGCAAACCTACAGCCGCTCTCGTCCTCCTGGATCTCGCATTACACACCTTCGGCATCGCGCAACACACTAAACTGTTGTAGTCTTAAAACGTTCCACGCAAGCCTACAGATTGACCCCCCCGAACTCCATCGCTACCTTCGCATACAGCACAGAATGCCAAGGACTGTATGACTATCCAAATACGCCACCTCGAGACAAGCTCAAGAAACCAAGAGTGACCTCCTTCTCTGGAACCCAGCTTACCAAGTGTTGTTTCATGATGAAAATCTCCTACTTGTATCACTCAAATGAAGATGCTTCGCTGCCTAGGAAGAGAGAGTAATCTTCGATGAAGACAAGGACTCTGAGAAGGTATATCTTGGTTTCAGCAGTCAAGATATTATACACGAATTTTGAAATATTCTAGGAAGTTTTCAAACCTTGCCTCCTTTATGTTCTGTGATATTTGTTTTTTTCCTTGTGCATTTACATAATCCTATGAAAGAATTATTTGTTTGATCTAAAACTGAACGCCTGATCATTGTATCTTGCCTAAACCCATGACGAATCTAAAGGAATGTATGCATGACGTCATCATGACATCAGCCCTAATTTGTATCTTAGAGAACAAACGTAATAAATTCTTACCAGAGATAACCCTAATTTCCACGGTAATATACTCTTTTTCTAAAAAAAGTGTCAAAATTAAGCCTTAATTTAGTAATTTTCCACGGTTATAGGGTCTACTTTGCTTTTGAAAATTTTCCTAATTGTCAATTCTGTGCTCTCCATTCTGCGCTCACCGCTCTCCGCTCTACGCTCTCCGCTCACGTACAAACTTTCCCCAAGTTGATGGTTCACTCGGTGCTACGGCTCAGTGACGTAACAAGAGCGCACCTCTGCTGTCCTGGGAAGCCTGTTCTCTTGCTGAATGCAGCAGGAATCTCCTGCGGTTAAACGCCACTGAGGTTAGGAACATTAACTAACTCCTGCAAACATTAAATTGTAGGTGGACCTGGGGCAATGCCACGGGCAAAAGGCGTCGGATCTGACGACGAAGGGTGTTCGTGCGTAGAAGGGTGCAAGTGGTGGAATCCCCTCCCACGGAAATTGAGAGTGTACTGCGGCGGGGGGGGGGGGGGGGGGGCTCAGAGTATCTCAGTGATCAAGAACTCCGTGAATGATGGGAGGCATGGAATCCACCCACTGATAGATCATGTGGACAAAACATGAGGTAGATCCAACGAAGAAGGTAACGACAGACATGAATCACAATGCACGCTTGTAGGCACTCAGAATTTAGGAGTCTAAAACTGGGCAGGATCTAACTTACGAGGGAGGAGCGGCTTGTTGACGACGCAAATGGCATCGTGAAGAACGGCACGCCAGCCTCCTCGAGGTCCATGACGAGCTCCGAAAATTCCTGAGCCATTGCGGACGAGATCAGGCCAAGAGACGCGGAAAGTGGTAGAAGGACAACTGGTTGCAGCGCAGGGGCGTAGGAGGTAGATGCAGGCAGAGGACAGCGAGCCAAGACGCCTTCAAGGAAAACTACATGAGGGTCACAGTGCACTCTGCCTGGCATTGAGGATTGGTAGGGTTTAGGGCTCATGATGGTCGTGGAGTGAGTGCCGGCTGGGGCACTCATGCGAATACATGGGATGTCAGTTCAGAGAACCTAAAAGGCGCTTGGAGATTAGACCGCTCGTTACGGTAAGGTCACCACCATCAATGGCCGTCTATTTGCGGGTACAGCGCTGCAGTGGGGATCAATGAAAGGAGCGCGGCAAACAGGATTTCCCGGAGTTGCATAGCGAGCACCTTTCCTCACCACGGAAACACTAGAATGCGTCGCCCAGGACTAGAGACGTCTGCGTCCCTACGCAATGTCCCGGTATGTTCGCAAAAGGTGGCAATTACAGTCCGCATACCTGGTGGAGAGAAAATCTGTGACCGGGCACGGCAACCGCGTAATGCACTCCTTCCACCTCCCGGAAGTGCGGGTGTTACTCGAAGAAGGGTAAGGGAGCCCCAGACGGCCACTCACTGAGGGGGAGGGAACTCAGAGGGTGCCCATTGCAACGCGACAGGGACCTAGAGGTGGAACGTCCACGCAGTAACGAGGCCTAGCGCGGACGGCTAATTATGCAGGGAAGCATTGCAGACCAAGACTTCGATTGTAAAACCACAGGGAGCAGGGAGTGCAGGCACTGCTGCCATGGAAGTGAGACACACCTGGGGGTCCAGCAAAGAATGTGGCGACGCATCGGAGTGACGTCCTTCGCGGTAGTGGGGGCTGACTCCGCGCGGTCCAGAGAACAGGAGGCACAGCACTGGCAGGGGACGCTCGTTCTTCTGGGAGCGCGGCCATGGCCCCGGCGGAATTTCGTCAGGTGGGTGCGTCGGGACCGCTCTTAGAGGCTCAGGGATAACGCGGATAGTGACTCTGACCCTGCGAGGAGGCGACGAATACAAGAGGGGTCAGGCAAATATAGAAGCAGATGCCAACGACATCTCGAAAGAGGAAAACTAGAGAAGACGCGCGGGAGTGCCGGATGAAGCAGAAGAAGGTTTAAGGGTGGGGGGGGGGGGGGGGGGGGGGGCGGGGGGGAGAGTGGGGAAGAGGAAAGGGACGAAGCGAGCTAAAAAAGGGACATTCACATACAATGGTTAGGAAGGTCCTTACCTAGAGTGGAGCAACGACGGATTAGTGCAAGGATAATCGCTTGTCCTCGGGAGGTCCAAATGCCGAGGCGCTGTGCGTGGGCCTCTGATTCTCCGGGAGAGGATTCTGTGACGATAGCGCCTTGCATGCGCAATTTAGGGTATACGCAAAGGGCTGTGAGAGGAAGACGCTGCTAACACCGGCGCACTGTCGGTCAACACGAAGAGGAAACCCTACAACAGCGAAGAGGAAATGGAATGGGTACCGCGGCAGTTGGGCAGAGCAGGAGAGGGAAGACAAGGGCGCTGCGTGGGAAGATGGAGGAGGCAGTGGAGAAGGGCACCTCCATGACAAGGACCTGCCTTCAAGTTCTCGCATTCTTGGAAGATTGACCATGAGAGCAGATGGAGCGGGATACTGAGTGCCCGCCACATGCCCTGCCAGTTATGGAAGTCGTCATCATAGCCCTTTGACGTCCCTATGATTTCCTTACTCACTTTCTAGAAGACGAGCTCGTCGGACGTAACGTAGCACGTGCCCTTAGCCTTGCTGGCGACAAACTCATGGAGGGGCCCGCTGTGTGTAGCCGGGCCAGTATGAAGACATACCTCGGGTGAAGAAGTTGTTCGCATGCGCGAGGAAGCGCGCGATACGGCAGGGCAAGATTGTATACTGTTGCGCTGTAAGATGAATCCGTGGATAGTTGAGAGGAGAAAAGCCATGTCCGGACACACAGTAGACACCAAACAGGGGGCAAACAAAACATCGCACAGAGAGACTTTAATTTCTGGAGGAACATGGAAGGAAAACACAAAACTGTTATGTTCATGTTGATAACGGTGTCACCCACCACGGAGGCAGACCAAAAACATACATGCGTGAAACGAGGGAGGTTCTCCTCCGCAGCCACATTTATCCTATCTTCGCTACAGGTCAAGAACTTGGATCCCAGCTACGTGCCACATCCACGTAGGTCCAGTACCAATGCTTGAGGGCATGTCTCAGACCTCCGAATACTGGCCGTACGTGGTTCTTGTCCGGACACCGCGACATCGAGCGGTCGAACACGCGACAGAGATCGGAGTCGCGACGGGGTCGGCGGAGGGCGTGCTCCCCGCACCTGGGCTAATTCAGGAGGTGGAAAAGAAGCTGATGGCGAGTACCTGTGGGGGTGATCAGGTCGCTGGCTCCGTCGTACCACACGATCCGTTCGAGGGGGCAGGCTCCAACTTGGTAAGACGCGGCGAGCGACCCCGTCCCCGCGCATGGACGCAAGTGCTTCGTGGATGGGCATAGGAACTGAAACTCGAGGGGGGGCTTGGGGGCTGCTGACGGGCTTGGCAGGGGAGCTTTGGCGCCCTCTGGAAACTGACGCGTCCTCGACCCTTCCTGCTGAGCCGCTGGAGCGATCGAGAAGGCAGGGGTCTACCTCCATGGGGCTGTGCTCTGGGAGTGCAAGGGAGGTTTGGATACACAACGGTGCCGTGCCGGTGATGGAGAGTACAGAGGCTGCGGACTCCGCCGCTCCGGCTGCTGAGTTACTTCCACTTGACGCACCTGAGTCACGCAAAGCTGAATTCCGATATTCAGCCTCGAAGCTGGGAGGCATGCGATTCAAGAACGGCTGAACCTGCAACTCCTCGAACAACGACATCACGTAATCGTCGATCTCTATATCGTCGTGAGAGGAACCTCTAGGGGGTGAGGGTGCTGCCCTTCGCGGTGGAGAGCGCGGTGTAATGTGCCCATTTACACACACACCGTGACCGGCACGTGCTTCTGCGACCTGGACGACAAGCAACCCCTTCTGAAGAACCTCCGGAATGACGGGGTCGATGGCCGGGAAGGACCCTAACATGGTGGCACACGGGGAGGAGGGGTCTTCGTCGGGAGGAGAGAGAATGCTACAACCACTGTTGTCGTCGATTAGAAAGAGCAGTCCGCGATGGCTCTACGCGGGACCGTGCATAGGCGGGAACATCAATTGCAAGAGAGAGGAAGACTGGGAGGCGAGCAGACGGACAGGGTGAAGCTCTTCGGGTGCCTGAGATCAGTAGAAGTAGCGCCATGAGAGACGATACGAGAGGGCCATGCGCACTCGCCATGCACTTCCGCACAGGGCGCCAGAAAGATTCATTCACGCCGCCAAAAGGAGGTCATGAACGCAATAAATGAAGGTCCCCGGCAGATTCTCACATGCGCACATTATAGGGAGAGGGGCAAATGCAAGCCAACAAGCAAACTGGTACCTTGGTTCTCATTGAAGGCACGAGGATGCTCTGACAGAGAATTCACGCGCATGCGTGCTGGCCAGGCTTACCAGTGGCTAGAATCTAGACCAGTCATGCCCTCGCTTCGTTATCTAGGACAGTGATCTTCCCTGAGAAATCTGCACACACCGCCAGCAACGTCTACAGATACTACTATGGAGAGGCCCTGTGGGGGCTGCTATGTGAACAAAGCGAGTGTTTCTCATATTTGCGTGTACAGTTTGTCCCGTGTCAATATGGGTACGGTCTCGCACATTGAATTTATGTGGCATTGCCTCGATTGGATACTTTTTTTACGTGTTGTTTGAAGTTTGTACTTTTCAATCCCCTCGCTTATGTTCCAACCGCAAACTGCTTACTATGTGCTTTCATCCTATTCCGTAGGAGGAGTTTTTAGAGGCCAGGAAGCTTGCTTTTAGCCGTGGCTAGTAAGTCTGTGGTTAGTGAACAGCGTGCGGGCGCCACCGACATGGAACGGGCGTCGCTGTTCCGAAAGAATGAAGCTCTCTATTTGCGAAGTACCTTGCAACGGAGTCAGAAGCCCATTACAATTGAAAATGCAAGTCTTTCGATTATAGTAAAGAACGGTGAATACAAGGAGGACAAAAGACCGTCCGAGAACTACGATGCGTTGAGAGACTAAGTCCATCAACACGTAGGCGTTCCGACAAGGAAAACAGACCCGTGGCAGAATTCAAAGGCACTAAAACGGGGGAGGAGGGGGGGTGTTTTGGTTTGGAGGTGCTATAGCCAGAAGTTGGATCTCATCCAGAAGGGCACTGGGATATCACCTTGGTAATTCACGGTGCGTACTCTGGCACGGACCACCGCTATTACCAAGGATAACGGGGTCCCGGGAGGGTTGTCACTTCATCGGTTTCAAGAACCTCGTGTCCCAGATTACTTGGCCGTCCTCCACAAATTGTCCTTCAAGAGCGTCCTCAAGAACCTTCAGATGTGTCTGCTTCTTCGGGAAGAGGGGCCGTATGTTGGGAAAGAACACGTGCTGCAAGTCCACAACCTGCATTGGGCTGTCGCAGGGGCCTCGCTTGCACTTTGGAGATTTCCAGCTCGCTCCGCTTCGACCGGACCCGATCACCTTGTGCCCCATATCTGGGTGGATGATCCAGACGTCCAAATTTGCCTTTAGAGGGCCCTGCACGACACACTACCACTGTGAGCCTCTTGAAGCCATCGGACATCCCAGAAATGCTGTTGATGGGGCGCGCATGCCTACCTCCTCCAACGGGCGCGGTTCTGATGTCTCCGGAGGTACCCTCTCCGCTCCAAACTTTGAATGGCGCTTTCGGCGAGGGGGTTTCGCCACATTTCTGGACTTCACGCTCTTCGCTTGCGCTTGCACCTTGCGATTCACAGCGGAAAGGACCGAGACTTCTGCGACTGCAGGCACTGCAGCAGTAGACTTCTGCGGAGCTCGAGCTTTCTTCGCAGCACTCTGTTCGGCGCTGCGGCCCCGCCTCTTCTGACATTTGGCGTCGGTACCTGAGGGCCGCATTGGGGCAATTTAGCAACAATTATGTGGGGAGGGAGGAGTTGGAGGGGCAAAGATGAGCAGGTACTCTGACGACAGAGGATGTCAGCGGCAAAGAACGCACCTGCTGGGAGTATAGAAACGCGGGCCTTCCCGGAGACGTCGTTGTCGCCGCCGTCTGCGCTATCGTCTTCGTCGTTGCTCTTCAGGTCCAAACTTCCCAGAACTTCCGTGCCCACGGGTGACAGGGGCATTGGCAGGGCAGGTGCCGTGCGTGTAGGCGCTGATGCCGACGTCATGGCTCTTGTTCTTGAGTGCTGGATGACAGGAGCGGGGACAGGGGGGTCGACAGCGTGTTGCTCTGGCAGCGTCTGAGGACATTCGATCACGGTGGGCACATTGAATCGTGCGTTGCTACTGTCAGAGGCAGTTGTCGTGGGAGGGGCGTGATCAAGGGGGGGTACGAGTACAGTCGCGTCCGCCGAGGGCGGTCCATTCTGCGAGGACTCTAGCGGCCTGGTCTTGTTGCACTCTGCAGGATTCTGTACATGTTCGGCCATGAGGCCTTTGAGGCAGCCGAGGATTTCGCGGAGCTCTGATCGCACGTGCCGAACATCGTCAGTCTGCGAAACAAGCGTGCACCTCACTTGGGAGACCGAGAGCTCGAGACCCACTATACGCTCTTGGAGGAGGTCCGTCGCGTCATTGCCTTCCGAGGAACGAGTTGAATTGCTCCGAATTGTGGGCTCTGGGGTGCCTGGTAGATGCTGCACAGTACCACAACAGCATACGATAGGGAAAGAAATGCATTTGTGGGTGAGGCATACGGTAATTTCCGAAAACAACTGCGATTAACATTAATGGAGGAACATGATACTGCGGAAGGTAAACGGGCCATGTCAAACCTGGTCAGCGGAAATGGCGGGGGTACTCTGCTGCTGGGTCCCTATTTCGAAGAAGTCCAGAGATTCACCTTGACCTGTCGCATTAAGCCAGTCCATGTCGTCCGAGAAAATAAACATGTCGGACTGCAGAGAAGGAAGAGCACGAACGGAAACAACAACAGACAGGGTATTCGTAAGATTCTTCCAGCAACCAGAGTGGGACCTACAAGACTCTTCATGAGACTATGCCTACGATGGGCATTGGGGAGAGCGTAAGTTCTGAGAGGGAGGACACTAATGGATGGAGCGTGCCACACATACGAGACTGACTTCAATGGAGCGCACTGAGGGAGAAAACTCTGTTCAGCTACGATGCTCACTACGTTCGGACCTTGCGCTAACGTGTTGCAGAGAGGGCCGTCGAAGACAGCAGCAACGCACTGCGTAGCCGGACCTGGAGGTGCTCGAATCTTGCCTCACGACTACCCTCAGAACCTGTTCTGTTTGTGACTCACCTCAATGGCGCTCGGCGTCTGCGGTGAAGGATCGACTTGTCCGTCAGACTGGGTACTGCCCCCAGAGTGGGACCTCCTCCGTTGCTTCCGCGCCTTCTTCATCCTCTCGCTCTCAGCTTCTGCAGCGGGAGTGGACCAGTACTCCGCTAAAGCGGGGTAGCGATCCGGCGGGCACGATGGGTGCCTTGTCTTGTGCTCAATCCACCATTTCCGCCAGGTGTATCGGGCAACGGCAAGGGCATTCTGGAGGTAGTTCTGCACAAAATTAGGTTTCAGTGGGCGGCTAAATGTGAACTGCTGGCTCAGGTCGTCCAAGATCCACTGCATGGCCACGGGAGGGTGCTTGCTGAATTCAATCACACTAACGTCGAGGACCTTCCTAGCTACCTGCCGTATCGCGCTGTGGAAGGCGAGCTTGTTGGCAACAATGTCCCCTCCTTCGTCTACGACAATCTCGACCAACTCGTCCCTTCTGCGTGCTCTCTGCAGTGCAGTACCTGCCTTGCGTTGAATTGATCTGCGCTCGAGATCCCTGCCCTTTTTGTTGGAGACGTTCTCTGCAGCGCCATATCCGGGAGGGCCATGCACGGGTAGATCCTGGGTAGAGCTGCCTCCTTGTTGTTGTCCCGCGGGGTCCACAATATTATGTGCGGACCATCCAGGACCCCCGGGCGGCATACCACCATGTTGGCGGGCCCACAACATCTGAGCCGGAGTAGGCGTCCAAGGTGTTGACGGGCCGGAAACGCCGTAAGGAGGATGCGGCGCGTTCCATGGAGGCGCCCAGAACTGCCCTGCCGGAGCGGAAGCTCTCGGCGGTGGAGTTTGAGAGAATTCCATGTCCTACAGAACACAGCTATTCCTACCTCAGTACGGTGTCGCGACCAACTTCCACGAGTTTAGCGTAACGCGAGAATGAAATGAGTGCAGGAAAAAGTGGCAACTACTCTGGGACGGGACTCGCAGCCCGTGGAACTACATACAACACTCGCGTAGTGTGCTAGAACACGCTCTTACGCTGATATTGCACGGCGTGGAAGACGACTCCTCACTTGCACACGGCTGAGAGCGCAGTATGAAACTTGGAGAGAGGAAGGATACAGACTCCAAGTGCGTGGTCTCAGTACTCCATATCCCTCCAGCAGGGGTCCACTCCTGGACCCTGTCCACGCCGAAGGACAAGCCGCCGTACATGAATGCGTTAGGGGGCCGTGCGCGCATTAGATTGTACCTGGATTTTATGCTGCAAGGACAGATGCGGAAGATCAATCCTCGTTACGCACTTCCGGAATTGGAGATACTCATAACTACGGTATCTGGCCATGTAACTGATTAGGTAGTCCGCTCAACTCCCTCTGACAGTCTGAATGGAGGTCGGCAGAGGGTTATGAGGTACTCAGCATTGGAACAGCTGCTGCAAACCTTCTCACGTAGAAGTGCCTCTTACCTGGAGAAGAAGAAATAGTGGAGGCAGTGCACTGGCAAGGACTAACATCAATGATCAAGCCTATGACAGCAGCCGGATTCAAGTGTGCATTGTTTTCCAACGGAGATACCTAGCAGCCAATGGTGGATCTGGATCCAACCACCTGGCACTCTTGGACAACAGCACTACCGAGAACACCCTGAGTGCACACGGCTCACACTCCATGAGACCAGGGGCACGTACCACACAAGAAAACAGGCGATGGCATGTACCACAGAAAACATACCTCGCTGCATCCAGTCCCCCACTGTCGATCCTCCACTGCTTGGAGGTGTCAAGGACTCGAGGAATTAGCCACGGAGGTGCGACAGTCTTAGGTGAGTATGTCGTTTGTAGGAGGGCCCTCTAGTCCAAGCAACCAGCAAGTACTCGTGGAAACGCTTCGTTTGGAGTGGATCCACAATAGAAAGGCAGTGTCTCCCTGGATGATGGAGTGTCTAGACGTTGAGCTCGAACGCAATATGTGGGGGGACCACGAGGCCTGCGGCTGTCGGTGTAGGGAATGCTTCCAGCTGACCTGGTTGCGGGCACCTCAGTGCCAATGTCGGAGTGGCCGAGAGCGTCTTAAGGACTCGCAAAGTAGTAGGCTGCGAAGGCGACTCCCTATGCGATGGTTGTCCCTGGTCGATAAAATTCGTTTCCAGCGCCGCGCTTGCACCTGCCATCCTGCCGACAAGTACGTGGACGGGGCATGGTACTGCTACAACTGTATTGACGAGGACACCTCCTCCGCCCGCACGACGCCCGCGTCTGAGTTCTCTACAAGCACGGACTCCACTGCAGACTCGACCGCGGACTCAACCACAGAAGTGGAAAGCATTGGCCCGTGCGAGGAGTCTTCGGCTTGCGCGACCAGAACGTAGTGCGGTCTACGGTCCGCCCATCGTTTAGGGTTCCCGATGACGTCAGCGACGTCGACATATTGTCCGTAGCTCCGGACACTGTAGCTGCGCACGTAGAATTGTCTGGCCATGCAACCTCGCGGATATCTTTTCCTGTCTTCTTTGACGGGTGGGCCATCGTGTCCACGGCCAGTCGAACACGCAGAGGCACTCATGCTGCGCATCAGCACAGTCCTCGTATTCAATCTCCACGCGGTTGAGATTCGGCATGGGAGAACACACATCCGGGATCACGTTACTGCTCAGTGGAAGTTGAGTAGAGGAAGCCATTGTAAATGGTTGTTCTTGCAGAATTGAACATTGTTGCACTAATCGCCCCTGAATATATGAAGCCACCTTTGTGTATGGAATCTTGCACGTCACATGTATCTTCGTGATGAATGTTGTGCCAACTACAGTAGATACGTGGTTCGCATGGACACCGTTTCTTTGCTTCGTCGGTCCACGGGGTTCCAGCGTTGCCAGGAGATGCCTCGAGTCGCGCAATCTCCAAGCAAGAGGATTGGAACCACAGTCCTCCCCATACTAAGTTTGGTTGCTAAAGCGTGGGAACACGCGTGACTCAGAGGGTATGCCGTATCCCTCAACCTCCTTGTGTCAAGGCTCTCTCTGTACCCATCTTCACTCACTGTGGGGGGGTGTTGGTAATGTAGCGGGATGGCGCAGTTGCATCGCTTGGACGTCACGGACGCGCGCCGTGTGAGGGCAAGGGACGAGAAGCTTCGACAGCGGGAGTTGAGTGCTGCGCGGCAAGACGGGGTTCCGAGAATCATGTGCTCCTGCCGAGTGTGCAGACGTGGATTTCGCAAGGAGCTTCGCCTGGACACGGTCGCGGAGCATCTTGACCCCATGCGAGGTCATGTCCGCCATCCGGAGTACAGAGGACATACTGAGGTCAGTGCGGGTTGCTTTGGGACCGGACTTAGCCCTCTTCTTAGCTGAGGATTTGTCGCCCTATGGCCCTCACGATGTCAAAATACACATGCCATGCAAAATCATGCTCGAATTAATTCATGTGTGTAATTCTTGACGGAAGACTTGAAGCATGAACATAATACACATACATATATATGTCAAAGTCCCATTTTCTGCAGTTGCCACTTTATGAAGATCATGCCACTTCTACGAGTCCGCTCAGCAGTCCTTCATGTGTACCCCACGTATCGGGCTCCCGTCTTGAACATGTGCACCACAGCGTGCCTTACTGACTACAATCTCTCCGTGAATTTCCACGTTACAGGGCTTCGAATTGGACGACTCTGATCTAGAGTGGGACCGTCACATCGAAGACCAGTTTGGAGTGACAGGCATCAGACGAAGGCACGATGACAGAGTGGACGACCCACTGGACGACGACATTAACATGGCAGACCTCCTCGCACAGACTGCCGATATGCAAGCCGACCTTGACAGGGAGGCACGTGCACGAGGTGTAGGGGCTGCGAGACCGGCAGTCCCTCTTGAGGCGGAATTAGAGCCAGTACCCGAGGATCTCGTACAGGACGCTGCACCCGACGGATCGTGTGCCGCCCCACTCGACGTCCACGGAGCCGTCGCGGGCGGTAGACCTACCCACCCTGAAGCTGCTCCAGGATGCGCTCAGTTTCCAGCCTCTCCAGGAAGACCAAATGCGGGTGATTCGTCTACTGACGATTCTGATGATGAGGACCTCCCGTGGGGGGACGCTGGCGGACAGGAGCAATTCATGGCGGACATGGCTGCTGTGGAGGATGCGGCGAACATACCCTTGTTTGAAGGATCACGTAGCTCAGTACTCGGAGCGACTCTACTCATCCTCTCAACTTGCAACAACCACGGCGTCTCGCAAAAATTCACCTCCGAACTCTTCATGGTCTTGCACAACACCATACTCCCGTCACTGAACACTCTCCCGAAGTCATGGTACGAGGCGTCTGCACATCTCAATCGAATTGGCCTAACATACAACTCGTATGACGTGTGTCCAAACCAGTGTGTGCTCTTTCGAGGACCTCATGCAGACAGTATTATGTGCCCCAAATGCGAGGCCCCGCGTAGGAAACTGGCCGGCCAATCCTTGGTGCCCCACCAGGTCCTCCGTCACTTCCCCCTAATTCCGCGGTCACGCCGCATGTTTGGCAGTGAAAAGCAAGCTGCGTTGATGACCTGGCACCTTGCTAATCGCAGCACAGATGGAAAGGTTCGGCACGCTGCAGACTCACGGCAGTGGAGTTTCATCGACGCTAAGGCGGAGTGGAGGACATTCTCGAGCGAGCCCCGGAATTTGAGGTTGTCCCTAGCAACGGATGGAATCAACCCTCACTCGGAGAAGCGGAGCACCCATTCCTTGTGGCCTGTGTTACTGCTGAACCACAACATCCCTCCATGGTTGACGACAAAGAAATATTTCATAATGCTCAGCCTGTTGATTCCAGGCCCGCGATCCGTCACTGGACCACATTTTGACATGTACCTCGAGCCGCTCGTTGAGGAGCTGCAGCTGCTTTGGATGGAGGGTGTCATGGTTAGAGATGCGGCTAATGTGATCAATGAAGAGCACTTTCGGATGCGAGCACTACTCATGTGGACAGTCCACGACTTCCCGGCTTACGGCCTTGTGGCTGGCTGCGTGACTAAAGGCTACCGCGGATGCCCGTGTTGCGGACCGCATACGAAGTCGCGGCGCTCCAAGTTCCTGAAGAAGAATGTATACGAGCATCAACACCGGAAATGGCTCCCACTAGGGCACCCGTTCAGAGTTAACCGCGATGCATTCCGCGGGACAACTGACGACTCGCCTGCGCCACCACGCATCACCGGGACCGAAGTGCTGCGATGGGGTCAGGACAGAGAGGCGCACCTGGCAGACCCCGAGAGCAGGAGGTCGGACGACCCGGTAAGGGTGCACGGCGTGAAGCGCGTGTCCATCCTTTACACACTACCTTACTGGAAGGTGAGAGCACCTCCTCCTCACGTCCCAAACCACTCTCCTACTTGTTAATCTGCTGCTGCACACCCCGCCGGATCCGTGCTGTATGCTCTTCATGCGGGTCCTCTTTAGTTTATACTGAGTAGTCCCCGATCAGGGTTTCATGTCCTTCCCCCTGAGACGAAGAACAGCAGTCCCCACTACATGGCCTTTGGAGGCTGAACCCGTGTGCACGCTTGTTTGCCGCGCAGTTAAGTCGCCCTAGTGGTCGACATTCGCATGCTCGAATCTTGCAGTAACTGCTTTCCACATTCTCATACGCTACTCCAAATGACTAACATCCAGGCTCTGTGCGATTACTTGCCTGTAGGATCTTCCCATACGCCACACCATTGACTTGATGCACGTTGAGCGAAATGTCTGCGCAAGCCTCATGGGATTCCTCTTGGGAACGAAGGACGTCATGGCCGTACGTAAGGACATGGAAACTGTCGGTGTCATGCCTGACCTACACCTACAACGGACAGGTAACCCTGGAGTGTACATGAAGCCACACGCCCCGTATGTCTTCAGAGAAGACGAGAAGGTCAGATTCCTGCGCAATGTGGGCAGCACAAGAACCCCGTCAGGCTACTCCTCCACCTTCACAAGGCATGCAGGAGCCGAGAAACTAACTGGACTGAAAAGCCACGATTTCCACATCCTCATGCAACAACTCTTACCTGCCACAGTACGCGCCATCGGACATGCTGGGGTCCGTGACACAGTAGTGCGTTTAGGCACTTGTTTCCAGCGCATCTGCCAGAAGGTCATTGTACCGGAAGACATGGTCGCTCTTCAAACGTACACTGCCGAGACACTCTGCATGTTGGAGGTGTACTTTCCTCCGGCGTTCTTCGACGTCATGACTCACCTCATAATTCATTTGGTTGAGGAGTTAGCCATATGCGGTCCTGTTCACGCGCGATGGTGTTACCCAGTAGAGCGGTACCTAGGCCATCTGAAGTCCATGGTGCGCACTCGAGCTCGACCAGAGGCTGCAATCGCGAACTCTTATGTATGCGAGCAGAGCATTGGCTTTGCAACGGAGCACCTGTACTCCTACCCCTACGACATCAGAATGCTCTGGGACATGGAACCCAATGACCGTGACGAGGGCGAAGTGCTAGTCGGCGCCTCCAAGCTTGTCAGATGGTCCGCAGTTGACATCGAACGGATCCACGACTTCATCATCTCAAACTCCGTTGACACAGCCGACCTTCGCAGGTGAATTTTACGCATTTCGAATTCCTGGAAAGTGGTGCCCCAAATGAACTCTTTCTCGTATGATACTATCAGAATGTCACAGTCACTCGCAACCCCCTGGCCCCATGACCTTGTCAATCTCCGTTTCGCAGGACTTACGATGGACTGCGTGAAGAATACAACCAGCACCCCGGCTTTGCTAGGAGACGGCCGTTTCTGACTTTTTCCACGTGGTTAGCCGCAGAAGTCTCAACCATGAGGTCCAACGCCGACCCGCGCTTGACCCTAAACATTGTATTGCTCTCATCCCCCCCACCCCCACTCGTCCAGGAGTACCACTCATTATGGGCGTATGGCAACCACCTCCGCGTCTGGGTCGACGAGACAGGCCCCCACCCGCACGCCTCCTTCGACAGCGCCGTGTCCGACATCATCTCCCAAGAATGTCGTGCATCCTCATCCGATCGCAACACCATACGTGCCGACCTCAAGTACGTTGGAATTGTGAAGAAGATTGTGCTCGTCAGGTACGGACACATGCGTTACATCGTGCTCAAGTGCTCGTGGATTAAACCGAATGTCGCAGGCCGAAGGCAAACCATGCGACGCGATGAGCATGGCTTCTGGCTTGTTGATTACAACAAACGCCAGTCGGAAGAGATGGAGCCTTTTATCTTCCCCTCCACTGTGAAACAGGTACACCGTATGCCATCTGTAGTGTACCAGTTGCAATTCTTCTAACCCCCCCCCCTCCTCTGCTCTCAAATCCCACAATGCGCATCGGGTGCACTAACGACCTCAACCATGCCGCAGGTTTACTTTGTTGACGACCTCGACCATCCCGGCTGGAAGGTCGTAATTCAAAAGGAGGCCCGGAGCCGCCGTGTTTTTGGGGGCGAGGACGACGCCGTCCTTGAAGTGCCCGGGATGGCAAGTTTTGTGGTGCCAGGAGAGGGCAGCACAGTTGACGTCGCGCACATCGTAGAAGCGCACGAGGTCCTCGGAGTTGAGGTCGATGCCGCGGTAGAGGCTCGCGAACAAGACGACGACGACGAGGCTGGTTATTCAGACGAGGATTACAACACAGACCACCCCGACCAAAGCTCAGACGATGCGGGCGAGTTCTCGGAGTGACCTTCAACATGATGGTCTCCACGCGGCGACCCTGCCGCATGTCTCCACCGGTCCACCCATGGTCGTCACATCCGCTGCAGACCCCTTTTTTCTCAATACTTCTTCACTCCGCTTTGAGTGGACTACCGATATTCACACTCCTCTCCACCCTTCCCTCCAGGGGCGGTAAGCATAGTAGAAACTTCTCCACGTTTTGAACCCTTCTGATCACCGAGCCTCATGTTCGCAGGTTCTCCTTACCCGAATGCATCAGTACGTACCTAGACTTTGTAGAACTTGTCCGCTTGCCAGTTAGTGATGTGCTACTTGCAGATTGTCACACACTTGCGTAAACACTCTGTACTACGTGCTGGTTCCCTCCAAGCATCCATTTTCACGTAATAAGAGCCCGGATTTTATCACCGCCATGTGCAAAAATACTAGTCCTGGCCATTGTCGTACAATGTATGTGCATGCCCATCTCCCTTCATTCACATGTTGCTTTCTTGCTCACAACAGTTCAGACTTCCCACGGCGCATCACAGTTGTACGGAACCATCCCGTCGAAGTCACTCTTTCGGAGCTACGCATACCACCCCCCATACGTACTATGTCTCGCCACGGTATCCCAATCAAACCCACGGTACCCCAAACAACTGCAAGACCTATATCCGTGTCACCGTCCACCTCGCCCGTCCGATCCCACTTCACAACCGATGATCCCCACCGCTGTCCCAGGAACTGTACCCCGGACCCAACACTCGCGCCGACGCGACACGTGGTCCATTGAGGACGTCGTCATTCCCCTCCGCCCCATTCACCGCATACCTGCCCGTCAAAAAAGCCCTAAACCGGGCGGACAGTCAGAGTACCCACTGACCTCCACGTCAGTTCATCCAAGCACATCCAAGAGCTCAATTTTCGAGAGAGAGTGCATGACAGGCTGGGTAAGTCCGCGGCGGATGCGGTAAGAACCCCTCTGACTGCAGTGACGAAGTACACTCAGGGTCGCACTCACGACTGATTTCAGCCGCAAAACAGCACTGGAGTAATTCGAGGACAAATTCACTGCAGCTTAGTGAACACGTCCAGTGCTCGAGTCCCACTACTGCTCTAGTGGGTGGTGAGATCGGTGATGTGGTGGGCGTTTTGTTCGTAGAAGAGAGTGGTGAATTTTTCGAGAGTGGTGGGTGGGATGGGGTTGAGTAGTCTGGAAGGGGGGTCGGTTTTAGGGGGGCAAGGGCGCGCGATGGACGTAGCTTGTACGTGAGCGGAGAGCGTAGAGCGGAGAGCGGTGAGCGCAGATTTGGAGAGCGGAGAGCACAGAGTGGGGGACAGAACCTAAAAATAGCACTTTTTTTACTAAAAATAAAATATAAAATTAGAAGATTCGAATATTCTCAGTATATTTTTGGAAAAATACTAATTTTAGTAATTTTATTGACCCTATAACCGTGGAATAATTACAGTGTTTTCATTGAATTTGTAGTTCGTTTTCTCTTTTTTTTGATGATTAATTTTTTAACGTGCACCAATTACTATGCTCCAGCTCCTTCTAACTAGTTTAGGCATACATTAATTCCCTTTATCTCCTCAAATTTATATGCAAATTACCGCATAAAATGTATTGGTATTAAAGCTCTTAAGAGGGATAAAGTAACATTTAATATCGTAACAATTTCTTAACATTGTTAGAAATCATCCGCCATGGTCTACATGGTTTATTTCTTTTATTCTTCATATTAACTTCCATTACTCTATCTATCTTTCCTTTCCTTTAATTCTCTTTCATTTTCTTTTCTCTTTCATTTTATTCTCTCTTTCATTTTATTTTTTCTTTCATTTTATTTTCTAGTTCCTTTTATTTTCTCTTTCATTTTATTCTTTCTTTCATTTTTTTTTCTCTTTCATTTTATTTTCTCTTTCATTTTATTCTCTCTTTCATTTTCTTGTCTCCTTCATTATAATTTCTCTTTCATTTTATTTTCCTTTTCATTTTATTTTCTCTTTCATTTTATTTTGTCTTTCATTTTATTCTCTCTTTCATTTTATTGTCTCATTCATTTTATTTTCTCATTCATTTTATTTTCTCATTCATTTTATTTTGTCTTTCATTTTATTTTCTCTTTCATTTTATTTTCTCTTTCATTTTATTTTGTCTTTCATTTTATTTTCTCTTTCATTTTCTTAGTCGCCTTCATATTATTTTCAACCTTAATATTTATTTTTGCTTTTTTTCCTTTTTGCTTTTATAATTTTTTTTAAATTTTTTTTATTATTTTTTAATTTTAAAAGCTAAATGACTTCTGCTCAACCCTCATCCTTTTCCATTCAGTTGAGGAAGATGCAACTTCCAAATGAATGAATATCCGATTTTCAAGGGCGCCAAGCATCTCCTTCACGGATATTTAAGTTAGGATTATGGAATGTCTCTTCCTCTTTTCTGTTGGTGTTTTGTGAAGCTCTTTTCCGTACTGCGGGACAGCAGTTATGGAAGACGTCAGAGATATTGTTGTTTCACTTGCTGACGATGTTTGTCCATTTCAACCATATGTTGAGGTGGAGGACGAAGAAGAGGTGATGGCCAGCAGCCAAGGGCGTCCTTTAACAACGGATGTTGACGTGCAACCGGATGTTAGAGCTGACCCTCCACGTTCAGAAAATTCGGATGATATCAGAGTGCTGGAGGAGGACGCAGATGTGCCTTTGCAACCTCATGCATACTCCAAGGTTGGAAAGATCCCAAGGGGAACCTATTCCAGGGAATCAGTGAATCGGAGGCGGGGAGGTGGGCCATTGCTGAAACGATCATACCAAGGACACGCTCCAAGTGTGGGAACAAAAGTGAATGCGAATGTAGTTTGTCCTGTAGTACAGTCAGAGGTTCGCAATCCTGTTGATCGTGTAGTGGGCAACCCTAAACGTGTTAGGTTCGAAGATTAGGACATCTAATAACAAGTATATGTTTGCTGTAATAAAGGGTACATGTCAGAGGATACGAGGTATATAGTGCACTTCTTCAAGATAGAATGTATTGAAATAGAATGCAATCAATGTGAACGACAAAGCCTTTAATATAATGAAAAAGTCAATACAGCTTCTGAATAGCTGACTTAGTACATGGTATATTACTAAAATCATTCACTACGTGACAAATGGCCATTGTGGAAATGGCAGTTCTAAAGTAGGAGGGCTACCTACTTCTTCGCCAAGGGGTGACGCAAGATTCCACTCTCTAGGAGAAGCCTGACCTCGTTGAAGCTAAAGGTAGGCGCATGGATGAAAAGCTCGGCTTCGGGATCACGGTTGCAGACCTTCAAGAGTATGTAGTAAAGGTGCTTACAATACGTGAACTGAGTCCTGCCTTTGAACGTAGTCATCGTCTTCTTGAATGCTGGGCAAGTGCAACCAGGGTAAGAACTGATGGTAATCTGGTAACGTGTGATGTGAGGAGCGACGCCCGAATCCAGCCCAATGATGCAACCGTGGCCCGGCTCAGGTATCATGGTGACGGAACGGAGGCGCGCTTTGAGAGACTCGGAGGAGCCCATGGATAGTCGCTGCGCCGGATTGGGACGAGTGGCAGTGCGCTTCACCATCTTGCCGTCTCTCTTGCCTGGGTAGCGGTCAGCGTCTGCAGGGACTGGCACCGAGTTGAGATTTGCAGGGGGCGGAGCAGAGGAGAAGAGGCGTCTTGGGGAGACCGGCTTTTTAGGCGGAAGTTGAAAGCCTGCTGCTTCGAGGGCAAGAATCTCAGTCAGTTTTAGATTAGTACCTAGTTTCACTGGCCAGACCTCTGGAATGGAGGGGAATTCCTGGTCCTTTGAGTAGTGCGCTACCCACTTGCGCTTAGAGCCTTTCACGCAGCGCTCAATATCGTCGGAGCAGAAGAAGAACTCTGTCTTCTCAACAGTGTTCCTGCGGTAGTTAGTCCACAGCCCAGTGTAGGTCGGTGCAGCTGTGCAAAGGGGCCCCCTGACGATTCTCTCAGTGCACTTCTTCTTCGTTTCAGCTCTCTGGGCCCAGCAGCACTTCGCAGAAAGTTTGTGAAGTCTCGAAATGTGCCACTCCTTCACGTCCACCTTGGTTTCTTCAACCGCGTTGACATGGCGAATGCCGCCCTTGTTCACAGGTGAAGGTAAAGGGGAATCAACTTCCTGGGCAGGAGGTTGCGTACATTGTACCTCGGTGTCGTGTTCGGAGTCGTCTTCCACAATGACGGGCATCTGCATAGGGCGAGCCCTGACGGCACGTCTTGGGCCTCTTGGGCGTGAGAAGTTTGTCTTGTCCGGGCGATGAGACTCCTCGTCAGCTCCGATGGGGACGTCGGCTTTTCGCTTCTGTGAACCGAAGACTTCCGCTCCAGGCATGATAGGCTGACGGGTGCAGAACTCATCCGCGCCTGGCATATCGAGCATGGGCTTATCGAGCAGTGTAGGATTTCCCCATTTCTTGGCGTTGCGTTCAGCCATCCGGAGTCTGAGTTCCTTCTTGGACGGTCCTGTTCCGCCGACGTCACCTTTGAGGAATTGGTAGTAGTTAACAACTTGAAGAAAAGCCCGAACGAAATCGTCCACGGTAGCAACGTAGAGGTCGTTCCCGTTGTTTCCAGAAGCCTGGAGCCACTTGTTGTGAACTGTTTCGGCGAGGTTACAGGTGGGCATCTCTGTGAGTTCTTCTTCCGTGAATTTCTGCAATTTTGACAGTAGGTGCCATTAGATTCACGGATTAGAGTTTTGTAGGTTAGGGCTAGGAAACCAGTATGAAAAACATCAAAACAGAGTTCAGAGATAATACCTCGGTCATGAATCCCCCCCATTGGCGGAAGCGGTGGTGCCAGAATGACAGCCACTGATCGAGTTTGATGAGCCCGCTTTCGCCAACGACCCCGGTGGATGCCCACCATGCTCGCAACGCGTGGTACAGAGTTTCCGCCTCTGCCATGCTGGTCGCATTCTTGTACTGAGTGCACATCTTCTTGTGCTGTTCCCAGAGTTCTTCGGGGAAGTGCTTCTGCGTATACGCCACCATGTTCTGAGTCCAGTGGAACAAGCACGACCTCTCCCGGTCCTCCATTGGGTCCTCTTTGTTGCCATTGCCGTAAAGGATTCGCACTGCATTCCAATTGGCCTGTGCGTTATCCGCCATGAACCCCTTGAAGTTCGGCGCTGCAACGCCATTGATCTCCATGACCAGGTTCAGGTTTTTCCAGAAGACGAGCTGGGCGTCCGTGTCCTCGGACTGCATGTCGCAAGTGGCGATTGTCATCACGCGGCAGTACGTGGCGTCGTACACATGGCACGCCATGGTCGACCAGTCTTTGACGCGTTTTACATGGTCGAACATGATCCATGCGTTCTCCAAGTCGCCACCAGCTTGCATACGGCTGACCAAGTCGACACCACTTCCCGGCCCAACCTCCGACATCTTGAAGAGGAAGACTTTGTCACGCATAGATCCCTGACCAGGAAACCTATTCTCCTGGACATACGCCCAGAGACTGTTACCACGGAGCTTGGTGATACCGTCCATGATTCCGTACCTTTTGAATCTTTTGAAGGTGGCGACTTTGTTGCGGATGTTTGGCGACGCCATATCTTTGCATCGATCCAGAACAGGAACCAGCTCCTCCATCGTCAGCTTCCTCGGTGGAGCATCCTCGGGCTGTAGAAGGTAGCTGCCGATGAGGAGTTTGCTCGCCTCCAGGACAACGGCGCTCTTTGTTGCTTTGTTGTTCATCTCTACCTGCTCTTCTATTAAGCTACTAATCTCTGCTTTAGAGTCTCTGTAATCTCCAACTTTCACTGGATGATGATGTGTTCCTATGTGAATACAAGCTCTAGTCTGATTCGGTTTGCCCACAACGTAATAAATCTTAGCCTCGCATGTAGCTACACATGATGGAGGTTCTTTACATACCTTGCACACTAGCGTGGAGTCAGATGGAGGAGGCTGATCCATGAGAAAAGCTTGCAGGGTACAGCCTTCGAACTCAGTCTCGTTAACCTCGAAGATCTTGGGAACACGCTTCAGGAAGTCACACTCCTCGTTCGTGCACCGCAGCCATCCGACGCAGGTGGAACTTCGAAAAGAGAGTCCGAAGTCGTTTTTGATGTTTGTTGTGATGGTCTTGGTCCACAAGTGTCCGTCGTATCGTTTGTCCATTCCCTGCATTGACTTGGCGGCGAGCTTAGAGGATCCTGCAGCAGCTGGGGGCAACTCAAAAAGAACCGGACCATCAAACTTCGCAGGCAAGTACTCAACTCTCTCGTGTCTAATAGTGGAATAGTCTATCTTCTTCAAAACGTTTTTGGACCCACGCGTCTTAGCAATCTCTTTAAGGAGCGGAACAATGCTAACTGTGACCTGGGACAATGGAGGAGACAGATTGGAAGGAGGAGCATCAGCGTGGACCTTAGGCACCAACTTGACGGGACTGACTTCGTCATCAGAGGAGAGAGATATGACGGTCGGAGGAGGTTTCTCTACATCTGAAGTCTCGGTACCAGGCTCGACTTTGACCTTGACATCACGAGGTAAGGGAGTCTGAATTGTGCAAGTAGAAGAGCGACGGGGGGTGAGGATCTCAGTGGATGCAGCCATAAGAGAATCAGTAAGACCATAGACTCTATAGGATCCAGGGAGAAGTCTCCACTGCAACATGTTGTTCTCATCTCTCACTGAAGGTTGCCCGAGGGTGTGGGTAACCTCCGCAGTAACGTCATCAAAGATCTCCTCCTCTATACTGATGGAATCCTCACGGAAATGGAATCTGAGACTCAGGCGAAGAGAGGAAATTGTAGCTAGACCATCATCATCTACGCGAAACCTAAGAGGGATGCCCATGCCTTGGGCGTACAGACAGACCATCCCCATGATCGCAGCGTACTCAGTGGTACTAGTGGAAAAATGGAGAAGAGCGAATGTACTAACAAAGCGAAATTGCGTGAGCAAAGTGAGAGGAATGATGCATCGTTGTTGATCTTTTTATTGAAGTTGGATTGTGCATGTGGACGACTAGATAATAATTCATTCTGTTAGATAACGAATGTATGATTTATGATAGAGACGGCGATAACTAATCTGATTGCCAGTTTGTGCCTGTCTTAGTATAGCAATTAAGATTTTTACTCCTAAACTTGTATAATTCGAATCGTGGAGCAGATTCTATTTGTCATGATGTATTATAAGATTAGAATGAGCCGTCTTTTAAATTCTACATTTATAACAATGAATAATAAGAAAGGCATGCATTAAAGTACTTGATTCAAATCTTTTAATATATACTGTGCTTGGAATTTTGCTGTATATTTAAAGGTGATAATTTTGTCTTTACTTCAAAGTAGAATTATTATGGGTACTCTTTAAATAAAGAAGGTAGAAAAGGTGACAGTTGTTAAGATGCTTTATCAACTTAGGGTTGTATCGAAATAGTTGTACGTTATAGGTATTTAAGCTGGGAGGAAGTTTTGCAGGGAGATTATTTTTGAGAGAGTCCTCCTAGTGGTTAGACACATGAAGCAGAGTGGAGGGCCATCTCCCTCTACTTTTGTTACTCCGAAACGTAGAAGAAAACCAGGTCGTACAGATTTTACGGATAGAAGAGCTAGGAAGAGGAGAGAGTCACGTAAGAAGGAAGTATTTAAAAGTGACCATTTAAGTGCTCCCGTGAAAAAGAGAGGTTCAGGTCTGCCTGTAGCTTTGAAGTTTTGTAGCATTCGTAAACTCATTCTAGAGTCTATAGTGGAGGAGCAAGAAGATGTTTTAGAGAATACCGTAGTCGCTAATCACGAGCAGGAACACGAGGTACTCTTAAGTGGAGTTGAACGACGCGAGGCCATGACGGATGAATTAGAGTTTAATTGTAGTCAAAGAGAAGAGTCACCGCAGCCATCAATCCTCTTTAATGACGCTTCAACAAGAGGGGCAGATTCTCAGTCTGATCAATATTTTAATTCCAACGAGGTAAGTATTTCTAAAAGATTTTGAACATGAGTGATGTGATTTTTATGACTCCTTGTTGTATTCGAGTTACATATAAGATATTATATTAGAATATTGTAATTGTAATATGAATTATTTGTAGGCTAAGCTTCAAGTGAAAATGTTGCATTGGTTCTGATGGATACTATTTAAATCTAGTATTCAAAGAGCGAGGAAAGAATAAAGGAGGTGAGAGGATCGGGTGGATACCTTTCTGTTGGGGAGGATAGCATTTTCAGCCACTTGCGGGTGGAGGCGAGGCGAGCAAGGGAGGGAATCCTTCGAGCAGGGGAAGGAGGCCGAGCTATGGCAGGAAGGGAAGGGGCGAGGGCAGGGCGAGTACCTGCGGATCAAGGCGAGGACGCTGCTGTGGCTGCAGCAGGAAGAGGAGCAGGGATGGACGTCGAGTACCTGGGGTTCGAAGGTCGACGAGGAGGGGGAGAGGTCGAGCAGAGGGATATGCCTCAGAGCGAAGAGGAGCAGAGGAGTGGAGGCGAGGAGCAGGTCCCGGCCGAGGAGGAGGAGGAAGAAGATGACCAGGTCGAACCTGCAACAGACTTGGAGGAGGTACGAAGCTGCCTCGCATATTTGTGTTAATGGGTTTTGAATGTGTTATTGGGTACGGGGGCATTGAATGTGTGAATGGATCGTACAGAGATTGGAATGTGTGATTGTTGTACGGGGGTTTGAATGTCTTAAGGTCGTACGGGGGTAATGAGTGTTAAGGTCGTACGGGCGTTTGAATCTGGTGCATGATATTGACTTGGTTGTGGGTAGTGGGTACTAGGTAAGGAGAAGGTTTTTGGGGTTCCGGTCTGAATTGTTTTTGGGTTGCGGTTTTGCTAGGGATTATGTTGGGAGAAGGTTTTTGGGGATTTGGGTTTTCTGAGGGATTGAGAAGTGCTGCTGCTTGGGGTTTGAGAAGTGCTGGTTGCTTGGGGTTCGACAAGTGCTGCTGCTTGGTGCTGTTGAAGGGGAGCGGGATTTTTGGTGTTGTTCTTTGAATTGGTGATGTTTGCTCGCATGCTGCTGCCTTGGGCTGCTCGGCTTGGGGTATAATGTTTATTATTTTTTTTTATTTTTAATTTTCTGATATTTAATTGCAATTAGATGAGAAAAAATTTGAATTTTGTTTTGTGAAATTGGACCTTGCACCCTACTGTCTGTGACGACAGTAGGGGAGCGGGTCACTTTTTGTTCTTTGAATTGGTGATGTTTGCTCGCATGCTGCTGCCTTGGGCTGCTCGGCTTGGGGTATAATGTTTATTATTTTTTTTTATTTTTAATTTTCTGATATTTAATTGCAATTAGATGAGAAAAAATTTGAATTTTGTTTTGTGAAATTGGACCATGCACCCTACTGTCTGTGACGACAGTAGGGGAGCGGGTCACTTTTTGTTCTTTGAATTGGTGATGTTTGCTCGCATGCTGCTGCCTTGGGCTGCTCGGCTTGGGGTATAATGTTTATTATTTTTTTTTTATTTTTAATTTTCTGATATTTAATTGCAATTAGATGAGAAAAAATTTGAATTTTGTTTTGTGAAATTGGACCATGCACCCTACTGTCTGTGACGACAGTAGGGGAGCGGGTCACTTTTTGTTCTTTGAATTGGTGATGTTTGCTCGCATGCTGCTGCCTTGGGCTGCTCGGCTTGGGGTATAATGTTTATTATTTTTTTTTATTTTTAATTTTCTGATATTTAATTGCAATTAGATGAGAAAAAATTTGAATTTTGTTTTGTGAAATTGGACCATGCACCCTACTGTCTGTGACGACAGTAGGGGAGCGGGTCACTTTTTGTTCTTTGAATTGGTGATGTTTGCTCGCATGCTGCTGCCTTGGGCTGCTCGGCTTGGGGTATAATGTTTATTATTTTTTTTTTATTTTTAATTTTCTGATATTTAATTGCAATTAGATGAGAAAAAATTTGAATTTTGTTTTGTGAAATTGGACCATGCACCCTACTGTCTGTGACGACAGTAGGGGAGCGGGTCACTTTTTGTTCTTTGAATTGGTGATGTTTGCTCGCATGCTGCTGCCTTGGGCTGCTCGGCTTGGGGTATAATGTTTATTATTTTTTTGTAGTTTTAATTTTCTGATATTTAATTGCAATTAGATGAGTAAAAATTTGAATTTTGTTTTGTGAAATTGGACCATGCACCCTACTGTCTGTGACGACAGTAGGGGAGCGGGTCACTTTTTGTTCTTTGAATTGTTGATGTTTGCTCGCATGCTGCTGCCTTGGGCTGCTCGGCTTGGGGTATAATGTTTATTATTTTATTTTATTTTTAATTTTCTGATATTTAATTGCAATTAGATGAGTAAAAATTTGAATTTTGTTTTGTGAAATTGGACCATGCACCCTACTGTCTGTGACGACAGTAGGGGAGCGGGTCACTTTTTGTTCTTTGAATTGTTGATGTTTGCTCGCATGCTGCTGCCTTGGGCTGCTCGGCTTGGGGTATAATGTTTATTATTTTTTTGTATTTTTAATTTTCTGATATTTAATTGCAATTAGATGAGAAAAAATTTGAATTTTGTTTTGTGAAATTGGACCTTGCACCCTACTGTCTGTGACGACAGTAGGGGAGCGGGTCACTTTTTGTTCTTTGAAATGTTGATGTTTGCTCGCATGCTGCTGCCTTGGGCTGCTCGGCTTGGGGTATAATGTTTATTATTTTTTTTTATTTTTAATTTTCTGATATTTAATTGCAATTAGATGAGAAAAAATTTGCATTTTGTTTTGTGAAATTGGACCTTGCACCCTACTGTCTGTGACGACAGTAGGGGAGCGGGTCACTTTTTGTTCTTTGAAATGTTGATGTTTGCTCGCATGCTGCTGCCTTGGGCTGCTCGGCTTGGGGTATAATGTTTATTATTTTTTTTTATTTTTAATTTTCTGATATTTAATTGCAATTAGATGAGAAAAAATTTGCATTTTGTTTTGTGAAATTGGACCTTGCACCCTACTGTCTGTGACGACAGTAGGGGAGCGGGTCACTTTTTGTTCTTTGAATTGGTGATGTTTGCTCGCATGCTGCTGCCTTGGGCTGCTCGGCTTGGGGTATAATGTTTATTATTTTTTTTTATTTTTAATTTTCTGATATTTAATTGCAATTAGATGAGAAAAAATTTGAATTTTGTTTTGTGAAATTGGACCATGCACCCTACTGTCTGTGACGACAGTAGGGGAGCGGGTCACTTTTTGTTCTTTGAATTGGTGATGTTTGCTCGCATGCTGCTGCCTTGGGCTGCTCGGCTTGGGGTATAATGTTTATTATTTTTTTTTTATTTTTAATTTTCTGATATTTAATTGCAATTAGATGAGAAAAAATTTGAATTTTGTTTTGTGAAATTGGACCTTGCACCCTACTGTCTGTGACGACAGTAGGGGAGCGGGTCACTTTTTGTTCTTTGAATTGGTGATGTTTGCTCGCATGCTGCTGCCTTGGGCTGCTCGGCTTGGGGTATAATGTTTATTATTTTATTTTATTTTTAATTTTCTGATATTTAATTGCAATTAGATGAGTAAAAATTTGAATTTTGTTTTGTGAAATTGGACCATGCACCCTACTGTCTGTGACGACAGTAGGGGAGCGGGTCACTTTTTGTTCTTTGAAATGTTGATGTTTGCTCGCATGCTGCTGCCTTGGGCTGCTCGGCTTGGGGTATAATGTTTATTATTTTTTTGTAGTTTTAATTTTCTGATATTTAATTGCAATTAGATGAGAAAAAATTTGAATTTTGTTTTGTGAAATTGGACCTTGCACCCTACTGTCTGTGACGACAGTAGGGGAGCGGGTCACTTTTTGTTCTTTGAAATGTTGATGTTTGCTCGCATGCTGCTGCCTTGGGCTGCTCGGCTTGGGGTATAATGTTTATTATTTTTTTTTATTTTTAATTTTCTGATATTTAATTGCAATTAGATGAGAAAAAATTTGAATTTTGTTTTGTGAAATTGGACCTTGCACCCTACTGTCTGTGACGACAGTAGGGGAGCGGGTCACTTTTTGTTCTTTGAAATGTTGATGTTTGCTCGCATGCTGCTGCCTTGGGCTGCTCGGCTTGGGGTATAATGTTTATTATTTTTTTTTATTTTTAATTTTCTGATATTTAATTGCAATTAGATGAGAAAAAATTTGCATTTTGTTTTGTGAAATTGGACCTTGCACCCTACTGTCTGTGACGACAGTAGGGGAGCGGGTCACTTTTTGTTCTTTGAAATGTTGATGTTTGCTCGCATGCTGCTGCCTTGGGCTGCTCGGCTTGGGGTATAATGTTTATTATTTTTTTTTATTTTTAATTTTCTGATATTTAATTGCAATTAGATGAGAAAAAATTTGCATTTTGTTTTGTGAAATTGGACCTTGCACCCTACTGTCTGTGACGACAGTAGGGGAGCGGGTCACTTTTTGTTCTTTGAAATGTTGATGTTTGCTCGCATGCTGCTGCCTTGGGCTGCTCGGCTTGGGGTATAATGTTTATTATTTTTTTTTATTTTTAATTTTCTGATATTTAATTGCAATTAGATGAGAAAAAATTTGAATTTTGTTTTGTGAAATTGGACCATGCACCCTACTGTCTGTGACGACAGTAGGGGAGCGGGTCACTTTTTGTTCTTTGAATTGGTGATGTTTGCTCGCATGCTGCTGCCTTGGGCTGCTCGGCTTGGGGTATAATGTTTATTATTTTTTTTTTATTTTTAATTTTCTGATATTTAATTGCAATTAGATGAGAAAAAATTTGAATTTTGTTTTGTGAAATTGGACCTTGCACCCTACTGTCTGTGACGACAGTAGGGGAGCGGGTCACTTTTTGTTCTTTGAATTGGTGATGTTTGCTCGCATGCTGCTGCCTTGGGCTGCTCGGCTTGGGGTATAATGTTTATTATTTTATTTTTATTTTTAATTTTCTGATATTTAATTGCAATTAGATGAGAAAAAATTTGAATTTTGTTTTGTGAAATTGGACCTTGCACCCTACTGTCTGTGACGACAGTAGGGGAGCGGGTCACTTTTTGTTCTTTGAAATGTTGATGTTTGCTCGCATGCTGCTGCCTTGGGCTGCTCGGCTTGGGATTTAATGTTTATTATTTTTTTTTATTCTTAATTTTCTGATTTTCTCAGACTTGAACGGGTAAGAATCTTTCATAAAAAATTGAGGCCATCATTGCTAGAGCTTTCTAGCACTAGCTCCGGCCTAGGGGAATCGAACCCGATACTCTCTACAAACTGAAATGTTCTTTGAATTGGTGATGTTTGCTCGCATGCTGCTGCCTTGGGCTGCTCGGCTTGGGGCCTAATGTTTATTATTTTTTTTTTATTTTAATTTTCTGATTTTATATTGCTTTAAGATTATTAAAGTTTTGAATTTTAATTGTATATATTGACCTTGCACCCTACTGTCTGTGACGATAGTAGGGGAGCGGGTCACTTTTTGTTCTTTGAATTGGTGATGTTTGCTCGCATGCTGTTGCCTTGGGCTGCTCGGCTTGGGGCTTAATGTTTATTATTTGTAGAGAGTATCGGGTTCGATTCCCCCAGGCCGGAGCTAGTGCTAGAAAGCTCTAGCAATGATGGCCTCAATTTTTTATGATGAATTCTTATTATGTGTTAAATTGATGGAGTATCATTGTTCTCTGGGTTGAGCTTGTGGTTATATTTTTTGTAGATTTGTCTTAAACCTTAATTTTGAATGGAGGTTTGATGGATGTAAATTCACATTTATTTGTCTTTACATTTGTTTTATCACTGATAGTCAATTTCTTTGTGTATGAACTAGGAGTCTTCTGAGGATAATATGGGGAGCCAACGTGAAGTTCCAACACCAGCTGAGACCGAGGTACATTACTAGTTCTTCTTACTTGTCTCTTATTTTTAATTTTTTGCTTACAAGTCTTTTAAAGGTGGAAAATAACCCTCTCTTCATTTCTTCTACTCTAGGTATATTCAGATGCTCCTGAGATGTCCACGACCTCCCCCATTTCAGTTATCAATGTTTCCGACCTCTCGGATTCATTTGATCAGCCTTATTGTACCTGTGATGTAGCCAACCCTGTAGTTGGAGATAGTGGACCTCTCGAGGTCCACTCTCCACAGTACATGCCTACTTCTCCCGTGTACATGCCTACCTCCCCAGTGTATGAGCCTACGTCCCCGGCCTACATGCCTACTTCCCCTCTACAGGGCTCACCGCCTATGTCTCCACCCTCTCCTTTATCGCCTATTAGAGTGAGAAGGCCAGCGCATGTGGTGTTCGCTCTACCGGCAATTCTGCCCTGCCCGGTTCAGCAAACCAGGCGGTTTTGGAGGAGGCGCCGTCACTGGAACTGTAGACAGTCTAAGGAGTACTATAGTCGAGCATCACGTAGATAGTTCCCCCAAGCGCAGATGAATTCTGACTTGTTACAAACGAGATGACAGTATGAAGATATATTGTTACTTCCTTTTACATACTTGTCTTCTTTGCATGACTTCCTTTGATTCTGATTCCTCTTTCAATTCGCACACCTCTTGGCAGGTTACTCAAACACAAGATGTGTTGGCAAAACCATCTTGCCCGTCTGACTTGAAGACTGCTATGGAAGGGGAGTTGCAGCATCGAATACAATTCAAGCTCGACTCCAACGCCGTCATCAACGACCTCAGGATCAAACCCACGCATAAGTCGCGAATGCTGGTGCCCCTATGCAGGATGATCCCAATGGCCAAGGTTAGACCAGTGGGTGAAATGGGGGTACAACACTTGGAGCGGGAGTTTGTTAAGGGATATAGAGATGGGGACCGCGTCATGTACATCTCTATGTACAACACTGAAGAGCAAACGAAGAATGTGACGGCGGAGATCATGGCCACTTGGGGCCCTTTATGGACGGCAGCGAGTGATCGTTTTGATGATGAGATCTCTGGGGACGAGGAGTTGATGCAGTTCTCGCACAAGATGTTTTATGTCTGGGAGGGTAATCACCGCCTTTCCGCATGGCTAAGGCATATCAACAAGCATCATGCAGACGACCCATCCTGGCACATCTCTGTGCATTGCATTGTACTTGACCCCCGTGGCCATGTGGGCAATCTCTTGCACGCCATGCACGACATCAATTGGTACGTTCAAAAATCTTGAGCATTTGTTATCCATTTGAAGTCTTTTTCTAATAAATTTCATGGCAATTACTTACTAATTAGATACTCAGGTCGACTGAGAATGACCACGTGAAGAATAATCTCCCAGCAAAACTGTTTCGAATCCGCTCATTCGGAATGATGAAGCTGGAGGAGTTCAAGGACCTCCTGTACCCGGAAGAATACGATGCTTGTTTGAAGAACAAGCCACCAAACCCGTCATGGTTTCCCTTAACTACTCGAGTTTTCGTCGCATTTCTTTACCGAGTAAGTTTTACCTCCTCCCTCTCTTTCCTCGTTTTATCTCCTCTCATTCTTTGAATGCTTTATTTCGTTCATTTATTATTTCCCTAAAAAATGATTATCCTTCTACAGCGGGAAATTGCTGTAGCCTCCGATGAAGCAGCTAAGGCCTACAAGGAGAAGACACCGGCGGATGAACAGACTGCATCTGCGGTTTGGGAAATCATGAGTGAAGCGTCTGAGAAAATGGTGGACTCCATTAAGAATAAGGACTTCACCAAGTACTTGGCAATTGCAAATCCCAAGAACGGTGACGACTTCTTGAACGAGGTGACACCTTCATCTAATTTCAGATAGTATTTTGAATTGTTACAACATTATGCAATTATAGTTTCTAATACTTCTATACTCCTGGCAGATCAATCGGCATTACAGTCAGAACTCAAAACCTGAGATGTCCCTCGATAAGCTCCAGAAGATCTGTCCGGCGGCCGTTGAGCCCAAATACAAGGTTCGGTGGCTGAGGTGGTGGAACTCATCTCTGAGTTCTAGACTATCATACAGATTTCCAAAGCCCGGATTCAAGGATACTGATTTCGACCCCTGGTTGAACAGGGCTTCATTCTGGGCTGGGGTATGCTTTCGAAATATGCCTTACCAATTACAAAATGCTTTCTTAATTCTTCTCTCATTGGTACTTATTTCAATTCTGTATTACAGTTGGAGGAAGCCGTCATCAACGAGGTCGAGGACATATTCAAGTCGGAGAACCTCGATATCGATTGGAGGGCATTTCCTGATGTTCAACAGCCGGGCAACTTTGTCGAGAGTTCACGTATTATGTTATGGGACAAGGCCTTCCCTACGTTCATTGGGAAGAAGGCTGAGAAGCCCTTTGACAAGAAGTCCAACTTCGCTAAATTCCCTGGAACCGCTGAAGTTGTCAAGAGGGTTATATTCCGGTATGTCACGAAACTGTATTGCATTTGCATATTATAATTCGCTATTGCTTCTAATGCTACTAAGCTTCTAAATTTCTTCCCTTAGGTACTTCAAGCGAGAGCTTCTTCTGAAGGGGGCCATCACGGTCCACCAGCTCCCCAACTACTTCCTTTCTTGGACGCAGACAACCTCGGACCAGTGTATCTATTCTCCACAGCAGATAAAAAGGTACAAAGCTCCTCACTTGCTTGAGGGATGCTGGTACCTTGATTGTTCTCGCGGTTTCACAATTGACTCTGAGGTGGACATCAAGACTTTACACGATGGGGGTAAGGTGGTGGTCGAAGAGACGGTGGACGGTCCTGAAGATGACAATGGCCCTGAAGACCAATCATCGGCTCCTCCACCGAAGAAAGGGAGAGGAAGGCGACTGAAATCTTTGCGATCACATTCACAAGCTTCAGAGCAAACTGGTGCGGCGTCTTCCGCTCCAGAGCAGACGGCTCCAGAACCCTCTCCGGGTAATGTGGTTACGAAGCCTTCTTCAACTTCTTCACCGGGTCCTTCCTCGATCAGTGCTTCGGAGATCACCAGAGGTCTCCTTGAGCAGAGGAAGGCCAAACTATATCCCCAACCAACTTCTTCCGCTGCAGCTTCGATTTCCACACAAGTTTCCGTCTTCAACTCATCTGTGGATTCCATGTTGCGGCGAAATAGGAGACAGGAGAGAAAAGGTGGCGACCCGGATTGGATCAAGACTCAAGACTTCATTCGCAAGGTTTGTTCCTATATTTTGACATATAATGGATTCTGCCACCTCTACTCGCTATGTAGTTACTAACTCTCCTTTCTTGTTTCCTCAAGTTTGGAGCAGGCCGTGAAAACGAAGTTCCCGACCGCTGCAAACAAGAGAACCATCTGGGAGTCGACTTGATCATTGCCGACATCCCTGAGAATCTTCCCGTCCCTTCCGTTTCCGTTCCCCCCACGAGTATTCCGCCTTGGAACTCTCGCTACAAGGATTATTTGTACGACATCTTCCATTTGCAGATGAATTCCTGCAGAAAGATGGTGCCATCTGCCTCATCTACAACACCGATCAGAAGCTGGCTAAGGATATCGAGGTAGAAGCTGCTGGTGGTGGATACGTGCTGTTCAAGGACTGGTGGGGTGTCAATGTACTCGGCCTGACTTCTCCAACGAACCCCGAGAAATTGGTAATTGACCTAAACATACCCTTCCCTTTACTGATTGATAACCCTTCCGCTTAATTTTACTCACTAGTTTTGCTTGACTGCAGACTATGCGGTTCTGGATTCGCGTCTACGTTCGTAGTGGCGGTACTTTCTCCTTCCAGACGAAGAAGGAAGACCTGATACATGGGCTCCTCAACATTACCGAGAGTGATGCCATTTTCAATTTCACCGATGTGGATTCGCAGCTCATGAATGGGGAGGTGCCGTGGAGAGGCGCAAGGGAGAAATCCATTGACATGATGCAGGGCATACTTGAGGAGCTGTCAAAGCCCGGCGACATAGTTGTTGATTGGAATGCTGGGACAGGTAACTATTCATGCATATCTTTGCTGAATTATTCCTCTCGTTTTTACCACAGTTTCTCATTTCTTTGTATCTCTCCGAGTTTCAGGAGCCTCCATCAAGGCTGCCCAGGCTATTGGTCGTCACATTCTCGCTTTTGAGGAGGACGAAGCCATATTCAACGCCCTTCTCAAACCATCCGCCATGGGCCCTCCTAAACATCCAAGGCCGGCAGCAGCAGGCGAAGCGCCTCCAAAGAGACCAAGACCTGATAAGTGGTGTAAGTCTTCTATTCTACGTTCAAATTATCCAAGCATTACTTCTCTTTGCAGCTCTACGTACTCGATGTAACCACAGTCGGTTCTCTATTGCAGAGTAGTTTCAGCATCACCGCCACGTGTGCCAAGTGCAGTGTCCACTCCATCGTGGCGTCTTCATTCCAGCCCGATTCAGCCTTTCATACTTCCGGACTACGCAGAGGACTTAGCACAGGCGTTTCAATCTCGAGCCCTTACATATGTTCCTAGTCGGCCAACTACTTTTGATCCCAGAGCCCTTCTATTTGTCGATGACGAGGCGGTAGAAGGAGATTCGGAGTCATCTAGTTCTGAGAGTGAAAGTAGCGACTGTAGCATGTTGTGAGGTTGAAGGAGGCTTCGGTCTATTGTTGTTTTCATTTGATTTGATTTGATTTAATTGGATTTCATTGCCTATTCCTTCGTCTACTCCACTTCCCTGAACCTAAACTTGTTATAATTCTCATGTCTAATTTGTCTCCGTGTTTGTAAAGTATGAAATGTCACAACTGTAATGCTCAAAATATAATATGAAGAATGAAATGTTACAAAAGAAAGGCTCAAATATAATATTGTGCTGTTAATTATATTTTACTCATTCAGAATCCCACATTTGCATAGCCATGTTACCTATTCTCGAGTTGGTGTACATCTTGGTTTCTGCTACTCCATTATTGTACACGAACTCTGAAATATTCCACGGACTTCTAAGACCATTTCCTTTAGTTGCTTTTTCTTTTCTTATTTCTAGAATCATCTATATTATCTTAAACCATCATGCTGGAATACTCGTATGTAGATCCAATGAATGACCAAATCTTAAGGATTGTATTCGATCACCCCACTAGACTTCACAGTACTAATCCTTCGAAGGATATACAGTCCAACTCTTGTCTATATCAAACCAGCAAGTTTCGCCATCCGATATGATCATTTCGGGCAGCTGAACAACTGGATTCCCATCGACGTTCGATAGCAAGGGATACGGGATTAGGGACAACTCCATAATACGGAGAAGCTCATTGGTACAAAGCACTGTCCAACGCCATTCACCTTCACCAACATGGAGGCTTCCGATGTGCCTAAACGGTGGCAAGTCCATGCCTCGTTCCCTGGCGCGCTCCACCTCCAGCAGCCACGGCCGCAGCTCCTCATAACTCGCCGGTGCCTTTGGGGGCAAACCTACAGCCGCTCTCGTCCTCCTCGATCTCGCATTACACACCTTCGGCATCGCGCAACACACTAAACTGTTGTAGTCTTAAAACGTTCCACGCAAGCCTACAGATTGACCCCCCCGAACTCCATCGCTACCTTCGCATACTGCACAGAATGCGAAGGACTGTATGACTATCCTAATACGCCACCTCGAGACAAGCTCAAGAAACCAAGAGTGACCTCCTTCTCTGGAACCCAGCTTACCAAGTGTTGTTTCATGATGAAAATCTCCTACTTGTATCACTCAAATGAAGATGCTTCGCTGCCTAGGAAGAGAGAGTAATCTTCGATGAAGACAAGGACTCTGAGAAGGTATATCTTGGTTTCAGCAGTCAAGATATTATACACGAATTTTGAAATATTCTAGGAAGTTTTCAAACTTTGCCTCCTTTATGTTCTGTGATATTTGTTTTTTTCCTTGTGCATTTACATAATCCTATGAAAGAATTATTTGTTTGATCTAAAACTGAACGCCTGATCATTGTATCTTGCCTAAACCCATGACGAATCTAAAGGAATGTATGCATGACGTCATCATGACATCAGCCCTAATTTGTATCTTAGAGAACAAACGTAATAAATTCTTACCAGAGATAACCCTAATTTCCACGGTAATATACTCTTTTTCTAAATAAAGTGTCAAAATTAAGCCTTAATTTAGTAATTTTCCACGGTTATAGGGTCTACTTTGCTTTTGAAAATTTTCCTAATTGTCAATTCTGTGCTCTCCATTCTGCGCTCACCGCTCTCCGCTCTACGCTCTCCGCTCACGTACGAACTTTCCCCGGCGCGCGATTAGAGTGTTAGGGGGGACAGAAAGGGAGACAGGGGAGTGGTCGGAGTTAAGGGTGAGGTCATGGTGAACTTTAGATGTGTAGGATAGAGTATGAGGAGTGTGGATATAGTATCCGTCAAGGAGGCTGGTTTGGCCATAGTCAAGGCCTCCTTGGCGAGAGAATGTACTGGCAACAGGGATGTGTGTAAGGTGGAGTGAGTTAGTGAAGTCATGCCAGGCATAGTCCTCTTGTTGAGGGGGGGTAGTGAGCGTGGTGTGGTGTCGTCCAATTAGGGCAATATTGCGGTTAAAGTCTCCACAAAGAATGTAGGAGTGGTTGAGATGGGTGGCAATTTCATGGCGGATGGTGTTTTGAATGATAGGGAGAAGTGGAGTATCCTCAGGGTGAGAGGGCATGTAGATGTTGAATAGTAACCAAGGTGGGAGGGGGTGATTGTTTATGTATATGATTTGGAGATACAGGGAGGTGGAGGCAGGGGTCGGGATTTTGGTGATGTTGTTTGGGAAGGCATAGTGTTGGTGGATGAGGGTAAGGAGGCCGCCTCGGGAAGGTTTGTAGGGCATTCTTTGTTGAACACAGCGAGTAAGGGCATGAGTATTGTTGAAGATTAGTTTGTACTGGGGGAAGAGGCGTTGTATATATTTGGTAGATTTAGTAGCAGTGAGTTTTGTTTCTTGGATTGTGATAATGGCAAGGGGGTGGTCAGAAGTGGTGATGAGTTGGTGAAGGTTGGGAAGTGCAGTGTTGAGAGAAGATGCATTCCATGTAATTAGTTGGGTTGTGTGGCTAGTTTGTGGGATAGTGATGAGGGGGGTTGTGGTTGCGGGGGTAAGCAGAGGGGGTGGATGAGAGTAGGCAGGGATGGGGTCTTTGCATTTGAGGGCCTCTTGTAACAGAGCAATAGGTAGGAATGGGAAGTGTAGGGTGAGATTGTGGAGGGAGGGAGGGTGGAGTTGATGGTTGATGAAATGATACAGGTCTTTGTTGATGGAGGGAGGGGGGGTGTGGTATTGGGGGTTGTTTTGGTGGTAGTGTGTGTAGGGGTGTGAGGTCGTAATGTGGCATTCAAGGGGGTTGAGGAGTTCAGTCATTCTGGTGAGGAGAATGGCCGTCCAGTCAGAGGCGGGGGTTAAAATGAAGTGAGTATCACAGATGTGGAGGGAGGGGCTGACTGTGGAAATAAGGGCGTAGAGAAGGCGAGGAGATGGGTGGTGTGGAGAAGGTATTGGGAGAGGTGTGGGTAGTCGTTGGTAGCGTCCCTGTGATTGGGGTGATTGGGGTTTAGTATGAGAGCGAACAGGCGGGCGAGGTGTTGGTATTCTGGGTGGAATTTGATTGTGCTAGGGATGAAGTAGAGTCTACAGCGGCTTGTATGGGATGGCGGATGGTTGGCGAGAAGGTGTGGCATTGGTCCTTGGTTTTGTTCGATGTCTCCACATCGCAAGAGGAGGATAGCGGAGTATACGAGGTTTGAAGGGGGAATTCGGAGGGAGGTAAGGTAGAGATTTTGGAAGGCGGGTGTGTTTTGTTTGTACGAGGCCGGTAGGCCGAGTACATCATGTATTTGTGTGAAGGTTGTGTCGGTGGGAGTGAAGCGGGGAGCTAAAATTGTGACTTTAAGTGTAAAAAGGGCTGGCTGGGGATGGGGGTCGGTAAGTGTGAAAGGGGCAGAATGGGGGGTTGAAGGGGCTGGTGTGAACAGGGATGTGTTTGGGCGGGGGGGGTGGCGGTGTGAAAGGGGCTGTGTGGGGTGTGGGGGGGGGGGGGTGAGTGGGAACAGGGTTATTTTGGGGCGGAGATAGGTAAGTGTGAAAGGGGGAGTGAGAGGGGTGGGGTTGCGGGTGTTGTCGGTGAGTCGGGGAGGGTGGGGGGCAAGGGTGTTTGCGGAGGGGAGAATGGTGAGGGGGAGGAAGATAGGGCGCGGGGAGTGCGATGCGGTAGACAGACTGGGAGCAGGATGGGGGTGGGGTGGGGGCCCCGTAGAGTACTGTAACACTATAGTAGGTTTGTTCATAAATAATGTTCCAAAAAATAAATTAATTAATTAAATATATATATATGAACACAAAAAGATGAAAATAGAATTAACTTTTTTAGTGATTTTTGGTTTAATCTAAGACATTTGAGGTTCTTGTAATGATTTTTTGCTAAAAAATGAAAATCAAGAAAATCAATTTTTAATGAACAAACCTCATTTTCCCAAAATACATTTTTTTATTTGTGGTAGCGGACGAACCTGCTATGGTGTTCCAGCACTAACTTTCCCCATGGTGGTGGTGGCGGTGACCGTCACCATCATTTAGAAAATGGAAAGTGGAGACCGTCATTGCTGATGACAAGTTAGTGATGGTGGTGATTACCATTAAAGGTAAATTAGGAAGTAATGATGGTGACCAAAACTTTGATTTGCTAGTTATAAGATGATTTTCAACTAACATTATTGTTATCTTTGAATTTTCATTTCATCTCCAAAGCTCATGAAGATAATGATTATGAGGAACAAGTAAGTTGAGATTGAAGAACCTAACTTGAATCCTTTTTTATTTTTACGTTTGACATATTATATTTACAAACGAGAATTGACAAATTATTTCATTGAGTGGACAAATAGAAGAGTAGTCCCGTTAGCAGATACTATCATTGCTTTAGATCATAATTTTGTTAATTAGGAGGATAGACCATTAGAGATTTGGGATAAATTTGTCTAAAATTACGGGCATTGTATGCCTTGATACGCCGTGGATGTGCGGATATCAATTCCAAGAGGGTAATATCCGATCACCCGGTTCCCTCGGGGACATGATCTCGTTTCTCTCAGAAGCTAGACATTCTGTACTTCAGTCGCGGCTGCGCATGCATCCTCGCAGTAGTTCCTTACGCTGGAACGGTGTCCTAGGGTTGATGACTCCTTTGTCGAATAGTCTCCATCCTCTTTGGATTGATGACATGTTTTGGTTAGTATTTTGGGAACAGGAGGGAACACGCGGAACCGCGGCCGTGAGGGCGAGGCTAGGCGGGCAGAAGGGCTCCTCGGGCAGCGTCCACACTTCCCCTGAACTGGGGAGCCTTTAGAGACGAGGGTGGGCGGCATTTCCACAATCGTCATGATGATGTATAATTAGGCAATCAGTATTTATGTACATTGTACTGTATCCAACTTATTCTACCAAAATGGATGATTTTCATGATCACTAATGAATATCTGTTTTCATCACCTGCAAGGTGTCCTTTTAGTCTGACAGACTGTCGTGCCGCAGGCCTACGCGCACTCCCAACCAGCGCTTTTTTTTTTGGCTTCAAGAAGCCATTTTGCACTCGTCATTTAGTGTGGGCGAAATTACAGTGTTAATATAATGTAAAAATTCGAGGGGGGTTTGCCACGTAGGCACCTCGTGATTGGCTGGGGTCGCCAGGTGGGCGTCGTCCCGGGGGCGGGTAGGGTTAGGGTTCGCCACCCCTTCATCCCCCCCGCCGCCATCTTCGGCCCCAGTTCGCCCACTTCGCTCAATTTAATTGTGGATCCTCTCCCTTTAATTGCAGCAGATCGCCCGTACTTGCATTATTGTAAATCATTCTCTCGCCACTTAATGCTTTCTTTCGAATGCGAGGTTCGCCCGTAGGTTTCCCCCTCCACATTGCCTTGTCGCCAGCTTCACCTGGTTGAGGGCGTAGGGTTGGTGGCTTACCATTTTGCTTTTCGATGGTGTTGTACTGATTTCTCTCGATTCTGTGGGAGTTTGAGGTGCTCGATCTTCACAACGCTTGCTGTGATTTTTGAAAGTGGTGTCAATGTGGAGCCGCCGTCGGGACAACCCTGTCCTTCAGCGTAATTGCTATCACCTCCCCAATTTCATTGCAGAGTTTGTTCCGGATCGTGGGTTTTGTAGGTGTTGGGCTTTGCTTTTGTGCTGTGCTTTTTGCTGCTTCGTTTTGTGCTCGTTTGTTACATGCGAGGTGCTGTCTGATTTTGTTGTCGGGTTTAGGGTGTGGGAGCCTGGGAGGTTTAAGTGTATTGTAATTTCTGTCTCTAATCGAGGGTGGGATTGTTGAACGCTGCTGACGATGGCTTCGTCCGATGATGGCGGCGGAGGGAGCGACCTCGAGACCAGAGCGCTGCGAGCGGCAGTTGCAGCACGTCAGGCCAAGAAGAAGGCGACCCGATTGGCAAAAGAAGCCATGGACGCCGCTCGCGAGAAGAAGCGCCAGAGCAACGTGATGGTGGACAGTTCGCGACGGAAGGCGGAGCAGAAGACGACAATGCGGGGGTACTTCCAGAGTACTCGCAGCGGCTCGGTTTAGGGTCGCTGGATCGGGGCGCATTCGAGGGGACTGCTGCGGCTGCACATTGTGAAGACGACGACGACGACGAGGCAGTGGCGGCCATGCTAAGTCTCATTGGGAAAAAAAATGTGTCTTTGGGCACTGCCGGTGGGGGATCGTCATCTGGTTCGGGTGACACGGTGGTCGTTAGCTGCAAGTCGCCTTTCATTCCGCTGAATTCTACATCAGAGGATAGCGACTGTAGTGGGCTCAAGGAAGTGAGCGATGCCTCAGAGGGAGAAGATGAAGAGGTCGATTCCCCGCCGAAGAAGAGGGGGGCCAGTATGCGGTCCAAGGCCGAGTGTGCAAAGAGCCGCAATCAGAAGCGGTATGACCGCCACCGCAAGTTCCAAACAGTGTGGGCAGCAAAATTGCCATGGGCTGAGGGGATCATGGCCTCCGATGGGATTCTCTAGATGGTGAAATGTAAGGCCTGCTCTGCGTTTGATCGCAAGCCTTGCATTATGGCTCCGAAATCTGATACTTTGTTTAAACATGATGGCAAACGCACAGCCAAGAAGGATCTCCCCCAATTTCGGGTGAAAAAGGGGGATTCCTATGTTGCCAAAGATTGCCGCCACCGCAAGAACATGCGGCTTTTTGCTGCTCGCCCACCTGCCACAGTACTCCAACAGATGAATCACTGTACCACCATTGAGGCAAGAAAAAAAAGAGTCCAATTTGCGACACTCTTCCAAATCCTTCGGGATGGACGCCCAATGGTTGACTATGAGCAGAGGCTTGGTCTCTACAAGCTCCTCAATGTCCCTGACTGCCCCATAGCCCACTGGTGTGACAATAGCGGCTGGGTCATGGCTTCATACATGTACAAGGTGGTACTTGAAAAAATTGAGGAGATGGTCAAGGCAGCCAGGTTCATAGCAGTGACAGTCGATGAGGTCACAAGTGTCGACAATGGGTCCTTTTTGTCTGTTCATGGTTATGTTATGCAAGATTGGGTTCGAGTTCCATTGCTTTTGTCTTTGCAGCGAGTCCACTGTACTTCGAATGCTAAAAATCTGACTAAACTAATCATGGGGGCTGTGATGAGTGCTGGTGGCTTAGATCCAGAGAGCTTGGCTCGAAAATTACTCAGTTTCGGTGCAGATGGTGCTGCTACTCTTCAGGGGCACCAAACAGGTGTTACTAAACAGGTGAGAGATGCCTACGCACCATTCTCACATGGTGTTCACTGTGTGGCTCATTGCTGCAACCTGGCATACAAGGCCCTGTCGCAGCTGAGCATTTTTTCCTCGATTGAGCAGCTCTTGCACTGCACTCACGCCTATTTTTCTAAAAGCCCCAAGCGCCTCTGTGAATTCAAACAATTGGCGGAATTAACAGAAACAAAAGGGTTACGAATGCTAAGAGTCGTGGAAACCCGCTGGGTCAGCCTCATAGATCCACTGAGGAGACTAATGTCTGAATACCGCACCTTGATTTACAAGATGACGGCCGACCTCGAGGAGAATGACAAGGCTGAGGTACTCCTGTACATTTTTTTGTGTTGTTTCCCTTTTCATTTGATTTGTTCTAACTTCTGTAAGGCTGCTAGTAATTCCAAGTTTTTTTTTTTTTGGGAGGTCTTTCGACCTCCACTATTGGGGCTGGGCCTGACTGTAACGACTACCGCTTGTAATGCTATGTGCTCGGGCTATTGTTGCAGGCGTGCTTGGTGATGTTGCTCGATCCTTGGACTCTCCTCGGTATGAGCTGCTTGCTGCCCTTGCTGGAGGCAGTAGACTCGCTGGTGCAGTTCGCTCAAAAAACAGATGTGTTTATCTGTGATTTTGTAGCGGCTGTCAAAGTCTGTCAGGCAAGTTTACACCGCATGTACGAGGACAGGTCCACCGCCTTCAATTGTGACGAATTTTGGTCATTCACCAATCTGGCGGAGCTCTCCCATGAACAGATCCATTTGAAATGGATCACCGACCTGAATGACGACTCCACGGTACTCTCCTTTGTCTGCCATGGTGAATCCATCCATGCCGAGCGCAAGGGGGGGCCAGTGGATCGAGCTATGTGGGCTGGTCTATTGGCCGCAGTGAAAAAAGAATGTTCAGGTTCGACAAGGCTTTCTTCTACTCTAAGGCGTTTCTTTTTTTTTGGCGTTTTTTGTTGAGACCGCTACTCTGTGTTACCATCGTTCTCTGTTTTGAAGTTTTTTGTGTTCATGACTCCGTTATGTTTGAGGTCGTTTTACTTCTAAGTTCTAAGTTCTAATCTCCTACTCTGATTTGCGTGCAGGGGCTGCCAGCCTTGTGATCAGTGAGTTAGATGCTCGTTTTCCTGCGCAGAATGTGATGAACGCCTTTGGGATCTTGTATCCCCAGTACTGGTGCCAAGGCGATGCCGAGGAGCACTTTGATGGGCACTTGCGGTGCCTGATGGATAACTACTGCCATGGGAAAATCTTGGGGGACGGTGACGGAAAGCTCCTTGTACCCGCCATTCTTGACCGGGACCTGCTCATGTCCCAGCGCAGTCTGTTTAAAACTTGTATGCGCAGCAACTGCCGTTCGGCCATGTTACCCCCCTATGACATGAACCCACTTACTCGGGTGTGGCGAGTCCTTGACTCAAACAACACCCTGACTCAGAATTTTTCCGAGTTTGTTAAGTTGGCCGAAATGGCCATGGTTCATGTGATCGGCTCTGCCGAGGATGAGAGGACTTTTTCATCACTTAACTTCCTCAAGTCGAAGTTGAGGAACAGTCTCGAAGAGCACTTGCAGGTAGTGGTAGGCATGCATGCTCAACGAATTTTCACGATAGAAAACTTTCCCTACCAGAAAGTTTTTGATCAGTGGTTTGTAACAGGTGAGCGTGGCCGTTACTTGGCCCACGCATAGCTAGATCCTGGCTGCGTTTCCGAGTGTGGTTCCAGCCCGTAAGGTTAGTTTCAGGTTGCATGTGAAACTTGTATTGTTTCACGTTTTTGAGATAGGTAGATCATAGCTTGGCTCATTCAGTCTTTCAGGTGGAGGCTTTGAGCCGTTTTGTGACCATGTGAACCGTGGACCTCTTTGTTTTTGTTATTTCCGTTGATGGTTTAAATTTTGTTTAGAACTTCGGCACAAGTGTGTGCCCCTTTTACTGATTGTAATTTCATGTGTTTCGGTGCAGGGGATTATCCCTGATATCACTATCTTGCATGGTTTGAATCAGTGCTCATCCCGCTTCTATGTGTTACTGTACTGATTTAATTTCTCGAGCCATTTTTATTCAAGCCCGTAACAGTCTGTATGTTTCTTGCACCCACAGTCGCTAACATGTACCTACTGTCCGAATTTTGTTTTCCATTCTCATATATGAAGTTACTCATTTTGGCATCGGAGCCCTCTCTTTGCTTGTGCAGGTCAAGTGCAAAACGAGGAGAATGGCATACCTTAACCTCAGCCATTAACAACTTCCTGTTTTAGTTTTATTTTGATTTCATCTTATATTATATCTGTGTGTAGTTTCTCATTTTGGCATCGGAGCCCTTTCTTTGTGTGTGCAGGTCAAGTGCAATGTTGCTACATTTTCGGCTTTGCACTCGCATTATTTTTAGTTTAGCCACATTGTCTTTACGTGTGAAATAATTTAGAGCAAAATTCGCCATTTCACCTCTACGGATTTGAACTTAATCGCCAGAACAGCTTTCATTTAGATAGTAAAATCGCCTAGACTTGTACAGTGCTAAATGAAAATTCGCCATTTGGAAAAAAAACTTATAAATAAAATTCGCCATACATTTGCACCTCAAATATGTACTCCCTCGCCTTTTTCACTATTTTAAAAACCAAAATGTCGCCTTTGCAACCATTCTGAAAAACTGAAAATAAAACCGCTGCTCCCAACGATGCACTCTTAAACCACTGCCTCCTGCCAGGACCATGGCCCTGCTGCGGATAAGTTAGATCTGGCGTGCTGCGCCCGAGACTTTCCACAGCTGCAGGGACATTTCTGCCAGGAGCACACTTATGCGTGCTTGCAGTTGCAGGGAATGTTGGTAGATGGTATCAGAACAGTTGTCAGGAGCTGGTGAAGATTGTAAAGCACTGTAGCTTAATTATCTACAGTGAGAGACAATGCATTAAGTATATTCTAGAATCTGTAACAGTGGCTTCTCAGCTCGGATTGAAGGCGGTTTGCTGAGATGGAGTGCTCTTGGTAAGGTAGAGGGCTGTTGAACCGTCCACTGTTTCAAAACCGATCAGGACTGAAATGTACCTGGTTTGTACATTTCAGTCCTGATCGGTTTTGGAACAGTGGGCGGTTCAACAGCCCTCTACCTTAAGTGAGATTTGAGTTCATGATCAGGCTCGTTTGGTGATCGAGGGCTACCTTGCTTCTCACACAAGACTGCTCTAGAGATCAGTTGGGTAAGTTCTGGGATGAGTCGTTTTGTTTTAAGGTGGAACCACCTATTTTCGTGCATTTAAGGATTATGTAAGGAATCTATATTCTTGGGTGATGAAATGAGTGGGTTACTATTTTTCAGGGATAAGGAATAGGAAAAGACAAGTTTTCCCTATTTTTTTGATATTTTAAAGCACACACATAATTAAGTACAAATTTTCAAAGCCTTGAGAAGTGGAAACCTATAAGCGGGCACCCTATTTATGTACGCATGAGGCACATGCAAGGAAGGTCATATCTTTATAAAGGCAAGAATCTTAGGGCACGCCCATGGGGTGGTGCCCGCTTATAGGTGGTTTCACCTTAGTACTTTCTCTAAAGATCATGGTGTTTTTCTTACCTTGGTATTACTTAAAGTTTTAACTCCAGAGTGATCACCTTTAACATCTATGAGAAAATTACATTAGATGCCATTTTATTCAAACTCCACATGTCTTCATTTTTCATACTTGAAGCCAGACTTGCAGAAAACATCAAATTGGAAAAAACTTTAAAGAGAACCTTTATAGGATTGAACTTTATTTTTACATGACTTGATCTGATACGTTCAAGAGATTCTGAAAACTGAAAAAACTGGAATTCTAGAGCCTAATAACAGCTGATCTGCACCTCACTCTCTCTCTATGTATTGTACTGTACACTGTAAAATAAACTTGAGAAACTATATAAGTACTTAGGCATATCACTTGAAGGTATTGTAGAACCGGATCGACTCCACAATTTCATATCTGGTTCTTCGGGAGAACCTGACGACCACCACAAAGGTGCATGTCCTTCAGAAGATGTACATCAGAATCCGTCCACTTGAGATGTTGAATTCGAGTGAAAATTTCGATCCAGAACTTCGTGCTTTGTGAAACTGCACGACTAGGCTGGTTGGTACATGTCAAGAATATTCTAGGAAATCTCTGATTCTTTACTACGCCATTCTGACGGTGGCAGCATCCTTTGTGGCTATGGCTACGGAACCAAGCATGATCCCAAGCTGGACAGTCGGTACCAGCTTAGATAAGTTCGAAACGAGTGTTTTATAGGGTCTGTGAATTATTCACGAGAATCGCTACGTTTTACCGGCATGAGTACTCCAATTACCCACAAAATTGTACTCCTTGAGATTCGCCTTCCTGCCTTTTCCAAGCATTCAATACCGGTAGTGCGTGGCAATGAACGTCTAGCTAAACTTACAGGAAGGGGCCAAATATTTCCACCTGGATGGTAAACTCACAATTGGATCTCGGTTCCACCTGAACTCCATTCATAAGGATGAGGTAGTCTCTCCTTTGTTTCCAAGTCTCCAGCACTTTAATTTCAGGGATTGTTGCCCGCAGCTCGTGGTACCTGGCCTCACTTTTGAGCTCAACGGTGAGCTTATAACCCCATTTGTAGGGTCCGAAAGAAGCACAGTAGAAGATGTCACCTAGTAAGGAACCGTTCACAGTCTCGTGGTAAACTATGTAGAGGTCCTGATCGGTCTGTAGCAGCTTGTACTTTTCTGTGGATTTCATTGTGAAATCTGCTTTCCGGGAGGCTGTGTCAATCAGTACTGCTTGCATTTGATGGACCTTGTCGAAGTGCTGCAGCAGAGCAGGTTTCGGACCTTCGTAGCGGCAATTGTCTACTGGACATTTCAAAGGGCGATGCCTGCAGAATCCCTCCTCATGCTCTTTCCTCCTCAGAAATTTCGGGAATTCGTTGCACCCGTAAACGGAATTATTGCACCTTACTGTCAGCTGCTCCAAAATTTTCTCCAGCCCAAGGCATCGAATATTCCAAGTCGATTCTTTGCAACTGTGACAGCACCTCCTGGCCCTTTCAAAATTGCTCCAACATGTGGGGCAAGCCGTGTGCCCATTCTTGCACTGGTTCACAGTACAACCAACCACCACAGTAAGGGTTTAGGGTTCCCGGTATAAACTTCAACTGCTTTGACATAACCAAGTCATGGATATCTAATTGCACTGTATGACTGCAATTCATAATCATATTACCAAACGACAGTTAAAGGCGGGAATTACCTGATAAATTGGAAGAAACAGGGCATAATGGCAAATTTTGCAGCGAAGAGTCTCGAGGTCTGATAAATCAAAGTTTCCCCGGCAGCAAGCGTTGTCTAAATCCATGGGAGCCTTTCCCCTCAGAGACTTCTTCTCATGATCTGGTGCAACGTTACTTGTTGCGACCTTCTTCTCGTCATATGGTGGCGTCATCGCCATCACACTCCTCTCTGCAACCTGAAGCAACGGACTATCACGGGCTCTCTTTGGAGGAGGAGATTGGTCGTCAGATGAGCTGGTATCAGCAGAAGTCGCCCGGTTTTTGAAATGGGCAAGGCTCGCCGGAGGCATTGTCACCGGAACGATACACTCACCAACTCTAGGGCCGTGTACAAAGCTCCAAACGACACCGAAACGCAACTCAAGGTCTCCTCTCGAAACAATTCAAGCTATACCAAGCTCTCCCTGACCAATTATCAACAGTAATCACCTCCAATTGCCAAATAACTTCCGAGGCAAAGACTTATAACACATCTACAGGGTTAAGCTATAGCAAGCTGAGAAAGGCAGCGATTCCGCACACGCTACTCAGCCTCTCCCGGCAACGAAGTCGACGATCAGCCTCCGACACACTAAACCTATCAAGATGCACCGGGCACCCTTCAAGAAGCTCGACAACCTAAACCTGATCCAGCCTCACCAAAATCAACACCTCCCTCTTCGAAAACCCTCCCAAAGCCTCCGGGAAACGCCCTCCCACCTTCACAACACCACCCTCTCTCCTCACCAACACAGCTCTTCCAAGACACCCTCTCTCCTCTCTATCAACCTCTCCCAACACCACCTCTACTCCTCCAAGCAGTGATACCTCTACACTCGAACTCCTCTCTCAACACAAACACCAAAAGTATACACCACTAATGCATGCAACGAAACTCTCAGTAAAAAAATTCAAAACGAGGATATAACAGAACTCAGCACAACGACTCCCAGAATCACCACAACAATCCCTTCAAAACCACTCCACTCTTCCTGGAAATCGTCTCCTCCCCTCCTGAACACTGCAACCCACGAGTCTCCAAATCAGCACCAAAACAAAACCAAGCAGTAACTCACCACCATAACACTCTCCCAAGTAAAACTACACAAAAACTCCCAACCCAAAAGGTAACAACATGCAACTTCGCCATTGTCAATGCTCTCCAAACACTCATACACATACACATACATCATGTACTCATTCAAACAAGTGCAAAACTCACACCTTTACTTACAATAACCACACGGGGATGGCCTCGACACTCCAGTGACTCCACTCTCCACCACTTGTGTAAGTTAACCAACGTCCCACTGTGGCAACTCCCTTCAATGAGTAGCCTCACAAGAGTAAAACTTGATACCAGAGAGAGAACTTAACAACACCGAGCTTGCTGATCAATCTTATATGATGGATTTAACTGCAGCACTAGTGGTGGAGTAATTGAGCAAGTAATTGAGCAAGGGATGATCACAATATATGCTCCAGGCAGAGCTTGCGCAGTGATGTTCCGTGCAAGCTGCCGGAGGCTTGGAGAGAGTCTCCTGGAACCGGATGATTGCTATGGCGGCACACGGAGGTTACTAGACTGATGCAAGGGCGCTCGGAGTCTGCTCTCTTCTCTTCCTATTCTCTCTCCCGCCTCCCAACGCTGTGGAGACTCCAGTGTGCTAGTGATGAGTGATTGACTGCCCTTTGGTGGTGTGGTTATGTACTCTTCTTGGGTTGATATCCGGGTTGTTCCGGGTATTGGTTGGGTTGGGAGATGGGTCTTGAGTTTTTAGAGTTTGGGATAGTTTAAACGGGTCTTCTAGGAGTAGAAAGTGTTACTTGGGTTTGTTTGGTGTTATCTAGGTTGTATGTGTGTTACCTTGGTGTGAGGGTATGTGTTCGTGTGTGAGGAATATCTGAGTGTGCATTGTTGTTCAGTTGCCGTAGTCATGTGTAGAGATGTGCTCATTTGAGTCTCGACAAAAGGAGGAAGGGTCGCATACGGGTCTTCAGTTTCACTCCAAAGGTCAGTACCTGAAGCCCACGAAGAGTGCATGATTTTAGAATAGGAATCTTAGATGCTTGGTCTTGCTGGCATGGGGTATTTAAGAAAAAGTGTACTACGTCCTGCATGTCAGAGTTTGGGGTTGTGGATATCCAATTGGTCTTCTGTAACTCCTCTATCTCATAATATCTAACTCGTAGATTCTTTGAATCTACTAATCATGGTAGATTTGAGAGAATCTACGAATCAGGCAGTATGGAACAGAGGGAGTATGAAATAATTTTATTTTTTTGATAAATCAAAACAATGAGTCATCATTTGGTTATAAGAATTTTAGTGAATCATTAGTAGAAATGTTAAAATTAGGAATACTATATGGTAGAGGAAAGGAAAGAAATGGTAGCTTGTTATTTACTAAATATGGAGATACTATGTAAAGATAGTTGTAGTAAATAAAAATAAGATTAATAGGTTAATTTCATAAATTCGGCCACTTATCTATAGTATTCTACTCTTGTGGATGTGGAAGATTGCGTAGGCAGTCAAAACATATCCCTTCCACTTTCCTCCTCTATACTCTACTGTTAAAAACTCTAAACGTGTTAGCTTACTATAGGTTCAAAATAAATAAAGAACAAGTGGGTAGGTGGAGATGGGGTCAGATAAGTATAAGTTGTCTGATGGTGAAGACACTGAAAGTTACATGTCGGTCAATGAGAATCAGACGTTGATTTTTAGGTGGTGAAGCGGTGCCGAGAGAAATCATCAAATGACTTGAATATATAAATCAAAGCAAAAAAGATTCAATCTGAAAACTTTGGACCCTACCAATATTGAATATAAAAACAACCCCTACTTCATAAGAGAAAAAAAACACCCTTAGGGATTAAAAAAAAATATGTATGTGGTTCCAGGAGTTGTTGTTGCATAAAATACAATTTCCAAATAAATTATTCAAAAGCAATTGGCTATGTGGTGTCTAATAGCAGGGTTGTGGCGAAGAACCTATTGCCAACGTAGTACATTGTGGAAGTGAATGTCAAATGGGCACAAAAAGCACATCTCCATGAAAATGCAATATTGTTAACGTAGGTAATACTTTTAAAGATTATGAGGAAATATAGAGAGTTTGTATTCCTATGTAATGGAGAAGCATGCTTTACACGTTTGACACAAGCATGCTTTAGAATAGAGAGTCCAGTAAATTTTATAAGAGGTACGATTGTCTGTACTATACGTGTAATGTCAATGATGTTAAGGAGTAAAAAAATATTTTCTTTAAACAATATATTCCAAAAATGATGCAAGTGTAGAATTGGCATAAGCATAGTGCCTTGTAGAACTGTACAATGTTGATTAATATATGAAGGAAATTCTTTATTAAATTACACTTGAATCATGCATAGGATAGATAAAACTTCTAGATACTATTTTTCTAATGACAAAATTCCTCAAGACTATACATGTAAGCAATACATATACACCTAAACATCAAAATTGGGACGGGCTAGAAGTAATCATTCTGAATGTAGAGAAATGTACATTCTCCTAAGTACATGGTACAAAGCTAGGAGTGTTAGGGGCATAGAGCATGAAGGTTTTCATTTTTAATTCATGTGGCATAAATGGATTTGAAATTGATCCAATTTGTCTTGTTCATTATGATTGCAAATAATGATTAGTACAAAAATCTTCCATGCTTGATTCTAGAGTAAATTGAGCCAAGCATACAAGTTTGTATAACTTATTCAAAGCAAAAAATTGAAGGTTCCTTTTAAGTTTTAAGCCCATTGCTTATGCTCATTTTTTGAATTATATGTTGTTCTAATAAGCATGTAGGAAATGACTACTATTGGAGAAGCATGGTTTTATTCCTTCAAATAAATCTAACATACATGAATGTTCCCAAATTTACAAATATGATGTTTGTAATGCTTCACCTTCAAGTATACTAACAACCAACAATTTCAAATCCAGGTCAAGTGAGCTAGTACTAATTGTCTTGAATAAGTAGATAGTTGTTAAGAATAACCCTAAAATGATCAAGATGATTTCATATTAAATATTGCCTTTCAACACCTCTTTGCGAAGCACGCTAATTTTTGTATTTGAAATATCTTATTGCCAACTATATAAGACGTTTTTTTCCAAAATTTTAGAGGGAGAAACATAACAAGTTGGAAGACAATAATGTTTAAAGTTCAAAAACAAGTTCTTTACAATTTGTCAAAAAGACAAAATGATCTTATCATCAATGAATGTTCAAAAAATAAATTATATAATTCTGGGTTGGACAACTTCATATTCTATCAAAAACCAATAACTTATAAATCTACAAAAAAATTCAAAGGACAATATCTCGACTTCATAATCAAATGATATGTAAACTAAAATAAGGTGCACAATAAAAGGAAAAAACTAAATTGCTAATCACACCTACACAAACGTGATTAATAATGTCAATTCTGGCCGTGAAAGAATGTAATATGTAACCAAAACTTTTGCAATTTTCAGTTTAAATAATTTTTAAAAAAATTTGATTAAAATGACACGTTAAAGTTCTTTCTTATGAAGAACTAACCAAATTGCGTGCATAACATGACTTTTCATATTTCTTACCTCACTGATTGGAATGGATTGACTCAAACCTTTTACATAAATATGGATCCCTACAAAATGATGATAGTTTGGTTCATTTTTAAAAAATGAACTACAAATTTTTGTAGATGCCCACGTTAAGATTTAAAACTTCTGGCTATTCATAACTTTTACATTACATATCTGAATCTTATAAACAAAACTTGGCATGTACCTAATGACCTAAAAAATTGACATACAAAATCTCAAACCTTCATAATTGTTTTTGGCTCATTAAGACTCTCTCCAAAATAACCTGTCACCATATTTTGGTTGCCTAGGCACTTGAGGGCTAAGAACAAGGTAATCGTAAATCAGATCAAGCTATCCAATAAAATCACAGCTGAATACCTTGCAAGCCCCTGAAGTATAGCAATCTTATGAAGTTGTTGGCAAGGCTTTTTGGACAAATGCAAAATAATGACATCACTAATTTGGTACTAAATGACTATTCTTAAACCAATCAAACTTAGACATAATGTGCAACTAATAAATACTCAACAATTTTATGTTTGGCAATCTGCTTGTTTAGGTTAAACTTAATCACATTTATATTCTATAGGGTTAAGGATTTTGGGTTTGGGTACCCTAAAACGAAAGAAGATGAAATTTATTGAACTTCATAGTCTACCATAGACTACTAGCAACTTGGGCGTCGTTTTGCGTAATAATTAATTAAAGTGCAAAAAGTGGTTAGGTAGATCAAAATATAATATCTCAAAATTGTGTAGTTTTAAAATTATGAGTAAATATAAGTTTGACATTAATCCAGTATCATAAATGTTTAGGATTACTTCCATCAAGTTTGGCGGCCAATTTTACCATTAACCTCATCCTAATTGATTGCATTAGTAACCTTAAGTAGATATATAGTTGTGTTCCAAAGTTTTGTCGTATGTTAGTGGTTTTTTGTATGTAGGTCACAGATTTTGTGAGTTATGTCATTTGTGAGAGAGATATTGTAGAAAAGTAAACTGAATTTTTGTATTGTCGGCTTGAATTCGGCTTGAGCTCATGTAATTTTAGGCCATACCATAATTTAATTTAATTCAATTCTTTTCTGGCAAACCAAGTCAAGTACCTCAATACAGATTGGGCAAATTTGTACTTAATAATTTATCTTTTGGTTGGGCTACTATAAGCTACGGGTTTTTTTTTTGTATAGATATTTAAATATGGGTGAGAAGTAAAGGAACCAACATGTCGAAGCTGAACTTGATCATTGTCATTGAAGCATTCCAATAACATTGTCATAGCATTCAGATAAAGAGTCTAAGCCAGGCTGATCACATCCTCGACAGGTAGAATTCATTTGGCGCCGGCGCCATTCAAGAGGTGTATGTTTGTGACGTAGAACGTGAGAAGAGCACCAGGTTGAACAAGATCACAAGCTGTCACCGTTCTGTATTTGAACAAGATCACAAAGCTGTCACCGAGAAGCTGTCCTGTTCACTAATTCGGTGCAAGTTATGTGGACTCGTCAAATTCAGCAGCTTGAGGATCGATTCTTTAAGTTGCTTTGGTTCAAAGGATTTCGCAGCAGAATTGCAGGTAGATGCTGCTATCTTTTTATGATATTTTTTGGTTTTGCTCTAGTCTATGTTTGCATTTCTGGCATAGCTTATCAGTGTAGCTTAATTCCCACATCTCAAGTAGCTGTCTTTCAAAACTCAGGAGCAGGAAGTACTGCTTGTTCGACCTTGGAAGCAGGAAAGGGTTCCACTTGTTTTTGGTACAAGTGGAATGTCACGTCTGTGGTATTGATTTCAGCATTGGTTCCCCTTTGGCAAGGATATGTAGTTTGAAGAAAATGGGGGATCTTTTTTTGAAATGAACATATAATTTGCATTTGGTCCAGACCTAGAATGGCGCCGGCGTCATACATTATGACATTTATATGTGTTTTCTTCAATGCCATACGTAGTATTGTTGTTGGATAAAAATTGTTGTAGTTTATTCTTGTATTCATTTGTATGGAATAAAGATTTGTAATAGAGCATATTTCAAATTTATTCTATCCAACATGGATAAATGAGTGATATTGAGAGTTATTTCATTCCTGACATTTTTTTTTACTGTCATTTATGGACCCTATATTTTGCATTTGTTTGCAACGTGCCTACATTTCTATGTGTGCACCCTAAACGATGCACTCTAAAAAGTAGTTTTCAATGAACATCATGTTCAGTTAATGCAAATCGTCGAAGAACTTGTAATTATCTGTCATCATCAGGGGCATCCGTTGAAAAAAGTAACTGCACAATCTATGAATTATAAGTTGGCTTCAAAGTGATGCATATTGTACTTAGAGTGCTCAAGTATGATCAACAAAAGATCATTGACACATGTAACATTAATGCAGTATAATGAGGTAGATGTGTAGAAAACCAAGCAAATCTTCAAGCCATACGTAGGCTTGACGGCTAAGTCCCAAAATTTGCAAAAAGTGCATTGATGGTAAAGAGAGCGGTTTTGCATTAACCATTAGTCGGTTTAGGCCACAAATGTGTTTTAAAAAGTGGTTGTTGGTGAATGAAATGACGGTTCTAAAAGTGTATGTTTAATTTCTACAATGTTCAAAAAATACGGCACAATGTGGGCTGATTATTTTGTATTTGGGGCTACTTGAGCATGGTTTAAGGTTTAGGTGAGTTCTTTACAGATAGTGTTTTCTGAGTGCGTAATTTAGGGTGCCTCTAGGCCTGTTTGTTAGTCAAAAGGGACACCTTGGCAAGTGCCTAAAGTAAATATTCATTAGGAGTTATAAAAATCATCCACTTTGATGTTCATTGCAAAATAAAATTTAGAATATTACATAAATTCCGCGGCCTACTTCTCTCTGGGCATGGTCATGGGGCCAATGGACCTTATCAAAGTGATTATTAGACTGAGGAATTTGAGTGATCGGCAGACTGAACTTGGATCAAACTACAAGTTGAGTGGATTTTGAGTGGGCTGTCGTGATTTTTGGGGAGAGTGTTTAATTTTTTCTAGTTCAAAGTAGTGTTGCCAAGCTAAAGCAATCACAGGGCTTGATGCATATTGTATTACTTCCGGCTTGTGTCTTGAAACATTGTTGATTCTAATTGCTATCCAAGAGATCATAAAGAAGTGATGAAGTTTCATGTCTAAGCAAACAAAGATACACGCAGTCATTGTTTTCGTAATCAGCAGCGTGAAATTGTTGGTTGCAAAGCTTTCAGTTGTTTGCGAAGAGCTGCAAGTTTGCGAAGGACTGTAGGTTGTTTGCGAAAAGTCTTTGGCTTTCTGGTTGAAACACCGGAGGAGGATAACAATTCGTTTGTGATCGAAGGGCGCTGGCGCCGTTCCCCATGACATAAACATTTATATATATCTAGATGTATATATATACATTTATGTATATATATATATATATATATATATATATATATATATATATATATATATATATATATTCCTCCAACAACGATGAATGAGAGATATTAAGAGCATTATTTCATTTATGACAATTTTTTTGTCTTTATCATCTTCCGGACCACATGGTCTACATCTGTATACAACCTCCATATGTTTCTACCCATGCACCCTAAACGACTCACTCCAAAAAGTAGTCTTTTAGAAAACTGAGCAAGTCTTTAAACTGAGGTGTAGGCTTGAAGACTTGGTTCCAAAAACGGCCTAGTTTGATTTATAAAAATTTGCATGAAGTACATTGAAATTTGATGGTAAAGTGAGCAGTTTTGCATTAATTGCTAGTTGGTTTAGGCCACAAATAGGGATTTAAAATTGGTTGTTGGTGAATGAAATGACGATTCCATATGTGCATAATCAATCTCCACAATCATCAATGTTCAAAAAATAGCCCACAATGTGGGCTGATTTTGCAATAAAGGGTGTGGCGCTACTTGTGCATGGTTTAAGGTTTAGGTGGGTTCTTCATTGCAAACTTGTGGGTTGAAATTTACAGCATTGTAGCTTGGTTTAGTAAAGCAAGCCTGCATAGTTTTGGTGGTGCAAGAAGAGTGGTTCAGCATCAATTTTGAGGGTGCATGGGGGCAAAGTTGGAGTTTATAAGTAAGAAGATGAGGGCTTTATAAGTGATGAGGATATAGTGGTAAAGACCCAAACTCCTTATCTTCATAGCAAATTTTAGCACAATATAGCTATGGATATGGATAGGAAGACGGCTCGGAGTTTGAGGACGACAGTGTATAATTTGAACATAGGGCTCAAATGAGGTATAAATACTCAATACCTACACTACATGTAAACTCTAGACTTGGTGTTATAATTCAGCATGTATAAGGAATAAGTGAGAGAGAGAGGAGATCAAGTTTGACAAGTTCACCACCTTTGGTCTACCAAAACTCTTCATAAACTAATTTTAGAGAGGAAGGGGAGAAATGATCACTTCCATTAGGAGAAAAATGGGGTTCCAAAGGGGTCTTGTAAGACAACATGTGATAGGTGAACCGGCTGCCCAAACATCCCTCTCCATAAAAGTCTATTGGTGCATGTCATTGCCCGTTAACAGCGTCAGAAGCCACAGTGTTGGTAGTGATGGCAGTATTGGCAGTGTTATCAATGTTGATTGGCTGGACCCGTTGCTAAATCCATGGAACTGCATTGCTTTCAACTAGATGGCACCATTAGTGCCACCATTAAAAGTGCACTGTTTGGCTCATTTTTTTGAACACGTGGAAAATTCAAAGGTCTCAAAGGAGCCTTTGAATGTATTTTCTATAAAGGCTCCTCCAAAATGCAAAGGTCTCAAAGGAGACTACAAATTTAAATACAATTTAGGAGGCCCATAAATGCTATAAAAGCTCTTCCAAGCAGTGAGCACTCAAGAGGGCACCACAACCCAACTAGGAGAGCTTTGCATAACCATCTTCATAAGAAGAAGCTACACTATATTACAAGGTGGCATAAGGTCGAAACCAACGAGGACCCCATCAGTAGCACATAGAGTATTAGAGTACATAGAAATGGTCATATGCTAGATGCATGTCCGACCATTTCCAATTTTTGTGGATGGTTATCAATAGGCTTAGGTGGTTCATTCTTGGTGGTTCTTACAGATTTGTGTTATGGGGGGGGAAGCACAATAAAGTGGACCACAAAAGTGCTTAGCTCATTGTCAATTTCAGCCTGTTGTCTAAACACGCGAGAAAGTGGCATCTAAAACTTCTTGATGGAAAATTAAGTTTGGGATATGGAAAATAGACTTGATGTACTACAACTTCCAAAATTTGCGTTTGTAGTTGTTGAGTTGAGACACCTCTATGAACACCACAGAGTTGAATACAGTGAATGCAGTCATATGGAAAAGTGACCGTATTACATTGTAGTTTTGACAGAAATCACTTTTGACTTCGCGGGGCCCTTCGTTTGTACATTACGCTTGTAGAAATGATCCGGGTGGCCGTGTTTGCAATCCTAGATTGGCGAGAAGTACCACAGGGACATTTTTAAAACAGTGTTTTCCGCAAAACTTTTAATGATTTTTTTTTCACCGAACATTGTTTTTTAAATTGGAAAAAACATCCTCTAAAGACAATAGAGGACCCCAAATGAAGAAATTAAGACTTTGGAAAAGTTCATTTTCATGATTTAGAATTAGCGGTCAAATTAAGTTTCAATTGAAGATGTTTTTTTATGGAGATGCTTGTAAAATACCTCATGATACCTTTATAAGTGACTAAAATGCTCAAAAACTACACCAAAATGCTCAAAATCAGCTTTGAGCTGTAAAAAACAGCACGCTTTATATTCACTTCTTAGTGATCACATATTGCACTTGGTGGTCCACTTTATTGTGCTTCCCCCCTTATAGAAATTCTAACTTTCTTTGTTTATAATTATATGTACTGGAAATAAGTGGTTAAGTACCACTCTATAGATTGGTTGTTTCTTACGAGCAACATTTCTCTTCAATTAATTATAACTATTTGAATAGTGGGAATAAAATCACGAAAATTTTTTCATTCAACAAGAACTTTGTGTTTGTAGACATGAAAATTTCTCAAAAAAACATATACCATAATATCATATGCTAAAATCCTTAAGCGATCGGTTATGAAAGGCTCGACCTTGTACAATGATGTGAGGATCCTACAAGCCAATAAAAGCTCCTAGAGTTTCTCTACTCATGCAAACTTAGAGATACACCTATGGTAGAGCAACCAAAAATGGCGCAGTGCCGAAAATGGAGCTCTAGTCATCTTCCCTCAGAGGTACATAATAGCTTCCCCACCCAACAGTACCATGTACTGACGGAAAACATTGTAGGGTGCCATTTTTGGGCGCCATTTTAGAAACACCTATGAATCCATCTTCGAAAATTCATAACTAATTGTAGAAGAATCCAAAAATGATGATTCCACTTGCTCCAACTTTTTAATTAGTTTCCCCATGCATGAAAATTATATGCACTGCTAATTTCGCAGTTGATTCACCAGGCTGAACTTTGCGCCATTTTTGGTCGTCTACCATACATGGTTTCAAGAGAAATATTATCAACCAGATACTTTGACGTTCACTTTGTACAAACAAACAAAGTCTGAAGCCATACTTATTAAATTTGGTCAAGCCTGTTTATATTGGCGACCACGCTAATCTAATAAAGTGAAAAAATGAACTCAAAATCACAATATTTGAGCAGCCAATATTAATGAGATTGACCATTTTAATGAATATGGCGTTCTGAATTGGTCCATCTCAAGTATCTTAGATTGTTGTTAAGAATCACAAGTGAGTGCGGTGTACATTGTTAATTTTTGAGGTTGGGCTTCAGCCTTCTAGCTCTAGAGCAACCAAAGCAAAATTTCTTTTACTTTAATAGTTGGTTTTATGAATTATGAGAAGGTTTACTATTTTTCTCTTTTACTTTTTTTGTGTAGAAGGGAATTTCTTTTACTTTAATACTTTTGGCTTAGTGGTATATATATAAAATAGAAAGGTGATGGTTTAGTGATATTGCCAATTTGTTTTTACTTCTTTGTACATGAAATTTGGTTGCTTTCATCTACTAATTGTTTTTTGAATTGTATTAATTTTGTTATTGAGAGCAACTTGTTTTAGAGTTGATAAAGCTAACTGAACATTGAGTGACTGGATTTGAGAGGCTAGATTTGAGTGTGTTGCTTCCTGGGAACAAGATGGAGGACATGCATATGTCAATTGGATTTGGCACTGTCCTTATTGTTGATAATTTACCTTGTATGCCATGTACAAAAGACACGCTTCTTGAAGATCATCTTTATAAAGTCTTGAAAAAATTATTTGGTGACTTTGGTGTTATCACTCATATTTGGATGCCAAGAGACGAATCGACTGGCATGACAAAAGGGCGCGCTTTCATTAAATACAACACTCCTCAAGAGGCAAGACGTGCTCGTAAGGAGATGGATGGCTCCAATTTCAAATCCTTACTAGGATAATAGCTTGACATTTAATGCAAGTGGTAAAAAATTGTTTTGAAGATTAATAATTCGTTAAAAGCTATTAGAACAATATAAAAGCATATGTATAGTAGCAATGACTTTTATATAGTGCTCTTAATATTAAACACCATTGTTACTTTTACAAATCAAATATTGAAGTTTGATTTAAAGTGTTAAACACCCTTCAAATACACATTTGAAAAACAATTCATTGGTATACATTTGAACATAGCTATAAATTTAGAGAAAGAACTATAATCTTTGAAAAAATACAAAATATAAAATACTTGTAGTATATGTCTTTAGCTTGATATAATCAAAAAGTTTACTGCATATATGTTTTGAGAACAACTTCCTAAAAAGACACACAAAAGTTTTACAAATTTGTAAAAATATAGCTCATAAAATGATACTTTTGAAAACAAACTTGCATATCCTTTCATTGACTTTCATGAAAATAAATTAAAATTAAAATAAATAAATCATTCCTCTATCTTTTAAGTTTACTCTTTGAGCTTAAACCACAAACATTTCTACTATGGAAAACCTCTTTCTTTAAATTGGTCACTCTTTTATGCAATCGTGGAAATACATGATAGTTTCTAAAAACAATTTTGGAAAATTGTATGGTAGTCTTTACCATCACTAGCAACTTGATTTTTTTTGGTATACACCTAATATACTTGATTTAAGTTCCATATTAAAAGTTTAAGTCTTGATGTTAATAAAAGAACTATAAGTGCAATTGTACATGCAAAGGCAATAAGAAGATATTTGCATTTGACGTAGGGAATTATCTATACTTGGTTTTTCAATCAGCAAGGTGTAGGTTATGGTTCTCTTTAATGGTGTTTATCATATGTCTCGTTTATCTAGTTCTAATGGTAGAATAAAAAGACACTTTATTCACATGAGTTCTTTTAGAGGCGGGAGTATCTCTTCTTCTTGTGCATCATGTTGGGTTTTTAATAGTATGTATCATGTGCTTCAAATTCTCAAAGAATGAATATTTTAGTAGCCAAAGTCGAGTATAGCTTGAACAATGGAGAAGTCTCCAACAATGTAGCATTAAAAAATGAACAATAAACAATCAGTAAGCTTGACTGATGTTTAACTTTCAAAATGCATATCATTGAAAGATGGGGAACTCTCTGCAAACAGGTCATTGAAAGATCGACACAGATCAAAGGTGAAACTTGAAAACAATTTAGAAGATGGAAATTAAGTTGCATTAAAAAAATTAGAAAGTCATCCGCACTTAGTTTCTAAAATAAGTGAGTAAGAACCAGGTACACACGTACCTGAAGCTTGTCTGTAATTCACACAAACCTCACTTTGCAACCATCAAACTGTCACTGGGAAACAATAGATGCACTTAATCTTGCTCCTTAAGCCTGGTAATCAAGCCTGTGGACATTTCAATGAGCACAGACCTTAAGACTTACCAAAATTTGGCTGAAGACAAATCCTAGTTTTGCTACAGACTAAAATTCTAAACTAGTTCCAACCATCCCCGAGTGATTTTCAAAGAAAACAAGGTAGAAGTAACTATAACCAACAACTTAAGGATTTCGAGCCTTTTTTTCCAGGGTAATTTTTATGACCGTGTAATTTTCACTTGTAGAAAAATAGGTTTCTCATAGAATGCAAATTTTTTTCAAAATTTTCTTCCCAATATTGAAATAGATACAAATTTTTAAACACAAAAGTACTCCGTAACCCAAAATTGATATGTAGACTTTTCCATCCTCACACCTAGTTGGTACTAATTTCCACTCATGAGTGTACTCAAAACCACCAGCTTTTTGAGTGTTTTGATTGGTCAGTTTGAATTGAGTGGTCTGACAATGCTAGTTCAGCCGAGTTGCGGTTCTTGGGACATCTACAGGTTGGTGCTAGGGTGCGATTGGTTTTAGGTGATTCTACTTTAGATTGTTGAGTTCAAAGAAGGGCAACTAAGGGGCATTTCAATTTTCAAACAAGGGGCTGTGGGCCAAGCAATTTTAGCAATTTCATAGTTCTCGAGCCAAAATCGGCCCATGTGGCTTCACACCACGAGCTAAGGGCCAAGGGCTGAAGGCTTTAAAAATGCCTACATGGCAGCACTTTTTGAAAGTTTTGACACTTGTAGTTTGGCCTCTCAAGGAGAGTTTGGATCAAACAAGAATAGAAACCCAAGCTCTTGTCGAAGGGCTGAACTACTCATTAAAATATTCAGAAAATTGCCAATTCAATGTCATAATATTTTTCTACAACTCCAAAACTTGACCCCTCGGCATAGTTTGGTCTTCAATAAAGTTCGGCCCTTGGGCTGTGTGTGAAAAGCACCTAGACAAACGAGGTTCATGAACACCAAAAACCATGAGTGCATATTACAAAAAACCTAGAGAAAAGTCATATAGGGCTGACATAACAATGAATAATGTACCTAATCAAATTGCAAATCTCCTAGCCCATCACACCATACAAAAATATCACCTCGCTATGGGTACCTAATCGCATTTTGCAAACTCGCTCTACAGTTTACAACTTAAACTTCCTCAGCTGCTCCAAGCGACGAAGGTAGTTTGCTGTATGCGTTACACATCACAAGGCCAACATCACCATCATCACGCCCAAATCATTCCCGCACTCCAGAAAAAAGGAACTCTAGAATTTTAATCGGAGGCCCCAAAAGCTTGTTCAGATACGATTCAAACGCCAACTTGGAGAACAGCCGATGACACTTGTTCCTGAACACTCATCACCACTGAACATGAATTAGAAGTGCTTAGTTGCGTCCTAGTTTCAATCTGTACACATGCATGAGATACCGAACAGATCGCAAATGAGGAGTAATCCTGCGTCACATTCATAGCCTTAATAAAATTGCTTAAATTTGCATTCCTGGAACAGCTTGATAATTACATGTTGGTGTGCCGCCTAGTCAGCTGATATTGTTTACGTTTTATCTAATGATCTGCGGCCTCTTGGAAAATTGGACAAGAACCATCTCAAAGTACTCTGCTGCATACAACATCAGATGGGGAGTATTCAAATCATGTGAAATTTCTCACCTCGTTTATCCCTCGTTGCAAAGTCGTCACTCCGCTCGATTCGTCGTGATAAGCTTTCAAGAATCCACTCTCATCTTCTTCCAAAACCTGGCTTGTGCCAATAAATCCTGTATATTCTCTTTCGTAAGACTGAAGGTTATCTCCGTAGGCAACAAGAGTGGACACCAACCCCAGGGAAGTTGGAAGCTCGGTGATGGACGTGGTTCCCCACATTGGCAGGCCTTGCAGGGTTGTCAGTGCTCCCATCGCCTCTACGCTGCCACAATCCTGCAACATGAATTGCCGAACCCCTTCGAGGTTTCTGATGGAAGTCGGCAGCTTCTGCAAATACTTGCACCCCCTCATCTCCAACTTTAGGAGTCCTGATAACTGGCATATGGACCTTGGGAGCTTTCTGATGGAGCACCTATAAATGTCTAGACCCCACAAACTTGGGAGTCCACCCAAAGTCTCAGGCAACCTCTTCAAATTGTCACAGCACCTCAGCGATAGGGATCGGAGCAGTTTGAGATCACCGATTGAGTTGGGGAGGCATTGCAGCCTCTCAGTACAAGTAATGGTCAACCCTGTAAGACGCATCAAGAGTCCGATGGATTCCGGAAGCTCAGTGACAGTGCTGTCCACGAAGTCAAGTTGCTTCAGGGATTTGAATGCCCCACAAGCGAGGTGAGATCCTAATCCACCACAATTCCTTAAGTATAAGTGATGTAACCGTGACCAGGCTTCCCCAATGTGGCCATCTGAGAACGTCTGGCATTCTGCACTGAGATCTAACAATAGGTCTTGAAGGCTGGAGCAAAGCCCAATGGAAGGTGGAAGTTTCACGAACCAGGTGCAACCATGTGCGGTAAGTGTTTTCAGATTTGAGAGGCCGCCTCTGCTGTCTGGGATAGCTGTGAGGCTTGTACATCTATCTAGGTCGAAACCTTAAGTTGTTGGAATTGTCCAATGGATTCCGGAATCTTCTTTAACTTAGTGCACCATGTCAAGTTCACATGGTGTAGTCGTGATGCTTGTCCTATGGACTCTGGCAACCCTTTCAACCTGCTACAACCCCATAGGTAAAGATATTGAACTCTTTTGAGTTGTCCAATTAAATTTGGAAGCATTTTCAATTTGGTGCAACCATTTAGATCTAGGACTTGAAGATTTGATGATTGTTCAATGCTATCTTGTAGCTTTGTGATGGATGTGCAATATGATACATTGAGTGAAAGTAGGTTCGGAAAACCGTGACATCATAACATTAAAAAAAGTTTGTACAGCGTCTCCAGGCTCAAGACTTGTTTACTACAACTGCGACAATTTACTGGCAAAGTGCACTCTAATTATCCACAACACTGTGCTCCTCCTAATAAACCTCCCAGATCCCTTTCCACTTCCTATGATCTACACTGGAGGCTGGGCCAAGCTCACCTCCAAGTGGAACTCACAGTTAATCCTTGGTTCACGTCGATTGATTCCCTCGAAGAGAACGATGTACTCTTTCTTGAGCTTCCATTCCTCAAGATCTTTGATTTCTGGAACTTCACTCAACATGGCTTGATCTCTTTTCTCACTTCTAAGCTCAACTCTGAGGTAGAAATACCTCTTGTACGTTCCAAAAGCTGCAAAGTAGAAGATATCTCCTGCGGGTCCTTCGGTGTTAGGCTCGTGGTAAACAACATACAGCTCCTGATTGCTTTGCACTAACTTGTATTTTTCGGTTTTAGTCATCGTGAACTGCACCATTCCAGAGGTCCTATCAATCTGCTTGCATTTGGTGCTGCTTGCATTTGGTGCTGCTTGTCAAAGTGCTGGAGAAGTGCAGGTTTGGGACCGATGTAAATGCAACGGTCCACTGCGCATGTGTAGGGGCGATGCTTGCACAGTTCCTCCTCGTGCTCTTTCTTCTTAAGAAACCCAATAGTGTCCTTGCACCCATAAACTGCATGTTTGCAGCACCTTCCCGTCAGCTGTTCCAAGACCAGCTCGATTCCCAAGTTTCGAATATCCCAAGTGGACTCTCCGCAAAAACAGCTCCTCTTGGCTTTTTCCATTCCGTACTTACAAGGTAAGCATACCATGTGTCCATTCTTGCACTGGCTCACAGAACAACCAACCACATCGCACACAAGGATTAGGGTTCCACGCGCATATATTCCAACAGAGGCGGCGATGTAATCTGGAGAGACAAAAACAAGTACAGTAGTGGATATCTACTTATGGTGCCATACTTTGCTGATTACAGTTCCATACGAAATGACAGTAGAAGGCAAATCACCTGGTGAACGGGAAGAGACAGGCGATTGAAGCAAATTGGGCATGCAAAAGACTTGGAGTCTTGGGGTATTTCAAACATCTGTTCCTTTGTTGGAAGAGGAGTAGTGGGAGGAGGCTGTATTGCGAGAGGCTGTGTTGATCGGCTCCTAGAACTATTCTCTGCTGCTGAGGGACTCATTCCCCTCAGAATCAACCAAGTTAGCGGTTGCATGTCTGGTGGAGAGGTCCCTGACGCTGTAAGATTCTTCTCGTCGTCTGATTGAGTCCTCACCATCCCAACCCTCTCTCCAACTGGTTGAGGTGGAGTTTCTCGGGCTCTCTTCGAAGGAGGCAACAGCTCGTTACTCGAGCCAGTGCCAATCTGTACCGCTCGATTTTTAAGAAAAGCGCTCTGCGGAGACATTGTCAGTGATCACTAAAGCGATACACTCACCAACTAGTGAGTCCAGCACAACTTTCCAAACGAAACGCAACTCGGGTCTTCTCTCGTCGAAGCAAAGATACAGCTTTCTAAGTCACAACTTCGACTACAAATCCACCTCCGGTAAGCATCTTTCCTCCGAACTGCCACAAAGCCAATGAAATTCCCACGTTAGTAACTCTCCTTAGAAACTTAACCTCCACCAACCTGAGCAACCCAGACAACGACGAAGCACCCGGCCACTCTACAACCCATTCGGCTCAGACTCTCCCACCTTCTACCTCTCTCAAGAGGCAGCTCCAGCAACCGAACTAAAGCTACAGCCTTGCAAGCACCCTTCTAGACCATGAAGCTTTAAGAGAAACACCACCTACAAAACAATCCACCTTCAAACTCACGCAATTGATTCTGCCTTCGCTCTAGAACAAAGTTGTGTATGATCTAAGCAAGCTACTCCTAACGAGACTGCAGCATGATCAGAAACTCACCGACCCCCAAGCATATTAGACCAAGTCCATGTGCACAGCAAAACATCAACCTTCACTGCTTTAATAGAAACCACAGGAGCTTCTGGAATATAATGCAACGTCCCTGGAGCTTCGTTGCAGGTCTAGCTACAGTGCTTCCCAATCTTCAGCCAGCTCCTGACAACTTTTCTGATCTCGCACGTACAAGCACCCCCTGTGAGTGCAATTAGCACGTATCAGTGTACTTCTGGGCCCTGGCAGGGCAGAGGAGGCCGTGCAGCTGGGGACGCTGTGGAACGAGTCTCGAGATCTAGCAGAAGCACGGCCATGGCCCTGGCAGCACACCATTGTATGTGCATGCGCAGCCGCAGCCGCAACCGAAGCACAGAATCATGTCTAGGAATGGAATTCATGTCCCCGCGGGGACCGGGTGAAGGGGTTGATATCTGCGCATCCACCGGGTATCCGGTTAGGGGCCGGGTATCATTTCAATGCTGCCTGGGGCCTTCGCCATGGGGTTTGGGTAGTTTATGCTTATAGTTCTCCATTTACAGTGAATTGGAATGTTGGTGTTGAAGCCATGAATTAAACTCAGAGCCCCGTATATAAAGCGTGGTTAGATTCCCTGCCTTCTCTCAACCTTTCTTGGAGCTCTCTTGCAATTAAATTATCAGTAAGATATTTTTGACATGTGAATGGAGTACTTTATTGTCTTCACCTCGGACTTCTCCTTTAAGTTACTTGGTTGACACTAGTGAGGTAAGTCAATCCATGACCACTGTCAACACACGAGTGATGGCTACAGAGACGTCTACAACAGTCAAGAATGAGTAAAGTACCTGTTAACGTCAAGCCATTGGCGACAAAGGATGCTGGAGCGGTGGTTGTGTGCTCAAGTTTTGGTTCACCTGGGATGAGACAGTGGTGATTTGGTTCACCTGGTCAACGTCAAGCCATTGGCAACAAAGGATGCAGGAGTGGTGGTTGTGTGCTCAAGTGTTTGTTCACTTGGGATGGGAGAGTGGTGATTTGGTTCACTTGGGATGAGACAGTGGTGATTATGAGAAATTGAGTGAATGCTTTCAGTTTTTGACAAAAACCATGTGGTCCTAATAGATTTGGTCCATTCTGGTATTTGAATGCAATCAAATGGATTTTGCAATCATTAAATAGTGATGGTTGAGTGTTTGATTCAGTGAGTAATAAACCGGTCTAGTGGTGTTGATTCCTGTATCCTCTCAAAATTCATAATAAATCTGATTTTATTCAAACAATTATTATTACAATTGCATTGGTCTTCAAATCTTATCTTCTTCTAACAAATAATTGTTGGATATCTCAGACAATACTTGCAAAAGGTCTCATTCTTCATTGTCCAGGGCAAACATTGGTTCACCTTACAAATATGTGGTTTTCGGTCATTACTTGTTTCCTAAAGGCTATAGTTATTTTCAAATTATGTCGTATTATGTTCTAACACCAATCATAAGTTTCTATACTAAAATCAAGTATCTTTTTCTAGCATTTCAAGACATCGGATATATAAATTACGGATAAATATATGAATTTGTAAAGTAGAATCTATAACAAAAATTTAATATCAATGATAAACTTAGAGAAGTTGTACATATTACATCTATTTAGATGACTACAAGGTTGATTGTATACTTGAAGTTTTTTTCAATTTTTATTTAATATAATAAAAACATTATATATATATATATATATATATATATATATATATATATATATATATATATATATATATATATATATATATATATATATATATATATATATATATATATATATATATATATATCTCTACAATGTCTAAAAATAAACAAAAGTTATCTTAGACTTTTGTAAGGCACATTTAAGACACCCTTGTAGCCACTAAATTGTCTTGAAATCCAAACTTTGATGACTTCTTTCAAAGCACTTTTATGTTTTACAGCACCCAAAATTTCAATAGTGTAATTCCTCTTATCTTGTCAACACATTTACAGTGAATGTTTCTATTTACAAAATAAAAGCAAATACAAAAATTTTAAACCTTGATTTTTTGAGAAACAAACCTTGTTTCTTTTTTATACACAAATATTTGTTTTGAGGTGGATGAACTTATCACCCAAATGCAACAAGTGCTAACTTCAAGCCATTGGTGACAATGGATGCAAGAGTGGTGGTTGTGTGGTCAAGTCTTCGTTAGTTTTGGTTTAGCTGGGATGAGACAGTGGTGATAATGAGAATTGCTTTCAAATTTTGACAAAAACCATGTGGTGGTAATAGATTTGGTACATGGTGGTATTTGAATGCAATTAAATCAATTTTGCACTCAATAAGTAGTCATGGTTGAGTGTTGATCAAGTGGATAATAAATTGGTCTAGTGGTATTCAAAACCATATTTGTTGTATTGGAAGATTATGAATTTTCTAATCTAATACATGTGTTGCTTTAGGGCTCTAAAATGTATCCACAATGAAGATTTAGGTGAAGTCAAATTGAATGTGCATTGTATCAAAATCATGGAATTTTTTCAATATAACAAGTTACAAATATGGTGTTATTCATTCCAATACCCTCTCAAATTTCATCTTTAATCTGGTTTTGTTAAAAACATATTGCTGCAATTGCATTGATCTTCAAACTTTATTTTCTCCCAACCAACAATTATTGGATATCTCTAGCAGTACTGACAAAAGGTCTCTTTCTTCATTGTGCAACATTGGTTCACCTTACACATTTGTGGTTTTGAATCATTATTTGTTTTTCAAAGGCCATATATATTTTAAAATCATGTTACCGTATATTGTGTTCTGACATTAAGTATAGATCTCTATACTGAAATCAAGTGTTCCTTTTCAAACTCGGCACTTGAAATTGTTGAAAATTTAAATTATGAATTAATATATGGATTTTTGAAAAGAATGTATAACAAAATTCCAATGATGAACTTATGGAAGTTGTACATGGTACATGTATTTAAATGATCACTAAGTTTATTGTATGTTTGATTTACGAAATATTAGTCAAGTTTGATATAAAAGAGATATTTAATTTGTATGATAGAATATAAGACAGAATAATATATCATATATTCTCCTCTCGGATCCGAGAGGAGAATCTTACATATATTCTGTTTTTGAACTTCAAACTGTGAGTATAAGTTGTAACCACGCACTCAAAAAAGCAAAAAAAAATACTTGGCCAAGGCACCTCCTGGATCCGAGGGATGGTTCGGAGATGCTTTCTGCCTTCACTTTAAATTGAAAAAGCAGAGAAATCTGAGCATCCAACATTGAGCTCGAGCTCACATGGAGCAAAAAAGCGAGTGAAAGTCAGAGCTTGGGGGCACCTCTCGGATCCGAGAGATGGATTGGGGGTGCCTCTTGCATTCACTTTTTTTGACAACTCGCATGGAAAATGACGAGATTTTATTTTTTTTGGAAATATGGCTTGTTGTATGTTTTGGAAAGCTCTTGTCGAGGGCTTTCCAACGATGTATCACATCAAAGATTTGGAGAAATTCTCCATGTGTAGTGCCAATTTGAAGAATTCAAAACAACATTGTCAGAATATCAACATTGTCAGAATATCAACATAGTTAAAATACCTTTTTTGTTGAATAATTTTTAAAAGCTAATACATTATGGATCCCTTTGAGGTGTGAAGGCCACATTTATCTTTTCTAACTTTCAAGAACTTTTATGTGTTTTAATCCCTTTCAAGTTGGATGCCTATTTTTACTTAACTCAAAATTCAATAAACATGTGATTGTTAAACCTCTTTTGGATTCCTACGTCACTTTGTATGCTTTGAATGTACTTTTCATTGGAAAGACACATCCTTTTATGGGTCTTTGAGATTCAAGAGTTCCATCAAGTGGTTTAATTTTGAGTATTATTTGATAGTTTTTATGGAAAATTAAGCAAACTCATGTTTTATTGTTAAAACTCAAGTGCTCGAGTTGAGCTGTGCGTTTGCTTATTCGACTTTGCTACTTGCAACGAACAGGTAGCGCTTTCTGTTTTTTTGTTTTAACCCTTTTTGTGGAGTATCGAACTAATTCGTTCGGATCGAAGATGAGAATCTTCTTATGATTCTTATAATGTCAAAGATGACGTTTGTAAGGTAGTTGGATTTGAGGTTGTTTGTGTTGGAGGGCCTTTTTGGAGTTCTCATATCTTGAGTGATTATAAGACAGTCTTTATCGTAGGGCCTGTACGATCTTTGAATAATCAGCTAAGAGTTTTGCATGTGTTAGAGTATATTTTCTACTGTGTATATGCATTTTCAGTTTTAAATTGTTTTTTGTCCAGTCTCCTTTATATTGTTAATGCATGGTGTTTTTTTATTGTACTTCTACTTTTACAAGATTATATGATATGATATAAAGTTATTCTAAGATGATGCTTGACTTGTTTGCATATCATCCGTCACTTTGACATTTTTCAGTCGAAGCGTGAAATGACCTCTGAAAAATTGCAGCTTTTCGCAACTGCCAAGGTTTTTGCCAAGTACAAAGAGAGATGGCTAAAGTGGTGGAACATGAGCAAAGAGAGTCGCCTGGAGTATAAGCGTCCTCCATCACCAACTTGTGATTCGGTTCTCTGGGTTTGGATTGATCAAGTTGCCTTTTGGGCTGGGGTATGTATTCAAATCTTTTGGCTGAAATTGTTGAATTCATTCCATGTCTTCTACCGGTTAGAGAAACAATATATTTGTTTAAAGTAAAATATGTACTTATAGAAATTGTCATTGTTTGTTACCGCAGTTAGAGGAGGAGGGTCTCAATTGTTATGCCAAGATTGTAGAGGAGGATATCATAGTGTTGAAGACACATGATTTACCAAATCCTGTAGAGTGCATTGGCTCTTGGATTGAGGCTCATTCCATCACTTTGTGGGGGAAAGCCTTTAGGAATTTTTTTCTAAGGCTAGCACTTTTACCAAGAAGGAGACATTTCTCAACCAGACTGGTGTTGAGAATGCTATGAAGTAGGCTATCTTGAGGTATTTCTGGAGGGAGTTGGTTGTTAAGGGTGCATTTGACAAGAACGATATTCCACAGCGGTTTAAGAAGTGAGTAGATGTCTCTAGCAGTAATGTATTTTTACAGATTATCAGAAAAAGCATTTTGGAGCTCCTAACCTCCATTGGATATGAATCGGGTGTAAATTTCTACATTGATCAATTTAGAAGCCATTATCTTTTGAAAAAAACCTTTAACCACCTTCCACGGCCATAGGTCCCATATATGCCATGTCATGCAAAATCATCTCAAAATATTCAAATAATAGTCAAAATTTGAAAATTTAGTGCTCACCGCTCACCGCTCAGTGCTCACCGCTCACAAGATAGCATTCCTGCTTTTATTTCTAAACAATGATGTAGAAATTTAATTTTGTATTAATGATGTTGAAGCTAATAAGAATGTATAGTCAAAACAAAGAAATTATGAATACGCTAATGACTACAATACATCTCTATTATTTTTACACCTTATATTCTATAGTAAAAAATTAAATGTGTATGTTTTTTATATAATTATAGAAGTTGAAGGTACTATAGTTAGATTAGGAGTATATTAAACAATTTTTTCACAATTTTTTTTATGGTACAGATATTGAAAATTACCCCTAAATCACTAAGTATCAAATGATGATTCTCATGTGCTAAGGAAAAATCATTAAATACAACATCAAAAGATATGTAATCATATGCATAGGGGGAAGCACAATAAAGTGAACCACAAAAGTGCTTATCTTTTTTCCAATTTCAGCCCCTTCTATAAAGACTAGAGAAAGTGGGATTTACGTTATGTTGATGCAAAATTAAGTTTGGGATACGGAAAGTAGACTTGATCTTCTTCAACTTCCCAAAGTTGCGAGAAAAGATATTGAGTTTACAATGGAAAACGGAGACGTCAAAGTCAGACAAAGTGAATGGTCGTCATTTGGAAAAGTGAACATAACGGTTTAGGGTTTTGTCCGAAATCACTTTTAATTTCGCGGTGCACTCTATATGTTTAAGAAGTATTCTAAAACAGTCAATTAATATACTCATTGATTGGTTTAGGGTTCCAAAAGTACCGCAAGGATACTTTTTAAGACGGTCACTTCCGCGGTACTTTTTGTGCGGTTTTTTACACCTAACATTGTTTTTTAAATCGGAAAAAACATCCTCTAAAGACAATAGAGGGCCCCAAATGAAGAAATTAAGATTTTGGAAAAGTTCATTTTCATGATTTAGAACTAGTAGTCAAATTAAGTTTCAATTGAAGATGTTTTATTTATGGAGATGCCTATAAGATACCTTATGACACCTTAAAAAGTGACTAAAATGCTCAAAAACTACACCAAAATGCTCAAAATCAGCTCTGAACCTTAAAAAACAGCACACTTCATATTCACTTGTTGGTGGTCACATTTTGCACTTTGTGGTCCACTTTATTGTGCTCTCCCCCGCATAGTTATTGGTTCAAGTTGCATCTCATCTTTAGTCAATATTGTTACCAAAAAGAATCAAATATAAAGTAGAATATAAGAAAAAGTTCTAGATCCTACCACTGTAGTGTACAAAAGTGATTCTATATAGTCGATGTAGTTTCTCGGTACATTATTGAGTATTATCACCAAACAAAATTTGAAACTTTAAAAGTCCATGTTGTGTTTTTTTTTATATAAAAATATAGTATCAGCGTCTAAAATTTCCAATTATATCTCTTTTACTCAATTTTTTATTTTATTTTATTTTAATTTTTTATTTTATTTTATTTTTTATTTTTTTTCTTCCTCCAAAGACAACACTGAGAAGATCAAGGTGCAACTTGGGCGATTTATTCATTTATTTTTGATAATATATTTGATGGTTTTTTCTCAACACCTAAAAAACATTACCTAAATCTCACTTACTCACGTGCAACTTTCTATGTATACACCAATAAAAAAATTATACTTGTCTGACTTCCACTCTATCTAAGCTTCATCTTTGAAAACCTATTGTAAACACAACAATTTTAGATTATTTATAGAAAAATATATAGAAAGAAAGTATAAATGACATGTTCTACCCATCGATGCATTCTTTGAAATCTACAATAATAAAATGTTTTAGACAATGGGTTAGTTTGATACCATTGATTTATTCATCTTAATCTTTGATAGCTATTAATCATTTCTTCTAATATATCCATACATAATGGAAAACTCTAGCAATAATTTCTCTACTCTTGCCATATCTTCTGCTTAATTTAATATTGCTAAAAATGAAATTAAGCTGTTACACTATTGTTAAATATTAGATCAATTAAATGATGGCACATGGAATAAAACCAAAGAGAGTAAAGCAAAATAAAATCCTTATTATAATAAATAAAAAAAGTCTTTCATTAATAGATTATAATAAACTCTTTTATGATATTTTATTGAAAAAGTATATAGTTTTTCAAATTTTTATTGAGAAAAATATTGTTTTTTATTAGTTTATTAAATAGTACTTGTTGCATTTTATTTTATTGAATAACATATATCTTCAATTATTTTATTACATTGTACAGTAGGGGGACAAAATGTTTGGCGGTTTGGCATTCAAGCAGAAGAAAGAATCAAGTTTGCAGTCTTCTAAAATGCACCAAAGGTGCAAAAAATGTCTCCTAGCTCTCAAATTTCAAAATTGGGTTCTTTTATAAGGCAAATATAGGTGTGAAAATTTTTGTGGCCTATTAATTTAACCCCTAAAGGACAATCATCCACATTTGGGCTTTTTTGGAATTTGGGCATGTACTTATGAATGCAATTTACATCGAGATTTTCTGAAATTTTTATTGAAGGTCTTAGGTGGGCCGTTCGGAGATGTGTGTATTTTATTTCTATTCTGACATCGAGATCAAAAGTTATGAAGTGTCAAACGCTGCTCGTTGGACAGCTGCTGAAATTTTCTAAGCCACTACAAATGCAGCAAATTCTGCCCAAAACTGCCCAAAATTGCAAAAATCTGCCAAAATCTGCCCAAAGACGAAACTTTGAAATTCCACCAAAAATTGAGATTTTGATATTTTCAAAAATAAAAATTTCTATTTATAGATAAGTCAGTAGAGCATGTTTCCACTGATCGGATTTTCAATCCAAGAATTTTTCATATGCTATTTTATTGTCAAAAAACGGTCTTTGTATGTGAATTTCAGCATACCCCCTAGCGGAAAATGATTTTTTTGGAAACCTTCCACAACTTTTTTGAATATGGTATTTCTTGGACATGTACCTAACTCACTTAGTAACAAAAATATGGAGAGACTCATTTCATATGTACTTTTAAAAATGGTTTTTAGACATAGAAGTTAGCTACGAGATCTTACGGTTAGATGTACTAAAAAAGACCCCAAGTTTGCAAAATCCACCTTGCTTTAAAGAGGGGCTGTTTTGAGGCAGTTTTGATGAAAAAACACCCTTATAACTTTAGGGGTTAACAAAATGGTTTGATAGCTAATTTACCAACTACTACTTTTATCAATACCTTTAGTCACTAATATTAGCGTGAACTTCATACAATGAGGAGAATAAAGAAGTTAAACACTAATTATTAAACTTCATTTACATTCTAATACTATGGTATTTTTGACTTTTTAGAAATCATAAAGCATCGATCATTGCCTAAATGAAGATTTAGAAAACACTAAAAATGTTGTGAAATGCAAAAATAATGCTTGACATTAGAAAGTCTTTCAAAGGCACATAAATTGTTTCTTAATCCTATAAATAGAAAAAAATATTTATCTATAAGTTAAATATATAAGCACAAATTTTTGTAGCCTAATAATAGGCAAAATAGGACTTATTGCAAATTTACCAACATATATGCCCTCCTTTAGCCTCAATCAGAGATTACAATCTAGCTGGCATTGAATGACATAGAGTTAGAAGTTGACTATATTACGCAATGTCTAGACTCCACTCTCTTTGTAAAGTTGCTTTCAACTCATCTAAGAACTTGGGACTTGATTGGCCAATGGCCATGTTGGACTTCATTTTTTAAAACCTTCCAAACATACTCTGATAGATTGAGATCATGACTACCGTAGGTTAAGAGCAAGTTCGGCAAAAAATAATTCCAAAAATAGATGCTAAATTTTTTAGAATATTACTGGCATTTTTTGCCGAATATAATACCAATTATTTTTCAAAATTGCCGAAAAGTAAAAAACTTTCACTCTTCACTAGAATTTGGCTTACAGTGAAAGCATATGTGAATTGTAGAGGAGAGAATGTGCTCCTTTTGTAATCAAACTCACTCACATTAGTTCACAAAGAATATGGGTTAAGAAGTAGCAAGACACTAAGTGAGGCTTTTCAAATGTGTTGTACATAGATTTTTGGAGTCCAATTGAGCATAGAAGATGAAGTTTTACAGAATTGTGTTTAACTAACACAAGTTGAGAAATCAATCCTTCTTCCATCTCCAACAAGTTTTGTGTTAAACTAAGTCTTTATGCAAAAGATATGAACAAATCATTGCAGCCGTGTAAAGATCAAAAAAATAAAATGCATTCATAACAGTTTTTCAGAGGTCATTTGTGCATAGAAGATTAACTTTTTTGAAATTTTGTTTGTCTGAGAAAAGTATATAAATCAAGTAATCTTTCACCTCCAACAAATTTATGTCATTTGAAGGCTCTATGCAAAAGTTATGAGTATTATAAAAAAGAAGACTAACTAGGTGCTTCACCTCAAAGTTTACATATCCCATATAAATGGTTGGACACAACTCCACTCCACTTGCATAAAGGAGAGAGCATTCTCAGCTCTTTTTCACATCTATCTTGTCATCTAATGCATGAGTGTTGTGCATGATAGAATTTTAAGGAGAAATGTAAAAAAGGATTTAAGTCAAATTTTTAAAAATTAAAAAACAAAGATGTCAAAAATTTGAATAAATTATTTTTAGGCGCCGAACACTAAAATCATAAATTAATTAATTATTTGGCAAAAGAGCGCCGAAGCTGCTCTTAACATACGGTATTTGTTGGCCATTCAAGCTTCTCTATAAGGTGTAATTTTCTTTATTATTTAGGGGTTTCACTTTGATGCACTAGAGCTCCATCTTCCATAAGTAGAGCACATGAGACTTGGCCCATAAATTGAAGCAATTGGCCATTATAGACCAACTCCACAAAATCAATAGCTTTGCAACAATCCTTTGGCATAAAGGCAAGCTCTGATTTTCTGTCTCCTCTAAATCCTCTTCAAATCATGAGAGATGTCCTCCCACTCTTGAAAGTGGAAACTACACAACTACATGAATATTGTTCATATGCCGTTCTCCAAACATGAATTTGCCTTGAATCTTTTCCAAATTCAAAAGTAGATTCATATGTCCAACAAACATGCTCCCACTCTTTGGCACTCCATCCACAATATTGTCTTGCAAAATGTAGCCGTCGCAACATATGAAGAGGTGTCAAGAAAGGCTTCTTTACCGCAATTCTACAAAAAATATTGTTGTCATGCAAAAGACGGAAAAAAGTCCTAGTACTCACATCCACAAGGCAAGCATTTGTGATATCTTGAAGTGATGATCAACGATGAGCTTTGAAGAATAGTAAAATTTGACAAACATTTCTCTCACTAAGTTTCTTGGGGTCTTACAGTGCTCGAATTGGCCTAGTAAGTTTCATGCTCTCTAAGTTGCTTAATGATTCTTTGCACTATCCTACTTGACTCTCCTACAATTCTTCCAATACAAGCACCATTCATTCCCCCCTCACTCATTCTCACTATACAAGCACAAATTTTATCAAGAATTGTCATGATTGTCTTTAAATTGTTAGAAAGTAAGCCCCAACCCCCCAACCCCTTAACCCCCCAACAACCAAAAATCAATCGATCAAAAATAAACAATCAATCAAAATGATTGTAGGTAAACAAAGAATCCAACTTATCGAAGCAATAGAACAAATCACCACGGAAAATCCCAAATCAACTAAGGTAGTATGCCCTTAAATCGTTCGGCCCCCCTGAAGCGTATGTTAGACCGGCCATGTACCCGCCCATGGCGTGGACCTTTTTGCACCCATGGCCGTTCAAAAAACTGATGGTTCATACTGATGTGATCTAGAATTGTCTAGGCGGGTGGTTGTATCAAGACATCATGCAAGAGCGTGTTTCTGATGTTTATTGGTACTTTTCATAGGGAGCGCCATAAGCAATAAAATGTGGCTGAGTTAGCGATTTTAAGCACCTTGATTAAGTGGTTCATATATGTTTAGATTGACTGCTTTTATGAATAGAAGTGATTTATCTCATGACGGCTGTAATGCCATATTTACCGTGTGGACGTGACGGCTACACAACTTCAATGCACCAATATCATGTATGCACTTGGCAGCTGTGTGTTGTGAGCTTGAAGGCTGCATTCAATTGGCAGTGCGTACTACAATGCTTCGAAACTGTGCTTGAGCAGCAGCGATTATCTATACGCAATGCTGAACAAGATAGAGTTGTAGCATGTGATTGAATGAGCGGTAGCAGATGAGTTATTGAGCTGTAGCAGATCAAATTCATGTGGGATCAAATTCTCATGAAATGTGATAGGAATTTTGATTCATGAACTCTGAACTAGGACTGAATAGTAGTACATTAGAACCGACATATGGGCACATACGCTTGATCGCTGATTAAGAAGAAGGAGCTGTTTATGGTACCCTTGCGGCCTTGGTTGATCGGTGATTCAGAAGAAGCCGCAATTTCGAGTTTGGGACCATCGGCAGTTGACAACTCGGCGGTTTAACATGGCAGGAGCAATCCACCTCGGAGATGTCGGCAACATGGAATGGAGCGACGATGAAGATCTCCAGAGCGGCAACGAAGATCGCTCAGACGACGAGCTCAATAGTGCAAGTGACGACGAAAATGGCGCCGAGGAGATACAAGCGGTGGATTATACTCTAGTGGAGTTGCTGCGGAGCCATCGGCACAGGACGTCGACGGCGCGCCTGGAGTCTGGGAACTCGACGGCTTGCAGACAGTCAGGAACTCGTTCTCTCCGTGAAGCAGCTGCCACCGCTTTAGAAGTCGAAAGGCACAACACTGGCTCGCAATCCCGGCCCTTTCGTCGTGTTGCTGGTAGGTCCGACGTAGGAGTCCGCACCTGCACCAATCCCATGCGGCAGAATGCAGCCCCACTGCGTCAATCTAGAGAGACTCAAACAGGAGACTGTCAACAACGCGTGGGTGGAAGGAGACCTGCAGCGCACAAGAAAAGAATCCGCAAGAACGGCAACTGGACAGATGAGCAAATGCGCTGTGCCATCGCAGCTGTAGACGAGGGTGTGAGTTTCAGAAAGGCTGCGGAAGATAATCACATACCTCTGACTACTCTCCGTGACTAGTACCAGGGCCGCACAAGAAGCCACATGAGAGGGAGAAAGGGCGTTCTCATAGCTGACGAGGAGTCACAACTCGTACAGTACTTGATCAAGATGTGCGACGCTGGGTATGGTCTCTCCCCTAATGCTTTGAAAATGAAAGTATATGAAATCACGAAATCCAGGAGCACTCCATTTCAAGATGGGATTCCTGGAAGTGGATGGATGTGTCGGTTTAGAATTTGGCATCCTGAATTGACAATTCGAGCTGCTCAAACACTAGAGACAGCAAGAGCAAAATCATTGTGCCCAGAGAATGTTGCAACGCTTTACAACAATTTGGAAGAATTGTGCAGACTGCACCAGTATCCTCCTCATCGCATTTGGAATTTCAATGAGTCTGGAGTCCAAGCAAGTGATGTCTCATTTCTTCATCATTTAACTTTGCAATTTCAATTCTTATGCAACATGAACTAAAACCAAGAACGCAGCAGTTAGTAATTAAGAGACTTACCTTTTTTCTTTTTTTTTTCCTTAGGGAGGAGTGGAGGCAACATGGTCATTGCTAAGGTCGGTGAGCGGCGTGTGCACACAATTGTACCTACAAATAGGGAATGGCTATCAGTTCTTGTCTGCATAAATGCAGCTGGTTTTGCCATCCCTTCTTTCTACATTTTCAGAGGGAAAAAATTTGGGCAAAACTACATCCAACACTGTGAGGACAGTGCTACCATGGCGATGCAGCCTCGGGCCTGGATGACAACATACCTCTTTAGCGCATGGATCTCTCACTTTATCAGATCAATTCGACAATTCGATGAGATCTCACCAGACAGCCGTCACCTTCTTATTGTCGATGGGCATAATAGCCATGTCACTTTAGAAGTGGCAAAGATAGCCATGGATGTGGGGTTAGACTTATTAACCTTGCCGTCTCACACTTCTCATGCCCGGCAGCCTTTGGACGTGTCTGTATTCAAGCCATTCAAGCAAAACTTTTGTCAATATAGGGATTATTGGATGTCAAGGAACATAGATGTTCAAGCCATTGAAGTCACTCTAGCTTAATGGGTTTCCCTGGCTTTGAGAAAAGCACTTACAGAATGAAACATACAGAGTGGGTTTTGGAAAGTTGGAATTTATCCAATCAATAGAGATGCGGTTGATCATTTCTTTGCAATAGCAGCTGTGTACAGGAACCGTGGAATAGGGGACTTACCAAGTGAAGTTGGCCAGGGATGCCGAAACGTTGTAGGAGATATTGCAGGCTCTTCAAGTCGACCTGCAGGGTCGGAGATGAACTGCCAATCACCAGGGTCGGGAGAGCAGCGGCGAACACCACCGTCTGGGGAGCAGGTGAATCAACTGAGGCCGGAGGCTTTCCCGGAGACAGATCAACCGTCTGGGGAGCAATCCCCATGAGAACCGGCCGGGGCTCCAACACGGACAGTAGGGGTCGCGGACTGCCCCGCACATGGATCAATTGAGACTGACGACGTTGACAAAGAGGTGGATCTTGAGCGTGAATTTGCAGAGGCTCCCCGGGCTACTACTTCGCACAATTTTGTGGCAGTTGAAGATTCCGACATTGGTGTCGATGAGGACATAGGAGGACTTGAACCCGACGATGAAGAACCACGTTCCATAACTCAATTTCTGCAGTTGCCCACCGTAACAGCTCGGACATCTGGAAAACGCAAAGATCTGATAATTGAGTTCTCTAAGTCTATTATCATCACATCTCGTCAGTACATGGAGGCAGCTGCAGCAGTGAAGGAGTCGAAAGAGCGAGACAAAAAAGAGAAAGAGCAAGCACGACTGGCAAGAGAGGAAAACAAAAAACGCAAGGCACAGGAACAGGAGGAGGAGTAGGCTCGCAAGGCCGTTGAACGAGCGGAGGCATTGCGACAGAAGGAAGAGCGCGCGCTCAAGAGAGCGGAGGAGCAGGCCCGGGAAGCAGCTGACCGCGAAGCTGTGCAACGTGCCAAAGCTGCGCGCGCCTACGAGCTTCAGTTAGCGAAGGCTGCAGATCGGGCTCAACTAGCTTCGGAACGTAGCAATACTTGCAGATGTAGGGCGACAGAGACTACGGAAGGGCGCCAAACCGAATTGAACACGGCTGCAACAACAAATCTCGGTGAAGTACGCAGTGGCGACGAAACATTTGTGCATCCATATGTCAGCCAAGTCCACCACGTCCCACCCTACATACCTCAAGCAACACTCCCACCTTTCACTCAACACCAGCTACCAGGCCAGTTCTTCTTCCCCTACTCTTCAAATGTGCCTCAATTTTCAGAGTCTAGCGTCCATCCGCAGTCTACGTTACCCCAACTACAAAATAACACCAATTTCGGCGTTCGAAGATTTCCGTGCTACACAACTTATCCCTGGATAGAAGCAGATAGAAGGTGAAGAAGCTTGCCGGATCCAAACTGCAAGTTAGCCGTTGCAAGGTGGGAGTGGATGCGCGGACTTGTTCAGCAGGCGCGATGCCGGGGGCAACTTGGTGGGAGAGGTGCAGCAGGCGCCAGCCTGGCCAGAAGGCCGATCACCTCCCGATCAGAGTTTCACCTTTTTTTTCTCTTTTTTGGATAACAACTTGTGCAGCACTGGAGCATTGCATGGTCAGCGTTGTGGCCGGGCTTGCTCGATTTAGTAATCACTTGCAGTGCCAGTTTGTCATACCACCGCTGTCAGTTCTTAATACGAGCACTTTCACTTCATTCACTCTTGTTTGCACGGTTTTGGCTACTTGTGTGACTACCAAAGAGTACAGCTGTACGCGAAAGAACAAAGAGCCTATTGATCACTTCAAGGTCAAATACACTTTTGGCTTCAGAAATTTGTAGATAATCCAATTATTCCTATTTAATTCTGAATTTTTTTGCAGTCACTCTCCCTCCTGTTTCCGCATCTAAGAAAAATTACACATAAAACACACGAAGTCCACAACCATGCTAAATCCCTTATTCGAGCGGTTTAAGAGCATTCTACCTTAACTGGCTTTGCACTACTAAAAACGGGACAAAGTGCGCAACGTCACTAGCCACCCGCGAATCACTGCTTCAAACTAATCACCAAACCAAATCCTAAATTAAGTAACAAACTTCTCACTGCTTGACAGGCGGACATGCAGACAAGCGGACAGAGTGCTCAACATCACTATTCGCCCACCAGTCACTCACTTACAGAAGCGAAACAAACCTTCCGTGACACCCACCAATTTTTATGTTGCTAATCTTGATGACCTTCACCAAATCTCTACTAAATTATTGTCTCACATTTGCAACTCAATTCATGTCCACTTTAACAAGTTGTGAGGTCTAAAGTGCAAAGGTAGTGTTGCTTGTATAACCAAATTATTGTTATTTTCAAACTTACACATCAAATATTTTAAAGACAAGTGGAAACCTTCAAATTGATAATACTTTGGGTAATGTCTATGTTAAAAAAAGCATCCATGACACTATATTAATTTTAGAAGCATGATGTGTTTAATTCTCATACTATACAATGTTTTAAAAAACTGTTGTAAAAATCAAGCCAATCCTGTGGAAACCTTAGATTAATGAACACAGTATTTTTTAACTCTTTGCCTTAGTTTGTACTTTTTGTGGAAGTCATTGTAAATTCCACTCTTCTAGAGGTTCTGAAGATCACGATTTTGAACAAAAATTTCTACATCATTGATAAGATGTTTGATTAATCAAATAATATGGCATAGAATTGAATTTCATTTTAAAAAATTTAAAAAAAAAAAAAAAAAAAAAACATTACACAGGTGTGTAAATTATAATAGGATCTTTATTTTGTTAATAATACACCATCTTTTATGAATTTGTTAAATAACACACTACCTTTCATTACTTTCTTGTATTACACAATCTGTATTATAATTTTGTTAATTAACCCCTAAAAATCCATGGTATTTTTGGAGCTCTAAAACCTCAAAACTGCGATTTTCTACCTCTATGCACTCCCGGGAGTATGTACCAAATTTGTTTATTTATTTAAAACTTTCAACCGTAAGATCCTTTACATAAGCCTAATTCAAGTTACCTTCCAAAAAATTAACCGTTGGATGTTTATCATTTGCATGATCATAACATCCAAAGTTTGTTCAAAATTTTTTTTAGGCCTTGCTCAAGAGGCATTGCCTTCATGGTGCAAAGGAGGAGTTGAAGATTTTTACATCAAACATCATGGTAATATTTTTTTCCATGTAGCTAATCAAGTTGATACCTCCAGGAAAAATTTGAGAGACTCATTCATCTTTTTATACCTTCATAAAAATCATTTTCTATAAGCATATCTGAAAACAACGATACAGTAAAACATGCATGACGTTACATATATTTGGTTTTAGAAAAATCTAAACGGTGGTAAGGTCCCTTTATGGGTTTGTGATTTTTAAAAGAAACTGTTTTGAAAAATTCCAAAATCTCAAATTTTAGTAAATTTTGAAAGAATTTATTCAAAAATTTTAAAGCTTGTTATCGTAATTTTTGGAGGCTGCCCTTGTAAAAATGGTAAACTTTTTCACGGGGTCTCTTTAGAATTTGAGTAGTGCTTTGGTTATGAACATGTTTCAAGAAATAGTACTATGAAAAATTGGGCGCTCTTAGACACAAATGTGTTTTAAAAGAAGTCATGAAAGTTTGAATTTTAAGACAACCTTATGTCTGCAACTTGGATGTCTTAAAATGCGTCTTACGAAAATCAAACATAACATTTGTTTATTTTTAGACATGGTAGAGATACGAATTTCAAATTACTTAAAAATTAAATATCTCTTTTATATCAAACTTGACTAATATTTCGTAAATCAAACATACAATAAACTTAGTGATCATTTAAATACATGTACCATGTACAACTTCCATAAGTTCATCATTGGAATTTTGTTATACATTCTTTTCAAAAATCCATATATTAATTCATAATTTAAATTTTCAACAATTTCAAGTGCCGAGTTTAAAAAGGAACACTTGATTTCAGTATAGAGATCTATACTTAATGTCAGAACACAATATACGGTAACATGATTTTAAAATATATATGGCCTTTGAAGAACAAATAATGATTCAAAACCACAAATGTGTAAGGTGAACCAATGTTGCACAATGAAGAAAGAGACCTTTTGTCAGTACTGCTAGAGATATCCAATAATTGTTGGTTGGGAGAAAATAAAGTTTGAAGATCAATGCAATTGCAGCAATATGTTTTTAACAAAACCAGATTAAAGATGAAATTTGAGAGGGTATTGGAATGAATAACACCATATTTGTAACTTGTTATATTGAAAAAATTCCATGATTTTGATACAATGCACATTCAATTTGACTTCACCTAAATCTTCATTGTGGATACATTTTAGAGCCCTAAAGCAACACATGTATTAGATTAGAAAATTCATAATCTTCCAATACAACAAATATGGTTTTGAATACCACTAGACCAATTTATTATCCACTTGATCAACACTCAACCATGACTACTTATTGAGTGCAAAATTGATTTAATTGCATTCAAATACCACCATGTACCAAATCTATTACCACCACATGGTTTTTGTCAAAATTTGAAAGCAATTCTCATTATCACCACTGTCTCATCCCAGCTAAACCAAAACTAACGAAGACTTGACCACACAACCACCACTCTTGCATCCATTGTCACCAATGGCTTGAAGTTAGCACTTGTTGCATTTGGGTGATAAGTTCATCCACCTCAAAACAAATATTTGTGTATAAAAAAGAAACAAGGTTTGTTTCTCAAAAAATCAAGGTTTAAAATTTTTGTATTTGCTTTTATTTTGTAAATAGAAACATTCACTGTAAATGTGTTGACAAGATAAGAGGAATTACACTATTGAAATTTTGGGTGCTGTAAAACATAAAAGTGCTTTGAAAGAAGTCATCAAAGTTTGGATTTCAAGACAATTTAGTGGCTACAAGGGTGTCTTAAATGTGCCTTACAAAAGTCTAAGATAACTTTTGTTTATTTTTAGACATTGTAGAGATATATATATATATATATATATATATATATATATATATATATATATATATATATATATATAATGTTTTTATTATATTAAATAAAAATTGAAAAAAACTTCAAGTATACAATCAACCTTGTAGTCATCTAAATAGATGTAATATGTACAACTTCTCTAAGTTTATCATTGATATTAAATTTTTGTTATAGATTCTACTTTACAAATTCATATATTTATCCGTAATTTATATATCCGATGTCTTGAAATGCTAGAAAAAGATACTTGATTTTAGTATAGAAACTTATGATTGGTGTTAGAACATAATACGACATAATTTGAAAATAACTATAGCCTTTAGGAAACAAGTAATGACCGAAAACCACATATTTGTAAGGTGAACCAATGTTTGCCCTGGACAATGAAGAATGAGACCTTTTGCAAGTATTGTCTGAGATATCCAACAATTATTTGTTAGAAGAAGATAAGATTTGAAGACCAATGCAATTGTAATAATAATTGTTTGAATAAAATCAGATTTATTATGAATTTTGAGAGGATACAGGAATCAACACCACTAGACCGGTTTATTACTCACTGAATCAAACACTCAACCATCACTATTTAATGATTGCAAAATCCATTTGATTGCATTCAAATACCAGAATGGACCAAATCTATTAGGACCACATGGTTTTTGTCAAAAACTGAAAGCATTCACTCAATTTCTCATAATCACCACTGTCTCATCCCAAGTGAACCAAATCACCACTCTCCCATCCCAAGTGAACAAACACTTGAGCACACAACCACCACTCCTGCATCCTTTGTTGCCAATGGCTTGACGTTGACCAGGTGAACCAAATCACCACTGTCTCATCCCAGGTGAACCAAAACTTGAGCACACAACCACCGCTCCAGCATCCTTTGTCGCCAATGGCTTGACGTTAACAGGTACTTTACTCATTCTTGACTGTTGTAGACGTCTCTGTAGCCATCACTCGTGTGTTGACAGTGGTCATGGATTGACTTACCTCACTAGTGTCAACCAAGTAACTTAAAGGAGAAGTCCGAGGTGAAGACAATAAAGTACTCCATTCACATGTCAAAAATATCTTACTGATAATTTAATTGCAAGAGAGCTCCAAGAAAGGTTGAGAGAAGGCAGGGAATCTAACCACGCTTTATATACGGGGCTCTGAGTTTAATTCATGGCTTCAACACCAACATTCCAATTCACTGTAAATGGAGAACTATAAGCATAAACTACCCAAACCCCATGGCGAAGGCCCCAGGCAGCATTGAAATGATACCCGGCCCCTAACCGGATACCCGGTGGATGCGCAGATATCAACCCCTTCACCCGGTCCCCGCGGGGACATGAATTCCATTCCTAGACATGATTCTGTGCTTCGGTTGCGGCTGCGGCTGCGCATGCACATACAATGGTGTGCTGCCAGGGCCATGGCCGTGCTTCTGCTAGATCTCGAGACTCGTTCCACAGCGTCCCCAGCTGCACGGCCTCCTCTGCCCTGCCAGGGCCCAGAAGTACACTGATACGTGCTAATTGCACTCACAGGGGGTGCTTGTACGTGCGAGATCAGAAAAGTTGTCAGGAGCTGGCTGAAGATTGGGAAGCACTGTAGCTAGACCTGCAACGAAGCTCCAGGGACGTTGCATTATATTCCAGAAGCTCCTGTGGTTTCTATTAAAGCAGTGAAGGTTGATGTTTTGCTGTGCACATGGACTTGGTCTAATATGCTTGGGGGTCGGTGAGTTTCTGATCATGCTGCAGTCTCGTTAGGAGTAGCTTGCTTAGATCATACACAACTTTGTTCTAGAGCGAAGGCAGAATCAATTGCGTGAGTTTGAAGGTGGATTGTTTTGTAGGTGGTGTTTCTCTTAAAGCTTCATGGTCTAGAAGGGTGCTTGCAAGGCTGTAGCTTTAGTTCGGTTGCTGGAGCTGCCTCTTGAGAGAGGTAGAAGGTGGGAGAGTCTGAGCCGAATGGGTTGTAGAGTGGCCGGGTGCTTCGTCGTTGTCTGGGTTGCTCAGGTTGGTGGAGGTTAAGTTTCTAAGGAGAGTTACTAACGTGGGAATTTCATTGGCTTTGTGGCAGTTCGGAGGAAAGATGCTTACCGGAGGTGGATTTGTAGTCGAAGTTGTGACTTAGAAAGCTGTATCTTTGCTTCGACGAGAGAAGACCCGAGTTGCGTTTCGTTTGGAAAGTTGTGCTGGACTCACTAGTTGGTGAGTGTATCGCTTTAGTGATCACTGACAATGTCTCCGCAGAGCGCTTTTCTTAAAAATCGAGCGGTACAGATTGGCACTGGCTCGAGTAACGAGCTGTTGCCTCCTTCGAAGAGAGCCCGAGAAACTCCACCTCAACCAGTTGGAGAGAGGGTTGGGATGGTGAGGACTCAATCAGACGACGAGAAGAATCTTACAGCGTCAGGGACCTCTCCACCAGACATGCAACCCTTAAGGTTGATTCTGAGGGGAAAGAGTCCCATACTAGATGCAGAGAAAACTTCCGGGAGCCGATCAACACCGCCTCTCCCAACACAGCCGCTCCCAACACAGCCGCTCCCAACAGAGCCTCTCGCAATACAGCCTCCTCCCACTACTCCTCTTCCAACAGGGGAACAGATGTTTGAAATACCCCAAGACTCCAAGTCTTTTGCATGCCCAATTTGCTTCAATCGCCTGTCTCTTCCCGTTCACCAGGTGATTTGCCTTCTACTGTCATTTCGTATGGAACTGTAATCAGCAAAGTATGGCACCATAAGTAGATATCCACTACTGTACTTGTTTTTGTCTCTCCAGATTACATCGCCGCCTCTGTTGGAATATATGCGCGTGGAACCCTAATCCTTATGTGCGATGTGGTTGGTTGTTCTGTGAGCCAGTGCAAGAATGGACACATGATATGCTTACCTTGTAAGTACGGAATGGAAAAAGCCAAGGGGAGCTGTTTTTGCGGAGAGTCCACTTGGGATATTCGAAACTTGGGAATCGAGCTGGTCTTGGAACAGCTGACGGGAAGGTGCTGCAAACATGTAGTTTATGGGTGCAAGGACACTATTGGGTTTCTTAAGGTTAAAGAGCACGAGGAGGAACTGTGCAAGCATCGCCCCTACACATGCGTAGTGGACCGTTGCATTTACATCGGTCCCAAACCTGCACTTCTCCAGCACTTTGACAAGCAGCACCAAATGCAAGCAGTGCAGATTGATAGGACCTCTGGAATGGTGCAGTTCACGATGACTAAAACCGAAAAATACAAGTTAGTGCAAAGCAATCAGGAGCTGTATGTTGTTTACCACGAGCCTAACACCGAAGGACCCGCAGGAGATATCTTCTACTTTGCAGCTTTTGGAACGTACAAGAGGTATTTCCACCTCAGAGTTGATCTTAGAAGTGAGAAACGAGTCAAAGCCATGTGGAGTGAAGTTCCTGATATCAAAGATCTTGAGGAATGGAAGCTCAAGAAAGACTACATCGTTCTCTTTGAGGGAATCAATCGACGTGAACCAAGGACGAACTGTGAGTTCCACTTGGAGGTGAAGTTGATCCAGCCTCCAGTGTAGATCATAGGAAGTGGAAAGAGATCTGGGAGGTTTATTCGGAGGAGCACAGTGTTGTGGATAATTAGAGTGCACTTTGCCGGTAAATTATCGGAGTTCTAGTAAACAAGGCTTGAGCCTAGAGACACTGTACAGACTCTCAAGTTCTCATTGTAGCAGTTTTATATGTATTCATTTTTGCTGCATCATTCTGGGCAATCACCATTTTTCTCAGTCACTTGTGGATGCTCCCTCTGTGGGAAAGGATCACTCCATCTTTTGGTCTATCAGATGACGAGACGTGTGGGATTCTTCGCAAGTGGTGCAATCCTCATTGTGGTTTTAAATACCACTATGAAGATTTAGGTGAAGATTTAAGTTCATGATGTTTTTCTTACCTTGGTATTTCTTAAAGTTTTAACTCCAGAGTCACCTTTAACATCTATGAGAAAATTAAATTAGATGCCATTTTATTCAAACTCCACATGTCTTCATTTTTTATACTTGAAGCCAGACTTGCAGAAAACATCAAATTGGAAAAAACTTCAAAGAGAACCTTTATAGGATTGAACTTTATTTTTACATGACTTGATCTGATACGTTCAAGAGATTCTGAAAACTGAAAAAACTGGAATTCTAGAGCCTAATAACAGCTGATCTGCACCTCACTCTCTCTCTATGTATTGTACTGTACATTGTAAAATAAACTTGAGAAACTATATAAGTACTTAGGCATATCACTTGAAGGTATTGTAGAACCGGATCGACTCCACAATTTCATATCTGGTTCTTCGGGAGAACCTGACGACCACCACAAAGGTGCATGTCCTTCAGAAGATGTACATCAGAATCCGTCCACTTGAGATGTTGAATTCGAGTGAAAATTTCGATCCAGAACTTCGTGCTTTGTGAAACTGCACGACTAGGCTGGTTGGTACATGTCAAGAATATTCTAGGAAATCTCTGATTCTTTACTACGCCATTCTGACGGTGGCAGCATCCTTTGTGGCTATGGCTACGGAACCAAGCATGATCCCAAGCTGGACAGTCGGTACCAGCTTAGATAAGTTCGAAACGAGTGTTTTATAGGGTCTGTGAATTATTCACGAGAATCGCTACGTTTTACCGGCATGAGTACTCCAATTACCCACAAAATTGTACTCCTTGAGATTCGCCTTCCTGCCTTTTCCAAGCATTCAATACCGGTAGTGCGTGGCAATGAACGTCTAGCTAAACTTACAGGAAGGGGCCAAATATTTCCACCTGGATGGTAAACTCACAATTGGATCTCGGTTCCACCTGAACTCCATTCATAAGGATGAGGTAGTCTCTCCTTTGTTTCCAAGTCTCCAGCACTTTAATTTCAGGGATTGTTGCCCGCAGCTCGTGGTACCTGGCCTCACTTTTGAGCTCAACGGTGAGCTTATAACCCCATTTGTAGGGTCCGAAAGAAGCACAGTAGAAGATGTCACCTAGTAAGGAACCGTTCACAGTCTCGTGGTAAACTATGTAGAGGTCCTGATCGGTCTGTAGCAGCTTGTACTTTTCTGTGGATTTCATTGTGAAATCTGCTTTCCGGGAGGCTGTGTCAATCAGTACTGCTTGCATTTGATGGACCTTGTCGAAGTGCTGCAGCAGAGCAGGTTTCGGACCTTCGTAGCGGCAATTGTCTACTGGACATTTCAAAGGGCGATGCCTGCAGAATCCCTCCTCATGCTCTTTCCTCCTCAGAAATTTCGGGAATTCGTTGCACCCGTAAACGGAATTATTGCACCTTACTGTCAGCTGCTCCAAAATTTTCTCCAGCCCAAGGCATCGAATATTCCAAGTCGATTCTTTGCAACTGTGACAGCACCTCCTGGCCCTTTCAAAATTGCTCCAACATGTGGGGCAAGCCGTGTGCCCATTCTTGCACTGGTTCACAGTACAACCAACCACCACAGTAACGGTTTAGGGTTCCCGGTATAAACTTCAACTGCTTTGACATAACCAAGTCATGGATATCTAATTGCACTGTATGACTGCAATTCATAATCATATTACCAAACGACAGTGAAAGGCGGGAATTACCTGATAAATTGGAAGAAACAGGGCAGAATGGCAAATTTTGCAGCGAAGAGTCTCGAGGTCTGATAAATCAAAGTTTCCCCGGCAGCAAGCGTTGTCTAAATCCCTGGGAGCCTTTCCCCTCAGAGACTTCTTCTCATGATCTGGTGCAACGTTACTTGTTGCGACCTTCTTCTCGTCATATGGTGGCGTCATCGCCATCACACTCCTCTCTGCAACCTGAAGCAACGGACTATCACGGGCTCTCTTTGGAGGAGGAGATTGGTCGTCAGATGAGCTGGTATCAGCAGAAGTCGCCCGGTTTTTGAAATGGGCAAGGCTCGCCGGAGGCATTGTCACCGGAACGATACACTCACCAACTCTAGGGCCGTGTACAAAGCTCCAAACGACACCGAAACGCAACTCAAGGTCTTCTCCTCTCGAAACAATTCAAGCTATACCAAGCTCTCCCTGACCAATTATCAACAGTAATCACCTCCAATTGCCATATAACTTCCGAGGCAAAGACTTATAACACAACTACAGGGTTAAGCTACAGCAAGCTGAGAAAGGCAGCGAGTCCGCACACGCTACTCAACCTTTCCCAACAGCGAAGTCGACGATCAGCCTCCAACAACACTAAACCTATCAAGATGCACGGGGCACCCTTCAAGAAGCTCGACAACCTAAACCTGATCGGGCCTCACCAAAATCAACACCTCCCTCTTCGAAAACCCTCCCAAAGCCTCCAGGAGACGCCCTCCCACCTTCACAACACCACCCTCTCTCCTCACCAACACAGCTCTTCCAAGACACCCTCTCTCCTCTCTATCAACCTCTCCCAACACCACCTCTACTCCTCCAAGCAGTGATACCTCTACACTCGAACTCCCCTCTCAACACAAACACCAAAAGTATACACCACTAATGCATGCAACGAAACTCTCAGTAAAAAAATTCAAAACGAGGATATAACAGAACTCAGCACAACGACTCCCAGAATCACCACAACAATCCCTTCAAAACCACTCCACTCTTCCTGGAAATCGTCTCCTCCCCTCCTGAACACTGCAACCCACGAGTCTCCAAATCAGCACCAAAACAAAACCAAGCAGTAACTCACCAAAACAAAACCAAGCAGTAACTCACCACCATAACACTCTCCAAGTAAAACTACAATAAAAACTCCCAACCCAAAAGTTAACAACATGCAACTTAGCCATTGTCAATGCTCTCAAAACACTCATACACATACACATACATCATGTACTCATTCAAACAAGTGCAAAACTCACACCTTTACTTACAATAACCACACGGGGATGGCCTCCACACTCCAGTGACTCCACACTCCACTTGTGTAAGTTAACCAACGTCCCACTGTGGCAACTCCCTTCAATGAGTAGCCTCACAAGAGTAAAACTTGATACCAGAGAGAGAAGTTAACAACACCGAGCTTGCTGATCAATCTCATATGATGGATTTAACTGCAGCACTAGTGGTGGAGTAATTGAACAAGTAATTGAGCAAGGGATGATCACTATGCTCCAGGCAGAGCTTTGCACAGTGATGTTCCGTGCAAGCTGCCGGAGGCTTGGAGAGAGTCTCCTGGAACCGGATGATTGCTATGGCGGCACACGGAGGTTACTAGACTGATGCAAGGGGCTCGGAGTCTGCTCTCTTCTCTTCCTATTCTCTCTCCCGCCTCCCAACGCTGTGGAGACTCCAGTGTGCTAGTGATGAGTGATTGACTGCCCTTTGGTGGTGTGGTTATGTACTCTTTTTGGGTTGATATCCGGGTTGTTCCGGGTATTGGTTGGGTTGGGAGATGGGTCTTGAGTTTTTAGTGTTTGGGATGGTTTAAACGGGTCTTCTAGGAGTAGAAAGTGGGTTTTTGGGGATCTAAGTGTTACTTGGGTTTGTTTGGTGTTATCTAGGTTGTATGTGTGTTACCTTGGTGTGAGGGTATGTGCTTGTATGTGAGGAATATCTGAGTGTGCATTGTTGTTCAGTTGCCGTAGTCATGTGTAGAGATGTGCTCATTTGAGTCTCGACAAAAGGAGGAAGGGTCGCGTACGGGTCTTCAGTTTCAGTCCAAAGGTCAGTATCTGAAGCCCACGAAGAGTGCATGATTTTAGAATAGGAATCTTAGATGCTTGGTCTGCTAGGATAGGGTAATAAAGAAAAAGTATACTACCTGCATGTCAGAGTTTGTGGTTGTGGATATCCAATTGGTCTTCTGTAACTCCTCTGTCCCATAATATCTGACTCGTAGATTCTTTGAATCTACTAGTCATGGTAAATTTGAGAGAATCTACGGATCGGGTAGTATGGAATAGAGAGAGTATGAAATATATATTTTTTTTTTTGATAAATCAAAACAATGAGTCATCATTTGGTTATAAGAATTCTAGTGAATCATTAGTAGAAATGTTAAAATCAAGAATACTATAAGGCAAAGGAAAGGAAAGAAATGGTAGCTTGTTATTTACTAAATATGGAGATACTATGTAAAGATAGTTGTTGTAAATAAAAATAAGATTAATAGGTTAATTTCATAAAATCGGCCACTTATCTATAGTATTCTACTCTTGTGGATGTGGAAGATTGCGTAGACAGTCAAAACATATCCCTTCCACTTTCCTACTCTACACTCTACTGTTAAAAACTCTAAACGTGTTAGCTTACTATAGGTTCAAAATAAATAAAGAACAAGTGGGTAGGTGGAGATGGGGTCAGATAAGTATCAATTTGTCTGATGGTGAAGACACTGAAAGTTACATGTCGGTCAGTGAGAATCAGACGTTGATTTTTAGGTGGTGAAGCGGTGCCGAGATAAATCATCGAATGACTTGAATATATAAATCAAAGCAAAAAAGATTCAATCTGAAAACTTTGGACCCTACCAATGTTGAATATAAAAACAACCCCAACTTCATAAGAGAAAAAAAACACCCTTAGGGATTAAAAAAAAATATGTATGTGGTTCCTGGAGTTGTTGTTGCATAAAATATAATTTCCAAATAAATGATTCTAAAAGCAATTGGCTATGTGGTGCCTAATAGCAGGGTTGTGGCGAAGATCCAACCAAGCAAATCACCTATTGCCAACGTAGTACATTGTGGAAGTGAGTGTCAAATTGGCACAAAAAGCACATCTCCATAAAAAAACAATATTGTTTAAGTAGGTAGTACTTTTAAAGATTATGAGGAAACATATAGAGTGAATAGTACTTTATAATGGATAAGCATGCTTTATGGGTTTTACACAAGCACTTTCAGAATACTTAAGTCTAATAAATTGTATAAGAGTAAGGTACTATACGTGTAATGTCGATGACATTAAGGAGTGAGAAAATATTTTCTTTAAACAATCTATTCCAAAAATGATGCAAGTGTAGAATTGGCGTAAGCATAGTGCCTTATAGTACTGTACAATGTTGATTAATATATGAAGGAAATTCTCTATTGAATTATAGTTGAATCATACATAGGATAGATAAAAATTCTAGATACTATTTTTCTAATGACAAAATTCCTCAAGACTATACATGTAAGCAATACATATACACCTAAACATCAAAATTGGGACAGGCTAGAAGTAATCATTCTGAATGTAGAGAAATGTACATTCTCCTAAGTACATGGTACAAAGCTAGGAGTGTTAGGGGCATAGAGCATGAAGGCTTTCATTTTTAATTCATGTGGCATAAATGGATTTGAAATTGATCCAATTTGTCTTGTTCAGTATGATTGCAAATAATGATTAGTACAAAAATCTTCCATGCTTGATTATAGAGTAAATTGAGCCAAGCATACAAGTTTGTATAACATATTCAAAGCAAGAAATTGAAGGTTCCTTTTAAGTTTTAAGCCCATTGCTTATGCTCATTTTTTGAATTATACGTTGTTCTAATAAGCATGTAGGAAATGACGACTATTGGAGAAGCATGGTTTTATTCCTTCAAATAAATCTAACATACATGAATGTTCCCAAATTTACAAATATGATGTTTGTAATGCTTCACCTTCAAGTATACTAACGACCAACAATTTCAAATCCAGGTCAAGTGAGCTAGTACTAATTGTCTTGAATAAGTAGATAGTTGTTAAGAATAACCCTAAAATGATCAAGATGATTTCATATTAAATATTGCCTTTCAACACCTCTTTGCGAAGCACGCTAATTTTTGTAATTGAAACATCTTATTACCAACTATATAAGACGTTTTTTCCAAAATTTTAGAGGGAGAAACATAACAAGTTGGAAGACAATAATGTTTAAAGTTCAAAAACAAGTTCTTTACAATTTGTCAAAAAGGCAAAATGATCTTATCATCAATGAATGTTCAAAAAACAAATTATAAAATTCTAGATTGGACAACTTCATATTGAGGGTAGCTTGTACGTGAGCGGAGAGCGCAGAGCGGAGAGCGGTGAGCGCAGATTTGGAGAGCGGAGAGCACAGAATGGGGGACAGAACCTTAAAATAGCACTTTTTTTACTAAAAATAAATTATAAAATTAGAAGATTCGAATATTCTTAATTTATTTTTGGAAATTTACTAATTTTAGTAATTTAATTGACCCTATAACCGTGGACTAATTACAGTATTTTCATTGAATTTGTAGTTCATATTCTCTTTTCTTGGTGATTAATTTTTTAACGTGCACCAATTACTATGCTCCAGCTCCTTCTAACTAGTTCAGGCATACAGTAATTCCCCTTATCTCCTTAAATTTATATGCAAATTACTAGTTAAAATGTATTGGTATTGAACCTCTCAACAGGGATCAAGTAACATTTAATTTCGTAACATTTTCTTAACATTGCTAGAATTCATCCACCATAGTCTACATGCCTTTCTCCTTTTTTTATTTTTTTTTTTATTTTTTGAAATTTGTCTTGTATTTTTTATAAAATTTTCTTTATTCTATCTATCTTGTTAGAGGGGTCAAAAGCCTCATTTCATTTAATTCTCTCCTTCATTTTATTTTCACAATCATTTTATTTTCACATTGAATTTGTTAATCTCCTTCATATTATTTTCAACCTTCATATTTAATATTGCTATTCTTTACTTTAATCTTTTTAATTTCAATTTATATGAATGGTTTTTTTTTTTTTTTTTTTTTTTTTTTTTTCATTCTTTAATTTTAAAAAAAAAAATTAAATGCTAAATGACCTCTGCTAAACCTTCATCTTTTTCCATTCGGTTTAGGAGGATGACAACTTTTAAATGAATGAATAGCCGATTTTCAAGGGCGCCAAGCATCTTCTTCAGGGATATTTAAGATAAGAGTAGGGAATGTCTCTGCCTCTTTTGTGTTGGTGTTATGTGAAGCTCTTTTTTGTAGTGCGGGACAGCAGCTATGGAAGACGTCAGAGATATTGTTGTTTCACTCGCTCACGATGTTTGCCCATTTCAACCGTATGTTGAGGTGGAGGACAAAGAGGAGGTGATGGCCAACAGCCAAGGGCGTCCTTTGACCACGGCTGTGGATGTGCAATCGGATGTGAGAGCTGACCCTCCACGTTCAAAAAATTCGGATGAGATCATAGTGCTCGAGGAGGACGCAGATGTGCCTTTGCAGCCTCATGCATACTCCAAGGTAGGAAAGATCCCAAGGGGAACCTATTCCAAGGAATCAGTGAATCAGAGGCGGGGAGGTAGGCCATTGCTGAAACGTTCATACCAAGGACACTTGCCAAGTTTGGGACCAAAAGTGAACGCGAATGTAGTTTGTCCTGTAGTACAGTCAGAGGCTGGCAGTCCTGCTGATAATGTAGTGGGCAATCCTAAACGTGTTAGGTTCAAAGATTAGGACGTCTAATAACAAGTATATCTTGGCTGTAATAAAGGGTACATGTCAGGAGATATGAGGTTTATAGTGCACTTGTTCAAGATAGATTGTATTGAAATAGAATGCAATTAATGTGAACGACAAAGCCTTTATAATGAAAAAGTCAATACAGCTTCTGTATTGCTGACTTAGTACATGGGATATTATATAATTATCTTGTATTTTTTATTAACTTCCTTTATTACATCTAAATTGTTAATGGAGTCGAAAGAGTTCTTTCATTTAATTTTATCTTTCATATTACTTTCACTTTATTTTCTTCATTTCTTTCATATCATTTTCAGTTTGGTGTGTCAATGAAGGCCATTGCTTAGGTGCGTGGAACCCATATTAATGACATGTAATTTAGTGATCTACTTATTTTGAAAATATTCAATCGTTTCAAAATCAAGTTTGTTTTTGAAGAATGAACCTTTTATTTCCCAAAAAGAAAAGACAAATTTTTCTTGGAGGGGAGCTAGTATAACGACTTATCTAATGATGTGGTTATGGTGCATTAGATAAGAGTACCAATAATCCAGAAGGACCAAGTGGTCAACGTAGGTGCACTAATAATTGGAAGTAACCTAAAGCAACAAATGGATGTATGTAAGTAGCTTTAATCAACAAGACTCTTTCTTGGTTCTTGGTTCACTTAGAAATAATTCTAGCACCCTCCTATCACCATTTATTAGAACTTTTGATTTTAGATTGGTAAAATTCACAAAAAATTAAATTTCTAAAAACCATATTCTCTATGATTACCCAACCTTTGTGTATTTTTCCACACCAGCTGTGCCATTCAACCAGCAAAAAGGCTCAGAAAGCTGCGATGGTTTCTGGTGCTGCTACCTTAAAAGCTGGTGATACTCCAACCACCTTGAAGCTCGTCATGCTCTAATAATTTTGAGGCTTAAAGGCTTGAACTACCATATTTTAGTTCACATCAATGAAAGAGCCTTTCTTTGAATGGGCAGCTTCTAAGGAGCTTGAAGGGGGAATTTTCTTATTTAAAGTGACATTGTTAAACCTTTGTTATAATCTATTTTTGCGATGAATTTTCTTAATTTTCTCCCCCCAAAAAAAAAACCTTTGTCATGTGTAAAATCTTGGACTGTGCAGCACAAGATTTCTTTAACAAGGCCTTATTCCTTCTTATGTCAGAATTTGCCGCCGATCATCTTGTATGTTGGGGCCACAGGCAACCTTCTGTCATTAAGAGTGAATGCTACTGTTAAAAAATAATATTACTATGTACCCCATTGTTTAATTCTAGATGTTGAGTTCCTCGAATATGATACTCCACAGTGCTTTTCAGGCAGAGATCCGTGGATGGAAGGCAGTATTCTCTTCAATTATTTTTTGTACTTTTCAAATGTTATATGTTGTAAGTTGCTGAATGGTCTGATAATCAGCGGGTCACACAACTTAGATCAAAATTTTAGTAAATAGAGACAACACAAATTCATTTAATAGTCAATCCTTATGGAAAAAGCGAGCATACCTTAGTTTGCTGGGGCTCTGTACGTGGGCGTATGAAGACGATTGAATGCTCACATAATGGAACTTCGTAATAGCTGGGAGCTACAAATTCAAAATGTTGCAACAAAAATGTAGGAAGTGATTTTTCAGAAATCATTCATATGCTACAAAGCCAAGTCTGTCAAAAGCATATTGAAGGAGTAGAGTTCTACAAAAAGCACCTTCAGCAATTGCAGATGTGATTCGTGTACTGTCGTTCAAGATTACCATTCACAAGAGTTCATATTATGTACAAATGCGGAGGAATACCATTCACAGGAATATCTTCCAGCAGTAGTATTTTAGACATGATATGTAAGGTGTTGGTAAATGATGTGGTGAGATTGTATATGCACATACGCTTGACGTGCAGATCACAAAGATTTAATTCAGCTACAGTTTCATGTTCTCAGTTGACCTCAAAGACAATTGCAGAATCCACAGCAAACAGACGTAAGCTACTAAGAGGATACATCTTAGAAGGAAATTATCCACGTTTTAAGCTTTGAACTGATCTGATGTACAGACTCAAAGTATCTATCGAGAAGCAAGCATCCATATGAGATGCTCGGTATTTGTGTTGGTCACGGCTATGGAGATCCAAGTATCGTTGTCTCTGAGTTAATTGGGTACTAGCCTAAAGATTTTCATCACATTTTATGCTTGTCATGTATTCCAAAGGATGGACTTTGGAACGTCAGCTTCTTGAGATGCAACAACAGGTGATATACTTGCAAAATCTGCATGGAAGTGCATGCTTGCTATTGGATACCGTATACAGCTTGTTGATTTTTTTTGATGGTTTGTAGAGTATGGGGGAGATTGGAGAATTTTAAGTCAAATTCAATGCTATATCTTCGAGCTCATGGAGGTGGCGCTCTTATCGGTCCCCCAGGATTTGGAACAAGACAATGTCATTGAACTCGCGCAACTGAACCGACGTTAAAACTCGCCTTTAGCCATATCTTCAGCCTCTTCCTTGCAAAGAAAAAATCTTTTGCAAACGTCTTACTTTGCAAAATAACAAATGGTCCATGCTCTCAACTAAACCATCCAAAAGAAAAATCTTTTGCAAACGTCTTACTTTGCAAAATAACAAGTGGTCCATGCTCTCAACTAAACCATCCAAAAGAAAAATCTTTTGCAAACGTTTTACTTTGCAAACTAACACGTGGTCCATGCTCTCAACTAAACCATCCAAAAATTAAATCTGTCTTCGAAAGACACTACGGGGATTCGAACTCCCGACCTCCCGACTAACAGTCCACTGCACTATCGACAAATAAACCGCGGTTAGGCTTTCACCACCTTTGAAATCCGCACCGCGGTTTAAAACAAGAAATAAAAACAAACCCAGGAAAACCCAGGGAGGCCGGGGGCACCGGCCGTCAAGTCACCGCCACGTGTCAATTGTGCGTTGAGTGACCTAAAGCCGTGGGTGACCATGCCTTAGGCCGTTAGGCTTTCACCACCTTACTCAGTTTCCTAAATTTTTTGATTTTCTTAAGGTTTATAATGATTAATGTTTTTATTTATTTTTAAAAAAAAGCACCCTTCACCCTACTGTCGGTGACGACAGAAGGGGAGCGGGGTCTCAAGTCATGTTCGAGTTGGTGATCTTTGCACTCATTTGGTGCCTTGGGCTGCTAGGCTTGGGGCTTGTTCCTTTTTTATTTCATTTGTTTTTTAAATTTTTTGATTTTCTTAAGGTTTATAATGGTTAATGTTTTTATTTATTTTTAAAAAAAAGCACCCTTCACCCTACTGTCGGTGACGACAGAAGGGGAGCGGGGTCTCAAGTCATGTTCGAGTTGGTGATCTTTGCACTCATTTGGTGCCTTGGGCTGCTAGGCTTGGGGCTTGTTCCTTTTTTATTTCATTTGTTTTTTAAATTTTTTGATTTTCTTAAGGTTTATAATGGTTAATGTTTTTATTTATTTTTAAAAAAATGCACCCTTCACCCTACTGTTGGTGACGACAGAAGGGAAGCGGGGTCTCAAGTCATGTTCGAGTTGGTGATCTTTGCACTCATTTGGTGCCTTGGGCTGCTAGGCTTGGGGCTTGTTCCTTTTTTATTTCATTTGTTTTTTAAATTTTTTGATTTTCTTAAGGTTTATAATGGTTAATGTTTTTATTTATTTTTAAAAAAATGCACCCTTCACCCTACTGTTGGTGACGACAGAAGGGAAGCGGGGTCTCAAGTCATGTTCGAGTTGGTGATCTTTGCACTCATTTGGTGCCTTGGGCTGCTGGGCTTGGGGCTTGTTCCTTTTTTATTTCATTTGTTTTTTAAATTTTTTGATTTTCTTAAGGTTTATAATGGTTAATGTTTTTATTTATTTTTAAAAAAAAGCACCCTTCACCCTACTGTCGGTGACGACAGAAGGGGAGCGGGGTCTCAAGTCATGTTCGAGTTGGTGATCTTTGCACTCATTTTGTGCCTTGGGCTGCTAGGCTTGGGGCTTGTTCCTTTTTTATTTCATTTGTTTTTTAAATTTTTTGATTTTCTTAAGGTTTATAATGGTTAATGTTTTTATTTATTTTAAAAAAAAAGCACCCTTCACCCTACTGTCGGTGACGACAGAAGGGAAGCGGGGTCTCAAGTCATGTTCGAGTTGGTGATCTTTGCACTCATTTGGTGCCTTGGGCTGCTAGGCTTGGGGCTTGTTCCTTTTTTATTTCATTTGTTTTTTAAATTTTTTGATTTTCTTAAGGTTTATAATGGTTAATGTTTTTATTTATTTTTAAAAAAAAGCACCCTTCACCCTACTGTCTGTGACGACAGAAGGGGAGCGGGGTCTCAAGTCTTGTTCGTGTTGGTGATCTTTGCACTCATTTGGTGCCTTGGCCTGCTCGGCTTGGGGCTTATTCATTTCAGCTTGTAGAGAGTATTGGGTTCGATTCCCCCCGGCTGGAGGTACTGCTAGAAAGTTGTACCAATGATGGCCTCAATTTTTTGAACGTCTTTCGTATTCTGCGTTAAATTTCTGGAGTGTCCTTGTTATTTGAATTGATTTATTATTCATAGTCAATTTCTTTTTGTATGACTTAGGAGTCTTCTGAGGATAATATGGGGAGCCAACGTGAAGTCCCAACTCTAGCTGAGACCGAGGTACATTACTAATTCTTCTTACTTGTCTTTTTTTTAAATTTATTGCTTAAAACTCTTTTAAAGGTGGAAAATAACCCTCTCTTCATTTCTTCTACTCTAGGTATATTCAGATGCTTCTGAGATGTCCGCGACCTCCCCCATTTCAGTTATCAATGTTTCCGACCTCTCGGATTCATTTGATCAGCCTTATTGTATCTGTGATGTAGCCAACCTTGTAGTTGGAGATAGTGGACCTTTCGAGGTCCACTCTCCACAGTACATGCCTACTTCTCCCGTGTACATGCCTACCTCCCCAGTGTATGAGCCTACGTCCCCGGCCTACATGCCCACTTCCCCTCTACAGGGCTCACCGCCTATGTCTCCACCCTCTCCTTCCTCGCCTATCAGAGTGAGAAGGCCTGCCCATGTGGTGTTTGCTTTACCGGCAATTCTGCCGTGCCCGGTTCAGCAAACCAGGCGGTTTTGGAGGAGGCGCCGTCACTGGAATTGTAGACAGTCTAAGGAGTACTATAGTCGAGCATCACGTAGATAGTTCCCCCAAGCGCAGATGACGATTGACTTGTTACAAAAGAGATGACAGTATGAAGATATATTGTTACTTTCTTTTACATACTTGTTTTCTTTGCATGACTTCCTTTGATTGTGATTCCTCTCTTAATTCGCACACCTCTTGGCAGGTTACTCAAACACAAGATGTGTTGGCAAAACCATCTTGTCCGATAGACTTGAAGAGTGCTATAGAAGGGGAATTGTAGCATTGAAAACAACACAAGGTGGACTCTATAGCCGTCACCAACAACCTCAGGATCAAACCCTGGAAAAAGTCTCGAATGTTGGTGCCCCTGTGCAGGATGATCCCAATGGCCAAGGTTAGACCAGTGGGCGAAATGGGGGTACAGCATTTGGAGCGGGAGTTTGTTAAGGGATATAGAGATGGGGACCGCGTCATGTACATTTCCATGTACAACAATGAAGAGCAGACGAAGGATGTTACGGAAGATATCATGGCTGGTTGGGGCCCTTTATGGAGGGCCGCGAGTGATCATTTTGATGATGAGATCCGTGGAGACGAGGAGTGGATGCAATTCTCGCACAAGATGTTTTTTGTCTGGGAAGGTAATCATCGCCTCTCCGCATGGCTCCAGCATATAAACATGCATCATGCGGACGACCCATCATGGCACATCTCTGTGCATTGCATTGTAGTTGACCCCCGCGGCCATGTAGGCAATCTGCTTCACGCCATGCACGACATCAACTGGTACGTTTATAAGTATTGAATATTTGTTCTCCATATTGAAGTTTGTTCCGATTATATTTTATTCTTCTTACTTCCTAATTTGATATTCAGGTCGACTGAGAATGACCACTTGACTCCTGAAGAATTTGATGCATGTTTGAAGAACAAGCCACCTAATCCGTCATGGTTTCCCTTGACAACTAAGGTTTTCATCGCATTTTTGTACCGAGTAAGTTTATCTCCCTTCACTCTTTGCAAGTTATAATTCGTTCATTTATGAATTTTCTAAGATTTGTTTATTCTTTTACAACGGGAAATTGCAGTGGCCTTGGATGAAGCAGCTAGGGCCTACCTTGAGAAGACACCGGCGGATGAACAGACTGCATCTGAAGAGGCAAAGGTTAATGCCTTTGTGCAGCACCGAGACTGGTGGGGCTTCAATGCACTAGGCTTGGCTCACCCTACGATCCCCGGCTCCTTGGTATGTACATCATAATCATTCCTTGTCTTTGCGTTCTGCAAAACTTTCTTATTATTTACACTCACATATTGTGGTGACCCGCAGTCTCTTCGGTTCTGGGTGCGCGTCTTCGTTCGTGGTGGCCATCTCCCATCCAAGTTCACTTTTCAAACTAAGAAATCCGATGTCGTATACAACGACCTCCACATTACCGAGAGTGATGCCATTCTCAACTTCACCGATGTGGATTCGCAGCAAATGAATGGGGAGGTACCATGGAGAGGGCCAAGGAAGAAAGCCCATGAGATGATGCAGAGCATTATTTGAAGAGATGTCCAAGCCGGGCGACATAGTCTTTGAGTAGAAGGCAGTAACAGGTAATCTTTCATTAACAGTTTCTGCATTTCCATTCCTCTGATTTTCTCCACAGAGACTCACTTCTTTCTTGTGCTACGTGTTTCAGGTGCCTCCATCAAGGCTTGCCAAAATATTGGTCGTCATATTATAGCTTGTGAGGAGGACGAAGCCACCTTAAAGCAGTTATGATTCTCATTTCCAATTCGTATCCGTGTATGTAAAGGATGAAATGTTACAACTGTAAAGCTCAAAATATATATAATGCTGTAATTACTTTCTTAATCATTCAACATCTCACATTTCTATAGCCATGTTACCTATTCTTGGGAGAGATCCAGATACCATCTCTCAAAGAAACTTTCTCTCATTCCGGCACATCGAAGACATGATTCCCATTGGCCAATAGCAATGACCTCAACTGATCTAACTCAAGGCAACTAAGTTCTCCAAGGGACGCTGTCTCCAACCTCTCGTTATTAATTGGATTTGCAAGTGTCCAAGAACTCCTAAAAACATCCCAGTTGATGTTGAACCGATTAACTTCGTATTCGTCCTTTGGACTCCAATGGCGACCCTCGTACGAAAAGTAATCCGACCTCGCTAGCCAAAGGCATGCGTATTCAGGACTGCTGTCAATCTCACGCTTCCACCTCTTCGACACAGCACGAGCGTTCTTGACGTCTTCAAACGTGATTACCGTCGGAGGAGTCCAACCCTACGTTGCACTACTACCTATATGATCCCACGGGTTAGGCCCATCCGCCATCCGCTTAAGCAAATCCTGTAAAATCGTTTCACAGGCAACGACCTCAAATGAATCGCCCATACCTTCAAACAACTCCCTAGCAAGAACAAGCTTAAGTTCTACATAAATCATTGAGCTTTAAATACAACTTCAAGGACGTCTGCTAAGGTTTATATAGATCGTTGCTTGACACTTAAGCTAGGAATGGTCTTCTCTAAAGACGGAGAATTCTTCGACAAAGACAAGCAGTCTGACTTGGTGTACATCTTGGTTTCAGCTACTCCATTATTGTACACGAACTCTGAAATATTCCACGAACTTTTAAGACCATTTCATTTCGCTGGTTTCGAGTTTTCTTATTCCTTATAATTATCTAGATTATCTATTCAATCTAAACCGCTGTGATTTAAAAACATCATGTAAGAATAGTCGTATCTTCATCCAATAAGGGACCAAATCTAAAGGATTGCATGCATGACGTCATCATGACATCAGCCCTAATTTGTAACTCTGTAAATTAACTTGAGAAATTCTTACGAGAGTTAACCCTGATTTCCACGGTAATATACTCTTTTCCTAAAAAAAGTGTCAAAATCAAGCCTTAATTTAGTAATTTTCCACGGTTATAGGGTCTACTTTGCTTTTGAAAATTTTGCTAATTGTCAATTCTGTGCTCTCCATTCTGTGCTCTCCGCTCTCCGCTCTACGCTCTCTGCTCACGTACGAACTTTCCCCACTTCATATTCTATCAAAAACCAATAACTTATAAATCTACAAAAAAATTCAAAGGACAATATCTCGACTTCATAATCAAATGATATGTAAACTAAAATAAGGTGCACAATTAAAGGAAAAAACTAAATTGCTAATCACACCTACACAAACGTGATTGATAATGTCAATTCTGGCCGTGAAAGAATGTAATATGTAACCAAAACTTTTGCAATTTTCAGTTTAAATGTTTTTTGTTAAAAATGAAATTAAAATGACATGTTAAAGTTCTTTCTTATGAAGAACTAACCAAATTGCGTGCATAACATGACTTTTCATATTTCTTACCTCATTGATTGGAATGGATTGACTCAAACCTTTTACATAAATATGGATCCCTACAAAATGATGATAGTTTGGTTCATTTTTTAAAAATGAACTACAAATTTTTGTAGATGCCCACGTTAAGATTTAAAACTTCTGGCTATTCATAACTTTTACATTACATATCTGAATCTTATAAACAAAACTTGGCATGTACCTAATGACCTAAAAAATTGACATACAAAATCTCAAACCTTCATAATTGTTTTTGGCTCATTAAGACTCTCTCCAAAATAACCTGTCACCATATTTTGGTTGCCTAGGCACTTGAGGGCTAAGAACAAGGTGATCGTAAATCAGATCAAGCTATTCAGTAAAATCACAGCTGAATACCTTGCAAGCCCCAGAAATATAGCAATCTTATGAAATTGTTTGCAAGGCTGTTTGGACTAATGCAACACAATGACATCACTAATTTGGTACTAAATGACTATTCTTAAACCAATCAAACTTAGACATAATGTGCAACTAATAAATACTCAGCAATTTTATGTTTGGCAATCTGCTTGTCTGGGTTAAACTTAATCACATTCATATTCTTTAGGGTGAAGGATTTAGGATTTAGGATTTGAATACCCCAAAACTGCAGGAGATGAAATTTATTGAAGTTCATTGTCTACCGTAGACTACTAGCACCTTGGATGTTGTTTTGCCTAATAATTAATTGAAGTGCAAAAAGTGGTTAGTTAGATCAAACAATAATATCTCCAAGTTGGGCAGTTTTGAATTATGATAAAATATAAGTTAGACATCAATCCAGTATCATAAATGTATAGGATTACTTTCATCAAGTTTGGTGGCTAATTTTACCTTTAATCTTACCCTGGTCGTCTGCATTAGTAACCATAAGCAAATATATATTTGTGTAGCAAATTTTTGTCGTATGTTAGTGGTTTTTTGTATGTAGGCTAGAGATTTTGTGAGTTATGTCATTTGTGAGGGAGATATTCTAGGAAAGTAAATTGAATTTTTGTATTTTCAGCTTCAATTAAGCTTGATTTCATGTGATTTTGGGCCATACTATAATTTAATTTGATTCAATTTTTTCTCGCAAACAAAGTCAAGAATCTTAAAAAAAATTAGACAAATTTGAAGGTAATTATTTTCTGCATGAGCTGCTATAAGCTACGGTGTTTTTTTGTACAGATATTTAAGGATAGGTGAGAAGTAAAGGAACCAACATGTCAAAGTTGAACTTGATCATTGTCATTGAAGCATTCTAATAACATTGTCATAGCATTAAGATAACAGATTCTACGCGAGGTTGATCACATCCTCGAGGGGTAGAATTCATTTTGCGCCGGCGCCATTCAAGAGGTGTATGTTTGTGACGTAGAACGTGAGAAGAGCACCAGCCTGTTGAACAAGATCACAAGCTGTCACCGTTCTGTATTTGAACAAGATCACAAAGCTGTCACCGAGAAGCTGTCCTGTTCAGTAATTTTGTGCAACTTCTGTGGACTCGTCAAATTCAGCAGCTGGAGGATCGATCCTTTAAGTTGCTTTGGTTCAAAGGATTTCGCAGCAGAAATGCAAGTACATGCTGCTATCTTTTTCTGATATTTTTTGGTTTTGCTCTGGTCGATGTTTGCATTTCTGGCATAGCTGATCAGTGTAGCTTAATTTTCACATCTCAAGTAGCTATCTTTCAAAACTCAGGAGCAGGAAGCACTGCTTGTTCGACCTTGGAAGCAGGAAAGGGTTCCGCTTTTTTTCAGTACAAGTAGAAAGCCACATCCGTAGTATTGATTTCACCTTTGGCAAGGATATGCCAGTTCAAAGAGTATGGGTCCCTTTAATAAATGAACATTTAATTTGCAATTGGTCCGTACCTAGAATGGTGCCCGCGCCATTCACTATGAAATTTAAATATATTTTCTTGAATGCCATACATAGTGACTGTTGTTGGATAAAAATTGTTGTAGTTTAATCTTGTATTCATTTGTATGGAATAAAGATTTGCAATAGTGCATATTTCAAAATTATTCTACACAACAAGGATAAATGAGAGATATTGAGAGTTATTTCATTTTTGACAATTTTTTTGATTGTCATTTATAGACCCTATAGTCTGCATTTGTTCGCAACCTGCCTACATTTCTACCTAAGCACCCTAAATGATGCACACTAAAAAGTTGTTTTCAATGAACATCATATTCAGTTAATGCAAACCGTCAAAGCACGTGTAATTATTTGTCATCAGTGGCATCTATTGAAAGAAGTAATTGCACAATCAATGGATTGTAATTTGGTTGGAATTGATGCCGCTATTGTACTTAGAGTGCTCAAGTATGATCAACAAAAGATCATTGACACATGTAACATCAATGCAGTATAATGAGGTAGAGGTGTAGAAAACCAAACAAACCTTTAAACCAACCAATATGCTTGACGGCTAAGTCTCAAAATCTAAATCAACCAATAGGCTTGAAGCCTTGACGGCTAGGTCCCAAAATTTGCCGAAAGTCCATTGATGGTAAAGTGAGCGGTTTTGCATTAACTATTAGTCAATTTAGGCCACCAATGTAGATTGGAAAGTGGTTGTTGGTGAATGAAATGACGGTTCCAAAAGTGCATAATTAATTTCTACAATGTTCAAAAAATAGCGCACGATGTCAATTGATAATTTGTATCTAGGACTACTTGCTACTTGTGCATGGTTTAAGGTTTAGGTGAGTTCTTCCGAGATAGTGTTTTCTGAGTGCGTAATACAGGTTGCCCCTAGGCTTGTTTGATTACATGTTGTCAGTAAAAAAGGACACCTTGGCAAGTGCCTAAAGTAAATATTCATTAGGAGTTATGAAAATCATCCATTCTGATGTTCATTGCAAAATAAAATTTAGAATATGACATAAGTTACGTACATAAATATTGATCGTACAATAATACATCATCCGATGTATACATTGATTTTAGGGAATGATTGTATATTGGTAAGACTGTTAACTTTTTGAAAGCAGACCGTAGAGAGGGAGTTCAGAAATGTCATTCCCAGCCTTTGGGCATATACACAATGCAGGCCTCCACAAGGAGCTGTTGAAAAACGCCAGGGTACTCCTGAAGATGCCAGAGGCACCGCGACCTACTTCTCTTTGGGCATGGTCAGGAGCCAATGGACCTTATCAAAGTGATTATTGGACTGAGGAAGTGGAGTGATAAGCAGACTGAACTTGGATCAAACTGCAAGTTGACTGGATTTCGGGTGGGCTGTCTTGATTTTTGGGGAGTTTGTTTAACTTTTTTTAGTGCAAAGTAGTGTCGCTGAGCTAAATCAGCTACAAAACTTGATGCACATTGTATAACTTCCGGCTTGTGTCTTGAAACAATCTTGATTCTAATTGCTATCCAGGAGCTCATGTAGAAGTGATGAAGTTTCATATTAAAAAAACAAACATATACGCAGTCATTATTTTCGTAATCAGCAGCATGAAATTGTTGGTTGCAAAGCTTTCAGTTGTTTGCGAAGAGTCTTTGGCTTGCTGGTTGAAACAGCGGAGGAGGTGACATAGGAGGATTACAATTCGTTTGTGATAGGATGGCGCCGGCGCCGTTCCCTATGACAGATATATATGTTCGTCCGTAGTGATCGTTGTTGGATCAGAGCTGGTGTATTTCATCCTTGTATGTATATGTATATGTATATATATATATATATATATATATATATATATATATATATATATATATATATATATATATATTCAATGTATTCCTCCTACAATGATGAATGAGAGTTATTAAGAGCATTATTTCATTTCTGACAAGTTTTTTGTCTTTATCATCTTCTGGACCACATGGTCTACATTTGTATACAACTCCCTATGTTTCTACCCATGCACCCTAAACAACGCACTCCAAAAAGTAGTCCTTTAGAAAAGTGAACAAGTCTTCAAACCGAGGTGTAGGCTTGAGGGCTCGATTCCAAAGACAGCCTAGTTTGATTTGTAAAAATTTGCAAGAAGTGCATTGATAGTAAAGTGAGCATTTTTGCATTGATTGTTACTTGGTTTAGGCCACCAATGTGGATTTAAAAGTGGTTGTTGGTGAATGAAATGACGGTTCCAAAAGTGCATAATTAATCTCTACAATGTTCAAAATATAGCCCATAATGTCGGCTGATTTTGCAATAAAGAGTGTGTATCTAGAGCTATTTGTGCATGGTTTAAGGTTTAGGTGGGTTCTTCATTGCAAACTTGTGGGTTGAAATTTTGTAGCATTGTAGCTTGTTCTAGTAAAGAAATGGCATAGTTTTGGTGGTGCAATAAGAGTAGTTCAACATCAATTTTGAAGGTGCATGAGGGCAAAGATGGACTTTATAAGTAAAAGGATGAGGGCTTTATAAGTGATGAGGATATAGTGGTAAAGACCCAAGCTCCTTGTCTTCATAGCAAATTTTAGTACAATATAGCTATGGACATGGATAGGAAGACGGCTTGGAGTTTGAGGACGACATGGTACAATTTGAACATGGGGCTCAAATGAGGTATAAAAACTCAATACCTACACTACGTGTAGATTCTAGTGGTGTTATAATTCAGCATGTATAAGGAATAAGTGACAGAGAGAGGAGATCAAGTTTGACAAGTTCACTACCTTTGGTCTACCAAAACTCTTTATAAACTAATTTTAGAGAGGAAGGGGAGAAATGCTCACTTCCATTAGGAGAAAAATGGGGTTCCAAAGGGGTCTTGTAAGACAACATGTGATAGGTGAACCGGCTGCCCAAACATCCCTCTCCATAAAAGTCCATTGGTGCATGTCATTGCCCGTTAACAGCGTCAGAAGCCACAGTGTTGGTAGTGATGGCAGTATTGGCAGTGTTATCAATGTTGATTGGCTGGACCCCTTGCTGGATCAATGGAACTGCATTGCTCTCAACCAAATGGCACCATTAGTGCCACCATTAAAAGTGCACGCTTTGGCTCATTTTTTAACACGTGCAAAATTCAAAGGCCCCTTTGAGACTATAATTTCTCCTATTGTTAAGAGGCCCATAAATGCTATAAAAGCTCCTCAAGCATTCAAGAGGGCACCACAATCCAACTAGGAGGGCTCTGCTTAACCATGCTCATTAGAAGAAGCCACATTACATTTCAAGGTGGCATAAGGTTGAAAGCAACCAGAGTCCCATCAGCAACACGTAGGGTATATAGAAATAGTCATGGTTTGAATGCATTTCTGATCATTTCTGATTTTTGTGGATGGTTATGAATAGGCTTAGGTGGTTCATTCTTGGTGGTTCTTATAGATTTGTGTTAAAGAAATTCTAACTTTCTTTGTCCACAATTATATGTACCAGAAGTAAGCGGTTAAGTATCACTCTATAGATTGGTTATGGCTTACGAGCAACATTTCTCTTCAAATAATTATAACTATTTGAATAGTGGAAATAAAATCACGAAACTTTTTTCATTCAACAAGAACTTTGTGTTTGCAGACATGAAAATTTTCTTAAAAAATTAAATACCATAATATCATATGCTAAAATCCTTAAGTGATTGGTTATGGATGGCCCAACCTTATACAATGATGTGAGGATCCTACAAGCTCTACTCATGCAAACTTAGAGATACACCTCTGGTTTCAAGAGAAATATTATCAACCAGATACTTTGACGTTCACTTTGTACAAACAAGCAGAGTCTGAAGCCATACTTATTAAATTTGGTCAAGCCCATTTATATTGGGGACCACGTTAATCTAATAAAGTGAAAAAATAAACTCAAAATCACAATATTTGAGCGGCCAATATTAACAAGATTGACCATTTTAATGAATATGGCGTTCTGGATTGGTCCATCTCAAGTATCTTAGATTGTTGTTAATCCCTAAAATTCTTGGCCCGTTTATGTTAATTATCACTTCTAGAAAATTGTTTTTAAAATAAAATAAAAAATCCCAAAAAAAATCCAAAAATCCAAAAATCAACTTTTAACCAAGAGATGTTGTATTTCACATTGAATCAAAGGCATGGTGAAATTTTCAGAATTTTTGACCGTACGGATCTCAAGATAATATGAGACAAATTTTTTTATTTTTTTATTTTTTTTTGCCACATGCTCAAACGTATTTGTACACTTTGAAATTCAATAACTGAAGTTGCATGTGCAACCAAAATTGAGAAATTACATACATATGTAGGGCTTCAAGTTGAGATTATGCAAAAAAAAGGGATTGGAAAAAAAAAAAAAAAAAAAACCAAGAACAATTTCAAAGTTTGATCGAGGATGATATGGTCTGATGAAATGTGGTCAGAGTCTGATGAGTTGGCCACAGTCTAATGGGATGGTGGACATGCATGGATGGGTGGTATGTTCATAAGTTGAGATTATTGCAAAAAAAATGAAGCCCAACATGCACTCAAGCACTGTGTCCATAAAAAGCTGCCACATTATTTATTGGCCAGAATTTACAACTTATCAGAACCTACTCACTTGGTTGCAGTCAACTTTGATTATGTCTTGTAATCATAGAAAATAACCAAATGCAATGAAATAAAGTACCTCCAATAGAGTATGATTTATTGAATCTACAGTAAAAAGGGTGTCAAAAAATATTAAAAATTCTAACTGTGGCAGCCTGCCCAAAGTACGACCCACTTTGGGTTTTGTGGAATTTTAGGTGTTAAGAATCACAAGTGACGGCGATGTATGTTAAGCATTGGAATTATCTGAGGTTGGGCTGAAGCCTTCTAGCTCTAGAGCAACCAAAGCAAAATGTCTTTTACTTTAACAGTTGGTTTTATGAATTATGAGAAGGTTTACTATATTTCTCTTTTACTTTTTTGTGTAGAAGGGAATTTCTTTTACTTTAATACTTTTGGCTTAGTGGTATATATATAAAATAGAAAGGTGATGGTTTAGTGATATTGCCAATTTGTTTTTACTTCTTTGTACATGAAATTTGGTTGCTTTCATCTACTAATTGTTTTTTGAATTGTATTAATTTTGTTATTGAGTGCAACTTGTTTTAGAGTTGATAAAGCTAACTGAACATTGAGTGACTGGATTTGAGAGGCTAGATTTGAGTGTGTTGCTTCCTGGGAACAAGATGGAGGACATGCATATGTCAATTGGATTTGGCACTGTCCTTATTGTTGATAATTTACCTTGTGTGCCTTGTACAAAAGACACGCTTCTTGAAGATCATCTTTATAAAGTCTTGAAAAAATTATTTGGTGACTTTGGTGTTATCACTCATATTTGGATGCCAATATTTGGATGCCAATAGACGAATCGACTGGCATGACAAAAGGGCGCGCTTTCATTAAATACAACACTCCTCAAGAGGCAAGACGTGCTCGTAAGGAGATGGATGGCTCCAATTTCAAATCCTTACTAGGATAATAGCTTGACATTTAATGCAAGTGGTAAAAAACTGTTTTGAAGATTAATAATTCGTTAAAAGCTATTAGAACAATATAAAAGCATATGTATTGTAGCAATGACTTTTATATAGTGCTCTTAATATTAAACACCATTGTTACTTTTACAAATCAAATATTGAAGTTTGATTTAAAGTGTTAAACACCTTTCAAATACACATTTGAAAAACAATTCATTGGTATACATTTGAACATAGCTATAAATTTAGAGAAAGAACTATAATCTTTGAAAAAATACAAAATATAAAATACTTGTAGTATATGTCTTTAGCTTGATATAATCAAAAAGTTTACTACATATATGTTTTGAAAACAACTTCCTAAAAAGACACACAAAACTTGTACAAATTTGTAAAATTATAGCTCATAAAATGATACTTTTGAAAACAAACTTGCATATCCCTTGATTGACTTTCATGAAAATAAATTAAAACTAAAATAAACAAATTATTCTTCTATCTATTACATTTACTCTTTGAGCTTAAACCACAAACATTTCTACTATGGAAAACCTCTTTCTTTAAGTTGGTCACTCTTTTGTGCAATTGTGGAAATAAATGATCATTTCTAAAAATAATTTTGAAAATTTATATGGTAGTCTTTACCATCACTAGCAACTTGATTTTTTTTTTGGTATACACCTAATATACTTGATTTAAGTTCCTTATTAAAAGTCTTAAGTCTTGATGTTAATCAAAGAATTACAAGTCCAATTGTACACGCAAAGGCAATAAGAAGATATTTGCAATTGACGTAGGGAATTATCTATACTTGGTTTTTCAATCAGCAAGGTGTAGGTTATGGTCCTCTTTAATGGTGTGTAACATAAGTGAATAGTGATGGAACAAAGAAACACTTATTCACATGGGGTTCGTTTGAAGACAGGAGTATCTCTTCTTGTGCATCATGTTGGGTATCTAGACAACGAGGTTCGCAAACATCCAGTCCTTCATCGCACTGGGCACGCTGGCAGTCCTCGATTACAGAAACATCACAAGTAATGCTAAATCTCTTCCTTGGACAATCGCCTTACTTTGTATCCACAGAGATCTTCACGGCCCAGCAGGGAATTCGACAATCCGGCAAGCAAGGATCGGTGTCAAAGAACCGTCTAATTCCCAGAACTTCACTAATAAGAAAACTTGTCTCATCACCAATGGTACTTGAGACGAACACTATTGCCCTCGGTAACATAAACAAAGAAAGAAACCAACGATGGATATCACAACGAAAAATAACTTAGAAAAAAATTAAAAAGTAATCAAAAAAGAAGAAGTTAAAAACTGGAAAACTGAAGGACAACAAATAACATTAGCCATTCTGTCTCGAGGAAAATACTTTTACTCGTGTGTGCACCAGGCACTGGCAGTGAAGGAGTGAGGAGTCGGACATCACACGATTAAGCCTAAGAGACTTAGTTATAAATCTCTTCTTTGTGAATGTAAATCACTCACTAAACAGGTGCTAACAGGTAGTTTCTGTATCGAAGTGATCAACAACTAATTGCTCATAGAACTGACCGTACTGTTGCAATCTCACGCTTCTGTAATATCAGAAGCATTGTAATATGCGATCAAACCGGTGCTGCTGATGGCGGATCCAACAAAATTAATGAATCGCCTGACAGTTTGTTTGAAACCAAACAAAGCACCCTGGTAAGATCTGACCACCCTTGTCGATGATCAGAAAGACCTAGAAACCAAATAGTCCCCGGACGGACACATGTTAGCTTGTTGCAGCTTGGCTATGGAGTGCTATACGGTCAACCGAAGTTGAAAGGGAGTTGATACTGGGATGTCAATCCTTACAGGATCATTTCCATGTGGTTATGGAACTCGGGCGAGGTGCTGGCTTGTTAAGATCAGTCACACCCAGGCCCAGAAACGCTGGTCTTTCAGGAAATTCACCCGGGACATCAGCATCTCCAGACAAAAATGCGACCACCTTGGCCATAGGTGGTCGGGAAGAAGCATCTCCCTGCGAGCAGAGGAGCGCCACTTTGATGAGCAGGAGAGCTTGCTCTTCATCACAACCATCTCTCACTTTCGGATCCACAAGCTCCATCACTCGTCTCTGTTCATATAGAGTCCATGCCTGCACAACAATCATCAGACAGTGCTTTAGTTGATGAGCTGGCAGATCCTCTGAAGGAATCATATATTAGCACATAAATCAATTTAAATTGGACTTCAGGCTGGATAAGCTCCTGCACCCGTCAACTCCACATAGCCTCTGCCATCCCGAATTCCCAAAAGCGGGAACAGAGGGTAGGTGACATTAGGACAGCCCTTGGGATATATATGAATGAGACACAGGGATTTACTCAAAAATCAACGTGAGCTTACCCATAAGAGAAGGTATTGCTCCTGCTCAGGAAGTTTTGAATTCATACTTTCCCGGCCAGATACGAGCTCCAGAGCTATGATCCCAAAGCTAAAGACATCCGCTTTCGCTGTGAGCTGACCATGCAGTGCAAATTCTGGTGCCACATAGCCCCTGCATCCCGAAAAGGACTCAGAAAACATCTCACAGAAGTTTCTGTACCTTTTAAAACTTTCCGAAAAATTCCGCTATTTACAAAACCAAACCGAGAAGAATGTCTCACCTCTTTCCTTCGATACGTGTAAGCACTTTCCGTTCATTGTTTTGGCACATTCTCGCCAGACCAAAATCTGCAATCTTGGGCTCCAGTTTGTTATCCAGCAGAACGTTGTTAGCTTTAATATCTCCATGAGCAAGGCGTTGCGGACCTCTAGAATGGAGAAACGCGAGTCCCTTCGCTAAGCCAAGAGCAATGTTGTACCGGAATGGCCACTCCAATAATATTGCCGTCCCTGGGTCTGTACCAAATGATGAAATTACAGCAAGCTAAGAATGAAGCTACAGACTTGACAACATTCCAACTGACACGAAACATTACTTAGAAGAGTCTGGTGCATAGGTGCAACGCTACCGGTTTAAATCAACAGTTCGGTTTTGAGACTAACCAAACAGTGCTTGAGCAAGACATTTGTTTTCTACATACTCGTAGACGAGCAGCCGGTTGTTGCCACTGATTGCACAGCCACGAAGTTTAACAAGATTCTTGTGTTCAAGAGAACATATTAGTTCAACTTCGTTAAGAAATTCTTGATTGCCCTGCTTGATATTTGATGGAAGCTCCTTCACTGCTACTTCGCTACAATCTCGCAGTGTGCCCTGCCAACAAAAGAGCAACCTGTCAAGGAGGAGCAACGCCATACCATGAAAGGATATTTTGAGTCACAAAGTGATACTAAAAGAATCCGACCAAAAAATAGAATGGCATAATAGATGTACCTTGTAAACTGCACCAAAGGCTCCTTCACCAATTACATTCCCTCTATTGAAGTTCCTCGTTGAAAATTTGAGCTCATCGTAGGTGAAGAGACAGCTTGGATACTCATCAGGATTGAGATCAAATATCTCTGTGAACAAATTTGTTTATCAATCAGACCGATACTTCGGAGGACCAAGTGATACAAAATAACTGCAAATCTAGTCCCAAGCAATGCGCATGTCTTACCTGACGCGTGATCAATACTAGGAGGTACTGGTCTTTTTCTTTTATGCTTGACGAAGCACACCAAAAGGCTTGATAATGTCACCATCGCAACAAATCCAACAACGACCCCTGCAATAATTGCTACGCTGCGATGGTTCGTTTTTTTTGTTGCAACAGAACTTCCTAAATGAGTCACCAATATAAAAATTGTTAGCATTGTAGTATACCATACTTGATGTTGTTTCCAGATTCACAACTAAGTAACAAGATGTAAAATCAGACAGGTTCCCTTTACCTGAATTCAATGGAGTAGACAGAAGATTCGATGAAACAATTCCATATGGATCGTAGCCCGCAAGTCTGATGGTCTTATTTACTATTTGAGACTCTATATATGTAAACTGAGACGCATCCCACTGCTGTATTGATGCTGCAGGATAGAAGAGGACCTTCGCAAAAACCTTCAGCTCCCTACTGTCCTCGTATACAGCTTGGTCTATCCACAAATCTTCGGCAGATACACTCAGTTCGGAAGCCAACTCTCTTCTCAGGTGACCAATTCTTGCCCCTTCAAGCCCATATGTTGAAGACCAACCAAAGAACATGTTACAAATGTAAGGATAGGAGCATTTGCACGTAACTGGATGGGCAACGGAATTCTGGTTACAAATGGACGCACACGACGTTTGTTGTTGCCATGTTTCTGCTTTCAGTGTGGCGCCAGAGTATTGACATATATCAGCTAAAGGAAACGACTGGTTTTGACAAACAGGGTTCCCGCCCAGCCTGCAGAAAAACATCAGAAATATCAAAAATTTAGACTCATGCGCAATACTTCCCATCAACAGGAATATCATAATATATATCTCGAATAGGCCATCAAAAATGTGTATGAAAATACAACTTTGCAACCCGCAACCTCCAAGTAATTGATCAAGGTGCTGTATTTCTTCGTGGCACAGGTTCTTGCATTAAAATGATAACAGAACATTAAGAAAAAATTCCCAGGGCATAAAACTGAAACTAGAAAAAGGAAGGTTAAATTGGACACATAATAAGTGAATTCCGTACTTTGGGTCAATAAATGGGTTTGGTAAATTGGCTACAGCCGAGATGTTGTTGTTGACCAGAAAAACATTCACATGTCCAGAGGCTCGCACATTGCCATCGAGAACTCCAGTGAATTGGTTAAAACTTAGGTTTCTGGGATAAACATGACGATGAACATTAGAACTTTGAAATACAATAGACGATCACAGAAACATGCGAATTCAACCCAGTGGTTCTCATCACATTTCCGCACAATACGCACAGTACATATGTGTAATGCAACCTTAAGCTAATGCATGCAGGCACAAGACATCTTAAGAAATGAAACAGAGCTTTAAATTCATCAATTGAGCTGCCCATAACAGTACTTGGTTTATAAAACGAAATGAACCAACTAGCACAGCAGATCTTCTACCTCAAATTGGGGTTGTACGACATATAAAAACCTGCTCGTAAACTAGAATTTTTTTAAGAAGGCTGCATGTACGATTCACAATAACACCAGAATGAAACTAAAATTAGGAATCTGGTTGTGACGGAAAATACTACTTACAATTTGTTGATCAGTGGAAGCTTCAAAAGAAATTCTGGAAGTGGTCCCCCAAAAGAGTTAGCACTCAAGTCACTGCAGGAGAAATAGAACTTCCAGTATTAGCAATCGATCAAGAGGTCATTTCTCCAGGATACCCAAGAGATCTCCAGAAACCTTCACCAAATGTGCGCAGATATTATGTACAACTAAGTTTTACTTACTTCACATATTACATTTACAAAACCAGCTGAGCATCGACCGGAAGTAGTTGAGAGGATGGGCTTCATTCTTACATTAAACCAATCTCCGTAAGATTGTCGAGTCCGTAATTTTGCCCATTTGACATGGCACATGATAAACACCCATAGAAATGATTCCCCCGAAGAAGCAATGTTGTTAACCTCTGAAGCTGGCCTAGAGATGGGGGTATTTCTCCGCTTAGGTTGTTCTTTTTCAGATCTCTGTATTCTCCACCACAAAAAGATGTTTAGAATTGTAATATCATCGTACAATGCCTTCAACTTTCAGAGTAACTTCAGTAAAAACTCGAAGACCTAATATATAAATACTTGTTGCAGTGCTTCACTTCTACAAAGGTTGATCAAGATACACTATAGCACTGGCAGAACACGGACACTCTCTGTAAAGTACAAAAATATCTTCCACGCAGTAAAGCTGATAAGAATAATTCTCAAGGGAATCATATATATATATATCGACTCACAAGAATATTATATGGCAAATGTATGTACTCACAGGATCATCAATGACGTCAAATTATTTAGTCCGACAGGGAACCCATTTGGTGAGGAGACAGGTATACTGCCAGTGAGATTATTCTTCCCCAATGAGAGCTCAAAGGCATTTGATAGGTAACCTAAAGTGTAAGGAATTTTCCCGGTCAACTGGTTCCTCCTCAGATATCTGACTTGCCAAAAAGCCCCATCAATTTATTCAGCATGTCTTTAAATCAGAACTAAAAAAAATAAAAAATCTTATTGCGAACCATGAACAGATGATATGGGATCAGGAGCGTGGAAAGAGTCTAACAAACATATATATCATCTTAATAGGTACCAGAGATCCCAACTACAAATGAAAGTATAATTCAGAAATGCTTCGGAACAAACAAAAGTAGAAGTTAAAGAACTAAAGGTTCATACGATGGACTCACATATAGCTAGCATTTCTTAGATTTCCCAAGCTCGCTGGTATACTTCCAGAGAAGCTACAATTCGATAAGTCCCTGCAGGAGATACAGAAGCGGATTTGAAAAGCTCAGCTTTGTCCCCAGATATAGGAATTTTTATTCCAAAAACGTTTATCAAATAATCAAAACTAGATAATTATCTTATTCTGTGACCAAGATGTCCAAGTTTGAGGAAAAAAAAGCATATTGCTAGGTCATATCTAATAAACGTCCAGTTCTCTACTAGAACTAGCATGAACTCACTGCAAAGGGCCATTAAAACAACATTAATTGCCCCACACACTAAATGATCTATTCATATCATATGTCAAATACTCACAATGCAGACAATCGACTGAGGTTTCCAATCTCCACAGGAATTGGTCCACTAAGTCCAAGATTGCACCCCAGGTTCCTGCAAAAAAGAACCCTCATGTTACAAGATGTAATCATAATGATGCCATTTAAGAAATTGTAGTAAATGATTACCTGGTTTCAAATCGACCAAGGCGAAGAAGAAAAACAGTCACTGAACTTTAAAATATTTTAGTATTTCCAATCCTGTTAATGTATTATTTCTGATCCACTTTGAGCTACAACTGAATACTAATTTCAAGTTCAAACGCCTTATTCACATAAATACCTACACAACATGGTCAGAAAGAGAATCGCTTATCAAGAGTCCAATTACCAGAAAATCAAAAGAAAACTCACAGATACAGTAGATTCTTAAGATTGCCAATCGATGGAGACAACGCTCCTATAATTCCATATCCGTCCAACCTCCTTCGAGAACGAGCAATACGAGCCACATCAGACCCAGTAAAACGGATCGCAAGTGCACCCACTAGTCATAACCTCAAAATTCAAGATGTATAGACCTAAACAATTATCACAAATCGTCTAATTCAAATACAAGATGCGTAACCAGCCTGACTTGAGATTACATGACCACAGATCTTCCAATTTCTAGGCTAACACAGAGAAGGGTTGCTTCTAGATAAGGAATAGCACGCGTCACAAAACCAAGTGCAGCTAAAAGAATCGCAGGGAGCTCAAGAGAAAGACAATAACAACACCGAACTCCGCAAGCAGTGAAGCAATTGAGTCTTCAACCTTTAGACACGAACAATTTGAGAGAAAACAAAAGACTTTCGATTTCATCTGCAAAGATGGCAGCAAGCTTACAGTGAAACAACAGAGTCTCGGAAGCAGCCCACGCCTATCCACTGATTCCAACATGGGTCAGATCCCCAAGTCCAATTCTCAGCCAGTCCGGGTGTTGCATTCCAACCTTGCCGGATTCCATGTAAAGCGGCCACTGCGACGTTCAAAACTAACCAAAATAAGTACAAAGATCAGTCACGAACCCTCTGAAGACATGGCTCCTGCAGATAGGAGAAGACAATGAACCAGAAACGCTATCGTAATCACCTCCTGCACGACCTCACCATTATGCTGCAACCCCGCAATCTCTCCAACCCTAGACTTCGTTCAGCACTGCTCATACCCCCTGAGCAACTCGCCATTTACCACCACCCTTTCGACAAAGCTATGTAGCAGCAGCCCTAGTTCTAGCAATCAAAAGCATGCCTGCTACTCTGAGATTGTGCCTCCTGTCCCTCAAAAGAATTTCGAACGGAGAGAACTGTAGTCTGTAGATAGTATAGCCCCTAAAATAGCGCAATAATTTCTGAAGTTAAAATATTCTGATTATAACTTTCTAATCTTGGCCCACTACTTCCACTTGCCATGAAGCCGTTGAACTTTGCAGCCGTCGCCCAGTTCTACAGCAAGTTGCGTTATGGAGATGGGCATCGCGAATTGATAACCCTAAAATACACTAGATGCCTACACTAAGCCCGATGAGAAATAAGTTTTAGTCATCGATAGATTTATCGAAATTCTGCTCACAAGAGAAAAAAATCGGAACACTCATCGATCGAGTTCACCCGAAGCGCAACGTTAGCAAGCTAAATGTCCCTGCTCATACCAAACAGGGCAGGAGCCGCTAATCTGCGACACAATGTGGCACAAAGCTAGTTCTCGACTTGCCACACCTCGACGAAGATTTTTTTCAACAGACACCGAGGCTTGACGCTTCACATGCTTCATACCATTCATATTTAGGAACAAAATGCCATTAGATTTAAAGGCCACTAGGAAATGCAACCATGATTCTTCTACTGTGACTGATGGAGCGGGAAGGGAAACAACTGAAGGAACATAGAAAGACTAATTTTCTACTCCCTGCTGCTAGGCACAGAACGTTCCGAATTCATAGTCCCGAGTTTAATAATGCTACTCATTAACTTGAAGGATTGTCTACGGTGTAGAAGACCCGTTCACGGGAAAAGTAGTACATACCATCAGACCACAAAGTAGCAGCGGAAGCCGAAGGTAGATGGGACTCAAAAACACACAAAACAGACAAGGAGATGGTGATCAAGACAAGCATCTGCCGAGTCTCCTTCAGCCTGGTCTGCCAGATCATTGCAACGTCCCCCTGCATCCTTAGTCCTACAATGAATTCTCAAGCTCCATTCCGCATCACCTGCCATACTTGCCTAATCTCACTCATCTTCGATCTCCTCGTTAGCCAGCCGCCCTGTGTCCCTCTCATAGCAATGACCCAAAGATCTCCGCCACCTCAATTCCGATCATGTGCAAATTCGTGCCACTTGGTAGTTCTCATTTTTTGCATTTTCTTTTTCTAGGAGCAGAAACAAGTTACAGTATCATTCAATGCAAAACGACAAGCTTCAAGTCCACTTTAGCATGATAATATTCTCGAGACAGCAATCCTATCAAAATTCCCAGCTGCAAACGATTCTTGTCTCCCACGGTCCTCGATCTTCCCTTCCTACATTTCGTGCCAAATAGAACATCGAGGCCCTGGCCCCCGATATCGAAATTCAAAAACCTGATTCCTTGAGCTTAATAAATATCCCTCGTCATTCCCTGCTCTATCTACAACATTGCCATTCGCCGCAACAACCCGCCGACCACAACAACAAGTACACGAAGCAAACACAGCCGAGAAGTGTCTCGGTCATTCCTCTTCGGAGTCCGACTTCTCCCCCAGCAGCGCATGAACAGAAAAAATAGGTAGAACCGGCCCAGGAAACCCAAAGAAATCGACAACGGCGCGTGGCTCGTAGCTGACTAACTCGGAGCCGAGAAGAAGAAGGCGCGAGATCGGTGGCCGTCAACGGAAAGGAAGGGAACCGACAATCCTGCACGCCCACTGCATACCAACACCACCATTCCTAGCAAGGCTCCCCGCCCTTTCACCGCCCATTCTTCGCCACTCTTGTAGCTCGCTCGTCACCATCATCGCTAAAAAAAGCTGCCCATGTCCGGTGATCAGCTTCCGCGTCCAAATTCTTCAAGTTCTAGAAAACGGTTTCCAGAATCGGACTCCTTCATCATGAGTTATCCAACTTTACGTGATCACTGAGTCCGCGGAATCGTGGTCGAAGACAGCTGCTTCGGGTGGCTCTGTCAGAAGCACAGTAGCCACTTGCAGCAGAACGTTCCACTTCAGTACATGGTCACGTACGTTAACTTACATTGCATGTGAGATGATCGGTTGCTGGGTTTCCGTGCATGAATCTGAGCGCCTCTGAAGATGCGGGGACACTGGGCAGGCGATCTTAAGTCATACAAGTATCGGGTGCATGTGCGCAACCCTGGAAACTGCCAATGCTGGCATCAACGACATGGGCGTAGTCAGCGGGATGCTGCCACTGAGAATACAGGCGGCGCCATTGACTTGTGGAATGGGTAAAGGAAATCTATTTTCGTAGAAGAGCCTGGTGGGTTACGACTTTGAGGTTTATATTATTAGAGTGACTACACTTTTTAAGGACATCACCGGAATAGAGTACCGTACCTTAAATCTCAGATGTCGTATTTTAGGAACTGTGCTCCTCGTTCTCATCCACACATTCAGAACGTAGGAATCTTCAGAGGAAAGTAGGAATGCCAGTGGAATTCCAAAATTAGCGTAATGAAGAGTCAGCGCTCGAGTCCCCTGCAGTATGAAAGTTCACTTCCAGCTGCACCAAGATTGGAGCATTATAGCAGGAACTTAGATTCCAAGTTACTCATGCAAATTCCAGGTGGAGTGTACAAAGTATATCTATTAAATAGAAGTCTTTACAAAGTTTCCTGCCATTCAGAATACAGGTACAACTAGCCCATCAATAACTTGATTTGCATTATTGAAGGGGTAAATGAACCTAAGGCGTTTCTTCCTGGATGTTCTCTTGCATCTTGTGGAATATTAAACTGAAATGCATCTATCTGTAAAACTCGAAGTCCGTATCAGATTTCTTAACATTTGACCGGTAGCCCTTTTCAAAGTCCTTCGGCAAGATCACGTAACGGTTCTTCCGCACTGCATGCATACCAGCTTCCTGGCAGATTGCAGTTATCTGCAAGCCATGGCACCCACTCATGTAAGTATGGGCCACTTCCGGGGAGAGTACTTGATCGTATCCATCACATTAATATCCCACATCCAAATACAAACAACTCAATGCAGGAATGGAGGGAGTGAAGGTCGAGACACGCACCTCAGCAGCGCTGATTTTGTCAGGCCTAGATACATAGTCTTCCAGATCAACTTCCTCACTCAGGTTCATCTTCGCCGTGCATACCTATTCACATTTTCCACATATCCATTCACATTTATGTCGGCGAATAATACTTCTTGCAATACCTCATGCAATACCTCATAGAAAACAAACTCGATCCACATACTAAACTATTTGAAGAGCCCCTAAGAGAAGTCAATGCACTTTGCTCCTAGGTACAATAGCAATCTCCAAAACATGCCACAAAAATATCCTTAACAGCAAAAAAACTGACCCTCACCTGAAAGACGAGACGCTTTTGTCTCCTGTCAGGTAGTGGAAATTCGATTTTTCGATCAAGACGTCCAGGACGCAGCAAAGCGGGGTCAAGAGTATCTGCTCGATTGGTAGCCATAATCACCTTCACATTGACTGTCTGATCGAAACCATCCATCTGTAAGCAGAACACAAAATATGTTATAAAAGAGGCAGAGCCTCTACAAGCGCTGGTAGAAAAAGTCAGAAGATAACCTCTTCCGTACCCCCGGAACACGACCAAATAGGTTTCCCTCATTACAAAAACACTCAGTCCTCAGAAGAAACGGATCTTGTAGCAAGCACTCTGGCATACGTTCGAAAAAAGTACGATCCCTCCAAATTTTACAAATTTAACACAGACAACTCTATGCACCTGATTCAGAAGCTCCATCAAGATACGCTGAACCTCCCTATCTGCTCCTGTTTGAGCATCAAAACGAGCTGTGGCAATAGCATCAATCTCATCAATGAAGATGATAGCTGGAGCATTCTCCTTCGCCAGTCGGAACACGTCACGTACCATACGAGGACCCTGTACAAACATTCCACGGAATGTTCTTAGGCATACATCAACATAGACCTTCAACATCGATATTTCCTAGTAGACACACGTAAACTTTGCGCAAAGCAAAACACATGAGTAGAGATGAGCAATAAATGTGAAATAGCTGTTAATAACCCAAGGATATAACAGTGACCTATATATAACGATCTGCAAAGAATCAGAAGCATCATAACAGCGAGTGAAAATACAATAAGAGAGGCAAAAGAAAAGCCCTACCTCTCCGAGATACTTCTGTACAAACTCAGAACCAACGACACGAATGAACGCTGCGGTAGTGTGATGAGCGACAGCCTTGGCAAGCATGGTCTTTCCCGTCCCAGGAGGTCCATACAGCAACACACCTCGGGGTGGATCAATACCGATTTGCTTATATAGCTCGTGATGTGTTAGTGGAAGTTCCACCGCTTCCCTAATCTCTTGCTTCTGAATATCACAACCACCAATATCCTGCACACAGCAACATACATCACTATTAACAACTTCTGACGATGTACATCTAAGAATTTATGCAAAACATAATAAAACTTCATCCTATACATGCACAACCATGCTCAAATATATCCTCAAATTCTCAAAGCAAAATTACCATTATGAGTGCCCTATCATGACACACGAATTAAATCATTGCGGTAGACTCAGCAACATTATGACGAATAGATTAAAAATATCAAGACGAAATACCGAAATTATCTAGGACGCCTATTGGTAACGCAGCTCGTAACAATTAAAAAGCACATAAACCCTAACCAAGTAGGAATGCCATTAACCGGTTCCCTTCAGATCGCATACCTACTTATAATCAGCTAAGATAGAAAACAGAAACACCATTACAGTGTGTTCGAAGCTATGTTAATTGATTCAAACAAAACGAAACAAAATAAAATAATTTCTTATGTCACACTTATTGTATTTTTATCCATGAGGCTTGTAGCAATAGATAAGGTGCTTGCTGGAAAACACTCTAAATTAGACATCGCAGAAAAAACCAAACTGTAATTGCAATCTGCAGAATCCCTAATTTAACAGATAACACTCCCTGCCGATGCCATGTGCACACACATACAAATAGACACATAGTGTTACAAATCAACAAAAATGGTGTGCAGAAATTACATACATTATACGACACATCGGGCTTCTCAGATTGCGTCAACAGAGAAATACTAGAATCGGCTTCAGGCGGCAACACATCCACCAACGCGTTCGAGTGCCGGTGAAGCGCCACCGACGACGACGGCTTCAGAAGCTCCCGATTGATCGTACTCAAAATCCGCACATAATAGTTCGACCCGGTAGTAGACCCGACGATCCCATTGTTCTGGTCCACCATCTCAATAAACTGTCCGATAACGAGCGGCACGGACTGAATCCGCTTCACCTCCTCCTGCGCCCTCAGAAGCTCCCGCTTAAGATTCTTCTGCTCGTCCTTGATATACTCCTCCTGGATGTCCACAAACTCCAGCTGCCGCTGCAGCAGCTTCTGCCTGGTGTAGAGATCATCCTCGTCGAGCTCGGCCAGCACAGGGTCCGGGAGAAACGACTTCGTGGATAGAACGGGAGCTATTCCCTTGGGCGTCACGGCCGTAACCTCCATCTCGGTCGCCATGGCCGAAGCAATGCACAATACCAAACCCTAAGTCCCTCCCGTCCTTCTTCTCTTCTCTTCACTTCTCCGATGTCGATGCGATTGACGAGGGTTTGCAAAACGCAACGTTCCGTGCAAGGCGAGCTCTCCAAGCCACACATGCCCTTCATGTCTCGATCGATATCTACGTATTTACTTGGTTGATACTCTGTTGATACATCGGTGGTACTTGGTTGACACTAGCGTGTTATCCGTTTAGTACCTGGGTAATACTTAGGAGACCTGTGGAGCGGACAGGACAGTCACGTGGGATTTTAATTGTGAGGAAGAAGGCGAGTGATGAATGAATTAGTAGATGACATGGAGCACCGCTATTTTGGTTTGAGCGATGAAACATTCTGTTCGCTGGTAATGGATTGCTTGATTTCTAAACTCTAAATTTTGTCCGCTTTTAGAGAATACAACCTGTTTTTTTAAAAAAAATTATAATTTGCATTGTAACACTTAAGAGTGCTTAATTGGTGTTGAAGCTAGCTGATTAGTTGTATCGTGGGATATAAAAGCATGGGTGGAAAAATGAACTTTTTCATTATTGGCTATCTTTTCAGTAATTTTTTAAAGCGCTTTTAGAATGATTCAAAACAGCTTATGATATTCAAGGACATGGAATATTTAAAAAATAAAAAAATAAAAAGGAATGCAAATAAGCAAAGTTGAAATATGAGTTTTACTCGTGAAATAGACGTACGTGGTTTTTAAATTATAAACCACTTTATTAAATCAAGTCAAAGTCTATAAATATAAGGTCATATACAAAATGTGACCTACATTGTCATCGATTGCCGAATTATTTTTCTTTTCTAATGGTATTCATTTTAAAATAATTATTTTAAAACAATACTATTATTTAAAATATCATTATTTAAAAAACCATTATTTAAAATATCATTATTTAAAATATCATTATTTAAAATATCATTATTTAAAACAATACCATTATTTAAAACAATACCACTATTTAAAACAATACCATTATTTAAAACAATACCATTATTTAAAATATTGGTTATAATGGTATTTAAGTTATTTTATTTTATTTTTTAATTATTTCTATAATACCATGTATAAAAATAATTATTTTAAAATAAACACCATATCAAAACAATAATTTTTTGAATACAAATACCATCATAATACCTAACGCAAATCTAAAACCTATCAAACATCAGGGCCTTTCCAACCTTCCGTATTCAAATGATTAGCTTGGAAATGGCCACTTAATTAAATCACCTTTTTTCTTTTTCTTATCAAAAATTTAAAATTATCATGTAAATAGAAATACATAATCTTTTTATTTTATTCTTTTACTTTTTCTCCAAAATTAAAAGCAATCGTGTTATATAAATATGTATATGGATAGTTTGTTTTTTCCTCTTTTCATTTTGAAGGGTGGATAATATATTTCTTTTATTGTGTTATAATTTTTTTATTTCTTATGTGTTAGTTATTTTTATTATTTTTTAAATATGTCGTCAACTTCACAATATAAAAGGATGTTAATACAAACAATGATTTGTTTGATATTATCATCACTATTGGTGAGTGTAGTTCATGGAGCCAAAGCTATTTATGGTTTTGGAGATTCTTACATAGATGCTGGAAATGCAAATGTGTCAAACGATCATTTATCATGGACCAAACCATATGGAATGACATGGCCAGGATATCCTAGTGGACGTGCTAGTAATGGCCGGACCCAGTTGGATTATATTGCTGAGAAATTCAATTTACCATCACCCATAGCATTTCAACAATTGAAAAATACAACAGATTTGACACAAGGTGTAAATTTTGCTGTTAGTGGCACTGGAGTTACATATTGCTGGGGTCATCCTACTTTACACACTCAAGTTGATCAATTTGAAGCCCTTATAAAATCTGCAAACATATTAAAAAGTCATCTTAATGAGTCTGTTGCTTTTATCAATATTGGTTTGAATGATCATACAACTTATCATGGTGAACTTCAAGGAATACCAGCATGGATAGATATAATTGTTGATGGCATAATATATAATATTTGGAGGATCAATGACCTTGGCATTAAAAACATCATGGTAACCAATGTACCACCATTGGATTGTGGACCTTGGGCAACATATATCAACAACTTTACAAGTTGTACTAAAAATGAGACGTTGATAATGGAAAATATACAACACAATGCAAAATTAGAGAAGGCTATACAAACTCTACAAAATAATACCCCAATGCATGTAATACTCTTGAATCAAACTCGAGCAATGAACTATCTTCTTTCGAGCAAATCATCGGGATTCATCAACACAACTGTTCCATGTTGTCATGGCTGGGATGAATTGGGCTATTGGCAATGCGGAGTAAATAATGATAATGGTGATCCTATCTATACGCTATGTTCAAATCCAAGTGAAACATTTTGGTGGGATCATGGACATCCATCAGACGCTGGAGCAAAAGCTTTAATAGATTTATATTGGTCCATGATAGGTTTTACTCGATTTGGTAGAAACATAGAATCTTGGATTAGAAGATACAACATATAAATGAAACATTGCTACGTTTTAGATTTGCGTTAGGTATTATGATGATATTTGTATTAAAGAAATTATTGTTTTGATATGGTGTTTATTTTAAAATAATTATGTTTATAAATGGTATTATTAAAATAATTTTAAAAACATTTAAAAAAATAAATTAAAATAAATTAAAATACCATTATAACCAATATTTTAAATAATGGTATTTTAAATAAAGGTATTGTTTTGATTTTTTTAAAATTACGGTATTTTAAATAATGGTATTGTTTTGAATTGTTTTAAATTACGGTATTTTAAATAATGGTATTTTTAAAATTGTTTTAAATAATGGTACTTCAAATGATGGTATTATAATTTAAATACAATTATTTTTATAATGGCAATGTTAAAATAACTTGAAAAACAATACCATTATAACAACAATTAAGAACAAATACCATTATAAGACCCACGAAGCCCTTCCCTGCTAAAAACACCCAGGCGATACTGATACAATACCCTCCTGATACCACTGCGATACTCCGGCGAGACCGAGTCGCTGACGGCGCAACAAACGCGTGGAAACTGAGCGTGGATAGAGAAGTTTTCCGCACTATACCCAGGTAATACTCTGACTATATCCTGTATAGAACCACTTAATACCACCGTAATACCATGTTAATATCCAGGTGGGACTTTGTCGCGGAGAGAGAAGTTAGTGTTTTGTCGAAGATCGCGGGGAGGGAAGAACGAGGGAGGAGGACTCGGAGGAGGAGAGAATCGAGATCCGGCAATGCGGACAGAGCCATGAAGGCGGGGCGGCGGGCGAATTGTAAATGCAAGCAATCCAGTCGCGGACCGTGCGCTCTCAGGGACCCCGCCCTCGCACTCTAAGTCCAAATTTGGAGCCAACGCCAGGCAAGGGAAGGAAGTGGCGCTCGAGTGATTGGCTGGCCTCTGGAGTTCGCCCTCCATGACTGGCGTCGTTTCGGGCCCCGGGCTTTAACTCAGGTGCGCGCACACCAACATCATGCACATCCATCTCCACATGCTGCGGAGAATCTCATATCCGACTTCCGATCTGCGGGTTTCTCGCTAGCGCTTCCAATTTAGGTCGGTTTTCTGATTCTTCTCCGTCTCGGGGGCTCGGTGTGGGAGGACTGGGGGAGGGAAGTGCGAGGAGCGTGTTTTTGTGAGAGGAGTGAATTTTGAGAGTTGCCGTGGAGTGGTTTCGAAGTTTGGTGAATTTCGGGTGAAACCCTAATTGGCGGAGGAGAGGTGAATTGGCGGTGAATTTTGAGCGTTTTTGTTTGCGGGGGTTGGGGTTGGGGATGGTGATGAGGTGTTGAGGTGGTGAGGTTTAGGAGTGGCCTGAGATGGACGGGAGGGGATGGTGTTTGTTAGCGTGGCGGAGCGGGGAGGATTTGGGGAAACCCTAAGCGGGGGTAGGTGGGGCCTGGTGATGATGCGAGAATTGTGAGTTGGTTCTGGAGAATCGTGGTGTGTGCGTGAAGAGTTTGGTGTGAGAGACGAGGTGGAGGGAGTGGTGAGGTGGCGTCCGCTCGGGTTTAGTTGGTTTTTTGGTGTAAGGGGATGTGGTGGGAGCGTTGGCGTGGATTGTGATGATGAGTGATTTGTGGTGGTGTAGGCGTGGGGATTGATGTGGCGGAGTTTGCGTGTGTGCCTTTTGCAGCAATTCTCGGCGGTTTTGGCGTCTGTGTCAAATCTCGAGGCGGAGTTGTTGGTGGATTCAGTTTTTTTTTCTTTGGAATGTAGGCGTTGGGGCTTCTGTTATGGTTGATTGGAGTGGAGATTGGCAGCCTGGGCGTCTCAGGTTGCGACGTTCGTGAACCTAGGTTAGTCTGCTCTGGATTCATTTTTGGCCGTGAAGTTGGACGATTTTGGTTTGCCTTGATTGACGTAGTCAAGCTCGCGTACTTATGGGTGAGCAGCATCACGCGGGACCCCATGCTTCTTCCAACTCATCGAATTCTCTTTTCTCTTACGCATTAAAAACCTATCGACGTCCATTGGAAAGAAACAGCGGTTGACTGGGGCGCTGCTAATCTGGTGCGGGTTTGGATAGCGGGGTTTTTGAGTTAGGATAGATTGGGGACAATTTGAGTGTTTCGTTTGTCCAATTCCTTCCGCTTCTGTTGGATTGGAATGTTCAACGGAAAAGCGTTATCAGATCGCAGAACCAAATCACTGGAATGGGCGCTTAAAGTGTTATTGAGGATGCCTTATGATCTTGCTTCAAATTAGGTTTTCAAACACTACGTGCACTAGTTTTGGAACCCTAGATGCTCCAACCTTTTACAGCACCAATTTACCAACCATGCATAGAGTTTCTTGGTTTTGTGAAATTTTGCATGCGTAAGCATATAATTCAGGGCCAGGAACATCAGAGGTGAATGACGTGGGGTTAGGCTTTGCGTGAAAGGATCAGTAGCGCCATTGTTTACTCTGTCGAATTCAAATTGCTTCACACGTTACTATTTGAGAATCTCGGAGATTGACGGCGTTTATTTATTTTTGGCGAATTCAGGAACAGTGGAGGAAGGCCGTGCTGGATCACCATGAGAGTTGGGCTTTGGTGGGTGAGGAGGGTTTTAGAGGCATGCGTAGGGTGCCGAGGTTAGAAGAACCTTGGATACTGGATTTAGAATCAGGTGGTTCGGCGAGGCTGGTGCAGCCCGCTGGCTGCCTCAAATTATGTTCCGCAACAATGAAGTCTTAAGAGGTGTCGAACATGGATTGGTCAGTACCTTCTTTGCAAACTGTTCCTCTTTTTGGTTTATTGTTGATTCATGTTTGTAGTTTTATGCATATGAAATGTGGAATTTGTATTATTGTATAGCTCATTATTGCAATCTTACGCGCCCGGATCAACTCTACTGTCTAGGATAGGAAGATGTATGAGACATCTTATTGTCCTTGGTCAGTAATGCAATAGTGAGGACCTTCTTTTTAAAGGAGTTATTCTTTTTAACATATTGGATTGAGATCTGCAGGCTGAAGTGGAGCTGCCTGAATATCATCGACTCCATGGAGGTGACGACGCTGCAGGTCCCCCCGACTTCTTTCGAGGCGAAACTTTTAAGTGGGGAGCTGTAACTGATCTCGATGAGTTCTTTCAGCGGGTCTATCAGTACTACTGTGATAAAGGCTTCTGGTGTATATTTACTCAATGGCTGTGTGAGCTTGTCTCACTGGGGTTCACTATCGGCTTCTCTGGTTTCCTAGTATTATTTGTAAATTGGCCGGGGCTACTCAATGCCAAGTGTGGAATAGATGCCATTGACGAAGGAAATTTTCACAATTGCGACCTTGTAAAAGAGGCGCTACACGAACATCCTTTAACTCCATTCACTGTCGTCAAGGCTTTCTTCGTTATATATCTCGTCCTTCTCTCTATATACTGGTTATTCTGCTTCCTGCGATTCTTTACTCAGCTCCGCGATACTCTTGAGGTCCGACACTTTATACATAACAGGTGCGTAATGAGCATTATTGAGATGTGCTTGTCAATGTCCTCATTAGTCTCGCTTGGCGATGTTGTTGGCTTCTTTTGCACTCTGTTAGTAGTTTGGGATACATATAACTCTATCACCGGCAATAGCGCAGTTTGTTCTTAGTTCTGCATTCTGTTTAGTTTTTTTGCTTAATGTCAGGGTTTGGATATGCTAACATAAATCGGTTTCCCCTCACAGTCTTGCCGTCTCGGAAAATGAATTGCAAACAATGGCCTGGCCGACACTGGTTGACAAAATTGTACAGTTGCAAGAACATGAACGGCTCTGTATTGTGCGGCAACTTTCAGCTCATGATATAGTTAGCCGTATTATGCGGAAGGAAAACTATCTAATCGGCCTGCTGAATAAGGGAGTATTGGGCCTAGATTTGCCCTGGTGGGTACCTGGGGCGGGACCTATGCTTAACCATGACAAAAAGCGTCTAGTCTTAACGAAGATGGTTGAATGGAGCCTCAACTGGTGCATCCTTCAACATATGTTTGACAGGCAAGTTCCGGTGTCGATGTCGTCACATGTTTCACGTGGTACATGCTTTGGTGATTAAGTATAAAGGGAATTTTCTAACAGCTAAACCTAGTAAAGCAGTATTGTATATGGTGGTTGAAACCCTGATTACTTGCTTTCTGTTTGTGACATCGATGCGCTGGTTGTCCGCACTTTGATGACTTCCAATTTTAACGATTCTATATTCTGGACTGCAGTAACTTTTTGATACATAGAGATTTCACGAGTAGCCCTGCTCGCCTTCGCAAGAGACTTGTGGTGTTGGGGGTTTCTATGTTGCTCCTGGCACCGTTCTATGTGATCTTCATGTTCTTCTACTTCTTACTTCGGAATGCTGAATTATTCTACCACAATCCTGCATCGATGAGTTCAAGGCGGTGGTCGAATTTGGCCAAGTGGAACTTTCGAGAATTCAACGAGGTTGTATCATCTGTGTTTCTTTTTTCATTTCTCAGGTTCCATGTCTATTTGTACTAAGTGTGCCGATGAGCCCAGCGATCAATATGCAATTTATACCAGACGATAGTGACCATGTCTAATTTTGTTATTGGTGTCTGTTCTACTGCAGCTGGAGCATATGTTCAAGCACCGCCTGAATTCAAGCTATAGGCATGCTGTGGAATATGTGAAGCAATTTCCATCCCCTATTACCAGCATGATTGCAAAGCTTGTTTCGTATGTAGCAGGCGCATTTGCAGCTGTCATTCTTTTAATCTCCTTGATCGATGAATCCCTTCTAGAAGGACATGTGAGTGTTCTATTGCTATCTAACTTGATCTTCAGTATGGTTCTATTATTGGAAGAAGCATTAGTATTTTAACTTTGTTACAAATTCGTGTTTTGTTTTGTGTGACTATTTTTGTTCTCGTTCATATAATGGTGCTTTTTGTATTTGCAATTTGACCGGGATGCTGTTAACCTAGTTTAAAATTCTCAAATCAATTATCTGCTACTAAATTTAGATTTATTCAAATGACTTTATGTGTTTGTTTCTGATTGTACAGATTGGAAAACATAATTTGATATGGTATACAGCCTTCTTTGCAACAGTCTTGATGGTGAGTAGGTCTTTGATTACGGAGGACTATCAGGTCTTCGATCCAGTCGGCGTCATGAGACAGATTACGAGCCATACTCATTACATGCCTAAACACTGGCGGGGTGCTGAGAACACAGAGACTGTTCGGTTAGAATTTGAGGGTCTGTTTAAGGTAAAAATCCGTTTCAAACTCGATGTCAAATTTTGGTTTGACTACACCATAAAACAGAACTATCTCAGTTGTTTATGATCACTTTTCAGTCTTTGTTGCTTTGCGTTTTTTAATAGCCAAGGATTTTCCTTGACTCCTAGTACCGCAGCCTCAGTTCTATGTCATGTAGTGGGTTTTTAATTCTTTTTGTAAAATCTATGCTTCCTTCTAGCTAATTTTAATTCGATTGTGTATCGTTTTGTTGCTATGCAGTATAAAGCAGCGTTATTCTTTGAGGAGATTATGTCCATTATTGTTACACCCTTCATTCTTATCTTCGCATTGCCTAAGGTGAAATTTCAGAATCAAATTAGCGGTTATTTACTTTTCTACATTTAATAGTTTTGAATATATGCAGAAATGTGGTACATCGTCTGTTCTCCAGGATAAATTTTGCCTCAGTGCTCTCATTGAGGTTGTGTAACTAACTCTTGGTCGCTTGGCTGGGCAGTGTGTGGAAGATGTGCTGCTGTTTGTACAGGACTTTACGGTTCATATTGAAGGCGTTGGCCATGTCTGCAGGTGAGCACATTAGTTCGATTTATGTTTGCTTGACGTTGTGGCAGACCTTCGGTGCATCTTTTTTGTACGTTCTTTACACATGGTTCAGAACTCGACAGATGTGTTTGAAGTGCATTTAGAATTCAATAGAGAGTTCGACGGATTTTCCTGTGTGTTTTGTGCGACTCAAATAGTAGAGGTTAAGGAAGAGTGAAATTCAAATGCATACGTTTAGCTCTATTGATAGGTCTTCTTGGAGTAATTTATTTTCTCACATGGCAAGTTGTCAATTGTTTCTAGCTTGAGTGTCTTCGACTTTGAGCATCATGGAAACTCCAAGTATGGATCTCCGTTTAATACAAGTAAAGACCGACGCAGTTCACAAGGCAAAATGGAAAAATCTTTCATAAGGTAAATGCTTTTACCATCTTTTAACAATTTTATTTGAATAGAAAGCGAACTTTGTTATCTAGTCACTCGTGTTTGTTTAAAATCTGATTCAAATAGGCTCGTAAAGATATTTAGGGTTCAACTGCAATTTGAAGATAATGAGCTTCAACTGATGAGTCTCTACTGGACACAGAACTGACATGTCGACTTTTTTCTCTATGAAAATACGTCAAACTACCGTTGCTTCGATATCAATCACTTGAAACGTTATTGTTTCTAACTTCTTTCTTTTTGGTTTTTCACAGCTTCAAAACCAACTATCCGAATTGGGAACCGGATGGAAACGGCAAACAGTTCATGTCTGTGCTCGCAGACTTCCGTCTACGAAACGAAGAGAATGAACTTGCAATGGGTCAGCTGTTTTCGTCTGTTCGTCTACCACAACCGCCTAATCAACTGAGACCTTGGGGGGCGCCAATGCCTGGGAATTCTCTTTACACCCGCTCTTTTAACTCAACTGTACGAGATAGATTTGCTACCAACATTCCTTTCGCCCGCCCTTCTTCTGTAAATGGTGCAAGTTCCGACCTCCAACGGTCGATTACTGAAAATTCCGATCAGATTTATTGGCTGGACAAGTTTTACACAGCGTCACAATCACCGCGAAATTTGGAGGCTGGGCTATCGCCTGATGGAAGACTTAGTGAAGGTGGGGGAACTGTAATCGATGGTTTCGGTTCTAGATACGGTGGTATTGATGAAAGTTTACCAAAAGTAGGTGATGATATAGAGAGATTGAACAGGGTAGGGATGAACTTGCAAGCTTCCACTCGAGGAATTCCTGGGAACCAGGGATTTGGTCAAGGAGCAGGCGAGAGTAGGTGGTGGGCTCGTAAAGGGCCTGGTTCAACAGGTGCACCTGGAGAAAGCTCATTTGAGCCTCCATCGTTTGCTAGAGGTCATATAGCTGAAAGTCAGGATGATTTCTATGAAAGCGAAGAGGATCACGAGCGGGAATGGTCTTCTCAGCGACATACAAGGGGGACATTTGGGAGCAGCCAAATTTCTGAGGATGAAAGTCCAACATTGGAATTTCCATTTGGGGACGTCTACCAAAGACCTCGGGAAGAGCCAGCCTTGAACTCAGGGGTTGGCCCAGTTGCGCCAGACAGCAGCTCAGACTGACAACACCCTGTTGCACGTACGCCTTGAACTCTCCAAAGACATTCTAGTAGGTATAAACTGAACTCTATATTACTCTCTATTTGTCACTTTTCAGAAGTGGAACTTGAGGATTCTAAATGGGTTTTTTCTTGGAGTTATTTCAGATCACAGTATTTGAAAAATGTAGTAATGTTAACAAGTGTTTTTTTAATGCCTTGCAGAGCTTGACGCAGCCAGGACGTCTCCGTTGTAAAGAATAATCATTGCTACGTCACCAGATCTTTAAGCTGGTGAAAATTTGTGTTAACTCACAGAATTTTCTTTCGGGCAGAATTGAACCATTCTTTTTCTATGCAGGATCTATTTAGTCGAGAGCTGTTAGCAGACGATATCAATGTAGACTCATCTGCTTAGTACGCCGCTGTGTATCCGGCTGTACACACAGGTGAAAAAAAGGCTCAGGGTACTCTTTAGTACATAAGGCTATGTTGAGGAAGAGCAGGCTTCATCGGCATTTGTCTCTAACACGGGGTTGATCATTTCAGCCATTCAAGCATCCACGTGGCTTTGCTATACAGTCATTTCTTTTGTATTCCAGGTTTGTTAATATATTTTCAAGGTCTTGTACAAATCATTATTCGTAGTTCATTTTTTGGTGCCCGACGAGTCCAACGACCATCTTCCTCTTGGTACCTCAGATTCATTCTGTACGGTACTTCTCTCCCAGAGTCTTCATATGTCTTTCCTCTCCTTCGTTTCCACGTCATGGGTTGGTTAAGGTAGTACTAGTACATGCTCAATGTGCATAGCAGAAAGTCCTTGCAGTCTCTGTAGCATGGCTAGGGTTGTCATCACCAGTAATGATTATAAGTAACAACAATTAGGACTCTGGAGGACCTTGAACATTTGTTTCCTCAAAGGTAAACAAGTAAGCTACACTTACCTGTTTCAACGTTCCAAACAGCTCTTCTAGGAGTCGATAGAAATCCTGAGCGGAGCTTCTTTGGGAGATGACAACTTGAGTCGAAAGACCATATCAGTATCTATGGTCTAGGCATGTGTGTCATGGCTCAGTACGTGTATTGAGTTGTGCTACTTCTAGCAGTAGTAAGCTGTATAGGAGATCGGCTATCAGCGAGGCTCTAATTCTAGGGGTCTTTGACGGTATGGGAGCTTGGAAATTTTTAAGATGTGGATTTGAATAGGTTTGCAGATGCTATCTACAAGACTAACATTGAGTGCAACCAGGGATTGCACTTGAGCTAACTTGTGTATGTTTTGAACATGGTTCTTAACCTCGAAGATATTATGGGTTGTTCTGGTAGAAGAACCCAAGCATTTCCTTAACCTGTAGGCATTATAACCATGAGAGAGGAAATGAGATATACTTTGCCAGTTCTTGGGTTGATGAAAGTGTTGGAAGGATAATGCAATGTCCATGTCTAACATGGGAATGCTACTGCAGGTGCTAATACTCATAGTGGTACATATATTGTAGTTTGCAAGGATTAGGGTTAGATAATTTGATATAATATGATGAACTATATAAGATACTTATATCCAGAAAAAGCAGAATGGCAAAACAACCTTAAAAATAATTTAACAACCAAGTAGTCTATGGAGGTTCTTTAGTGCCTACGTCGCCACTTAAAAAATAATTTAACAACCAAGGAGTCTATGGAGGTTAGCTCTTTAGTGCCTACGTCACCAAATTGTGATCACTTGGTCTGCGATAAATGCAAATAATATAAAATTTGTAAAGAATTGGATTTTGAATTTTGATGAGCAAGTGTTAAAGAATTTTAACATACATTTTTTAGGAAAACAAAATTTTAATTTGGATTTGTGCAATTATGAACATAACTATAAACAAAATGTTGTAGTAAAAATTCTATAAATACTTGAAAATTCTTACAAACACAATACATGCCCTATGTAGTATTTCTTATGTTTGTAAGTTTGTTATCTTGTTTTATTTTATTGGATTTTTTTCTTCTTCATCTTCAATAAGTTTAACGTAGAAATTCCTTTCACTTTTTAAGGTAGGAAGTTTTGTTTCAAATTGTATATTGACAAGTCACTCACTTAGAAAATTCAAAACAATTATCTTAGTCCATTTTTCACTTTTTAACGTAGGAAGTTTTGTTTCAAATTGTATATTGACAAGTCACTCACTTAGAAAATTCAAAACAATTATCTTAGTCCATTTTTCACTTTTTAACGAAGGAAGTTTTGTTTCAAATTGTATATTGACAAGTCACTCACTTAGAAAATTCAAAACAATTATCTTAGTCCATTTTTCACTTTTTAACGTAGGAAGTTTTGTTTCAAATTGTATATTGACAAGTCACTCACTTAGAAAATTCAAAACAATTATCTTAGTCCATTTTTGACATGTAAGATTACAATAAACATGTTGACATACCACGTTGTTGAACCTTGTCGCTTTGATTTTTGAAAAATTATTCCATACTTTATTCAACTTTTAAGTCACATACCTTCCAAAATCTCATTTTTAAATATATATTATACAATTCAAAGACATACTATAATCTTCCAATCCAAGGCACTAAGGTTTAACCGACAACTCTTTCATTAAGATATGCTTACATGTATTAGCTCAAATATTCCAAAGTACATCACTAATTTCAATACATAAAATTTTAAGAAAAAAATCATCCAAAAAAATGCAATTTCTCTGGAACCACTCTAGCCACCAAAGAAGGAAATCACTTCAAACATACACTAGCACACTCCATTGCACAACTTGTGCTCAGATCCACTTTTATTATAAGTCTCATATTCTTCTGGAATTATGTAAACAAACGAACTTAGAAGTTTAATCTAAGACCCAATCGATCCAAATGGTGCAGAACCACCATTAGAGCAACAGACCTCTTCCCACATGCCAAACAACATTAAAAAACTACCTCCTCTTCCAGAACATATGTACCACTGATAAAAGAACAATTCTCTCGATATGTTTAAAAATGATTGTCCTCTTTATATATGTATTTTTTTTTTTGAGAATCAATTCTCTTTTCGATGCCGCACAATCGGCAGCCAGCTTTCAAGTGGATGATTGCCAAGTTAGGCAGAGCTTTAGACTGCTTCTCTTAGGCAGCACCTTGACGTCGCCTCTTGAATGTCTCCATGATGTTCACGATCTGCTTCTCGAAGGCATCCACTTTGTCAATGTTGAATTCTTTTGGCACACGATCTTGCGGGACTCGGAGATAAGGGATCATGCGATGCAAGACGTCTTTGTAGTGCTTCAACTTCTGAAGTTGTTCGGCTGGCATGGGCTGCACATAAAAGACAATAACCCAGCTTGTGAGAAGGTTCCAGATGTTCGGAGGTGATGTGATAGATTGGTATTGTATCTCATGCCTCATATCTGATCAGGTTTGTTGAAGTGAAGTCGTGGGATGTCCATAGAAAACCTAAAATAGATGAGCTACAAACCTGATTACTTCGGGCTGTCAACATTCCATAGAGCTCGATCATGTCCTCGAGGTAAGCATTTCTCAGGCCTTGAAGCTGCAGGAACGTAAAAAAGAACAACACCAACATCATTGCCAAGATTAACATCTTCATCACCTATATTTCAATCATCAACATCACCTACCTACAAACCGATGCTTGGGTGGAGTCCTAGCCTTATTTGAACATTGAAACATACCTTGGTCCAGACTTGTTTCTTTTCGTCTTCAGGGTTTCGTGCCACGCTCAGTCCAAGGAATCCTGGTTCTGAAATTGTCACAAACCACATAATCAGCAATCTACCGACAAACTAAAGCAGGGTGACAACACCGACGACCGCTAATGTTTCCGATCATTTGCATAATTCTAAACATTATTCCTCACACGGAAAATTCCTCATCAACCCGATTTGGATTGACGCCAAATCTCAGATATGCCAAGAACTCAAAAGCGAGCAGCGCACCCTCCAGCACCTTCAATTCTACACGATGTAATTAAGCATAATTCTCACATCAGAAAGTAATAACATCACATATGTCGATCTACCTATTAAATTGAAAGCTAAGAGTAAATAACAAAACCACCCCCACATCGAACCTCCTTAGAATTATTTTTTTTAAAATAACAAAAATCATCCTTCAAATCGTTTAGGTTTCCATTCCACAACATCTCATCAGCCCCACTCCAAACACGGCACCAAAACCAATCGAACTTTTTTCATCTCCCAGATTCCCCACATGCTCAAACCACACCTACTGTACACAAACCCCAGCTCCAACAAGAACTCCAACAAACCCCCACACACAATCCACACAACCAACAAAACCAACACATCACAATACCAACACATCATATAAACAACCCAAATCCACCCATGGCAACACAAACCGACACAAACGAAAGCCAGAAAAAAAACACAAACCAAAGCCACAAAAACAACGCCCAGCACTTACTTTGATCGTAATTCATTGTGTGGCAAAACCGATACACAAAGCCAATGCAAACCTGTCGATGAACCAAGGCGGACGGACACAAACTTGCTGAGTCCCACAGGTGATGGACAAGAGTGACAAAATGAGAGCCGAGTCCAGGAATTCTCGCTTTCAAGGTCGAGTCGAGTCGGCCTGTTCTGGTCGTGGAACGTGTCTGTGACCTCCGCCTGCTTCTCTACAGTTACCGTGTACAGACATTTTCTGGGGGGCCCATTACCGTGTCTGTACTTCCCGATTTGGGAAAGCGCGTTACTTGCACTGATTTCTGGGGTTCGCTGATTGGACTCTGGGCGGGAGTGATCTCAAAACTGGCTAAATTTAGCTGTGTTTCTACCCAAAAAAACGGGGCTGCTAAACATATAAAGGCAAAAAGTGTTTTTTAAAAAAAAAATGTTAGAACTCGGGAGCACCGACATGCAACTCTTGGGTGTCTTAGACTGAAGTTGAGTAGAACAGCAAGTTAGTCACAGTTAATCCTAATGTCTCACCGCCCAAGGGGCTTTGGAGTTCACGCCCTTGAGAGAGCAGCCCGAGGAAGGCCACACACTTTCTTGGGTAAGCTGTATGACAAGGTTGCGGGAGTAAAGAGGAATTGATATGAGGATGTTGGAGTATTTGAAAATAAGAACGTATGGGTGGAAAATATGTAAAATGGCACATAAAAGAATTATGAAGGTTCAACACTCTACATGACCTCGGATCATAAATTACAAATTCTATGTACAACTCTAAATCATATCTAAACTTATTGGTAAAACTCTTTTTTTAAATGAAATTAGAGAAGTCAGGGAAGTATTAAAGAAAGAAGCTGAGTGAAAGAGTAGCCACTGCTCTTTAATGAATATTGTGTATGATTGGTTATTGGCTACTCTAAGCCTTCAGACTTGAAAATTCATAGAAAATTGTAGAAATGGTCCAAAAATGTTGTTTTTGGAGGCAATGCCTTTGCAATAGCTTTGTAGAACAACTCAAAATTATAAATTTTATCTATCACAAGTCTAAGTATGCAAACAAACTTAGTCGGGAATTGATACCACTAACGTAGAGGCGATCAGGTCCCCATAACGGATCAATAACTTCTTTAATTTTGACAAGTTTTCAAATTTAAAATCTTGTGAGATTTCGACGAAAGTATCAAGCATGATTGGTAAAAGGGAATCATATGGGAATATTTTGGTAGTAGTACAGTGATCAAGTTTTGGTGTCAGTTTTAGATGAGCCTACATATTGGTTATATGTATTACACAAAAAATGGCATTAAATTCATAGTAAATTAAATATTGAAGTAAACATGAAATTCAAAGATGTATTGCTTCTTAAACCTATTTCCCCTTCAACGAAAAATCTCCCTCGACTTATATACCTTCAATATTAGTGGGCAATCTCTTAAATGGTGAGTTTTAGGTGTCTCAACATTACCTTATATTCATATTCTGTTTCCACACGTTTTCTCGAGGACCTGCCACTTGGGTTTCAAGTTCCAGAACCTGATTTACGATAATACCGTTTCCAGCTCCTCAGTAGACAGCTTCAGCCTGCAGCAAGAAAACCGGCCGGTTGATCTGGTGATTGGATGAATGGCCCCGATTGATCCAGGGGATGTAGCTCAAATGGTAGAGCGCTCGATTCGCATTCGAGAGGCAAGGGGATCGATGCCCCTCTTCTCCAGATAAGGGTTGTATCTTTTTCCATATTTTGTAACCCACCACCACGTCAGAAGCATAGACCTGTTTACATTTTGCAACTGCAATTGGAATTCTACTTGGAGTGATCAACCTGTGAATACTTCTATGCCCCTGTCAATTGCAACGGATGAATTTATTTAATAATCACCTCGAGGATAGAGTAATGGACTTGTGTTGAACTCTCATTAGCTAATTTTTGCTTGTACCACATGGCAAGACCTGTTTGACTTTCTAATTTGAGAACATGAATTTAATACTATTTGAGAAGACGAAAATGTCCTAGTTCAATATACAATTACTTCATTAAGCACATGATACACACATGAAGGATGGAATGACGGCAAAACTAGTTTCCCTTGAGTTTAGAGACCACCAAGCTCTTACACACCGAATTTAGTGAAACCACCAAGTTCTTCCATGCCTCCCAACTATTTGAAGTAAAAAAAATTTATACAATAATGCAAAACTCACGGTATCTTTTTAAAACACAAGGTGACTTTAAGGATAACTCTTGTATCTAAATGATTTTTTTTGAAACAAACTCTTATCCCTGAAAATGTAAATCTCCTTAATTACATGGTTTTTAGCCAGTTCTGAATACTCCATCCTTACTAAATGAAGATGACCTTTGGGCCACTTTCAACGCTGCTTGGACACGAGACGGGTATCTTCTGCAGAATTCTGGGCGGAAGTTTGATGATCAAAATTGGTTATTCGCAAGTTCGAAACAGTTGAACACTCTAAATGACGCGACCTGATTGATCTGACTTGTTAAGATCTTTCACCAATTAATTTTACAACAATATCTTATTAAGAAAGTCGCAGTGCAACAAAGAAAAACTTTAAACTACCATCTAAACATGTGTAGTTTCAATTAGACATTGTTACTGTGACTCTAATGCCTTGCTTGCCTGACAAGCTAGTGTTTGATCTATTCTATGACGTAATGAAGAACCTGCACTTAGTCGTGTTAGACTTCTAGAAGCAAGACTGAGAAAACCTGGATTACAACGAATTTGCGACGTCCACAGCTGCAGCTCTGAGCAATGGGGTGGTAGGAAAGGACATAACAACTTTCATGAAGCGCCATTCTAGGTCTGCACTTACAAACCGTCACGGTTTTGTCGATCCGTGATTCCAGAAATGTCTCCAGGGTCGCATCCAAGAACAATATTCATTGGGAATATATTCCTCCAAGAGATCAGGATGAAACGACATCATTCCTATCACCAAAGTGGTGATGTGCTTATCCTCGTCATGTTTAGGTAATTTTCTGGCCGTGTGAGCACAGAAAACATCATGATTTAGTATCTATTGACTTCCACCTTTGACACTCACAATAATTTATGGAATCTTCGATTCTGTGAGCTGGGTGGTGGCCGACTCTAGTGTAGGAATGTAGGAGCGTTGCATTCGGTAACTACGCATGACACAATCAAATGTAGCAGGCGAATGCAGATGTGTTTAGAGAATGCACCGCAACATTGTGAACAGATTGATTATCAGGGTTTTCAGGAACTGCAATGAATTTTGGGCAGTGAATTGCACAACTGAAACTCCCCATCTTTGTTGGTCGATGACATGAAATATCTTCAGCCACGCAATCCAAGGCTAGTACATCGCACTAGATCTCAGATAAATTACACTTTACTGGAAAATGTCTTCAGGTTGCAAATGTACGTAATCCAGGGCCCCCTCACTTCAAACTTGTGGCCAAAAAAACCAATTACATCCAGAGTTTCTACACGTTGTCCAGTGACCAGATAATATGTCCTGGCTACTAAGTTGGCTCACTCCTGTGAGAGTTCAATGGCATCTAGTACGGATCACAAGCAAATGCATAGTAACACCCATCTAAGGAGCCTCGGCGCTCTTACTACTTAAGAAGATGACAATTAGTGCACAACTCTCTGTCACCACATCACGAAGGAAAAGACATATTAAGGAATTTGTAATTGGAGTGATAGGACGAGATTAACAATCTGCAAACATGTAATCTGTTACCTCAGTTGCCATATTTTCCTTAACTTGGAACCATCCTTTGCAAATACATGTTGACCCTGTTTTCATTGTTGTTGCAACTTCGTCAGAAGTGCTTCTTGCTTCTAATGCAGTGCCTCCCAACAACAAGCTTGTCTTCAATTCCATGTTGGTTCTCCCATTGCTGCACCCGTAGCATACGGTCTTCAGCTTCCGCTAAATTTTTCAAAACGAAGTCCATTATTTCCCGAAACGAAGGTCTCCTTGAAGAATCCCCTTGCCAACACGTGCATAGTAGTTCACGCACCCACTCATCCACATGCTCGGGTACCTTTGGCCGTTGCCCTTCTTTGAGGACAACATCGAAATCATGCGAAGGATGACCTTCGAAAGGAAGTTGCAAGTCATCCCATAATTATATACGGCAATGTTTTCAAAAATACATCCGGTCTTTGCTATACCATCTTTTTTCCAGGAGCTTTCAGTATTTGAGGTATCCTAAAGAATCCTGACTCTACTAATCCAGCAAACGTCTGGGATCGCAGTAAGACGTTTTTACAAAGAATTCCTATACTGGAAATCACAGCGCAGCAAAGACATCTCTAAACTACCGCCTAAACATGTGGAGGTATAATAAGATATGCTAATTCCTATGCCTTACTTGCCTGACCAGTATTTCTGCGCTATGGACCTTGGTAGAAGAGGATCTACCGAATGAAGAGCCTGCACTGAGTCGTATAAGACTTCTAGAAGCCATCAAGGCTTCTGGCATCAAAGACTGAGAGGCCCTGGCATACAACGCATTTGCAGCAATTGTAGCCGCAGATCTGATCAATGGGGTAGTAGATGGGGCCATGAGACAGTGCCCGAGAGCCTTAAAAATAGGGCGCAGAATATCAATGTCGAGGGACACACGCGACCCATCGGTTGACTCGTCTTGATAGTCGAACTCCCAGACTGCGTCACGATCATTCTCACGAGGCTGTAGAAAGTTGCTCAAAGACAGCTCTGCACAATTGATGAGAATTGCATAAGAGGATGTTAAGGTATGGAACTACAGACCTCACTAAAATATTACCGGGGCCAGCTTTTTCAGTGAGCCCTGATCTCTATACTCTGCGGCCCTGGTACTGAATGATCAGATTCCCCGTGCAAATGAATACTGGAGGTCAGGAACTGCTGCATTAGGCAGCAATTCATCTTGTTCCAAACAGAATAATTCGCTTGCAAATACAATCTAAAACATCAGATAGTAGGATTGTCTTAACAAGTTCAAGTTTGTAGTGTAGTCTAATTCTACAGTTTTTACAAGCAGATAGAAAATATCCTCCAGATGTTCACAACCTCCTATGTTCACAACCTCCATAGAGCATATAACTAACCAGTAAATAGATTTTAGGATTAAACCAGAGGCGAGAGCTAAGGTCGCAAGGTTACGTAATGACATACCATCAATATCCCATTTTCCAGGTCCTCGAATTGACCTCCTTAGATGTGGTGGATCCGGAGGCTCCTGCTCCACGGTCAGTGCTTGACCAACAGTCAATGCAACTCCTAAAGAGGGGGATGCACTCTCACCCCGCGGCTCAATAGGACTCTGGGAAGGAGGGCTTGGCATTGCCGACTTAGCTATGGTCTCCACTTCATTGCTCCAGCTGCAACCCTTGACTGCCCAGCTGCCATATGAAGAGATGAATTGAGATTATACAGAAAAATATGGCTAAAAGGAGATAATAATAAGTCATGCCTTTGGCTAACATGAGCAAGATCTTCCAGAGAAATTGAGAATACTGCAAACAAACTCAAGGATGTCTAGCATGTGTTCAAATTGAATCGTGTGATGCCAAGATTACTTTCAACGTACCTTCTAGCATAGTGACACAAGTCAAGCTTCGCTCTCGATGGCATTGAAATGATCCGCTTGCAGAACAACTCGAGGGCACCGCCAATAATGACTGCCCTTTGTGAGCTCGTTACTGAGGTTTGAGGTTCCATTGCTGGAGAAATCATTTCGACATGCTGTGGTCATCCGAAACACCTAATCAAGACCAGTGATGATGATAATGCCACTGATAAATAGGGTCATATTTGGAACGAAAGAAGCAATTGTGAAATGATAATGAATCTTGTTGGGTGTGAACGGCTCACAGGTTGGGGTGAACCAATTGTTCGAGGGGGTGAATGGTAAATGCTTGCATGCCCAAGATCAGGGACGTTGATCATCACTGGTTTTCCTCCTCGTGCCTTTGTTTCAGCCCCATACAAAGCTACCAAGACCGCCTCAAAACCTGTCATGAAGGCTTTATCAGCTCATGAACCAGGACAGCGACCAAAAAATGATTTTAAGTGATAAGGAAAAAAAACAAAGAATGTACCGAAGCAGAAATAGAGCTTAGAAGCTTGAAGGCGTTTAACCTCATCACATGTGAAAAGAGTGAGAACGCGCATTTCTGAAGTGGAACGGCAGCGTGCAAAGAAAATACAACTGACCTAAGGTGCTTGTCTATGATTCTTCTATTTAATTCAATACAAACTTTAAGATGGGTCCTGATGGCCGATAGAGTAGCACTACCCCAACACTCTTAATTCAAACAGCTCATTTCGACCAGAGTTACTCTTCTTTTACAGTATCCATACAAATGTCATATTCACCAGCATATATCCTAAGAACTGAAGCGAAAATATTACAGTGAATAGCAGCGCTTAAAACTCTGACAGCTACAAAAACAATCAATCACGCTTAAGCAACCACATTTTCTCAGTCATTTGACATGGGTGTCCAAATGAACCAACTGGGTCAGGGCAATTGACCTATGCCCCAGCTCGGCATGCGTTCCAATTATCGGCATTAAACAAGAAGCATAGAAACAGAAATGAAAAACACTTGCCATTCAACACTTCCAAGCCATAATTTAAATCCTTATGATCAAATAATGGGTCCATCCTAGCTCCAAGTACTTACATGGATATACCTGATAAGGGCTTGTCAAGACAGGTGGTAACGCGACGAAGGTACTCCCCACAGAGAATAGGGACGAAGCGAAGCACTACAAGCTGTAGCCCAGGATCTTGCGTTTGATAAGTGTCAAAAAGCCATTGACAGAGCTGGTCACTTGCCTGTCACAACAACAATCGAACGACACAGAGCCCTAAATTACACCTCTTGTTTGAAATGTCCACAACCACTACCATAAACGAAACCACTGCATTCAGCTCATTTCAAATCCCTGGACAGGAATAATCTTTCATCAATACACAATTCCCCATTCAAAACAGATACCCTGGCAGTAACTAACCTTCCCTGAAGCTGGTTGCAAAATCCGCCTCGAAATATTATCTGCTACATTCTCATCATCCAACAGATCCTTCGCAGGCCGTTCGGATTCCTGAAACTCAAAGACTATATCCCTATGGCAGACAAACCAAAAAAACCTACCTCCCTCACCATATTTTTTTTAATTTTTTTTTTGAAAAAATGAAAAAAAAAAAAAAAAAAAATGAAAAAAAAAACATCACCTCTTTCGATCAACACAAACAGTTCATGTGAACTCTATGACCTAAAATTGCTTCCAGCCTCCACAAAAATCTCCACAGGACAAACCCCTTCACACAATTACACTCTGCCGGAATACCAAACCATATCCCAAAGGAAGCACAGCTCAATTAGGGTGAAAATTTTGGAAAATATACTGAGAAAGCTAACTTTGAGAACATGTCCAGACACTGAGAAATCAGTTGCGAAATGAAACCAAGAACCATTCAGGAGATTGAGACAAGGCAGGAAATGCGTGCTTGCATGCATGCATACCAGAAGGGCATCATAGGAGTCGAAGTCGCCGAGGACATGGGCGAGTGCTTGGATGCGTTCCAGTGCTTTGGCCATGTCTCCATGCTACTACTGGATTGCGGGGAGCTCGCCCGGCATGGCTTCCGATGGCCTCCAGGCTCCGATCATCGACGCACTTCTGAAGCTGCATCCCACGAGTACGTCCATGCGTGCATGCATGCATGCAGACTCCAGAACGGGGCCCAAAAGCAACGTCAACAGAAAATTTAAAGGAAATCAACAACGCTGTGCTCCATCCACTTCACTCTCGATCGTTACCTATGCGATACCCGTCATGATACTGTTGAGATACCCATGTATATGATTCTGATACTAAGGTGAGACTGGCCTGATATCCTTTGGAGTTAAAGGTTCAATGTAACCAACAAGCGTGGAGGACCGGTTATTGAGGACACCATGCTGTGTGCTTTTCTAGATTGATACCTATGTGAGTAGCTCTGGTGATACGGGTCTAGTGAAACTGTGATAGGAGTAGGATGGTTGCAAACCTTTGTTTGGATGGTTCTCATTGTTGGTGAGGTTAGTGAGAGGCTTCCTACCAATTTGGTCAAAAAAAATGTTAAAGAACAAACACAAGGCAACTTGTAAATTAGCAACTCAAATCTCTTTTTTTACTTACGGATTTCGTGAAGAGCACTACAACAAAACCCGTCATTTTTCATTTGAAAAGTGTCGATTCTCATTCACGAGAATGTGGAAAAGTGCTCTTTTTCTTGTTTCATGTGACCAACTCCACTCAACAATGCGCCTAATCCTCAAAATAGTAAATAAAAAACGACAGGTATTCTACTAGTGAGCAACAGTTAGTAGCATGTAGAGGTGTGGCTTCTTCATTCCTCTAGTGGTGGGGGCGGACTTCCTTGGAACTTTGTTAACAAGCTGCTTCCACAGAGCCTTCCCCCCATAGGCTTGTTTGGTATGAGCTCATTATAATACTTGTAAAAACAACGGCATGCACTATGCAGAGATGAATGTGATATACATGATAATTACAAAGTCATTACAAAGTCCCAGTTCATAACTCAATAATTATTAACCAAGCGAAATCATTTGTCTATGCTACAACAATAAGTTACAATTTTTTCACCAACACATTGCCAAATGTTTGGCATGGTCTTCTCCACACTAACAGACTCTGACAGTCAACTACACCGACGATCAAGTAAATTTGTATTTATATTTCTGGCTTTGGAATTCTTCTTACAGAATTTGTTGTAATCAGATTATCAGACACTTGACAGTACTGTTTATGAGTTAAGAAGAGCCTTTCATTTTTATATTTATATGTAATCAGCCACTTGACAATATTATATCCTTTCAGTTCTAAATCATTAAGAAAACTAAGCACTGAGATACCTACCTCGGTCGATATTGCAAGCAACGTCGACCTTGCTGCACATGACGCGTGGGTCCTCATCGGCTATTTCGCTCCTTACACAGTGCTTGGGATACTTTGTGGGCCACCCGGCTTTTCTACTACATGCCCCAGCTATTTCATTCGTAAATTTCGATTATAATTACTTTTTGGTGATTGTTGCCGATATTTTTCTCGTAGTGCACAGACAGTCAAACGGCTTATTGAGAAAATGAGCCAGTTGATTTGCACCTAACTGTCAGGGCTATGACGTTTGAGAGCATGGGTTTGTCCGTCCTTCGGTGAGCACAACCATCGGCACGCACGAGCTGCAAAGTGACTGTTACTGAAACAGGGACTCTGTCGCATCAATATGTGTGCGATTGCATGCATATTGCATAAGCAGACACCTCAGTTAGTTTGCACGCTCTAGGATAGGATTTGTTGGTTCCATGATAGAATTTGAACTGGTTACGATCCTCGAGTTAAGTCGTGTTACTATCATGAATGTATGTACTATCAGTGACAATATTCATGTCATGTACTTAATTTACAGGTAGGATGCCATGATGTCCTTCACTTAATTTTGAAAATTGTATAATCCGAGTTGAGGGTAAATTACAGATTTTAAGTTTATTCAATTCAGAGTCAGCTCCCGCAACTTCAGCGTTCGGTTGCGTCTATCCCCGGTCTCTCACTGTGATAGTATCTAGAAAGTTCATTGTCACATAGCAGTTCTCAATATGTACGTTACTCAGATGCTCTTGGTGTTCGTGTCCCAGTTTTACATGCAACGTTCCATAATTTCTGCAATCGACTGAGATACTCGAATCATTCTACGAGATTTACCGACTGTCTTACAGACGAAGTAAATTATGCTGAGCGTGTATTCTGCAAGCATTATACAAGTTCATGCAAACAGGTATCAAACGCCGCTGACTACCAAAAGTAACAATGCATTAACAATACCACCAAGAAAATTTCAAACACAGCTTACAATGGACGTTTTCTGAACTCTCAAATTATAAAGTTGGCTGAGCTTACAGAAAGCTTCTAACCATCCAATGTACACAAGCGCCCAGATTCTCATTCTGAACAAAATATCCGACGCTAAATATGCTACATCCAGAGCAGGGGTCTTACAAAAAAACATTCCCCTCCTCAGAAAGTCGAATTGAAAACATTCAACTCTACATGCTATACAAGTCTGTAGTTGTACCAAAAAAGAATAATATTCGCACTCCGCACGTAAGGGTCAATAATACTCAGACTCGATCTGCTTAACGTAGTAAGGATTGGTAACAACATGGCTGTACATATCATCGTACACTGGCCATGGCTGGTGCCCGTAAGATGGCCCATAAGAAGGTCCATAAGCAGGGCCATAAGCAGGCCCATAATCAGGCCCATACGAGGGTCCATATGAAGGTCCATATGAGGGCGTGTGCCGGTTATACGAAGATCGGTACACGGAAGGCTCGCGGTACTCATAAGCCGGCGCTCTATACATCGATGGCTGATACTCCAGCGACGAGGATCGGTACAGCGACGGGGACCGGTACGCGCTCCGCCGGTACTTGGGCGACGAGAAGAAATCCCGCCCATACTGCTCCCCACTCCAAATCTGCGAGTCGCGCTTCACCTTCTTCGCCTTCTTCAACGCCTTAATGGGATCCACGAACCCGTGCACGATCACGCGCTGCGCTTGCTGGTCCACCATCACGCCCTGCACTCCCCGCAGCTCCATCATCTCCTCGTACACCTTCTCCTCACACTTGTTACAACACATGGGCACCAGAAGCTCCAGCACTGGAGACCGCCCCACTCCATACCCCCCAGGGTAGTAAGGCGTGTGGCGAGACCGTCCATACAGAAAGCTATCCATCACGTCCAAAACTTCACTACAAACACAACCTCCTCCTCAAACACCAAACTGCAATTACACTCTCAAACTGATCAACCTCCCCTTCTTAAACCCCGACTAGAATCTAGAATGCATGAGAACTTGGAAACTGCACTGTAAGTCGATTCGGAATGATCTCGAGACGTGCACCCCAAGTGGATATATAGCTCTCAAACACTCACCATAACAAAAAACTTTCGACAAATTACTGTTACAACTTATCTACCTCCCTCCCACACTCAACTGTCATGAATCTAGACTCATCATAGATGCTGAACCTCACGACCACTGTTTTCCCCTGAGACCGGCGGTCAGGGGAACCATTTTACCGATGATACCCAGGTGGGACGGTCCGATTTGCCGGCAATGAAGGCGATTGTGGGCGCCGGGACCACCACTCCGACGGACTTTCAACTTTCGATCCGAACAGGATGGAGGCCCCGGGGATCCTGTAACGTGGCCGGTGCGGATTCGAAAGCGGCAGCTTCGTGACTCACACAACGGGAGCTATGATGCTATCAGACAGGACTGTAGACCAGTTCGTTGGTGATTCACCGGAGCAACACCGATGTTATCGACCTTTCGGGCGGACCTGGGCTGCGAGGGACCGTCACGGCAAAAATCTGGACCAGTTTGCTCCGGATGCCGGTTCGACAATTGGTGGTATTCTGGTTTGTTTTCCACTTGTTTAGTCGCGTTTGGTCGTCGGCGAGCTGTTAGTTGTCAGCAAACTTTGCTTTAAAGTTGATCCCTGGTTAGTGTGGTGTGAACTGATGTCTAATTATGATTGGGCCGTAAACCGGGATTAAATTAAAACAGGTCTGAACAGTTTGGGTAGTTCTGTATGTAATGGAACTGAAGAAGGTGGAGTTACTCTGTGTAGTAGGTTGAACCGGGGATACGGGTATTTAACCCTTAAAGCATTTGGCCATAAATTTTGCCTCAAATCTGCCCTGTTTTAGTCCAAGGTAGAATTATGCAAATTCGAACGTATTTTAAAGAATATAACCGTAGGATCTAGTACCTAACTTGTACATGTATGTATACACAAAATTTTAGATTGTAAATCCTCACCGTTTGGAACATCGTAAGGTTTGAACTTAAGAGAAAAGTTTTTTTTGGTACCTTTCGGAGAGTGAAACAGCCAATTCTTTGAGATCTTGTGGTTGGAGGCTCTTCAGTTTTGGATTCTAAAGTGAGTTGGAAGTATGCTCAAAAAAATTAAAGACAATACAACACACAGAAGCATTGGAAAACCACACTTCCAGTGACAGGAGTCAAATGAAATGCATATACACTATCTCTTTTTCCACACTACAAATGCCTAAGAAGATCATCTATTTTTTGAAATCCGAACGTTGCATACATGCATTTGTATGGAAAAGAAATTGTAGAGGAAAAAAAACCAAAATAGATATGAATTTTACAGTGGTTTAGGAGGAGAAAATGGTCGAGGAAAAATGGGTGAAGTAGGTGATCCAATCACTGTAGATTTGTCTTACAGTTTTTATAAAACTTGGAACTTTTACTTAATATATCTCAAGATCCGTACAGTCAAAATTTACAAAACTCACTAGGCAGACTAACTGGATGGCTCTGAACAAGATCCTACGGTTGGATTTTTCAAAATCAAGTTTAAAAAAAAATTGTGAAACGTTTCAGAAAGGATCATTTGGAAATCAGTGTAGACTGTCATAGATTTGGTACACCACTCCCATTGGCCACAAACCTACCCTAGGTGCCCTGAATTGAATTTTGATCTTTAAACACAAATTATTTCTTAACTACGGGCCGGATGAAAGTGAAATTTGGTCTTGTTAAAAAGATATGACAATTTTCTATGTTGTGTCAAAGTTAGAGCCACATCCGGTAACATTTGACTCATAGGGAGCTTGACTGGACCCTAGATCATACCAAAACTGTTGAGTTGATGCTTTAGGAAATAAAGCGGTAATCGCCTTTGTTATTTCTAGAACCTTAATTCTGTAAAGGTTTTCCATCTCTCTGTGATTTTTCTTTTCCAATTAAGGTAGACAACATGTTTCCGATCTCGCCCCCAATAACGCAGAGCCGACCTATTTCCAACCATAGGCTCGCATTATTTTCAAATTCATTTGTAAATGGCAACATAGTATAAAGTTCACAAGTGTTCAGTTCCAATCGGAGGAAAGTTTGATATTTGGATATCATGTGTTCTTGCACCAGTATTGGAATGTAGTTTTTCAGTTCTTGGAAATAGATCAACCTATGTAGCGAAAATGGGTAAGAGAGAATCTTCACTTTGAAAATTCATAGTAAATTCAATATTGCTCCAAAATTTGTTCAAAAATATATGATCTTCCTCAAATCTATTTCCCTACGCTCCAAAATTACTTGCGTATTTGTTACTTCATCGAAAGTATGCTGAATTGCTTAAGGTGATCGGAAATAGAGCGTCTACCTTAGTAGGTTAGACTAGGAATATGAATATTTAATCCCTAAATGCTCTTGAAAATTTCAAACTCAAACTCCCTATCGATACCTCTTTGTAATGCAAGCTGATTTTTTAATTTTATAATATTTTTTTGCAATTTCAACCGTAGGATCATATAATTAACCCATCAAAAAACTATTTCTCAAATTCTTAGAGTCAAAAACAAAACTAATTACAAGATCATGATGTTTAAACTTCCAAGACAAGTTATTTCCAATCCTTCAAAAAAACTGAAATATTGTCTTCAACGAATTTCAAAAAATACGCTTTAGAATTTTAGAATGGGCAATTGGATATTCTATTTAAAGAATGATTTGAGATTCTTCACAAAAAATTCAAAACATTAACCTTGATTTTGATCTTCAAACCATAAATGTCTAGAATAAGATTTAGAATAGATGGAAAAACCAAACTACTAATTTTGTCCACACAAAAGTAGATATTGTCAATTCCAACAATGAAAATGATGTAATAGGTAACCCCAAAAAAATTCCAAATTTTAATTTTAGAAAATTGCTAAAATTGAGTTCAAAATCAATAGTTGAAGTTATTTTTGATGAAGAATTAACCAAACTGCCTACATAGTATGCAACATTTTACACAACTTTTTGAAGTAAGAAGAGAAAAAATAGGAAAAGTGTAAAAGTTGCCAAATTTTTATGTAATAGTTTTAAGAAAAAAAAATTATTTGATTTTGTATTTTTTGTTTTGTTTCTATACTGCTTCATATAGAGGGAGAACTATAAATCGTCTCCAAATAAATATTTTGGTTTATAAATATGGTTTTTTTTTTTTAATTATGTATTGGATTTTGGAGATAGAAGAAAGATGTACCAAAAACTTTAGAGCTCCCTCATATCAAGGGATAACAATTGATCGTAATATAACTTAATTTTTAGAAGTCTCATATCTAGAAAATATTATACTCTCACAATACTCTTTTGTTTTCACATCTCCATAAAGAAGCTAAGCAATATATAATTAAAAACTAGCTTTATAGAAGGCTATTTGAAATCTCAAAAATAAAGCCCAACTTCAATAGCCGAAAGGATATATTAAGCTAAGAAGTAAGAACATGACGAATAAAATTCATTCTATATTCCTTATAAAAATGATTGTATTTTTCCATGTAACAATTTGTTTAATTTTCTCAACAAATATGACATTTATATATTAGGACATTATAAACTTGATATGTATTTCTTTCAAAGAATAAACAAGATAAATAAATAAATAGTAATGCTTATTCTTTATCTAGATTTTATTTTAAGATACTAATGTGGTTTCACAAAAAATAATATTTTCTTAAATCAATGTTAATGATTAGATTGTAGAGGAATTGATTATAAAAATATAGCTAATACATAATTGAAATAAAAACATGGTTTGAGCAAATAAAACCATTAAAAGGCTATAAAACCAAAACTTTAGTAAGAATGATTTAAAGCCTATACAAATATACATTTATTTGAAAGGAAATATTTTGGTTATTTTAAAAATAAATTAATATTAATTTGGTTATTTTTCTTACATTGCAGGTATAACATTCTTCATCAAAATGATTATATAGTATTTTTAAAGATTCTAGAATATTCTTTGATATTCAGTTATATTTTTAATCAACCATATTTGTTTAAAATCAATATTGACTATTATAAAAATAAAAATAAAAATCATTTATTATAACATCTTTATATATTATAACATCCTAATTTTGCCATTTCACAAGCAAAGTCTCCATAATAGAGTCCATACTTCATTAATAAATCTATCATTTGAAAGACCAATTAAAATCAATTCAACTTTATTATAAGATATTCTAATCATCAAACAAAGAGATACTATAGAAGTCATCTATGAAAATAAAGGATCACCATAAAAGTTTTATCCAAAACTATAAAAAATAAATACATCTATAAGACATTATGACATAATACTTGCCTTCTTTCTCTACACCTATCTACAAGAATACAATATTTTTTAATCAAGAGGTATTCATCATCACATTCTTTTAAATTTAATCTTCTTCCACAGCATTCTGTAACAACTTTTTTAAGAATCTTTTACACAAGACACTTGTTGTGCACAGTGTCACCTTTTTCTGCTCGACCCCACCCAGAAAGCGAGAAATTACTTGAAGGGAACTCGGTAGGATGAAGAGAAAAATGGTAAAGAAAAAAACATAAAAAATAAGCTACATGCACCAAAACTAGACAATGCAAGGAAACTACTTGTGATTGAACTTTGAGCCACTGCAAACATTGTCGTAACTGATGCGCAAGTTACTCTCTTTGCTGCTGCATCTTTGCTGTACCAAGTCTAAGTAATCCTTTTCGTACCATCTACCAGAACCTTAGGTCTATCACAAGCTCACGAACAAATTTGGGACGTGACTGGCACAGCATAAAAATTGTGCACAAAAAATCAATGTCGACAAGAAACGCCGACACAGATGGACAGTGTACTACAAATAGTCCGCCAGACTTGCATCAGGCGGGTTCCAGAAAATCTTCTAACATTCCACAGATTGAAAACATAGCAACAGCAGAAGTGAGGACTGGTTGAAAATCCGGTAGAAGAGTATTTGTGATCTTCTCAAACTGGCTCTTGAATGTGCACATTATCCTGCTTGCTTCTGCTGTAAAACACCATAACCTCAAGGTTTCAGATCGGATCGGGTCAGCTGGGCCCATATGTTGGAGCCGTGTAACGATGGGCATCTGCGAACTCCCGAAGAACACGTTTCAGCATGCGACCGCCATCTCCTTGAAGGTAGCCCCCTCCACCTGCTCGGCCTCCATTACCCATTGACGTTTTGGACTTGTAGACGTCACCTGCTGCAGCTTCCATAGCTTTAAGCCATGTTGGTATCAGGGTCTCTACTTCTCCTGGCTTCAAATACTCGGATGGCAAAGCTTGAACCTAGATTACAAATAAAACATTAATTGCCAGAGCGTAATTATGGACAAACCTCCAGTATATATAATCAAAACAAATGGTTGACTGATATAACATACTAAGGAGGTCGGCTGAAACAGCCTGTTCAAGCTAGAGGCCCAAATCCTAACATCCTCAAAGAGGAATCTAATACCATTCATCCTTTCAGAGCAGTGTAGTACAGAATAACATCCAACTCAGATAAAAAATAACCTAAAGCATTAATGTTCTCAGTAGTAATGCAAAACCGACTTAGTCCATGGGGATAAAAGTACAGCAGCTGGGAGGCAGAGAAAAAGAAAAACAGGGAATTGGGAGTAACACTGACCGCAGAAACGAGCCAGGCTTGCAGAGTTGACGAATTTAAGGGTGACTGACTGTCTGCGTTTCCGCTCAAATAGCATAAAGCCGAAAGTTGCTGCAGTATCGTAGTTGCCTTATGAACCTGCGTCAATTTCATAAAACATTAAGATTAATGAACCATAGAATTTTATTGCATTTCAAAAATATCAACTCAAACTAAAGTACACAGATAGGTGAACCAGAGAGCTCTTTGAATCTCACCCTCGTCATGGCAGAGACCCCTAGTAAGGCATATATCATGCCTGAGACAACATTCTCGCCACATTGCATACATATTCTTGTAACAGCTGCCAAAAGAGACCCTTTCAATGGAACACCTCTGGGGGCAGTAATTGCTGATAACGCAACCTCTAAAAAATCTGTCCAAAAAAGGACAAATTATAATCAGCTTTTGATCCCTGGATCTTAATATGTAGACACAAGCTCATCAAAAGATGGAACTGGTTCGAAAGTATCAGAAGAATCAAACGTGTCATCAGATGCATGTTCTCGTGATGATTTGGAGTATTAACTATCCCTAATAACTGAATGCTTAGATTGCCTCAAGTTCAAATAGTAACTCACTTGACATGTAAGACATTGCAGCCAAGGCTGCTCCCCGGTGCATTGCTGTACAACAGATAGATGCACGATTGAATGAAATCTCCAAGAGAGTGTCTGCAGCTGCTACAACTTCCTGTATTCATGCAATGATGTCAAGTCCGGCAAATAAAAACTAAATCGACGTATAATAAACTGAAAGCTAATTATGAGTGTAAACATAATTTAGACTCCGAAGGGCCCATTTCATTTCATGGAAAGACTAATGATTGATCGATTGAACGTCTCATTTCAATAAGGCCTACAGTATGAAAAAAATAAAGATACGTAGAGTACAGAAGATGGATCAGAAAGCTCCATACATGGGGGCAGCTGCGCACAAAAGTGGACAATAAACCGAAGTAAGCTTCAGCAAGCTCTGGCTCTTGATCACATGAATACGAAGTAGTCATTGCGGCCATGGCTTCCGAGGACGTCAAGACAAGCAACGTCTCCACAAAAAGTGCCCCATGTTCTTTCTCGTGACCAAACTCTTCAATTGCAACACCAGCTGAAGATTGTGCAACATTCATGCGGAGACGGTGGGGAGATTAGAATCCTCAAAACAAATTAAAAAATAATAACTAGGCAATAAAAGAACAGGGTTATTGATACGGCAACTTAAATTCACATTGTCAATCAAATTTCATCCAAAATTGAGCATGTGGTCATGTTCTGAAGCATGCAATAGGGTAATGGAGGAACTCCTGCTTAGAGTTTCATAATTCGATTAAGAAAAACAAACCAAAAACACGAACCCCACCTGTTTTTAGGAAGCAAACATGTGATTGGAAAGATAGAAAATCATTGGACATAGCCGCCATGATATTAGGAAGCAAGGAAGAGAACAGCCGCCCTGCAGTCGCAACAGAGAACTGGTCAAAATCTCATGACTAAATTAGAATAGATAACATCACATCACCCCACTCTTTGTGAACGAAAAACCCCGAGAGACCGAGAATGTTTTACTGGTGTATGACAAGCTGGACTGGAAACATAGCTGCATAGTTTGCACTCAGAGAGCTCTACAGACACCCATACAAACTAAGTAAAACCGACCTGATGCTTGAATAGCCTGTGATAGCGACTTGCAAGTTGTCTGCGCCAAACTGGAATCCTCCATATGACGTGAAGCAAGTAATCTCTCAAATAAGGGCCAGAAATGCGCAATAATTCTCAAAACCGGTTCATCACCATGAGTCGGTACCGAAATAGCTCCCGTTAACTGACCAAACAAAACCCCTATTCTGTAGTACAAGCGCACAAGAGTTTCCCGTAAGTAGAAATTAGATGACATTTGAAAAAAATTAAATTAAAAATCCATTGGGTCAAAAGCTTTGAATTCTACCTTCGGTAGTTATTAAGTCTCAAATTGGTAAGAGTACTTCATAAATCTAACCTACAGACTCATCCTAACTGTAAACAGATATTTAACAATTCTCTGCTTCACTTAAACTGAACCTAGGACGCTAGTCATAGGATCCCTTCAGTGATATTCATGTTTCTTAGTAAAAATACATTGATATTTAAGGCCACATTAGCAGGGAGATCGTGAAACACTACATCCGTGAGGACGTATTACATTAGTCTTCAGCAAGTCCCAAGGCACTTGAAAATCTGATACATTCAAAACTGGAGTAGGTACAACTAGTTTCAGATCACCTCTTTACCTATGAACTGCCCTGATGCCAGCTTCTAAAGCAGCCGAATATGCCGTTGAATGGAGTCTAAGTGAACCCTCACTGTCTGAACTCAACTGCACACATCCATTCCAATTGTCACATATCTAAGCAATCAAACGCGTTCTTCAGGTAAGTCAATACACGAACTACTCCACAATATACCAGTTCTGTGAATTCAAAATCTACAGTAGCTTCAGGAGCTTTAGGAACTAAAACTCGCCTCGTTGCAACAAAGTGATGATAGTCACAGTAAGATTAGAATGAGACTTACCAATGCTTCAATTGCATCATGACTAGGCTTCAGCAAGCGCTCTAAAGCAGCGTTTAAATCAGCTACATTCGTGAGCGAAGCAAGCACTCGGCCAATAGCACACATCACATCTTCCTCTTCTTCGAGAGACAAAGGCACAGCATGCAGCTCCTGAAATGACGAGGAGTAGATGTTGCAATCAACCAAAAAGATACTGAAATTTGTTCACCATGATAATCATTGCAGAATACCAAAGTCTTTTAGTTTCATAATTTGGACCAAACCCGGAGCAATCCAAACAGCATCACCAACAGCAAGATTATTGCTTCGGCATCTCATAAAGAAATTGCTCGTGTACAACAACTACCTCTCCAATGCGCAAAAGGCCTGCAATATTGGTTGATTCGTAAGAAAGATTAGGTAAATCTTCACAAACTTTTCGCAAAGCAGAAGCACACGCGCTTACTGCTACTGGAACTGTCAAACCGCTTGCCAAGAAGGCGCTGCAAAAAGTCATCATGGATCCGTCAGAGAAAGGACTAGACGTTGCAGAATGTTAATGAAACAAGCTAACCGCTAAATTGTTGGGTTCCCACCCTTTACTAACTTAAAAAGAAGCGCCGTAAATGTCTAGTCTCTGACTGTAGGCTCAGTGTGTGATCCAAGATGAGAAACTTACAGTAATGGTGTAACAATAGAAGGAAAATTTTGCAACCACCCTGAGTACTCTCCAACAACTTCGGCAGCTGACTTCTGGACCTGAACGATAATTACACCCTCAACACATGTGGTGGATTCAAGCAGGCACTTGTGGAGACTGACAGCCTTAATAATAAGATCTCTCTCAGCAAATAAGTTCAAATACAGAAGAAATCTTCAGTGTGGTTAAGTATGTTGTACCAGGTGCAATAAGCTTGGATCAATCTGAGACGACCTTGACTGAAGAACAACAATCAAGTGCATAACAGGTGTGATGTCTGAAAGCTCTCCCTCTGCCAACACCACCTCTGATGCCTGTAGCACAGACAATGTATCAGGAAGCACTTACACGTAATAAGAGCTAATTCTACAAGCAAAGAATCAACTGCACGTACAGCAGAATATGCTGAAGAGTTTGTCATTGCTCACAAACAAAGAAATCGTTAAAACGGTACCATATGTAACGCAAAGAGGCGTGCTTCCACTATTCGCCATGGTGTTGGCGATTCAAATTGAGACCATGCTTCAGCTCCACTTAGTAACTGCCACCAAAGGACCACCTTCCACTGTCAAAGCAAATTCCTGAATCTCCTCATGAAAGAGGTCCAATAACCTGTAGAAGCGTAGTCATTTGCAAGACATGAGACAGAGAGAGTACAGGAATACTACAAGGGCTTTCGCAACATCCATCGACATTTCTGAAGGACATGTGTTGGATATACCGGTATATCCAGTCTTGAAAATAGTCAAACCATAGTCTTAAGTGAAAATACAGAAGGATCTGCATTAAGGCTCCTAAAAGTATCCATGCTACAGTGAAGAGGGAGCACTAGACCACGTTGCTTAAACCATGTTTCACATATCATTCTGACACAACAGATGTTAGTAGACTGGAAGAGTTTGTTCAACACACCGATGCAAGGAATTGCTTTGGTCCCAATAAACGGCAGATATTGAGGAGTGGCTCGTCAAGATTCTTTCGAAATAGAGCAAGACCATCTGGTAGCCCGCTAACACCATCAAGATCATCCTCGGCATAATCACCCTCCACAATCTGATCTGGCACCTTCACAATAAGAAAGGCTGTTTTAAGTGATATGAACATAACTATTTGTACTGTCAGAAGCTTTGCCAACAGTTGGAACATGACAATCTATCGTCAAACATCACCTTCACTGATTCATACCCGTCATCAATAACATCAGCTGGTGAACATAAAGCACCAAGTGCTTCATATGAATGCACACCTACATCAACTAGAAAACAACTATTCTCACCTGAGCCCTTGTAACCAGGGCCTCGAGGAGGGTATTGTAAACAGGTATAAACATTGGAAGCGTAGCCTGCTTTAGGGAATCTCCAGATGAATCTTCATCACCGAGAAAATATTCAGCAAGTGTGCACCTTTACGAAACAACATATCACATTCCAACGTTAGTGTGTGCATGATAACATCTCAAAGAATTTCAACTAACATTTCGATAGTATTTAAATATTTGTCGACAGAATAAGGGGTTTATGCAGAGGTAATAGTAATTTTATCGCATTATCTGATATTCAAGCAAGGAATACATCTCTGCCACCGCAACACGGAAAAATTCAACATACCAGAACTGGAGGGTAGATTCCGCAATCTCCCAGTCGCAACTTGGAAACGAGACACATCTAGATGCACACAAATGACAGAATTAAAAACTCAGAGGTCAATGAGAACATAACTGTGTTATTAACAGTGACATCAATAGGGTCACAATCCGTTGGCCCGTTAACAGAATATGACAAAGTCCTCAGATCCTATAGATTGAAACACACTAATTTTGGTGCAAAACGCTTCTTATGAAGCGACCTCTGAAACATATTTATTGCGGTCAAAGATAAATGATCCTAAATAGATAAATAAAACATAAAAAAGAAGATATGCATCACACCGCAAAAGAGAATCCGCCAGATCTAACGCTTCCCTGCTCCCTCGTGCAACCAATTCTGGGGCCTGAAATACATAACCACAAAGCTTAATTGATTGCGTAACCGTATGTATCAACAGGTAAAATATACTGTAAATGTTTTCACATAAACAAACTGCAATTGAATCCATGACTTATAACATCAAGGGATCTCTATGACGGTAAGTTTATATAATCTGCAAAACTTGTGGAAAACTTGACACCCAAGTGCTATTATGATATATTGATGAACAGAGAGAAATAGCGATGCACGATTTTATACCGCCTGGCCAAGCTCTGCCATTAGAGTAGCGATGCCGCTAATAACACTTTCTTCACCCGCAACAAGAGCTGGCATTAGAAGTCGATCCTTCACATCGAGCATCCGTGGGAGTAGTATTTGAGGCAAACCCTGCGCAAGAGGGACCATGGCATACGTCTTTAACGATTGAAGGAACAGATAGAGCATATGGTGGTCGCTGCTAAAATTAAACTGGTAGACGAGAAAGAGAACCTGACTATTTATGCCGAAAAACACCTACCTCATGTCGGCTGACGAGTTCAGTTAGCACCTCCACAGCCAATTCGAACGAGTTTGGATCCTGAATCAGCACTCAAAAATTAAGAATTATGCAAGCAGCACCCGTGCTTAACTATAAGGGTACGTTCCTACAAATTATATATCACTACACAATATCTGGCTTCTGTGCTACTGTAAGCAACGATAAAACCCGGTTCATACAGAATTAGCAGACTATAATTGGTCCCTCGTGGCCTTAGAGTAGAACTGCGGAGGACATATGCAGGACTTATTACCAGTAAGGAGCTGTATACGAACACCAAAAGTGGGTGACTAGGTATACTGCTCTGAGGGATTTCCAAGAAGCATCCAAGTCGCACCTGCATAGTGAAGAAACTGCGCATCGTTATCAAGCTCATAGTAGTTTTGTCATCTAGACTAGTGTGACCCCGCGCCGTTGATGTTCTTTACTTCACTCTACGGACCCCAGCGCAAAATTGATGTTCAGGAGACTCTGCGAGACTCAAGAGGTCCAGCATAGGTAGACGGCACTAGAATTATTCATGAGAATGAAGATCAAATGGTTTTGGTCCAGCTAAACTAGATTATCAGTTTAAAAACATCTTGAGAACAAGAGCGAATCTTACCCAGCTAAGCAGGCAACGAAGGACCTTGCTTCGCCTGCTGTTGTTATCCAAGCCATCGTTGGTGGTTTGAAGAAGAAGAAACTCAAGCACTGCGCTCGTGTGAGATAGTATCTGCCGTTTTCATACATACAAGGTGGAAGTAAGATACGAATGCATCCCCGCAAGTCTCTTCCCCCTTTCCATGGAAATTTGCTTAATAAGCGAACGGAAAACTGTCCAACAACAAATCCGCATCGACATAGTATCTAGGAAGACAAAACAAGTTCAAAAAATAAAACAGAAAATAAAATAAATCCCTTTCAGCCAATTGATGGATCGTTAATCCCTCAAAATAGTTGCCACTAGTACCAAGAAAGAACATGCCTAGTCAACTATTTATCTTGTTAGAGGATTATTTTCCAGTTTTAAAGGACAAGCACTTCATAGTTCCTTACTTCATTGGAAAACTGCGATCTTCGACTAGAATCCACACTGGAAAGCAATGACTGGTCCTCCAGGACCTCCTCAGGGAGGACAGTGAGAAGCTCTAGCACTGCATTGCTACCAGTTCCTTGACCCTGCAGTTCGTTCAGACTTGCGAACAACTGTTCAACTGGTTTCCGCGCCTCAGTTGCACGTAGCACCAGGGCTGATAGCGCGACACATATCTGGGTCAAAAGCTGCCCACAACGCCACCCAATAAAGTCTCTCAGTCCTTCCTGAATCTCTTTTCCCATGATTTGGTGCTGTTCTCGACAAAACTCGTGCATGAACCAAAACTGATGTTTCGCCAGGACGACATTACAATGTACCAGTATGTACTTGTATAAACATGAAAGTGATCAGAGTGAGACAAAGAGCCGCAGGCACTGAACTGTCACTACTGTATGACCTAAAGCTCGGCTGATTTATATCTTCATAAATTGCAAGAGGAAGAATAAACACCTGAGAAGGTCCATTGCTAAACTTCTTAGCAGACAAGAGCAATGCATTTTGCAGAGCAGCTCTTCCTTCTCGAGAGAGATGTCCAACATCACATTGGATCTGCAAGATAAACGGAATCGTAAATCAATGAAATTCACAATTGGCATCACGCTCTAGCCTCGAATCATAATGCCGACTCTACAACAATGCCACAGAGGAAGGTTCGAAACCGATTGCAATGGCGCATCTCCATACATGTACTGTACAATCAAATCAAACTGAATATGCAAAATTGCCCAGTGTAAATAGAGGAAAGGTATGCAGAAACTAGAATTTCTACTGAACAACGCTCTATCAACTTATCCATGAATGTGTTGAATATCTTGTATAACTCGTTTCAGGACTAACAGAAGAAACTAATATGCAGGAATTAAGTGAAATCCAATAACAAACCTTCCGTTTGAGCACTTGCCCCGCAAAGAGCTCAACCTCGAAATCAATCGTGGGAGACGAATCCATAGCCAAAATTGTAGTAGCCACCTCCCAAGCGGCATCCGTATTCTGAAACTGAACGAGCCATTGATTCGCAGCAACCCGATTCACCGATTGCGTATCGTGATTCAAAATGTGAACAGCCTGCGCCACCTGTGCCTGCAACTCTAACGACCCCATCTCTACCCCTCACTTCAACCGCCCTAGAGTGACAAACCTCTCACCCCCTCCACTCACCCCTCAGGCCATTTGACCATACTCTCACCCCTCAAAACACCCACAAACCTCACTCATCACTCCCCAGTCCGATCACCCTGCACTCAACTCCAAACCCAATCCACCCAATCACCAAAACCAACAACCAATCCCCAGAAACTCCCAACCTCCGAATTTGACACAAAAACCCAATCCCCTAACCCCACCCAAACCCCAAATCAATCACGAAATTCCCCGAAACCACACAAAACACATTCAAATCCTGTCAAAACCCACGCGATCCACTCGATCAACCCACTCTCAACTCCCAATTTAACTCAATCCCACTGCAAGCCCTAAAACCCTGACCTTGACCATCCCACCACCACGAGTGGGCTCAAACCTCCCCTCACCCAATCCTCCCAAAAACCATTCCCCACCGCCCTGGCCACGCTCCCAAATTCCAATCCCCGCACAACACACCGCACTGCAACAACAACCCCCTCACCGACAGGCGGACGCGAAATCCGGAGCGGGAGACGGACTGAGCCCGAATCGGAACACACTGAGATGTGGATCACGCCCCACTACTAAGTTAGTATATCTCACAGACACCGGAATGAGGACTGGTCACTGGCGACATGGCAGACATGGCGGCCATGTGATGACACTGAACCGAAACTGAAACAAACCACTCCGGACCAGCGCAAGTACGTTATGTTATGCTATGTTATGTTGGACAGGTGAAGTTGTTGTTCCTGTGGACGCGGGACTCGATCATGGCCAAGTGGGAGCGTGGTGCGTGATATGAATGAGCAGCGTCCGATGGCGCGGGACGATGAATGAATGAACAGGTTGAGGAATCCGGGCCGGGCGCCTGCAGGTTGCGAGTTGCGAGTTGCGAGTGGGAGGAGTTCGTCCCGGTCGCGCGGCGCGGCGCGTGGCATGGCGTTGCGGATAGGGCCCCATGCTTTGCCTTCATCTCTTCTTTCATGCCGCCTGCTTCAAGTTGCAGTGATGGTGATGGTGATGGTGGTGGTGGTGGTGATTCTTTTCTAGTTTTTTGGGAGTTTTCTGGTGTTTGAGTTTTTGTTGTTGCTTCATAATAAAAAAAATACTGCTTAATTTTAGAGTACTTGATGTGGCGGAACTAGAAAGAGAAAAATTAAACGAACTAGTTGAATAGACCATTTAATTTTTTAATCTCAAATTTCTTGAATGGCGTTGCGATTATAATGTTTTCAGACCACAAATAAAGAAGATTTAGGTTCTCTTTACACTAGAAACTAGAAGTCATGGAGAAAATTAGCTAAGGGTTATGGCTCATTCTTGAGAAGTCCAACTCTAAATTTGATGTACTTTCGAGAAGTGTAAAGTGAGAAGGGGCCTAAAAATTAGGTGCTGAATTTTTAAATACATTTTCTAATATGGGGTTATGAAAAATTATTTAAAAATGGAAATGACTGGTTGTAAGAATTTTGGCCAAAAGGCCTCTCGGATTTTTTATCAAGCCCACTTGTTGGCATCTGCATAGAAAGTGACAACTTCCGTTGGTTCAGAAGAGCAAGCTCTTCTCAAAAGGCTCATTCACCGTTGGCAGCTACTGCATCGAGGACAACATCTGGCAATGTTTTGCATATGATTTGCATTCAAACTCATGGCGGTCGCTACCGCACTTTTTGTACATCTCAGTTCCAGGTGCCTATTGGAATTTTATGATGTACTCTATTACTGGTCATTGCAGCCCCATGTGCGCTCAAGTTTCCCAACTGCCTAACGTAGGTGAACTAGAAATCTTCAATCTCTTGACTGGTAAGAAAAGGATTCTGCCACCTCTGTTATATCCGAGAAATCCAATGTTGATTCACATCTTAGTCAACTCTGCAGCAAAGTCTTATACAGTGGTAGTTGTTGGAACTTCATCCGCGATTGAGAAGCATCAGTCAACGAAAGTGGAAGTGTTTCACTCCACTACTTCCAAGTGGACAGAAGCAAGCAATCTTCTTGGCTCCAAGTTGTGGCTAAATGGTCAACAAGCAGGTATATGCATGAACGGCGTATTATACGTCATTGCATTTCTAGACAGTAGTGGCCGCCAAGGTGTGATAGCATTTGACATAGAGAATGGAAAGTGGTTGGAGGAAAGGTGCACTTAAATCCAAGCAAAGTGAATGCAGTCATTTGAAAAAGTGCCAAGAATAGAATCAAAAACTATCTAAAAATCACTTTTGATGGAGTGGTGCCCTCAATGTGTTTGAGAAACATTTTAAAATAGTCAATTCATATACTCATTAATTGATTTAGGGTTCTAAAAGTACCGCAAGGATGTTTTTTAAGAGGGTCACTTGTGCGGTACTTTTTGTGAGGTTTTTTCACCAAACGTTGTTTTTTAAGTTGGAAAAAACATCCTCTACTATAGAGGGCACCAAATGATGAAATTAAGACTTTGAAAATTTTTATTTTCATGATTTAGAACTGGTGGTCAACTTAAGTTTCAATTGAAGATGTTTTGTTACTATAGATACGTGTGAGATTACTTATGACACCCTAAAAAGTTACTAAAATGCTTAAAACCTATACCAAAATGCTCAAAATCAACTTTAAGCTTTAAAAAACAACACTCTTCATATTCACTTCCTAGTGATCACATGTTGCACTGTAAGGTCCACTTTATTGTGCTCTCTATCATTTAGCTTCTTGCACCAATTTCCAAAAAATAAACCAAATCTATAACAAAACAAAGTTAAAAAAGCAAACCAAGTCCATAACAAAATAAAGTGATATATATTTCAGGAATGGCACCATGAAGGGGATTGAATATTATTTTGCTTCTTCTATTTGTTCAAACTCATTTCTCTGTCCGGTGGACTTAGGTGTAGACGTGGAATGAACAGACATTTTATTTCATAAGGATCTCCTTTGGAGACTATTCTTCTATTTTTTCACCTTCTTCTACTCAAAATCTCTAAACTAGCTTGGTGCTAACTCTTCCAACCTTTATACTGCCATAGCATGTTTGTTCCTAAATAATTCTAAATACAAAAAACAAAAAAATTAGAAAATTATGAAAACACAAAAACAAAAATAAAATAAAATAGTTTTTGTAGTATTTTGTTATTCTAAGCCAAGTAAGGTCATTTTTACTCATTTTTTCCTAGAAGATAAAAATTAAGAAATTCAGTTTTTTGAGACGAACCTTGATTCTTCCAAAAAAAAAGTTGTTTGCTGAGGACCAAACCTGCTATAATGTTGCGGTATCATAAATCACCTAGAAAACAAGTCATTTTAAGATTATGATGATCAAATCCACACAATTAATAAAGACCACAACATTTATAGGCTAACGTAATTTTCTTGCTAACCACATCTTGCAAGACAATTACACATGAATGAAGGACATGTCAACCTTAATCCCAACTGATTACTATCTACAATTTTGTTAATCTCAAGAGCATAAAAACTCACAATAAAATCCAACCATAGAGAAATTGACATATATAAAATACATACAAATACATCAAGTGCCCTACAAACACAAAATTACATCATATTAGTTTGCCTTCCTTTCCAACTATGAAACTACAATCGCAAGTTAGGGCCGGTTCAGACTGTGGCCAAACTTCGAGAGGAGAAGCGTCCCAACCAATGAAATTAGAGAAAACCACAAAGTTTCTCCTCTCGGCCTTCACACTAAGGCCAAGGTCCAAAGGACGTCGCCTCCAAAAAAGCTTAGGTGGCAGCACTTTTGGGAAATTTTGGCGCCAAGAGTTTCTCCTCTCGATAGAAGTTTGGGTCGAGTAAAATGCTGGACCCAAACTTCCATCGAGAGGAGAAACTTTTTATTCATTAAAACATGCACAAGAAGACAAGGCTCATGGGCTAATAAGAGCTGGTCATGCTCCACTTGCCTTGTCATGTTCTATTTAATGAACCTTTTGACAATCATTGGGTTTAGACCAATGCTGTCCAAAAATAAGCTGAACTTCAATCACTCATAACTTTGTCATAACAATCCAGAATTTGCTGAAAATTTTTCCACACATTCTTCATTAGGTTTTACACCTTCTCTAATTGTTTTAGAATTTTTTGATTTTTTTTCGATTTTCTATAAATGTCTGAATATTTGGATCATAGGTCTTGGCCTTTGGCCTTCTCCTTTGGGCCTTCACACTATGCCCGGCCAAAGCCCTCAAGTGGATTATTTTAAGATTACATTTCAGCCCAAAGGCTTCTCCTATGGACCAAGTTCAGGACAGTGGAATGAGGTTCTCGTCTCGAGTTCGGTCATAGTCTGAACCGGCCTTAGTACCTCACTGGCCACTACCATGGCGGTAGGTCCCAACCTGCGGTTATACCATAGTCTTGCATGCTTTTGATTCACCTAATCCATATTGAGCAAACATACAGACAATTTGGTGACGGCACGTTCTATCACTCCAACACCACTTGAAGTGCCAGAACCTATACGTATAGATCCACACCTATACGTATAGAACAGGGAGTCCTCGCATATAAATTGGGAACACACTTTGCACCATTTATAACCCTAATCTTATGAGGGTTCTTCACTTCTCTCAGAGCTCTTTGCGAATCCAGGAGTAGTCAAGTTCTTTTGACCTCAAAAATTAGATACTCTCAACGTTGAGCCCGGATGGGCGCACAAACTCCCCGTTTAAACTGTCTTTCATGTTCTGATTCCTCGCTAGCTCCAAATAGTGTTGGGCAACATCCCTAAATGTAACAATCCAAATACTGACAACAATTGTATCAGGAAAATCTGGAAATGAGTAAACGACAACACTTCAACTTACAAGTTTAAATCCGCCAACTTTCTCACCTCTTTCAAAGCAGAATCTGAATGAGTCTCCGAAAGCACCATCTCACAAGCACATCACTAAGCTAATTAAACAAACGGTACTCTGGTCATTGCTCACAATTGAAATGCAAGCAAACGGTAGTTAAGTTACAGTGTAGAAGGTTAAGCACGCAACCAATTGGGTCTCCACCAAATGCCAGTTAGATAGGTAGTTCGATGATTGTCACTCGGACTATAACATTCTAAGCCGCCACTTATGTAGCATTACTAGTATCTACTTAAAATATTTACATGCAACTCGAGATAGGAGTCGATAATTAAACAGAATGAAATGCACACCAGAAAAGTCATCTGAAATGTTCAGATCGTGTTTCAAAACTTCATAGAACCATGTAAATGATATTTGGAGTAAGGAATCATCACAACTATCCAACAAGCTTGCAAGTTATCGTGTTCTTCCGATTCCTATTTCGATTCCAGTTCCTTTAGAATCTATCTTGACGTGCAAGCACTCGTAGTCTTTCACGTGGTCGCTGCTGATGCACCGGTTAGAGTTGAGGCTCTGCAGAGTCGCCCAGTGCTCCAGGTAAGTGTCCCCGTCCTTCATTATCCGGTGGCCCTTCCCTGCCGGAATGGTGGTCACATGCTCAGTGATGCCTATCGGAGTCATGCATGAGAGGTCGATGTCTTCATCTGTGCCGTTGTAGACGTAACAGCTCGTCTTGCCTTGAATGAGGTACCAAAAACGAGCCACCGAAGATAGACGAGGATGCTGCTTGCACGACGCCATCTGCATTATGACCAGTTACCAACATAAGCTCATAGGCTAGACCATATTTTCGCATGTTGAACAGAGCTTAAACGCCCGAACAATTGTAGAGGGAAATTACACGCGAAGGTCGGATCTTAGAGAAGTAGGCAGGCGGTGTGTTTACCTGCTTCCGGTTCAACTGGAGCTCGGCGTGAGATTGTCGAACTCAGGGAGGGCACAGAATGGCACGGCAAGACACGAGAACGATGGCTGCGAATCCGATTAGGGCAACTACCAGAAAGACAAAGATTCCTGCGATTATCCGGTCTTTGGCACTCAGCTCCAGCCGCTTGGGTCGAACCTTCTGGTTGATGCAACAATGCTCGACGAAATCGAAATCCTTTCCGTGTAGTTTCAGATAATTAATTTGCATCTTCAAGACCTGTCCGACAGGGTTCATATCCGGAAACATGAGTGACCACATCATTGTTGCTAGATTAGGGTCGTTAGAAGGACATCACATGCTGAAATCACACATTCGAAGCAACCCAACTCAATGCAATCGATGGACGCATCTTACCTTCACATGGCGCTGCAACTGTTTAGCACCGTTTCGCCATTTTACGTAGTCGAAGGACTTCAAAACCACACCACCGAGAGTCACTATGGTGGCAATAGCAGAGAGTGCGAAAGGCGACCACCAGTTCTCGCAGCGAAGGTTGTTGGATTGCGAAACAGTCGTGAGAATAACACCTTGGAACACAATGAAGAACCCGATCAGCTGGTAGATCTCATTCTTGACGTGGTAGCTCAACGTCTCCTTCCGCTCAATCCGTGAGGTCTCAAATCTCACCGTCTCCTCCCAATCTGCCAACAAACATTTCAGCTCGTCATTTTGCGCGATTTGGACAAGCGCAGCCGCCCTTTGCTTCAGAGTCCTGAGCGGCTTCGGTTCAGGTGCTGCATCCGGCATACTTTACCGTCCAGCCATAGTCGAACTCTAACCTGTGCTAATGTCTTACCAACTCAATGGAGACACATTCAACTCGAGTGCGTCTCTGCAAAGACGATCTCACTTTGGCGCAAGGAATCTGCTCGATCTGGCCCGTCAACTGAGGTTAGGTAAGCTTATATTCTCCAGCATATACATTTGTGTGCTAAAAGTTGATCCCAGATTCCACAATATTTATTACAGCACATGCCGATGCACGTCTCTTGATCAATAAGTGGAGGTGACCGTGAATCTTTAGAGCGAATGCTGTTGCCACGTTTTCTCGCAGTAGCTTTTTTTGGACTATCTGCAGGATTCCTGGACCCAGTTGCCGATTATTTCGCAATCTGTGTCAGGCTGATCTAGCTGTGCTTTCGTCGTCTTCTACCGACATGCAGAGCTATGAATTTCGAAGAATCTATTGACATCTTCAAGCATTTCAGAATCATAGTTACATCTGCGTTGTTCTGAAATATGGTGTGAGATGTGTCTGATTCTGCACAAAGAGTGAAATGAGTTGTGTTCTGCACAAAGTCTAGCTTGTTTGTGCGAAAAGTGGTTTGAGATCGTCATCCACTGCACAAATATTTGCTTTCTGCCTGTGCGTTTCGAGAAGCGCTGCTTAAGTTTGTTGGGTTGGTTAGCTTGAAATGATCTACGTTGGAATAAGCTGTTTATCTGGAGTATAGCACATCAAATATCGTTGCAGGACGCTGCGGCATGCTATTCTGCAACTCTTTCGCTCTATGTACAAGGTTCATTCCTGAAAGCTCTTCTCTGCACCTGGAATTTGTATTTGAGCTGTTGAACGTACTCGAGGAGCATTGTGAGTAGTTTTAATTTTGATGCAAATTTCGGGACTCGGTTTTCGAACACATAGCATAATCAGACCTGTGTGAATCCCTCCTTGCTTGTAATGTTTGTACAGCACATCAAACCGATTCAGGTTAACGTTTAGGTCGAACTGTTCACCTTCATCATATTTGAAAGGGGAGGTGACGTTGTGACGTTTGAGCAAGTAGTTGCGGAGCCCTGACTTCTACAACAGTATTCTTGAGCTATCAACGCTGTTGAACAGCTATGGCAAGCACTAATGTCGAGCCTGCAAGTGCTGGAGAGATTACTGAGGTAGAGGTGCAAGAAGGAGCAGCTGCTGCTGTGACAAGTGGCAATTCCGATACAAGTACTGCCCAAACAAGTCTTGCAGAGGAGCAAGCCCAGCTGCATACTTATATGGAGACTATGTCTCTGATTACAGAACACGGTAAGAAACTTGCTGGTGGAATGCAAGCAGATATTTATCCAACTCACTACGAGGGCAGGGACCTTGTTCTCAAGGTTCACAAGACACTTCCAAACGTTGAATCGAGTCTTCCTAGGTGGGATGATAAGGTTTTCAACATCTTTGCACCTCATGTTTGTTCGTCGGTAGGATACTCCAAAGTGCACGATGGCAAGGACAGTGTCGCTTGGATTATGCCACGACACTTACTAGACCTTCGAAAACTAATTGACTCAAAGAGACGATCATCGAAGCAGCGTGGGCCTTTCAGCTTGTATGTAACTGCAGTGGACCTGATTACTCAACTTGCTATTGGAATGCACAATCTGCACAAGCGCGACATTATGCACAGGGATATCAGAGCGGCAAACCTTTTGGTTACTCATATCACCTCTAACGAGAAGATATATGCTATTGCCATTGCCGACTTCGATGGCTGCAAGGGAGTTATTGGTACAGGATTCTGGAGAGCACCAGAAGTGCTTGAACAGGTTCAAAACCTCAGAAGCATTCATGACGTCGTTACTTTCACCTTCGCATGTGATGTCTACAGCTTCGCCGTCACATGTTACGAGATCCTGACTGGGGAAACCCCCTTCGAGGGCAAGCCGTGGAGCGATTATGAACCTGTGTTGTCCGGGGAGAGACCAAAGCTTCCCGACGACTTGCCACAGGACATGGCATCGCTCATCAACAGATGCTGGCATCACAATCCACTTGTACGGCCCAAGTCCACCGAGATCCTAGAACTCCTGCGGGAAATAATCCGACAGAACCCAGATCTAAAACCTATCCAAATAAGGTTCGATCTGGCAGATGTATTATCCGGTGAAGTCACATCCGAGCGACCTCCACCCGAAGAACTACTCCAATCCCTCAAACTCGAGCTAGACATCCTACAGCAACAAAACGAAACCGAAGCTGCACGCCTGGGTAACGAATGCATCGAACTCTACGAGAAGTACATATCGACATTCGGCCTAGTGAACGCCTGGGCGCCCGACCGCTTCTGGGAGAAGCTCCCAATGTCACTACCCTTGGTAAACAAAGCCAACGAGTTCCTCAAAAGCCTGCCTGACAATGGAACCAACACCGTGCAGATCTTGAAGATCTGGTCACAACTGATCATGCCGCTGATGGCTGTCGAAGGACTTGGGCCGATGCTCCACGCTTTTGTCCGAATATACTCCGGTGCCTTCCTGCAGTTCTTAAGATCAAACTTTAAGGCTCCTGTTGAGGCTACACTCCGATCGATGTCCAAGCAACTCAAAGACTTCAGCAACTCCTTCTGGGCTTCGAAATTCGCGTGCCAGGTCCGGTATGCTCGTGCCACCACCATGCGGGCTCTGCGAAGGTGTTTCGGTGTTTCGAAGTCTAGCCGCAAGTCTGGTGAGGTTCAAGCTCAGCTTGTGAGCGATGGTTTGCTTACCGGCAATTTCAAGGCTTCATGAACAGTGCTGTGTATCATTTTCCAATCTATTCTATGTTGTGTGGATTTGTTGTCGGTGACTTGTATATATATGAGTGTTATGTTTTAGACATGTGGTGGTTGTTCTCAAAGTTTTAGTTTTGGATCAGATAGGACTTCTAATTAGTTTTTAATTTTGAAGTATTAGAGTTGTTTGGAAGTGATGTGGAGTTTGAATAAGATGACCCATATTTCAATGATTAATTACACCACTGTTTGTTTGCTCTAAATATTTTTTTTGATGTAGAAGAACTTGGTGGTTTTTAAATCGTTATGTATGGAAGAATGTGGTGATTTTTTTATCATTGTGTATGAGAGAGTTTGGTGTTCTTTGACAACTAAAATTTATTGACCATTTCTCATTCAAATCAACTAACAATGATAATTTTAAAAATTATCAACTAGCCTTTCGATCTTGTATGGACAAGATAGGAAAAAATGTTTCTTACTTCAAACTCTTTATTCTTCCAATCCGTGCAATCAAATTTAGTGAGATTCCTTTTGCTTGATGTTCAAATCATTCAAATCAACTAACAATGATAATTTCATGTTATTGCTAATTAAATTCATTTTATTTTTTTGTTTACTTGGATTGAACTTATAGAATGTGGATCCATAACTTGTCAAAACAAAGGCTTATGTCTATGCTTGAAGTCAAAAAATAATAATAACAATATTCTTTTTTTTAAAACTAAATTTAAATTTAAAAGGAAGAACAAAATCTTTATCTTTAATGTGGTAAAGAAATTCTTTTTTTTGCATTTTCACCAAAAAGGATTAGAAAACTTTGACTCCTCATGGAATGAAATTAATCCACTAATAATTTTTTTTTTTATAATCTTAAGAAGAAATTATCATTGTTAGTTATATTAAAAACTCCAAAAGTAGTTGATAATTTTAGGGAGATTCTAGACTTGCCCAAAAAGTAGAAAAACCACTTTGGGCACCATAATTCATTTTTCCAACGTCTAGTGCAAAAAACAATTATATTCTTGCAAAGCTTTTACAAATTCGTATGTATCTAAAAAATTCAAAAATCACACTTGAAATCGACACAACAGGAACGTGCCTAAGATTTGAAAGAGTCCATTCTAGAACAAATTTCTTTTAGGGATTAAACTAAAATAAATGCAGACATGTATGAGAGTGAAAGAGTTTGTACGGAATGCTATGAATAGCAGCAAATTTTGTTTTCTTGAATTGATTGTAGATATTATGCATCATTTAAAGTTGATTTTTAATATTCAAAATAAAAAGAGAGGTATCATGTTCAAACGCAAGGTGAATTGATAAATGAATTTAATGCATCATGAGTACATGATTCTAATTTTAAATAAACCTTTTAAATATGGCACGGCTTGTAAGGAATGTATTGATTGTAGGCTACCAATAGCTTGTGTCTTCTCTTTTTTAACCCTTAACCCCTAAACGCCTAAAGGACCAAAAACTGGTCGTTTTCATTTTTCCAAGTTCCATAACTGTCATCCAAATGACAATTTTTCATCCATTTTTTTTTTCACATGGTAAAGTTGAGAGAGATTTATCTAACTTCATCAAAAAATTCTCAAAATAATAATTTCATGAATTTTGGTGCCTCCTTAAAGTCAAAAAGATCAACACCCTGTGTGTATTCAAAAATTCCTTGATACAGAGAGCTGAAACACAATTTTGACTATCGGGATGATCTTTTTGCAGTTGAGGTAAACTAATGAAATTTAGTTTGGCAAATCTTTTTTCCAGTCCAATTTAAAATTTTTAAAAATACCTAAAATTGAGTGATTTATAGCTGGTTTAAGATGAAGGGGTATAACCGTGGCTACTTCTTGATTTTCCACGGTTTTAGGTTTTTTCATCATATTTTTGAATTAAAGCATAATTTTTCAGCACGGTAACTAACATAAGGTTTTTGGTTGTCATATTCATCTATGGTAAATATTTCATAATTTTTTAGTATAACCTATATTTGATATGAATTTTCTTTGTTTGTTTTTATTTGAAAATTTTATATTAATTTCATTTTGAAACATTTAATTTTGATAAAATTATTTCTTGTAGATAACATGTGTATCTAGCTAAGAAAAGTTTAAAATTCATATTTTACATTATTTATAGTAGCAAAATAGAGCATCCAAAGTCAAAGTCTATTTCCGTGGTCATAGGCTCAGGCATTTGGGGGTTAAACGTCATATGCTTTCATGATACCACTCCCAAAATCTCTTTTAAACTCCATTTTAAGCATCATTCTATTTTTAATTTGCTTGAATTCTATTCTAAGAAAGTATAGATCTCTTTAAGGTGCTCAGTTTGACGTTCTAAAAATCCAATTTGTATAATGGAGTGTAAGTTATGAGCAAGATTCTCTCAAAAAAAAACCCAGCCCCTCAGGGTGGATATGACGTTTAAGGGTTAATGCATCCTTGAATTTTCACGTTTCCTTCTTGATTGTCAATTGCCTGAACTTGTTGGAACACCCAAAGCCATGGTCTAGACAGGTAAACAAACCTAGTGTGGGTGGAAAAATAAATGAGATGTAGTTGTGAGAGTGGATAACACAATGTTAGGGCGGTCATATCTATGGCATGTAAAATGCCAACTTGGTTTAATCATAGGCAAGGTTTCTTGGTAAAGGCCATATTCACTAGCATGAACATAATACCATATGGAACAAAATGTTTCTTCATTAGGATTTTACTTGTTATCCAAGTCTTTATTCCTTTCATTAAAGGGCCAATGTGGATTGTATAAGTTTTTCAATTTTAACAAATTTAAGGTCTCTCTCTAAGCGATGTTACTTTAATTATGATTATGACTTTTGATAAGTTTTATTAACCCGCTAATTAGCCCCATATCAGCCTTGACATTTTTTACCAAAAACACACAAAAAATTGCCATTTGTGACGCAAGAGTGAACAAACCTAAACCAAAGTTTTTTTAGCACTTTAAACTACAAGACATGACTTGAGACTTCGAGAGGATCATGTGCAAAAACATTTCAATAAATTTGCCACCATGGATTTGAAGATTATAATGTTTCAAATAAGAAACATTGTTTTTTTTAATTTTTTCCAAACAAAATCAGCAGACTTTTGACTTCTCTTGTGTAAATGTTTTACAGTATAGAAGTTGGAGATTTTGTACTAATATGATGTAAATGATGTTAATTAGTTGTGCACCAAATTTTAGATTTAAGAAAAAAGTGTAGCATCTTAAAAAAGTTGTATAAAGAACATGGATTCACGTTATTGCTAATACTTAGTCTAATTTCTTAATAAACCATTTTTGTTAAGATAAAAACCCATGCGGTCAAAACAAAGAAGTAGAAAAAGAAATAACAAAATCCTTGTCTTTTATGTGATAAAGAAAAAGTCTTTTTGAGCTTGACAAAAAAAGATGATAAAACTTTTGCTCCTTATAGAAAGAAAACTTCTACAATATAAGATTTCTTTTTTAATAATCTCAAAGTCAAGCATTTTAGTTACTTGCATAAATAATTCTAAATGTAGTTGAAGGGTGTATCAAAATTTTAGAGATGCCTGAGAAGTAAGAAAAACTACTTTGGGCACTATAAATATTTTTTTCAATGTCTAGTGCAAAAACAAATTATATTCCCACGAAGCTCTTGCAATTCCTTACGCCCACCAAAAAATTCAAAAACTTGTATTCAAAATGGACAGCTTAAGAACTTGTCCAAAATTTCAAAAAGCCCTCTCTAGGACTCCGGTTGTTTAGAAATTAAAATTCAAAATTGAGGTTGTTACTAGACGTCCATATGATTGTTGTCCATCAAATCCATTAATATTCAAGAACAAGTCGATAAATTAAAATCAATACAGCTATTGAATTTTTTCATCATGAAATTTCAATTAAGGAATCAATATCTTAATTTGATTATTTTTTTAACATATATATTAATTTGGACAATATTAATTTCTGTTAGATCATCCATCACTATGTACAACTACCAATATTTAAACAACTCATATAATATTATATGTTTTTAAAACAAGTGAAAAAATTTCTTTTGTATGTGTTTATTATTGTTGTATGTAATTTGACATGTATTAAAAAAAATAAAAATAACACATCCATAAAACCAAATGAGACATACGAAACAAACATTTAAACATGAATTAAACTAGGTCAAGCGTGTTGATGTAATTTTTTATTTATATATTAATTTGAAGTTTCAACAATAATTATTTAGAAAAACATGAAATTTAAAGTGGATTTTGAATTTTGTATTATCTATAATTGTGTGCATGTGTATAGAACTTTCGGAAAATTTAAAACAACACATAAGTGGCCTTTCAAATGATGGAAAAAAATGAATCACTCTTTAATTTGGTCTTCCAAAAGATCAAAGGTTATCTTGAAATACCCACTTAATTGAGTTCTAAGCATGCTTTTCGGCTTTGTAATAATGTAATTCTATGGTTTGATACTTAGGTCCACTTCAGACTATCGGACGGCCAAAATCGGCATGTATTGTGATTAGTCAAAATTTGGGTATTGTCCAGTGTTGAGTTCACACCCGAGGCATGTCTAGTTCCATTCATTGTCAATTCAGTGGGACTTTTTGCCAGCGTAGCGGACAAATCACGGAAAATTTGGGACCCACCTCCAAGGTAATCCCAAACTTGTCTGCTTGATGAACATGTTGTCTTCTCTTGCTCGTCAAACCTCCATAGCTTCCAATTTCAATTTGAAAAACTTCTACTTTGACAACCATCGCAACAAGCTTCTTATTCCGGCGTCGTGTTTGATGAGCTCTTTTTGTTGCGATCATTATTGCTTCGCCTCTTCTCTGGACGGTTTGTTGTTGGTTTAGAGTGGTACCATGGAGGGTGGGTTCTTGTCTTGGCTTCTCCAGATCCAAGATGTTGATCCTCGTTTGTTTGACTATGTAACGGTATACAAGAGGAAGAAGGTCCAATTGAGAAGTGAGGATGTAACAAGTACTTAAGGAAGGAGATGAGTCTAATAAGAAGCGAGCTAAAACAACCTCTCAGAAACCACAAAAGACTAATAAAGAAGCTAAAGCAAAATCCAAAACTTCCAAAGCTGATTCAGGCTTCAAAGTTTAGTCAAAGGATGCACTCACATGGTTTTAAGTTTGAGTGTATATCTTCATTTAATCATTCTCCCGCATGAAGCTAAACCTGGTAAGAAACAGAAACCTCAAATTGAAAGCTAAGTCAGGAGGTGAGAGCAGTCACGACGGTCGGACATCAAAAATAAAGCGGTTATTCTTGAGTTTAGCAATCTATGGTCGACCAGTAGTGTGAAGAGGGTGGGCCAACAAGACGAAAGGAATTGCTGACTCGGTAGGATTATGGCGGACAAGGCCCTTGACGCTTGGAAGGACAAAGAGTTTTGGCCGTCCGTTGGTCTCAAGCGGGTTTTGGTAATCAATGATGTTAATAACGTTCATTATCTACATAACGTAATGACATTAATCTACTTATCATGTTTAAATCTTCTTCTTCGTCCTGGAATGACAAATCAGCGTCGATGGACTCAGTGAGGAAGAGGGTTGGTTGCAGCGGCAAAACACGTCGGCATCTGGTCGAGAGTCCCAAGTTAGAGATTGATCAAGGGTTTCTAGAATCTGTTCAGATATCCAACAGTTAGACCTGTAGATGAACATATTATAGAATGCCAAGTGGTGGCAAACTCCCATGGTCACCACTGGTCTTCAGTCTTAGTTGTTGAACACCATGTAAAGAGAAGGTAATGAATAACTTGATTAATTAATAATAATTTTTTATAGTTATGGGTTTGTTAAAAAATGAATGATCAAGGAAAAATTGTTGGATAAAAACACGACATGGGAGGATTCCTTGGACTTGCTTGTAAAAGTCAACATTACCACCATAAAAAATGACATTAATTTTAAAGGCCATTGGTTCGCTTTATTGCACGGAATTAAATAATAGTAAGAGTAGGAATAGCGGCTTGTGGCACATTCTAAGTTATTAAATGTCCTAGGCGGCTCTCGTGCCCCGTATACCCTAATTCGTGAATACATGCCTATATGTAGATTCAATAAGTGCAATATACAAATTGTAACAAGAGGGGAAGCACTACAATGAAAGAGTGATCAAAGAGCCCCTGGATTGTGGTAAATCAAGTAAAGAGACGAAGATGCAACCCTACAACAACCTAAGACAAGACAGACAATGTAATCCCGAAAACGGGACTTGAATGTACTTTGTAGTTTAGATTTTAGTTTAATTTTTTTCTTAAATGACAATCACAATTAGGTCGCCCTTTTCAGTCAGATGACATGTACTAATTTTCTGAGCAGCGATCGTTTCTTTTGGTTTCTTCTGGTTGATGCGCATCCAGCAGATTGATGGCGATGGTGACAAATATGGAGATTGTCGTTGGAAGGTGTTATTTCGTGTCCTTGCTAGAACCCTTCAAGGATATCAACGAGATGACCCCAATTAAGGTTCCAGTGTTGAGTGAAGGGTGGTGAATGACTCCCGCAACTACTGCACTCAAGAAGGTTGAAAATAAACAAATGCATCTTGCAATAGTTCTGAGCTACAGCAGCTCAACAAAGAACGTAGTTCCCTTACTAGGATCTACGCGTCGCCAACATGTGCACAGATTTATACCTTGTTTTGGTACACCACGGTTGGATTTTCAGACATTTCAAATTCTCCGACCAAATCTGTTGGGTGCATTTGTTATTGTTACTTTTATTATTGATTTGAGCACATTTGAATTTAGTCATTTTGTTCCAATACATCTTTTAACTTAAAAACACTTTGGTTCAATAAAATAAATCTTTAATTAAAAATTCCTTTGTTTCCATGGCAACTTTCATTGAACAAATGTCTTCTACAAAATACTTTTATATCTTATATAGGTTTTTTTTTAACTTTCTTAAGCTATGAGTTTCTCTCAAAATGTAATATCCGCGTAAAAAAATTCCATGTTTTTCTACATAATTCCTTCCATGCGGGAAGACCTGCCAAGCGGAAGAACACGATGAATGTATAACACTTTTAATTCTATTTTTTTGAATCTGATTTTTTTCATTTTTCTAAAATATAAAAGTTCATGTACCTTAAATTATATACTAAAGTTACCAACTTCTTTAACTCTTGATATTGATTTTTGAAAACAAGATTAAAAATTAGTTAAAAAATTGCTATAATGAACATATTTACATTCACCAAGTTCCAATTTACACCACATTACTCTACAAACATCTACGTAGTAGTTGTTTAGAATGATAACTTCTTTTGATACTCACACTCCTTTCTATAAAAACTATAAACTACGATTGAATTTGTAAAACCCAATAAAAATTTCAAATTTCCAAACAAGAAAATTGAAATTTAACTTAAAAAAATGAACTCAAGTCTTCAATAACCACTCCTAAAAAATTGAAGTGAGTTAATTTTCTAATTTGAGTAGTTAATTATATATTTAAATTGAAATTTTATAGCCAATTCCTCGTCATTTCCAACTCTTTTGTTACATTGCGGTTGGTTGGGTACTAAAAAACATTTTTTTATCTTCCATTATTGTGCAATTCCTTCATATAACTTTTGATATTCATAATAAATTTTGATTTAAAAATTTCTAATGTTCATCGTATAATCTATTATATCTTTGCATTTATTAGTGTAACATTAAATCCATTGACATCATAAATGCCTAAATTCATTGTAGTTTTGACGGAATAAGAAAAAACTCACATTTAAAAAGATATGTAATTTATCTTTCTACTTTACTAGAGTTTGTAAAAAATTCCATAATAAAAATATAAAAATAATTACTTTATGCAAATATATATATATATATATATATATATATATATATATATATATATATATATATAATTTCAAAATATCATACATATAAAAAATGTTCAAATATTCATATGCACCGTTTCATATGGTTAGAAAAATTACAAGTTTAAAAACATCTTAATTCATTGAACATCTGGGGTTCCATTTGAAATTGGCTTTTGATATGATAACCGTTAACAATTTTAAAAAAACATGTTATTCATGAGAATCTAGACTTCAATGCTCTAGAAAATACATTTCCCTTCTGTTTATTATTTAATATTTCTAATATTTTTAAATATTTTTAAAAACGCATCATTAATTTGAATTCAAGGAAAATTTAATAAAATCTTCTCTAATTGACTATATTCTTGGATTGATCTTTTTTATTAAATACATTGGCATTGATTTAATTACATTATAAATGCCTCAAACCTAATTTATTATTGATGTTATATAATGGTAAAAAAATTAGCTCTTAAAAACTAATGTAATATAAAGTGTTTTTTTATTCAAAATAATTCCAATTATAATTTTTAAAAAATTGAATATTTTATAAAAATTAATACAAAAATATACAAATTTATCTGATTTAAAATAGCACGTGTACTTACATAAATATATTCATATCTCTTATAAATGATCTTTTATTCAATAAGAAAGAATATATATATTTTAAAATGTATTTTACGTCATGTTTCATCCACGAGTTCCAAGCATAATTGGCTTGTAATAAAAAATTTAGACCAATACAACTTTAAAAATATATATGGTTTTTAATATTTTAATTTTGTTCCGTTGTTAGTAAAAGTAAACACTTCCTCATAGAGATATTGACTTCAAATTTGACATTTAGAATTTCCTTCACAATGCATATGTATGTAAAATGAAGACATGTATTCTTAAATACGAAGATTCTACTTGTATTTGACTTCTTTACCTAGAAGATATGCTTCAAATAAATTTTTTAAAAGAAAACTTTATAAACAAACTTAAGACGTGTCTTAAAATATTCACTTTAAATATTAATAAATTAATGTATTCAAAATTTTACAATAAAATAAAAATCTGATATTGTAAAACAATACCAAATATTATGATTCAATCATTGAAGGGTCACCTTCAAGGTTCATTTGAGACTTAGTTCTTAGTTCAAAATTCATTATAAAATAAAAATTGTTAAAATTAAAGAACAAGTTTACAAATCACCCTTCAATCTTCAACAAGTTCTATAATCCTTCAAAACCGAAAGAATGGATAAAAGTATAAGATTGAGTAAAAAGATATATATACTTAAATGATTAATTTAAAATAAACAAATCACACAATCATAGAATTTAAGATTAATATCATTTCAAGACACTAAATTGAAATTCATAATTTTAATCTACACAATCCTTTCTTAAAAGATAATAGTAGTTTTTACACCACTAACCTATCTCATATGAACACATAAACAGAAGTGAACAAACAAACACAAAATTCATGCATATTCTTTTTAAAAAACCCAAATTTCCTTTTATATACGGATCCACCAAAAGTATTCCACATGTAGAAGTTCCGTTCAACATTCATGTGTCAAAATAATTTTATTTTTGGTGCAACGATTCAGAGACACAAATATCACCTAGATATTACACAAGTATCACATGAGTATGACCAGTTGCAGGATGTGGGCTCATGCGAAGTGTCGAATCGCCGATCATGCAGACGCAAAAAAAAAAGCCCCTTACCTGTGGGCACCGGGTCAGTAGCCTTACGAACGGACACTTTATTCACGCCGGCCATTCAATTGATTGGTGTTTCTATCTATTTATCTTGAAGACAGATAATTTGTATGTTTTCCACAAATTTAGACAGGCTACGAACAAAACTTTGATCCCAGCACCGCAGTCCTCTATCAGAATGTTCCTGTACAAAATCGGTGATTCCAGAGTCGACGTGCCAGGCCACGACGATTCCGGCCGGAACGGTCATCGTCTCCAGACGCCCAAGCTCCCGCTTCTTTCTCATAGTGGGGCACAGAACTGGCACTGGCGCATGCAAATTGGCAGCACGGGCAGGTTTCTTGCTCTTGGGGACTGCCTTTAGGGTTTAACGCGCACTTGTACACTCGCACTGCTGCGTCCCGTTCCGAAGCTCTCACACCCCCGCGGATTGCACCTCCAGGACCACGCCGGGATGAGAGGAGTTCGCCTTCTCGCGCGCCAGCTCGGCCGCTTGAGCGCGGCCGCGGGCGATGGCGGGCGGAGGGAGCTCTCCACGGGGCCGGCGGTGTTCGTGGACAAGACGACGCGCGTGATCTGCCAGGGGATTACGGGGAAGAACGGGACGTTTCATACGGAGCAGGCGATTGACTACGGGACGAATATGGTGGGGGGAGTGACGCCGAAGAAGGGCGGCACGGAGCACTTGGGGTTGCCGGTGTTTAACACGGTGGCGGAGGCGAAGGCGGAGACGAAGGCGACCGCGAGCGTGATCTATGTGCCGGCGTCGCTGGCGGCGAAGGCGATCTTGGAGGCCGTGGAGGCGGAGCTCGATCTGGTGGTGTGTATTACGGAGGGGATCCCGCAGCATGATATGGTGAAGGTGAAGTCGGCGTTGTTGTCGCAGAGTAAGACGCGGTTGATCGGGCCGAATTGTCCTGGGATTATTAAGCCTGGTGAGTGCAAGATAGGGATCATGCCGGGGTATATTCACAAGCCGGGACGCATTGGGATTGTGTCGCGATCGGGGACGTTGACGTACGAGGCGGTGTTCCAGACGACGGCGGTAGGGCTAGGGCAGTCGACGTGCGTGGGGATTGGTGGCGATCCGTTCAACGGGACGAATTTTGTAGATTGTTTGGAGAGGTTCGTGAAGGACCCGCAGACGGAGGGGATTGTGTTGATTGGAGAGATCGGGGGGTCCGCGGAGGAGGACGCGGCCGCGTTCATCAGGGAGAGTGGGACGCAGAAGCCGGTGGTGTCGTTCATCGCAGGGTTGACGGCCCCTCCTGGGAGGCGGATGGGGCATGCGGGAGCCATCATTTCGGGAGGTAAGGGCACGGCGACCGACAAGATTAATGCTCTGAGAGCCGCGGGTGTGACGGTATGTGAGTCGCCTGCTCAAATTGGAGCCACTATGCTTAAGGTTTTCGAGGAGCGAGCCTTGATTTAAGGCGTAACGTAGGCCATGATTACTGTGGATTGAGTATCAAGCATTCTTGGTATCGAGTAGGAGTTGAGCTGAAGCATTTACAGCTAGCAGCCCCGATTTTATGTCCTTCCCGGCCTCTATACTCTTTAGAATTGCAAAACCCTAGGAGAAATGTAGTTGTTCCAAATTCTTATGGATCAGTTACAATGGAATAAATTATATCGCTGAGTATATTTCACTTGCTGCATCACGGTTGGTTGAGCGTCTTAAAAAATAAACTACCGCTACGGTTGTCTTTTCCGCTAATTTGGTTTTCAGGGGTTCCAAGGGTTTTGATGATGCTAACCCTAATGATACTGGGAAGTGATTTTAGGGCATTCATGTCAAATGTGAGTTTGTTAACTTTTTGTCTCGATTAGTTTCTTCCGCGATTCTGCATAAGTTTCTTCGCAGTAGGCTTGTTGGAACTCTTCTGTGTGCAACTTAGAGAACATCCATGCAGGTTTCTCGATTTTCTTGCCTCACTGTAAATACGGTGTGCTCTATAATCATCCTCTTGTGCCTTAGAGCTCAGAAGAGGAGAAGCTTATTTTGTGTCGCGTTACATCCTTTCTGGCATTCTTCGATGTCTGGAATATGAGCTGCCCGGAAAGTGATACATTGGTCTGATGCAAGCCTCATGTGCTTTGCAATCTTATTGGTGGGATTACAGTGAAATGAAACACGTGTGTATAGCTGGAAAATGTATCTGTGGGTGGTTCAGTTTCGATTACAACTTGGTGCATTAAGTCAGGTCAATTCCGTGCCGACGAAAGTGGAACTTATCAAGTCAATCGCCCCTAGGCAGGTACCTTTCAATGCAGTAGCTGCGTTAGTATAAAGACTGTCTAACAACGAAACCATAGGCGGAGAAAGCTGTGCAGATGCTTCGTTATATGCATCGCGATGTCATACTATGCCTTGAAATGCATATCTTGAAGAATGTAGAGATCCCGGTTACATTCCATGTACATTAGGTAACATTTCAAGGCCATCGCAAACGATAGGCCAAAATCAGATTACATAAGTCACACTTAAACATGGTCGTTCTCACCAAGTTCAACCACAGCCAATAATGTAAGGAGTCCATTCCAGTGCTATCGCCCAGAAAAGGAGGGGAATACACTATGCTCAACATGATACAAAGGAGTATCTAACTAATTCTAGAATATGCATCTTATTGTCTCCGCCCTCTCCCTTTCTTCGGTTGTGGTGCTGCCGGCTCCTTTGGTAAGTCTTCTGGCACCTCAGCTGACGAGGAAAAAAACCCAGATTTCGTCAGTGCAAAGGCGAATGTGCGGCTACAGAGAAAATTGAAGATATCCTCGTTGCAGTCAGGGCATCAAACAGCTAACTACGAAAACATCCCAGAAAGGGCTCTGAAACAACTTGACAAGAAGTGTAATACCAACGAATTTCTAGCGATCTGGTTAAACCAGCAAGCATTACACAACCTCCACAGACACATAAGCAGTGTAATATTTTCTAGAATATCCATTCATTCATTGAGCCTGTCTCTCACAACAGCAGTCAGAATCAAGACGTGGTACGCACCATCTGGTCCTCGCGCCATCATGCTAAAAAACGTATTGTTGAGCTTCTCCATCTTTCTAATATCTTGAGCTTGATCTGTCTTGAACTTCAGACACTGCAGAAATGAACAGCAGGAGGTAGGTAAGGTAGTCTAATCTAAAAACTTTGCAACGAGACTACTGCATAGATCCTGAAAGGTTGCTCTTCCATAATTGGAGATTTGCAGAACATACCCACAACTAACAATAAAGGGGGATTGCACGATAGTAAGTGGATATTCTATGTGACTAATCGAGTCCCTAAACCTGCTGGGAGGATTATTAGAACTGTCAACGTTCTTAAACCCTAATTCCTCGCTGTTCATAAAGAGCTCCCTAAAATCATCGAAATAACAGGTCTTGGATTATGCAGAGTGATTTCTTCTCGGTACAGACGTCAGACGCAAACTTAGCTGAAACTCTAAAAGGTGCTCTGAATTGCAAATGGACAGAGCTTTGAAAGGAGAAAACGCAAAAAGAGCGCTAAAGCAACTGATCACCAACGATGCAGCTGTAGCTGTAATTCTCATACTATCTATAAGGCAACCCAACACACTTCTGATGTACAGGATCGAATGCTCTAAATTGACGCGTAAAGTGAGCTCCTTGACCACTCAAAAGGGCCAACATAAACGACATACCTAGAACAACCTTTACACCACTACAATTAATCACGAAACCCCAACCCACGTTCAGCTAGAATCCTCCAGCAATGTGAAAGATAACCCTAGTAGGCGTCAGCTCTTAAATCCTGTTCGAGCCAGAAACAGGACGGAACAAATCAACGCATACAGCAGGCTTCAAAAGGAGCAATGACAGGAGAAGCAAAACGTACCACTTTGTCGTCAGTGACTTTGAGAACAAGCTTCCCATCACAATGCCTGTATTTCATCACATACCGCGTCTGAACAGCACCAATGTCAAAAACCCCACCTCAAATGAATGCTCCCTTTCACTAGAATAATTTCAACCCAGAAATCAATATACCCACAAATGCCCCACGGATTACTCTCTAAGCTTTAAAATCATTAAACCCTAAACACATAAACCCTAAACCAGGACAGAATTACTCTCCAAGTACAGAAAGATTGCGAAGTGGATACTTCGAGGTTAGGGTTTTCAAGGAATACAAATAACAACTCTAGCGAGCAGCTCTAACAAATCCTTCTTCATCCACTAAATCCACTCCAAAGCTTTCGAAGAAAGAAGGCAAACGACAGAGCATACATTGACGGGGTCGGAGCGGAATAAGACAATGGATCGATCCTGAAAATCATCCCAATTCTCGACGTACACCATCCTGCTCCTCCACTTCCTCCTCCTCCTCCTCTCCTAGTGCCTCTCCTTCAGCTCCTGATCGCTCTCAACCTCCCTGCAGTGAGTAAATTGAGATGGGCCCTAAGAAGAGAAATTTCACTCTTCCGTGAATCAAGAGTAGCGCTACTAAAGAAGCGATGGGTCCTAACATTGAGCAGCATTGCCGTCGTGAATGACCTAAGTTCTAACATGCCCGGACACCCAGAGGCCGTCACCCACAGTTTGTGAAGAAAAAGTAAAAAAAGACAAGTCACAGTTTCGTGCATAACTTACCGACAACCTTGATGCCGGTCTCGATCGCTCTCTCCCTCCTCCGGCGAGCGAGTAGCTGCAACTTCACGTGCAAACTTCGTGCAGCATTGGCGTCGTCTGTCTGTGGCGATGAAGCTCCAGCTCTACCGCTCACTGCCTCGCACAAACCTTGTCAAGGGCATGGAGAAGGTGAAGGAAAAGTAAAAGGAAAAGGAAGGCAAAAAAGTAAAAGTATACATTATACGAATAACGGAGATTGCAACTTTAAACCGAGATTATCTATGACTCTTGTAGATGTCTGAGTCTTGAAAGGAGGCCATTGGTAGATTATGATGTTATCAGGAACCGGCTCAAGACTTGCCATGTCTATAGATCATGTGGTTTTTACAATAAGGGTACTTTATTGACTTTATTGTAGTTGTAGATGTTGTATTGCAGGTGTTAAACCATTATCAGACATAACATATGTGTAGTAAAATTAACCTTTGGATTTTTTCATTCGTGAGTGGAGAAGAAATTATTAGTAAAATTGTCTTCGGATGGGCCATACAAAGAGGTTTTTTTTTTTTTTTTGAATTGAGTTTCTTGAGTAATTTAGCTTAAATATGAAATTAAGAAATTTTAGATTCATATATAGGAATAAATGTTTCATTTTAAAAGGTGAAATATTCATAGTATAATCTTAAGAAATATACTTCAATCATAAAAAGATAAGTTTCTAAAGGTTAAAAAGAAGTTGAAATTTTAAAACTTGTAAATTTTAAAGGTGATGGCATGATTGTGGCTTCTTTAATAACAATAAATGTTACTAAATGAAATAAGATTATTTCCACCTACAAATTTCTATTTTTAGTTAGTGCTAATTAGTAGGTTATTTTATTGATGATTTTCGTTTTCCTCATAGTTCTTGGGCTCTTTGGTTGTTATAGAACTTTGTTTTTATACTATAAAACAAAGTTCAATTTATTTCCAAAAGAACAAAAAATTAAATAAGATCATAATGAGTCTTTAGGTGAGAACAACATTGAGTTTACATCTATATGTTGAGTTTTTTTCACCTTTCTCCACTTTTCTTTATTACAAACCTTGGACCAAGCAACATTGACCTCATGCATAGAATAACTTTCATATGAAGAGAAAAAGAAAGAGAGAAAAAAACTTCAGTCTCTAGAGAAGACCGACGTGAATTAAATGTCTATTTGATCCACCCCCAATTTCATATAAATTTGTGGGTGGAGTCCATTACTCCTGCTTTAGGTTGGAAAATACAATTTTCTTCAGCAATGGCTACGATAGCATTAGATTATGATGGATAAATAGGTAGCTTACATGTCCATAAATTGACCATTGCTATGTTTCAAATTGTTGATAAGATCGTCATTTTTATATTTTTTTTAACCCCTAAAAATCCAGGAAAGCCGAAATGGGTTTTTGCTGTTTTGGGCAGCCAAGATGAAGGGGTTAAAATTTATATTTTTGCCTAAGATTTTTACTAGATGCTCCTCATACTGCAAGGTGTATGTGGTAAAATTTTCAAAGCCAAATTCCAATTTTAAGACCTTCATTTAGAATTTTTAGGTTTCAAGTCCAAAACGGGCAGCTTAAAATTAGGGATTTTTTAATTTTTTTTTCTTGAAATATTTTCATAACCAAACCACCACTCAAATTCCAAAGAGACCAAAGTCAAAAAATAAACCAATTTTACAAGGGCAGCCTCCAAAAATTACAAAGACAAGCTTCAAAATTTTGAATTATTTCTTTCAAAATTAGTCAAAATTTGAGATTTTGAAATTTTTCAAAAATAATTTCACCCAAAAATAAAAAATGTATAAAAGCACCTAACCACCGTTTAGATTTTTCTAAAACCAAGTATACGTAACGTCATACATGTTTTACGATATCAATGTTTTTAGACCCGCTTGTAGAAAATAATTTTTATGAAGGTCCAAAAAAAGGAATAAGTCTCCAAATTTTTTCATGGAGGTACCCAACTTGATAACCTACATGGAAAAAAATATGAGCAAAATGTTTGGGATAATAAACATCAAGTCCTCATTTTCACCATTTACCCTATGTCGTTCAGTTTACACCAAAAAAAACTTTTGCTGCAACTTTGAACATTATAATCTCACAAATGGTAAACATCCAACGGTTGAAAATTTCATCAGTACTTTTTAAGAGAGTTAAGTACAAGATCTTACGGTTAGATGTCTAAAAAAAGGAAGAAAAACGGGTCCAAACCGTCATTCTCACAAAACGGTCAAAAATGACAGATTTGGAACTTGGAGCTTCCAAAAACGGCTGGATTTTTAGGGGTTAACTCAAATTGAACAATGACGAGTTTGTTGTTGCCAATGGCTTGTCACTTGGTCCCATATATATATATTCTTAAATAATATGATGCAACTGTAATGAGTGGTCATTGTTTTATTTTTTCATTCAAATAAAACATCATTTCAAGTCAAAAAAACATAAATCAATATCGGGCTTGCAGTAGTAGAAATAAATCAAATAATAAAGCTACAATGAACATTGCAAAACCCCCTTAAAAATTAATCAATGCAATGCACAATTAAATTAGAGTCCTTTTCAATGGCAATACATGAATTCAAACTCATGTCTATTAAACGCATAAGGCTAAGCTTAACTCCAAGTTAAGCCCCACTACTTCGACACTTCTAAATATCAAATCAAGTGTCAATGTACATAAAGCAAAAACAACTTTTCTCATTTAAAACTCCAATTTTATGAGCCTCTCACTATTTTCTTTACTTTTCTCTCTCTTATCATGTGCAAGGCATAATACATTGATTTTCAACCTAGAGTAAAACCCAAAAAACACATATTGGACAAATGATAGCGCAAGAATTTTTCTAAAGTTTTTCCGTTGATAGAACAACATGCACCTTGGAATACAACCACGTAAAAAATAATATTGAATCATCCATTAAAACATGTTCATTCATAAACTTATCGATTATAAGGTATTTTCATCCAAATTTTAACGATTTCAATACATTTTTTCATTTTTTTCCACTTTTAATCCACTTTTTTGCTCATATTTTCTAGTGTACAAGTAGCCACATCCAAAATGAGGTAAGATTTTGGCAAAAATTTGCCAATAAAAAAATCCCTGCATCAAAGGTGAGAACTTCCAGGAATCCGGTTTACCTATGGGGAGAAGCACAATAAAGTGGACCAAAGAAGTGCTTAACTATTCGTCAGAGTCAGTCCTTTTGCAAAAATTGCACAAAAGTGATGGAAAGATGTAATTGAAGTCAATTTTTTTTGCTAATATAGATTCTCAACTTGTTTTTCTGTATGACTACAACCTGAAAAAGTTTTGTCCAAAGTAGACACTTTAAATTTATTGTATGGGGGCTTTAAATCCAAACAAAGTGAATGCAGTCATTTGAAAAAGTGGCTAGAAAAGAATAAAAAAACTATCAAAAAATCACTTTTAATGAAGTGGGGCCCTCTGTATGTTGAAGAGGTATTCTAAATAGTCAATTCATATACTCATTAATTGGTTTAGGGTCCAAAGGTACCGCCAGGATGTTTTTTAGGAGGGTTACTTCCGCGGTACTTTTTGTGAGGTTTTTTCACCGAACATTGTTTTTTAAATTGGAAAAAAAATTCTCTAAAGACAATAGAGGGCCGGAAATGAAGAAATTAAAACTTTGGAAAAGTTTATTTTCATGATTTAGAACTAGTGGTCAAATTAAGTTTCAATTGAAGATGTTTTTTTTATGGAGATGCCTACAAGATACCTTATGACACTTTAAAAAGTGACTAAAATACTCAAAAACTACACCAAAATACTCAAAATCACCTTTGAGCTATAAAAAACAGCACACTTCATATTCACTTCCTAGTGATCACATGTTGCTCTTTGTGGTCCACTTTATTGTGCTCTCCCTCTACACTCCGACACTCCTTCCGCCCTCGTGCAGTAAATATTCCCACATGCCCTCTTGCGTCAAATGGTGTGGACCCTGCTGTCGACAATATGACTCACATCTGCACACAAATGCCATGCCCATGATCATGCTTCCTCGGTTTCGACGTCCAATTTGAGGAAGCAGTGATCTTGCAAGCTGCTTCCATCCGCCGTTCACGTCAAGGCTCCTCAAAGTAAAAATCCGTGTTCATGACTGCACGCTCTCAGTCTCAAGTGTCCAATGGCATATATCGATCAACACTCCTTGCATCTCATCGATCAACACTGGAATTAGTACACTACAACTTATGAACTCTCTCATACCATTAGCTACATGCCACTCTTGGATTTCATCTCAGTTGTTGTAACAACCTGCATTTGAATCTAGCTGGCAGCTGTCGAACGCTGTCTGCACCAGTTTGGTTGTCAAGTAGTTTATCTGAACTAGATTTTGTTACCATGGCAACAACACCAAGTACTAAGTAATGATCTTGTTTCTGCAGTTTCGTACAATTGCATTTTGGTGGTTGGATGTTTGGGTGTTGCAGTGTTGCAGATCTAGAACTCATGGATTGTGTTGGTGCTTTGATTTTAGTACCATCTCAGTTGATGATCATTTGTTGGTGTATTGAAGTTGGCAGTTTGGTTTTTCTGGATTTGGTTTCTACGTTATTGGGCTTGAGGTTAGATAAGGAAGTCGAGAGATTTGAACCTGATGGGTGCCGGTGATTGTCTGCGGAGAAAGGGACGGCGCCAGGAGTTTGAGATCAGTTTGTCATTTGATTGAACTTTGCATCTTCTAGCTCAGTGATATTCTGATGTTACTCTCCAAGGCTCTCTGCGTTGTAACGAATTAGGTTGGAAAGATATTTGACACTTGTTTTGCATCTGGATGGGCAGGTGGTGGTCAAAGGATACAGTCGTGGTAATCACAGGCTCCAACCAGGGCATTGGTTACGAGATTGCACGCCAGCTTGCTCAGAATGGACTTACCGTGATTGTAACTGCACGCAGTGAAGAGCGAGGGAAAGCCGCAGTCGAGGCTTTGAGGAAAGAACTTGGAACGGAGGCCCAAGACCTTGTTGCATTCCATCTTCTCGATGTCACCAGTGATGAGTCTGTGGCTGCTCTTGCTCAATGGCTACGCCAAACATACGGGGGAGTTGACATCTTGGTACGTCTCAGTTTTTTTGCATCACACCTTAAGTGCGCTTCAGAGTTGCACTACCAGTTCAAACTTTGAACGATGTGATTCGACATGAACTAGATTTATCACATCAGATATGAGCTGAGTCCTAGAAAGCCACACCATCGTCCTCCATGATGTGCCATGCTTTCTGCGATCTATACCAAAATTTTAGTTTGTTGATCATTCTCAGCGAAGAAAAAGAGAGAATCTTTCTCCTTTCCAACTTGCCCATTGAAATTGCCCTGACTCATCTCTTCCTTATTGCCATCTTTTTCGAAGTGCCACTCCTGGTCCTATGTTTCACTTCCCTCTTCAGATAGAGGCTCTTCTCCTCTGTTTCTAGGAAAGTAAACCATGTTTGCAGATTGTCATGTTGTAGAATGATCTTGCACTCGTAAGCTAGAAGGAACATTTAAGGCTCACACAACCTCAAAATGAACTTTGAATGATATTTCGGGTGTGATCACTGTTTAATTTTGGTGATTTGTGGGGAGAGCAGGTGAATAATGCGGCCATATCTCGTGCTGAGACCGAAGAAAAGATTGTTGATACAAACTACTATGGTGTGAAGCGTGTCACCAAAGCCATCCTTCCACTGCTTCGCCCCTCCCCTGCAGGTGCTCGTGTCATCAACGTAACCTCCGACTTGGGCGCTCTTAAGGTAATTGTTGCTTCTCAATCCCTGCAAGAGTGATTGTTTCTTTAGAAAAAAACATGAAAAGAATTTCAAAATGGGGCCTCGAATACTGTCAATCTGCTTTCTAACAAAATGGTGCAAAACATAATTCTCACATTCTACCCACTGTCGAGAATATGGTTGCAGCATTTCTATTCCTAGAATCTTACACTTTAGGACTAACACATGTCCATGACATATATGTTATGAATCTCAGCACCTCTCCAACAAATATCGTGACGAGTGGAAGGATCGTGATCAAATCACAGAAGATCAAGTCGACCACTTCATCCAGCAATATCTTGGAGAATTGAAAGAGGGCACATGGAAATCTGGAGGATGGCAAGAGAATTATGCTAGCTACGCAGTCACCAAGGTCGCTCTGAATGCATACACGAGTGTGTTGGCCCGTGAGGTTGGGCCAGAAACGGAGAAGGTGTACGTGAATTGCTTCAATCCAGGATTCGCAATAACCAACTTGAACGATTACCTGGGTCTAAGCACTCTCCATGCGAGCACTCTCCAAGAGGCAGCCATGACAGGCATTTGGCTGGCTCTGCATCCTGTTGGAGGCCCACATGGGAAGTATCTGGATCGAAAGAACTTGGGCATAGCTGAGTGGTGAATGGTTTACAAGATGTCTTTCATGCATTCAGTGTAGAATTGTTGATGAAAATGTACTCATTTGTTGATGAAAATGTACTCATTAGAGGTACAGTAAAAAGAATGAGAAGTTAAAATTGCGGATATTTATAGTGATGACTTTTATTTGGTAATTTAAAAAAGAAATAATTGGGATATCTTATTGCTGTGGAGTCTGGACTTGATGAGTTGATCCAGGCAATTTTTGGTGGCAGTTTATGGCCTTCGAGATTCTATTATTCTCATGTAGAAAGCAGCTTTATCTAGCTTGTAAACAAAATGGTCATATTTCTGCACAGAATGAATTAATGTACATTCCCAAGTCTTGCATGGTAATAAGTTATAAAGATAATTATATTGCTCTTCATATTTCTGGAAAAATGGATTTCACATACTAATGTCATTGGAATTATCACTACAGGAGCACATTAAAATCTTGGTGATTGTTCAAAAACTCAATGAACATTCATCGCTAGATAACATGGTTGATTGAGACACTTAGAAAACACTAATATATCTTAATTATAATTAAGACACCTGATCGAGTTATATTGGTATTTTAAAAAAATATTTGAATTAAATTCATTTTTTACAATCAATCAGCCTAAGCATATGGAGTAATATATTGTGGCCATATATGTCCTTTAAGTTTGTTGTTTAAGACTTTATGCATCATTTTAAAAATACAATGTTCAAATTAATAGATTAAAGAAGTACAAATTAAGAACTTTTCAAGCATGATCCTAGAAAAACCCTGGTTTGCTTATTATAGTCTCATTACAAGCAGAACCACATATTGTTGTCATCATTGTTCTCCTCCTCATGTGGTATGTGTAAGGGATATCAATACAAAACCATCACACTATGTAATATCACCATTATACAATATATATTTATGTTAAAAGTACCACTCTTGTAAAATTTTCCAAACATATAAAAAATGTGATTTATTCAAATAAACATCAATTGCCAATTTGCCACTAACATAAAATACTTGTCATCCGCCCATTGGTATCCAATTCTTCAGTTTGAAATTTACATTTATCATCTACATATTAAAAAAATACCTTAATTGATGGTTAGAAATACAAAGAAACCTAATAAAAGTTTAGGCACATTAACCTCTAAAGTCGAAAGGCCTCAAACCCGCCAAAATCCGTCAAAATTGACCTTTTTCAATACAAGGTGTAAGTTTTTAAGTTATGATGTATTTTGGGGATGTAACAATAGGATCTAGTACCTTACTTGTATATGTACATGTACCCTAAATCCTAGATTCAAACTCCTTACCGTTTGTGAGATCATAATGTTCTAAGTTGAAAAAAAAGTTTTTTTTTCCCTTGTTGCGAAATGGGATTCAAGTGTTTCGTGAGCCTAAAAAACCAATTTTAAAAGCAAATTTGATGTGAGGCTCTTCAAATTCTTGTTCTCAGGTGGGTTAGGAATATGTCCATGCACTTCTTTACCTCATACAACCTATAAAACCTAAGGAAATGCTTGAATTTTCACATCGATGTATGCTGAAATTCAAATATAAGGGCTGGTCTATGATAGGAAGAAAGGCATATGGAGAAATATTGGATAGAAAATTCAAGCGGTGAGATCATGCTTGAAAAGCTTATTTACATGTATAAAAACAAAACTTGAAAAAAGTAAAATCTCAATCTTTGGTGAATTTTTGAAGTTTCTATCATTCTATGATCGAATTAATTTTGGGCAGATTTTTGAGCATATAGTGCAATTTTGGGAAGTTTCAGTATGCCTAAATACTGTTTTCCAACTTTGTGTATATTGTGCCAAAATTACAGCTTCATTAATTCAAGTAGCTGTCTAACTGACTCAATGTACCTCCAAATCTCTGATCTTACATTTAGATGGGGATTAATTTAAAACTTGAGAATTCCAAGTGATTCAACTTCCAAGTTCTCTTGTTTCAACTTTGAAGCTTCCAAGCTCCAATCTGTTAGACCCCGTCAAGCTTGTGATTCAGTCTAGTGCAAACTTTGAAGCTTCCAATTAGTTAGCCCTGTCAAGCTTCTGATTCAGTCTCGTGCAGTTTATACTTTCTCTCAAATCCTTTGGGTGCAATTTATGTTCTGAGCAGTTTATACTTCCGGTGGATCTTCATCAATCAGGCAGCTTAGGAGGGAGTATTCAATCAATCAAAAGTTTTGAGCACTGAGCACTGTGCTACAGGTGAGTGAGTATTCGAAGTGGGTGAGTGGAATCAGTAATATTGCTTTTACAGCACTAGTGGAAAAGCCTGCGAGTTTGACGAAAATCCTGACCGGCACTGTGACCAGAACCGCGTTTCATGACCGTAATGCCGCTCTGGTCATCTCTCACTTCGTTTCCGTCAAGTTGGTCACGCTTATCTTAGTATCTCTGACACGGGGGACTTTGCGTTGTAATTGGGTAACTGCGGTCCCACTGCGCGGAGTTCGAATGAGGACTCGAACTTGGGAACAATGCGTTAAACAGCGGCAGTAATTTTGACGTTCTTATCTCCTTGTTGTTTAGATTGATGACCGGGTCTGAATTGTCATACCCTGGAGCTCAGCATATTCGTACATTAAAGATTCTCCGCTGCCATCGCGATTGAGGACATGGTTAAGTATCATGACCGGATGCGTTGATGGATACCCGATTTTACCAAACTACCCTGATGACGTCCGGGAGGGACTACATTACAGTATACCCTGCAACCAAATGTGTTCGGACGAGAACCGTCGTCGATGCCCTCCATCGCAATGCATACACCGGATTGATATAGAAGCCCTGTTATGTTACGTCAGAATATTCGATATCCACGATTTCTCATATACCCACGCGTTATCGCAGGGTTTTGAATGGCGCCCTGAAGCTGGCATATGCGGGATTAGGGTTCTGCTGCCGGCATAAAAGTTATGCATATTTAGCACTGCATTATTTCCTTTCGGAAATAATGTTGGAAAGGAAATTCATACAATATAGAAGTCGCTTTTGCACGATTAATATTTCAAATCATAAGGTTTCTCAACGCTCACTGCTGATTTATCCTTCAGCTCAATCCGGTTAACCAATGCTTTCGCATTCCCGCAGTCTATTACGATGTACTATCAGACGACTACTGTAAAATTACCATGACTGAGAGCGTCGACAGCTTCTCTTCAACTACAAGATGAGTGAAGTGCCGGAAACAACGTCTCCTACATACTTCGTAGTCCACATCGGATGGTGGCCCTCGAAATTGTTACTTATGCGTTCCTTTTGTGGAGGTACCGAGCATTCCACTTGACGAAGATGTTGGACCCCGATGCCTTCACCACAGCGTCGTCCACTGTTAGAAACGATTGACGGTCCTCAACATGTAGTAGTGGCATGTTGGGAATGAGAATTCGATGGACCTGGACCATCTGCTCTCCACTGCCACATAGGTTCCCCAATTTCTGAGCTCTCGCCTTCCAGCTCCCTCCGGTTTTCCCTTCGGCAATGACAGTGTCTCCGCTGTCCGGGTGAGTTATGTAGCACAATTTATTCACTGCAATTGCATCATTGCCTGCACGGGGAGGGAACTTGAGCGCAATATTATGTGAAGAGTCATCCTCTACAGAATCGAATTCACTAGGGAGTCCCCTACCTCGCCCTGGTAACGACGGTAGAGACGCTACTGCGTTATGCGGATCTTGAAGCGGCGGTGGGGGCGGTCCATGAGAAGTTGGCTCGCCTTGTTTCCGAGCACTGCATGGGACGCGGAAACTGGAAGCGGGATCTGCGGAGGGGACATCCGCCCCATAGGCACTTTCATTAACGGAACCATTGGCCACCGACTGGTCGGATATGTCGGTCGAAACAGCTTCCATATCTTGATTTCGGGATTTTATTGGACGCAAATTATTGCGAGTGTTAGGTGTTAGTAATACAGTCTCCTCGCTCATCCACGACGGCTGGTGATCCCGTGCTGGTTCAGGTACAGCTTCCGGTACTTCAGTTGCTAGGGACTGTGATCGCGTTCGCTCATCCAAACTCGGATCCGCCAGCGCTTCGTTCAGTACTGGAGACTGTGATGGAGATCCGTCTGTACCTGAACTGGAGTTCACGAGACGTAACAGAATGTCTTTGAAATCGCGCTGAGTGTGGAGTACCTCCGTCACCATTGCGAGGTTCTGTGTCACCTGGGATGCAAGATCGACGACCCGTGTTTCCAGTTGGCTGATTCGCACATTTTCGCAACTACTACGCAGGGGGCTGTCTCCATTCACTCTCCCTCTTGAGGTATGGCGCCGGTTGTACTCCGGTGTCGTGAGGCCCTGTTCAAGGAATACATGCATTGGTCAACCACATCACCATGTTTAAACCAGCCCATATACAACTACTTCGAATAAATTGAAGGAAGCTTACATTTTCTCCAAGTGGGGTATCGTCTTCTTCATAACGAGCGTCCGGTGCGGATCCTCTCGTTGAGGCATGTCGTGCGCTGCTCGAGGCTCGCAGTGCAGATTCCTCCATGCCTGATCCCCCAGAGGGAATTGAGGTCGTCCCCATGTAAGGCAGTGCCTGTGCACCCAGTTAACGTAATTATCCATCCACTGTATTCGTCAATTATTACTGTTGTACAGCATACACGAGGGCAATATAAATTGATAAATTCTATGTCCGAAACTGAATTTGATTACTAGCAACCTAAAGTTTCATCAATTTCACCTGGTTGCGTGGTGTCGATGTAGATGTTGGTCCTTGACTTCCGTGGCTGCTTGACTTCTGCGACCCGAGGGTTCGAAGTGCCGCCATTTGCTCACTCTCCGCTTTACCTGCCACACTCATCCAGTATTTCCGCAATGTGCGAAACGCCTCATCCGGACGTTTCTCATGCTGTTTACCTTGACTAGAAATAAAAAACTCCTTCCACTCTAATCTGTCATTCTTAATTGCCCCTTTCAGGTACCTCGATAGGTATTTCGCACATAGAGGATGATCGTATGTGAAAACCTCCCCCAAGGCTGCGTAAACTTTGTCCACGGCCTTCCACCAGTCCCCCTTTTTCCCCTTGTAACTTCTAATACTCTGATCCATACATTGCCTGGCTATTAAGCGAACTTGTCTATGCCAAGCACATTTTAATCCAATTGGCTCACCTGTGGTAGTTGTCGGCACATGCACGACAGGTGATCTTCTTTCAGCGTGTGCGTTAGCCATTTCCATGAAGTATGGTTTCGTAAACTGCCGTTGAATTCTCCTCCTCTTCCCTTGGTCTTCCTCAGCCACGCGCCACGACACTTCTGCATTCGGCCCGTACGGTTCACTGCGAATGACTGCCGTTGGAACATTAAACTCAGATGGGAGTGCGCCATGCCTTGACTGAGATGGTGTGCAGGGATTGTGGCGATGCGGCTGGGAGATTGTTGACGGTGTTGCCCTCGTATGTCTGGGCATCTGTAATCTTTGGTTACCGCCGCCTGGAACTGCTCCGCCGGGATATTGAGGGTCATAATGTACGTCGGTCCTATCCCCTCCTTGGCCGTCGCTGTGTTCGTATCGGCCATCCTCGTGGTCATCATGTAAGTCTGGATCGAAACCCTCCTCTGTCCACCTTTCGTATTCTGCCTGCGGAATTCACGTCCCAGACCCCAAATAAACAAGCATCTGCTGTTTCAGACCTTAGAGGCCGGACATAAACCACATGTACACAGAAATAAACGAAAAAACACTTCGGATTACCATGGACAATGCTAAATACGCCGACTATGTAGGATCAACGACTCTTCGACGGTTTGTCACTAATATTTTTCCCACGCATGAAGTCCTCCAGCATCTGTAATCTCTCATTGGAAAACAGACAGCAAGAACGTTCCGCAGTTCCGTACCTGATTCTGATGTGACGAGGAGGGTATACCGGGGCCCATGTCCCCCTCCTGTATTCCACGAGCAGGGAATGGGGTACGATGTTGTCCATGCGGCGACGCCATCGCCTCTGCTCCGCAGCGACTGCAAATGCGACTGAGGAAGACAGGTGAGAGTGATCGAGGAGCCCATGAGTCTCTTGAGTCATATAGGGACGTCGTGCCGTCGGAGACGCTAAATGTCGAACATGAATCAGATCCGGTCAGTGCCTCTGACGGCGCCATTAGGGATACACAGTGATTTGTACGAGAACTAGGTTAAAGAAGAAATACGAAATCGAATGTGCAACTTCCAGAGATGTTCAACTACCCAAAGAGAAAGCGGAGTTAGGGTTCTCCCTTCCCATGTCGTTAAGTGTGAGAGGATTCCCTTCCTGACGCGTCCACGACATACTGTAAGTGAATATGACCGTGTATCTAAAGAATCCGGCGGGCGCCCAAATAAGAGGATATTAATCACCTTTAAGAGCCTTCACAATCTCTAGTCTTTTAAAAGCGGTGCATTCAGTGTTAGTTATCTAAATTTCGGCCTGCACTTGCCACTACAGACAGTTTGGAATGAAAGAACCACTAGAGTGATGCCATCCTCTTCACGAAGTCAAGCTAATCCCCGCCGGTATATTTCACTCTTTCCCAGAAATAATACACCCGTCAGGCAGCGTAGTCGCAGGTGAGAGTAGCTGGAGGGATGACGTTGTCCTTATCGACCACGCCACGCATGTAGGTGAATTTTTTTCGGCCTCTCTTAATGAGCTACGATATTACGGAAATGTAATATTCTGGTGGAATTCGATAGAACAGGACGAATCTCAACGTCCTAGAGGAATCCTGTAGATATTACGTGGGTTTGTAATATGCTGCGCACGATGTCGCACACGTCAGTATGTCTCTGTATGGGTCATTCTTACTGTGACTCTGGCCCCCTTTTTAAAGAACTCTTCAGACACCGTGTGGTGGATGACAAATTCGCCCATGTGCGGGACGCCTATGACGAAACTTCACTGAATCAGATTAATCTGATACTACCGTTATCATGGCAACAGAAAATGAGATGTAGTATACATACATGTTTCAATCAGTGGGTCGTTTTAAACCGACCAAGATGTTAAGAGTGTTTTCTCCGCGGTGTACTGAAGCAGGTATTGTACAAATCCTGACAAGCCGTTGCAGCTTTTCTGAACAGCGACGATAACTAAATCATACCGAACATCACATCGTTTTTCAAGGATGCTCTCAGAGAAGACAACTGGCTTCTCAGATTCCCGTTCACGTCAGTTAACATACACTAGAAATATATGGTCTCATACTTCACAAAGGTTAGCAGTGTATGATACATTGGCAATATTGTGACGCATTATGTCAGTGGTGGGAATTTCAATGGTTTTGTTTATAATTGAAAGAAACGTCAACGACCTTCGCGGTCCTCGATCTATACAGCAAGTTTAATCAAGTGGGAATCATGCTCTCTAAGTACTGCACTGCATCGTGTCTACTCCTGAACCCTCTGAATTCAGCACCGCTAAACCCCTTCACAGCATCATTACACTCTGGCCACGACGTGAATATCCCTGTTCTGAACCCTCGTCGAACGGCATAATACTTACGCACACACTCTGCTCTGGGCAATCCCAACGCCGTAGCTGCCCTGGAACCAGATGAGCTTCGTCCCGCTACTGGTACCTCTACCCCCACCGTCTGTAGAGGCTGTACATGCCCACCACGCAGCGACACTTCGACGGGATTTGTAAGAATCCTCCTCTCTACAAACTCTACGAGGAGACGAAGCAAAAACTTTAGACACCTCAAAGTCGACCACAACGTCAACCATAGTATCTGTGCCAAAGAGAAATTACGCGATTCGGTGAAGAAATCCATGTCCGTGACTCTGAGGAGTTGTGCAGGGAAATGACAACGTCTTCGACGAACTGCTGGAGACCCTCTTCCTCTATCAACATCATCGGCATTGCACGAGAATATAGTCCCTGCCGACCTGATATAGAAGTGACTGTTGCAGTACTTGGTCTCTATCTAACGTTCCACCTACGGAGTAGGTAGACCAGTAAAAGTCCGTGAGACGGCGGCACTGGCGGCAATACGGGTGGCACGTTGCGAGTGAGGATGTCATTTCCCATAGGGCGGATTAAAAAACGCCGCCACCATCAGACACTGTTGTACAATTTATGTTGATCAATTTACAGTGCTAGTGAAAGTTCACCTGTGCGCTTCGAATATTCGGACTTCGGTATATAAGCTATCTCCTGAATGAATTACAGTAATCCGCCCCGAAGCTATTTCCTTAATGTCCTTGCATTTGAGAGGTAAGCGAACGTAATTCAACACTCTACATTGAGAGCACGGGGCAAACCGCGGTAGGTAGCATATGCGGTGGACAGTAACACATATTACAAGTTCAATCACACACACTCTGATTATATCAATTCGCGGAGACGGTGCTCCACCACTTGAGTTACAAAAACTAATTGTCCACAGAAATTAACAGCGCAAAAACGATAGAGCACTGTCAATGATTACGTAACTGGACTCCCGAAATTGGACATTGTCGCTGATTTTGCTATAACCTGGGCAAAAGACATACGTTTAGCACTTCCGATTCTACTACGACTGGTGCGACTGCCATGATTGTAAGATTCTGCACTGAGCGTTAATGCGTACCATATGTCACCTCGTCAACTCCTCCCTTATTCGTCTCCCATTTTTGTATGACTGACTTTCACGTAGAACCGACTGTCCGAACACAACCCCCGCCGTGGAGGTTATTTCATATGCTTATCAAAATCGGATGAGGCTTCACCAATTCCGTCGGCCGTCCTTGCAGAGGAAGGATTAAGAGTAACGTTGGACATCTTATCAATCAATGATGAACCTCCGGATACATGGCTGGAAGATGCTGCACTTAGAGACATTGGGAGGCAGGAGTCCATGTCCTCTAAACTCAACCGTTCGAAACCGAGATCCTCCCACGCCGGTCCACCATTCGCTGAGCCCTCGGAGAATTGAGCCACAGCCTCGGAGAAGTTTGAGGGTGACGAAACACAATCCATTTGCGATGGTGTGATGGAGTCAAGTACCGATGTCGCGTCTGTGTAATCATCGACTAGTATGGGGTTGGATGCCGATCTCCCAATCTGCCGTTGTCGACTCTGGTCAGTTGATAGGTATTCAGCAAACGAGTAGTTCGCGGCAGCTCCGAACCTGCGTATTTCCTGCTCACACTCAGGTGTTAAAATGAAAACAGTCGAGTCTACCATAATCTGCATCAAATTCGGGAGGTCCGGGAGACGTGGCCTCGGGACGGGCCCAATACTTTCACCTCGTCGGAGGAAGACCTCAGCAAGCCAGGACAGTACAGCACCCTTCTCTGAATCCATCACTACGACAAATCAGTACAACAACGTCGACATGGAAGGAAGAAGCACTGCAAGTGTTTCAAATAACAACTCAGGTAACCCGATAGGCGGGGTCGAATGAATTCCAGCCGACACGCAGTAAGGCACATTAATCTAAACCTACATGTACATGTCCGTTCATAATCAATGCATGAGCATCATACATCAGAATTGAATATGATCGATATAGCTTGGAAAGCAATCAGGTGGTCCAGCTCTGATGGACACGTAACAGTAGGATTGTAGTATTATTTTTTATGATCAGCTACATCCTCCGAATAGAATAACAAAGACTGTGCGCACATTCCGGCCGGGCCAACCAGAAAACGACGAGGATCCAGCTATCTCCAGGGACCCGTCAGCGCATTTATACCTTCTGCGGACATTACCAAATGAGACAAAAAGGGGGTCCTACTGTCATTACAAGCGGTAATGACACTCAGCATTTTGTCAATGACGTGGCACCGTCTATTTTGTCCTGGGTGTATGGGTACTCAATGCCATGGTAATGGGGGACTCTAACAATTGCACAGATTCATGCCTCGGTATGACCAGATGTCGGAATTTGTTATATTTAACAGTTTAGCGGATGTTTATAAACTAAAGAAACCGGCACTGTAGATTTGATAATATTATTCTACACTGAGGAGAATAAAAATCTGAAATTATTAAGGATTTTTTGGAAAAAAAAATGAGAATATGAACTTCATTATAAATAATGAACTTGTAATGTAATGTATATAGTTAACCCCTAAATTCCCTTGTGTTTTTGAGAGCTTGAAGCCTCAAAACTGCGATTTTTTACTACTATGCCCTCCCGAGGAAATGAAACAAATTTGTTATCTTTTTTTGGAAAGTCAACCGTAAGATCTTGTACCTAACCCTACTTGGAAGAACTGATCTAAATTTCAACCGTTGGATGTTTTTCATTAGTGAGATCGTAGTGTTCAAAGTTTCAGCATATATTTTTTTGAGCCTCGGCCGAGAGGCATGGTGCAAATGGGTCAAAGGGAGACTTGATGATTATTACTTCAAACATTTTGGTCACATTTTTTTCCATGTAGCTAATTAGGTTAGGTATGCTCATGAAAAAATTCAGCCCAAAAAAACGCTTTTTAGACCTTCATAAAAATTATTTTCTATAAGAAGGTATAAAATTGACAAAATAGTAAAACATGCATTACAAAAACAATTTGTGAGCTAAAGAAAAATTGAACGGTGAGTAGGTACCTTCATAAATTCGTGATTTTTAGAAGAAAAAAAAATTCAAAAATTCAAAAATCTCGAATTTTGACAAATTTTTAAAGGGAAAAATCAAAAATTATTAAAAAGGTTGAAGCTTGTCTTTGTAAGTTTTAGAGTTTGCCCTTGTAAATTTGGTAAACTTTTTGACTTGGGTCACTATGGAATTTGAATAGTCATTTGGTTATGAACATATTTCAAATTTTATTTTTGTAAAAAGACCTAAATTTAAACTGCCCGTTTTGGATCTGAAACCAAAAATTTCTAGATGAAGGTTCTAAAATTGGAATTTGGCTTCAAATTTTTTACTACATAGACCTTACCATAAGGGGAGCATCCAGTAAAAATCTTGATAAAAAATATTACTTTTAACCCCTCCATCTAGGCTGCCCGAAAGTGCAAAAACCCACTTTGGGTTTTAAGGATAGTTAGGGGTTATTTTCATAGGAATTCCCAAGATTTTGATATTAAAAATTGAATATGACGAAAAAAAAGAAAATAATTTTGGAACTTCATGTAACATGCCACAAGTAGACGTTCAATCATTGTTTTTGGTCAAGGAAATAAAAAAAACAAAATATATTCAATTTAATAAGAATGCATTGTATTTACAGTACAATTGTTATTTATCACTGGAGGTTAATATAGTTATTAAGTATATACTGATATAGTTCTATATGGATGTTATTGTGCTAGGATATAGCAAATAGCATGAATTTAGGGTACTAAAGTCAAATAGATTTAAGTAGTGTTTTCTTTCATATACGATTTTTGGGTTGTTTTATTAAATGCCAATTTCTGAATGTCAGAACTACGTGTCTTGATTTTCATCATTGTACCATTAAAGTTGAATTTATAATATGGTGTGCATGGTAATATGCTACATATAGAGATTAAATCCATACTACCGAATTGAAATAAAAAATTTAGAAATATTCACATTTCTCTCGTGCATGCCTTATTTACTTAGTTATAGAGAAAGCATTAACGGTGTAAGTAATAAGTTATGCTGTCCACGATTATTTTACTTTAAACATTTGTTTACACGTTTCATCTTCCTGAACGACTTGTTGGTTTCTTTTATTTAAGTCCTCAATACATTTGTGCAAAGTATTTTAAAAAAAAACAATTCATATGCATTAAAATCAAACGTTAAATGCTAATAATATTTAAATGCTTGTACACATATTAGCTCATTCTCTATTCCAATTATGTGCATTTGTTGTTATTTCGTTTTGCTTATTCCTGTATTCTAAGTTTTAAATATCTTCATTCATATTTTAATATAATATTCTTTTAATCCATGAAATGTACATCGACGATAGTGCTACAAATTACAAGAAAAGAGTAGGTGCGCTTTATAAGCTACTCATGATTGATGTAAAAGTTGCATGGGTCCATTCATATAGCAGAATAGCCTGTCATTTCGTAATCACTATTTATTTTTTACCTTAATAGTACGATTTAACCAAAAAACTCAGTTTTTTAATTAATAATTCATGTTTTACATTAATGGAAGTATATATCTACGGAAATAAATTGACTTGTATTGCTGGTAAATTTCTTTTTTAATAGTTCATGATTTATATTCTAAAAAATCCATTGAGTTCTTAGGATTATATCTACCTTCACATGTAAAGTACTTTGTAATGGATTATGTACAAATATTTGAGGATTTATATATATATATATATTTATATATATATATATATATATATATATATATATATATATATATATATATATTTATTCTTTGTAGGAATACAATAATATTAATATAATTAAGAAATCCTATTTGTACGCTGAATTAATAGAACTATGCACTATTTCAAAATTACATTGAGCTAAATTTATTTCCAAGAATTCTAGATTTCCACCGCATATGCTATTAAGAACTTCTAATTCATCCTGAAACGTTGAAAAAATAACAAATATGCTAAACTGACTTCTTCATACAATCCTTCTTTATACCGTAGAAGGAGGTTCTGTGGGTGAGGATGACTTCCAGATGGAAAAGAGCCAAAATGCTTATGTTCCACTTTTTTGAGATAAGTGTTTTACAACCACCTTGAAAGCGAACTTTGTAGCATCACAATAATATGTACAAATAGTACATAACATGTATAAAAACAAAAAGGTAAAAATCAATTGTATATGTTGTCTTATTATAAGTACATACTTCAGTGGAATTAAACCATTCTCTTGAGGATTACTGTCTATTTCATTGAAATTAGTAATTCACTTTCATCGGTATTATCAAGAATGTGTTTTAATATAGCAAAATAATTCTGTGAATTAAAGTACTATGAGCTTCAAGGTTTGATGTATAACAATTGCAATTTGAGGAGCGTTTATAGATTTAAATTATTGAGAACATCAAAAATCATTGTAATGAATCCTGTAGTGCGATTAAAGATGTATTCAAATATCTTGATAATTTAGTGTTGTCATCATTTTTAATTAGCACTTACAAATGCGGCCCACGTTTGCCTGATTTACTGTTGTACATACTAATGCATGGGCTTCACAATATATATAAAAGAGCTCATGAATTAAATGTGGCAATTACTTAAAAAATTATGATGTTTCAATAATAAAATACAAAGCACTGTCGCAACATCACTGGTATATAGGGATGGTTGTGTAAAGTGCTCCAGATTATACTTTCTATAATTACTATAGAGAAATTTTACTATATGAAAAACTTAAACTGTCTTTAATTTTGTTAATAATATGACAGTAATCATAGAATCGTAATGTATATTGATACTAAAATTCGAATCATTTAATATAATATAATTTTTTTTTTTTTCATTTGTGAAATATATATCGTTAAACATATAATCATATACAGTTCTTTAATTTATAATATATATATAATTAAATATAAAAACGTAATTATTAAACAAATTTAAAGAATTTATATCATTGAATATAAAATCAAGTATCTTTATTGCACTTAATAGGTATATTTATTAAATGTGATTCCACATATAGTTAATGATGGTAAAGTAATGAGTGGTTAAAATGAATAAGTTATTTCGAATTTCAAAATTTAAATAAAAACATTCTGGTAACAGTCAAAATGTCTGCAATGAGATAACTTATAAAAGATTCAGATCTCATCCAGGACCAGGGGTACTCACCAAGTACGTGGGCTCTGTATCCACCAAATAAGGGCACTTTTCCTGCAATCAATATTCTTATGTTCTTCCGAAGGCATATAAAACGAAAAAGGGCCCTTTATATAAATCACTGTTTACCATAGCCTTATTCTGTAGGCAAGCCGTGACTGCGAAACAATGCCTGACAAGAGTAAGAATTCAGCGACTTTGTCTCGCAGTACCAGGACGCACGTCTGAAAATGTTACAGGGGCACCACTTGTGCCAGATTTGTCGATTGAGGCACTACATGACAACGGCGTCAGTGTAGCACAGGGCGGCATTGATTGAGTAGACGAAAACACCGGCTCCGTTTAGAGATTCGACAAAAAATATGGAGACAATCCGTGAATGTATTATTCCTCATGCATTCGAAGATATCTGAAGTGCAAGGGCGCAGAAAGGAACCTGATAAAACTTAGCCTGTACTCTTGAAATGCCGTCTCAGTCGGTCCACAATTTATCCTTGAAAGAATGTGCAGCGTGGTCCGTTTTCAGGGTACAGTTAGGGAAGTGCTTTGAATTACGGACGCCGAAGACAGTTCACGCGAAATCAGAAGAGGGCCATGGACGACCGAGCCGAAGAGAAGGAGCTCACGCAGAACGACGAGGATGAAGCTTCAGGAGACGAAGAGGACGAGGGAGACGTTTGGTGTACGAGGCAAGAGATGGAGGATCATTTTCAATTCGGACCGGAGTTCTTCGGCTGGGAAAAGCCGTACCACGTAATACACGCCGAAGTCAACGCAAGTGTTTTATCAACTCTCCTCTTGCTTCGCATCGGCTCCGTTCACGGCCAACGAGTAGCGGAAGTCGAAGAAATTTGGGACAAACTGTACAGTCTCATTCTCGATATCTACATGACTTGGAACTAGGCAGCGTTATTAGTGTTTGTGGCTGTACAACGGTACTTCGAACTACTTTCGCATTGCAACGGACATGATGTCCAGTCCATGAATAAAGTTGAACAATTTTCCTCAATGTTCCGGCTGACTCTTCTTAGAACATAACCTGCTTTGCATACCTGTATTATCCGTATCTTGTAATCGGATATGTTATTGCACTTCTAATTCGTCACCGCGTTTCTCCGGGAGAGGAGCACCGAGCAGCCGATTGAAGAGAATGATGTCCACCTCTACGTTCTTTGGTAACCCTAATACCTAAGCTACTTGGTGGACGCTTTTCTGCCCGACTGGAGGTGTAGTAGGTCATCCTCGCGACGTTACCGTTCGTCTTCTTGTTGGCAAAGGAGAGTACATCGATTACCGAAGCTTTTCAAATAAGATTTTGTTGAGGAGTGTAGGGGGCTTTGTTTAGAAGGCCGTCTTAGCATGGAAGTCCGCGACCCAATTCAGAGTGTGACGCGTACGGAGAACCGGGACAGAAAGCTGGCCGCAAGAGAGGAGGCGATGGCGAGACGGCGCGGCCGAATGCACCGTTCCTGTCCCTGTAACATTTGTCTCGGCCAGATCCGGTCGAAACGGTCACTTCCGACCGTGAGGTTTCATCTTTCTACCTACGGCAGGCATCCATACAACCGAGGTTCCACAGAGGTACGAATTCTCTACAATACTTTTGCTGTAAGGGAGGAAGCGATTGATAAGTTCATGGACTTTCTGCTGGGCACCTTTCCTCACCAACCTCGTTACTGGGTTTTGAATTACGCGTCCTGTTTTGTACACTTCGTGCCTCACATCTTGAGTAACTTAATTTACACAATTAGGGATTGGCGGAGGATGAGTCAGATAACGAGTGGGATTCATACATTCGGGAGGGTTTTGGAACACGGGCCTCTGGCTTCCTTGAACAATTTCAGGCGCCGCTGGACGAGGATATGGATATGCCAGACCTTGTGGACCATGCTTTCCGCATGTACGATGGCATTGTAGGTCAGATCGGAGTACTACCTGACCAGGATGCGGTCGACAGAGACAATGAGGGAAACAATGAGCCATGGCCAGACGAGGGAGATCCAATACGAGGACAGGCAAATGTCCAAGAGGACGGCGATGAACCCGGTAGGGAAAGGCGGGAGCGGGAGATGGCACAAGCGAGAGCAGGTATGGCTGAGGCTTCACATTCCAGCGACGAGGACGTAGACGAAGATGTTCCAGCCATGGAGGCTCACCTCACCAACGAGCAATTCCTGCTGGAAGAGAGCTCCCGAACACCTCTTTATGCTGGTGCGAGGTTGACACAACTTAGCTCAACCCTGTTGTTGTTAAATTGTCTTCGTACGCATGGCGCTTCTAATGTGCTTGTCAACGAGCTCTTTGAACTCCTATCGAAGAGCATACTTCCAGAAATCAATTCCCTACCGCTCTCAGAGTACGCAGCCTCTAAAATTCTCAAACAACTAGGACTTGCGTATGATACGATTCATGTATGTCCTGGCCCCGGAGCTTGCATGCTTTTTAGGGGCCCGATTAACTCCTTATTGGACAGATGTAGTAAGTGTGGTGCACAGAGGTATAGAAGAGTAGGGAGATCGAAGGTACCTTGCAAGGTACTCAGGCACTTTCCCCTGATCCCCAGGCTACAACGGATGTACAGCACGCCTGTGCAGGCATCTTTGATGACAGCACACGCAAGGCTACAGAGCACGGACGACGTCATGAGAGGTGCATACGATTCGCACCAATGGAAATTTATCCAGTGGAGGTGGTGGCAAGAATTTGCGAGTGAAGACCGTAACCTGCGATTGGGACTTGCAACTGACGGTGTGAATCCTTACTCTATCAAGCGTTCTACACACAGCACTTGGCCAGTGCTCCTGATCAACTACAATTTACCGCCATGGTTGGCAACCAAAAAGCACTTTATGATATTGAGCTTGATTATTCCTGGGAAGCGCTCGGTGACAGGTGACTGCTTCGACACATATCTGGAACCCCTACTGGAAGAGCTGAGGTTGCTTTGGAGCGATGGAGTTCAGACAAATGACGCTGCTTTATACAGAGGATCTCCGACTTTTACAATGAAGGCATTACTGATGTGGACATCGCATGACTTCCCAGCCTATGGCTTAGTAGCAGGATGTGTAACAAAAGGTTACCGAGGCTGCCCGATTTGCGGTAAGAATACTATTTCACGTCGGTCTAGAGCTCTGAAAAAAAATGTATACGATTCCCAGTACCGTCGGTGGCTGCCGCAAGGGCACCCGTGGCGCAGCAACAGGGATGGGTTCAACGGCGAGGAAGAGCATCGTGGTCCACCTGAGCCGATTCAGGTGGAGGATATTCTGAGATGGGGGCAGCTGCGGGAAGCTTTCATGTTAAGGGGGGGAGTGCCACAGGTAGAAGACCCAGCACGAGAATTTGGAATTAAAAGAGTCTCTGCGCTTTTTTCTTTGCCATATTGGGCGGTGAGTTCTTGAAATTCCATATCCTGCCGCAGACCCGTAGTATCCTCGCATGAAGTTCATAGTTCTACGATCTGGGAAGTTTTTATTCAGATCATTATGCCGTACATGTTTCTTATTGTTTGAAAGTGCCTGGTATTTGTAGGCAAATGCTGTGTGATCTGTCCGCTTCGCGTTACCGAAACCGTTCAGTGAGTGATTGACAGTATGAGTCAGTAGGTTGGCTTCATTGTCTACCGCTATTAACGAGGTTGGGGGTGATCGAATGTATGATCTAATAAAGTTCCCGCTGCAGGAACTTCCCATTAGAAATACACTCGATGTCATGCACATCGAGCGTAACCTCTCAGACAATGTTCTCAGGCATCTGTTCGGAGATAAAGACACGACCGCTCTGAGGCGGGACATGGAAGAAGCCGGAGTCTTTAGGAGCCTGCATCTGATTCCAACTGAGAACGGCGATTTCATTAAGCCTAGAGCTCCTTTTGTTTTTTCTTCATCTGAGAGAGACCGTTTCCTTGCATTAGTGTCTGGGACGAGGGTACCATCTGGTTACAGCTCTACTCTGATACGCCACGTAGGGGAGATGAGGCTGTCAGGGCTTAAAAGCCATGACCACCACATATTACTCCAACAGATACTCCCAGCGGCAATCAGAAATTCACTTTCGAAAGGTGTCAGAGAGACCATTGTTCGGTTGGGGAAATTGTTCCAGAAGATATGTGCCAAGGTCATTCGCAGGTCTGATCTTCCTGCACTCTACACAGATAGTGCTGAAACTTTGTGCATGCTCGAAATGAACTTCCCGCCAGGTTTTTTTGACATAATGCCTCATCTCGTCATTCATTTGGTACGTGAAATTGAAATCTGTGGACCTGTCCATTCTCGGTGGTGCTACTTTGTAGAAAGATACCTTGGGCAGTTAACTAGCTACGTAAGAGACAAATCGAAGCCAGAGGCAGGTATGGCTAGTGGGTACATGGTAGATGAAAGTCTAGGTTTTGTAACAGAGTATTTCAGCCTTTTCAAGCACACCCGGAGACGCGTCTGGGATCCTGAGGAGGAGATAAGAGATGCGGGGGAGCTCTTAATTGGAAAACCGCGGCAGAGGCGGCTCACGAACAGTGAGCTCCACCAGGTTCACGACTATATTATTCGGCACAGTGTGTACACTGCCGAGCTGATGAGGTTATTCCTAATCATTGGTTCTAGACGTCAGTTACAGTTGTAAGATTTCCTAGTGTGCAGTATCTAACTCACAGTATGTTTTACGAAGTTGCATTACTTACTTGGTAACGTACTTCCTGTTTCCAGTGCATGGGTTGATGAGGAGTCGGACTGGCAAGAACAGCGGGAGCAGTTTCGCGCACAACAGCCGAGAGCCCGTTCTAGGCACATGGCGTATTCTTACCCGGAGCACTTAGCCGGCCCTTTCCCAACCTTCGGTTCTTGGCTTAATAAACACGTTCGTATGTTACGTACAGAAGGATTTCCAGTTAGCGCTGAATTGAATGAGCTACACTGCCCCCCAAGTCATATTGCTCTTTCGTTTAAGAGCATGTGGGCCTACGGGTGCCACTACAGGTGCAACCCCGAGTCCCATGAGAGCTACGTTAGCTTTGATTCTGGAGTAGCTTCAGTGTCTACAGACTCGTCGAGTATTGATGTCGGTATCGTGAAAGACATACTCCTTATAACCTACGGTAAATTAAATTGTGTTGTCATGCAAGCGGAGTGGATAAAGTCCACCGACCAAGGCAGAGCGGCTGTTCGGAAAGACCGGCTTGGTTTCTGGTCCGTTCTATTCAATGCCCGAGAACTTGCACCACGTTCGAATCCTTATGTTTTCCCAAGTAGCATAACACAAGTGTATTTCATGGAGGACGAGGTGAATGCTGGATGGAAAATAGTTCTGAGGCATGACTCTAGAAGCCGAAGGGTGACGGAGGAGAAGGACAGCTGGGAGTTTGATTCTGCGGGCCAATTCTTCCCCCCCCCCCAATGGGCACGACGCTACCGACGATGGAATTCTACCTGTCGAACCTCTGGGGGCATTCGAGGAGGTTGTGCGTGACACTGAATATGTGCAAGTGGTGGACGATCTTGGTGAAGTCCCGGACGTGGAGGATTTCCTAGACGATGCCGACTACGAAGAAGAAATAGCGTTGCAGTACGTGGAGTGACGCTTGCGAATATGAACCCGTTCTGTTACTTCAGGGTTGCATAGTCTGCGGAAGTACCAATGATGATTCATGTAAACGAAGTTAGCTACCACAGCTTCTGAGAAAGCTTTGGACGGCGGAAGAGGTATGGTGGTATTTACGAAATGAAGTGCCTATGGTTGTCATGTATCACAATTAAGGGCCCACTAAATACAGTGTATCGAAAGTACATGTGGAGTTCCGGACTTAATATCCAGAAGTTACAAATTTATCAGGTTGAAGCTTATTATCAGGCGGTAGTGGGGGAAGATCGCTGACCACTTAGTGGACGTCTTTGATCACGTAAATGCTATAATGCTGTTGTTGTTTAAGAGGTGAAATCGGATTGCAGCAGGTTCTACTCGTTCACAAGTGCGATCCTGATTATTGTTATCTGAATGTCATTGGTTTATTGTTGTAGAGAGGTTTTATCTTCCGCTGGTGAATCCCTTATGTATGCTAATTACTGATGTTGAAAATTACCAATGACTAAGTACCATGCTGGAAATAACATTCGATATCTCATATGCGATTATGAGACTATATTATATATGTACAGAGCAACCAGTGCTGAAACTGATGTGTGTTAGTAAGGAGATTGGTATCCATTGTAGGGGGTCGTATTTCTTTTTAATTCAAGCGGGAGCATTTAAGGTTTCATCGTCCTCATATACTCTAGCACAATCAACAAGTTGCATCGCGTGGAAAGAACTGTGCAGAAGCTAGGGAGAACATGGAACCGCATCAGATTACCCATGCGCAAGTCTCCATCTCCTCTGATGGCGGGTGTACAGAGTCGGCCTTCACTTTTGGGGTATGGAGTACCCATTTACATGTTTTTTGACAATGCTTATTACCTATAATCTTCTGCATCTATTTAATGAAGGCCGAGTAATTACTCGTGAGATGTGTTCTGTTTGAGTTGCAGTAGAGGATAAAAGCAATGAGCACATAGAGCTAGAGAGTACTAACCCGGAACCCTGCTATGAATTGAAATGAGAAGTCGAAGCAGTAGTTGTAATTGAAGATATTGGTGTGTGTGGAACGGCATTTATTGCAGGAAAAGACATTGTGAAGGACTGAATATAACATCGTAGTTGAAGGCGACGTAATCCTGGATGGTCACGGCAGTACTTCAAGTGAGGTAATCATAAGACGTGCATTTATGCGGTGTACCTGCACACTTCACTCTGATGATATTATGTCTGTTATTCAGAGAAATAGTCTGGGACGTTCAATTAGTGTTATGTAATTGGGAGTCGAGTAACCGGGAGAATGAATTTGTTTCGATATGTTGTATTGTGAATTTACCGTGTGGATGGAGGATCCGTGACTGATGCCTCGAACACATAGAAATTAATTATGAAGCGAACCCTAAATCCGATCTCCCTAATGATGGCATATCTTCTTCCTCGGTCCAATTAATGAGTCCTGTACGATTGCTTGCTAATCCTATGTGGATACGCGATGTTTTTGGATATGTCCTGTCCCGCGTAACATGAAGTCCGTCATTTATGTGCAGCCCCTTTCCTAACCAGAGTGCTATATAAACGTATCCATGTTCATTGTGTTGGAGCTTGAGAAGTCTTTCATCGTCTACTATCTGTGTACTCTCAGTTTGCAATTCCCCTGGCTCCGTAGACAGAAGGAACAATATGCGGCAGACAAATATGGTGCGCGAATCATCGAAGCAGTGGTATGGGGACATGCTGTGCCTTCCGAGCTCAGGATTTCTGCCGTGCAGAGGATCAAAACACCTCTATCCAAAGAGCGAGTGCCGTAAACGACTCGGTACACCCAATCACGGTGGAGCGTATCCATGGCGTCATCGTGGAGGCGATGAGTACGAGGGGTACGTGAAGGAGCTGTTCGAAAGAGTTCACCAGAAGAAGTTGCACTCCTCGGACATGGTCCCTTGGCACTTCGCTCGGGGGCTCCTGGCAGAGGAGGACGGACTCGAAGTGGATTGGGCACAGTATGCCGCAGAAAATCGCAGGAGAGGTGTGCGGAACTCAAAGAAGAAACTACTCAAGAAGTTCTGTAACCTTCGACGTCCTGTTCCGTTTTCACACCCACCGGTGAAGCCCACATTCCCAACTCCGGAAACACCCCTCCCGGTTTGATTTCTGAACTCAACCTATTCGAAACCTTTTTTGTGCTTAAGACATATTGGAGTACAAGCAGCGATTATCAGAAATGAAATAATACTATTGTACCCTAAGGAAGAGAGAAAGTACTTAGTTTTGATATGGTCTCCTCAGTTAATGCTATGTGTAAATTCAGGTACCCCCTGTTCAGGAACCCGGGAATGAGACCGCGACGGTGCGAACGCGACAACGGACAGGCGTGCGTGGAAGGAATACTTCGGAGGAGGAATTAATATCTGGAGACGGTAATGACGAGGGGACCGACAATGGGTCTGGTGAACCTGAGGATACTGCGGCGGACGATGCAAGCAAACTAATTCTATCAGCACTTGCAAAATTGTCGGACACCATCGCCATCGCGGCTGGAAAAAGGAGGGACGCTTTCTGCGACGAGGGAAACCTGAAGAGGGAGGAGTACCGCGCCGCGTCAGGGAAGCTTGAGAATTCAAAGACTAAACTAGAATCTATGAAGTCAACGCTGAAGGCTTGGGAGGAGAAGTTAGTTGAAGCTGAAGATTTTCATGGCCGTGCATCCTCTCTCCGGCAGGGCTCATGTAGTAAGGAGACGGAGGGGTACATTCACAGTGAAGGCCTGGGCAGTACATCGGTAACTAAAGAGTGTGAGCTACGCGAGGATGTCGTCACATTGCTCGAGTACAACACCAAATTCGTCCAACAGCGTGTGTCGAAAATCAAGACCTTGGTGTCTTCACAGGAAAAGGTGGTTTCCGATGACGATGCGAAATTGAAGGAGTTGCGTGACAAGGCCAAGGACAGCACAGGACGGGTGATGGCGGAAATTGCACAGATGGACGCATTACTGAGGTTCCTACGAACTGCAGAGCAGTACGTGCGTTCGTGAGGAACTCAAGTATTATGATACAGGGAACGGGTAATGGCCATATGCCCGGGAGATACTATAAGTGAGGTGAACACTGTGCAGCTTGGATATCAGTAGTTGCAGATTTTGAAGTCATGTAATCCGACGTATACCGGATCGTGTAAGACAGAAAGTGGGGCCGCTATTTCATTTCAGAATATTGTACAGACTACAGGTTCGATAGAGATGGAAACGTTTGCCGCCTCTTACAATTACTAGAGATGGACTTCCAATTAAGCATATATGTCGAAGTCATTGGATATGGATCGCAAACAATGTATGAATTGCGGGTTTCTTCATAAACTGTGATTACAAGGCGAAGCTCTCCCCAGGTGTACAGATGGACCTATGCTTTTATTCTGTGTTTTGTCAAATTTATTGGAAAACCCTAAAACGTAGCCGATGACCGAGGATTCGAACTTGTACCGTGACACAGTAACCGTGATCTATGGATGGAAAAAAATTTAACGAACAGTGGATGTGAATTAATCTATCCAGTTAGCAACAGAAAACGAATTAGGTGATACCCGTCTCTGTAACGGCGGGTATGCATTTCCTACGAAGCACTTACCTTCCAAAGTAAGGAAGGGTGAGTTGCAGCCCGCTTATTACCACATATTCACGAATTGTACCGAGTGGAACCTTCGGGAATTCCATAGTGCGGGGCCAACGGGAGAAGTAGGGGAGAAACTCTTCTCACATAACCAAAATAAGCAATACACTCCACAGCGACGGGCCCGCCGATGCCAGCTCCGAAGCCTAACCAATCAGGAGAAACTGACATCGTCTTCCATGACCAGGAATTTTTTCCGTCAAATTATTTGGTCACATGAACCAGCTTTTCCACTAGTGCAGATTGTGTGTGTGTGTGTTGTGATCACATGCCAAATACGTCTGTGCCAGCCTGGGTGTCCTCTTAGAAGGGTGTGTAATCTTGTAGCTGCTACTCCTCAGCCTCCAATCTTTTGTGCAATCACTTTCGGTTCAAAATCATGTTAAACGTGATACTTGGAAAACCGCTACATCAACCAACAAGCGTAGGGCATTGTCACTTCAAGAGGTGGAGTTAGATGGTTGATTCTTCATTATTTCATTGTATTAATTAGTCTAAACATGTATCATGCAAATCATGCATAATTATAATATAAGTTTTATATTTCTTTGCAAGTTTTTCATTGACATCCAAGATTTAGATATGCCCTTCCATTGCAATGCTGTAATTTCAGAGCCCTTCGAAAAGAAATTCATACATATGAGGACTTCAATTTTGAGCACTGGCACAACTGGTACCGTAGTTGCATCACTACAAAAGGAAACTCGACTTAAGGTAGAATGTCCTTAAACCAAGTACGAGTCACGATCCAATACCAATTAGGACTAATGTCTAGATTGCAAAAAAATAGATGTACCTTGTTTGTACATTTGAGCATTTAGTTTATACATTTGAGCATCTAATCGGTTTTAGGTCTTGGACACTTTTCACTTTCAAAGTTCATAATGAATTGGTTTTTTTCTATTTAAATCCAAAAAAAACTGCCTTCAACATCATTCTTGTTCTACCTTCAATGAAAAATCACAGAAAATACATAGCAGCGCCACTCCTATACCAAAATCCTTATTTGATTGGCTTAAGGACATTCTACCTTAGGCCATTCCCCCCTCTCCTTCCAAGACCCGTTAGAAACCCGGCCTCGCAAGGGGACCCAAAGCAAAAGAAAAATGGAGAAAAGAAAGAAACCGGGGAAAAGAAAGAAATCGGGGAAAAGAAAGAAATCGGGGAAAGGAGCCCCGCCTGAGCCCGACCCCGAGGCCAGGGCCGGGGAGCGAGGGAGCGAGGGAGAGAGAGAGCGAGGGATATTTAAAGTAAAAAGAACTAAAAGAGCGAGGGAGAGAGAGCGAGGGCGTCGGAGCGAGAGACAGAGGGAGAGAGACGGCCCCCTCGCTCGATCTCGCCTTGCTTGCTTGCTTCTGCTCGCTGCCTGCAATCGTCTCACGCGTTGCAGGCGCTCCGCCACAGGGTTCCTTCCGCTGCGCTCGATTTCAGCTAGGGTTTAGCGGGGCGGGGCCGCGGGGGAGCGATCGGGGATACGGCGCATCCGGGGCGGGGTGGGAGGGGGAAGGGAAGGGGAGGATGGAGGGTGTGGAGGATCGTTGCGCGTGGGCGCGGGCGCGGGAGGTGTGTGATTCAGCTGCGTTTCATGCTCATAGCTCCCTTTCCATCTCAAACTCCATGAATGAATCAGTGAGTAAGGTAGACTGTCCTATAAGCGCCACCTTAAGCATTCTGGCCTATTTGTGGCAATGATAAATTAACGAATTTTTTTTTACCATACTCAAAATAGCTTTTCATGAGGATTGGAAAACCTTGTAACATGTAATATGCAATTGTGAATTTTATACAGAATTCTGAAGTGCTCTGTAAGATTTCACCCATGTTTGATCCAGGAATTGTAGCGTTTTGAAACATAACGAAGCTGGTAACCGCTCCGGTGAATATGCAAAATAGGAGTCTAAAGCCTCTTTAAAACTAACCCAGTGAGAAAAAAAGAAGCGACCTTAGTAACGCATAAAGTAGAAAGGTTTAGGTTGGAGAATGGGTTCGGTGGTGACCCAAAAGCGCCTTCGTCAGCATCGCATGTGTGGCTGCGGTGAACCCAACGATCGCACCCTCTGCGACTGTGAATGGAAGGTTTAGGCAGCGGGAATCTTCCATCCCTGTGGACGTTGGACTTGGCACCAACGGTCCCTGCGCGGGTTCCTCCTTCTTCGGAGACGCAGGACTTCTTCGGAGACGCAGGCCCAACTTACCTCCTACCTTCGCCTTGAGAGAATGGCGACCAGGATTGCTGCGCTCGGTTAGGGATTGGAGTTACAGGAAAGGATTGTTGAAATTGTGCAGTGGGCACCGTAGAGTATGGGCGGGCATCAAACTGCGATAGAGGAGGTAGGGTGGAAGACGAAGAATAGAAGAGCTGCGGTGAAATTGGTGCTGCACCTGGAGGGTGGGGGAACGCATTCGGGTGCATTGGCTGCATGTAAGTTCCGAATTGTTGATGAAGAGGGTGGAAGTGGAAGGCGTCTCCCTCCTCTGCGGCCACTTGATGCCCACCGACGCTCTCCGGCGCCCTCGCTGTGCGACCTGCTTCTCCGCCCGGTCGTCCTCGGCGCCCTCGCGATGCCACACGCGCGGCCTTGGTCAGGGCAGCCTGATACGCCCTCGCCGCCTTGGCCTGGGCTGCGGCCTCCCTCTCCGCTGCTTTCGCAGCTTGCGCTGCAGCCTTCTCCCGCGCGCGCTCTTCCTTCTGCCGATTACTTTCTTCTCTCTCGGCTGCTCTTCGAGCATTGTTCGCTTCTCTCTCGGCTGCCTTTGTCCGTCTTGACTCTTCTCTTTGAACTCGTTGTCTCTCCTTTTCTGCCGCTACATTCTCTCGTCTTGTTCTGACGGCCACTTCCGCTGCCTCATACTCGCTGCAGGTCAGAATAATGGATTTCGCAAAGTCAACAATGGGGTCTCTACGCTTGCTGCTCGCTCTGGGCGTGAAGGTCGGGAGTTGAAGAAACCTCGTTATGGAGTCCGGCTGTGCGACGTCAGGGTCCAGGCCACCAATCTCTGAATCCGCAGGGTCGGACTGATCCATGTTCACGAAAAAGTGTGCAGTTTCGGTGTTGGGGGGACGTGCGAGGTCTGCCTCCAGGTCGCGCTGTACATCTGCCGCAGGTTCTTCCCTGGTAACCCCGTCCTCTTCACTCTCGGGCTCAGTAGACCCCTCCTCTGCTGCAGACTCAGGTAGTTCCCGACATCCTGCCCCCTCCTCTTCATAATCCCTGCTCACGGCCTCACGTTGCAAGTTGGAGTTTTGCATTGCATGTCCATCGTCTTGGACATAAGTTTCTGCAGGATCCAGGTAGCGATCAATTGCATGCGGATTAAGGGGGTAGATTCCCGCTCCCCTGAAGCCAGCTTGTATGTTGGTTTTAGACTGCGCCTTGTGGAGAGATAATGATACCCAATGGGCCAAGGTTTCCTTGCCCGCAGGTTGATTGATGTTGCGAGACATCCAGAAGTCGCGGTATTCTCGGAAGAACTGTTTGAAGGGTTTAAAAACGGCTATGTCCAGCGGCTGTAGAACATGTGAGGTGTGAGAGGGTAAAGTAAGGAGGTCAAGTCCTACATTCTTTGCTGCCCTCACAACTTCTAACGAGCAGTGGCTATTGTGACCATCTAGGATGAGCAGGTGCCGATGCGTGGGAGAAATGCCATACGATTCTTGGATTGACGCAATAAAATGGGAGATCCACGCAGAAAACAGATATGTGGTCATCCAAGCTCTTTGCTGCGTTGCCATTGTTGCCCCATGTTCACAGAGTTGAATGTAATTCTGTCTAAACCTCCGGCCGCGGAATATGTAAAAAGAAGGAATTGCCTTGCCTGCAGCGTTCACGCACGCTAAGACGGATAGCCACTCCCTCTGATTCGGAATGATGGATTGGACACGGCGAGCTCCAGTGCGGGCAATAACCATTCCGCCACCATTCTTACCTACAGCCATCATATGTAAGTCAATCTCTAACCGGGCATTCTGGTGTGGCAGCGGCGAGCAGTGAGCAGTGAGCGGTGAGCAGCCAAAAATCGCACCGGGGGTCAAAAGTGAGCAGACAAAAAACGCACCGGGGACCCTATGACCGTGGAAAAAATTACCGCCGGGGTTCCTATGAATCCATGAGAGAATGAAGTGGATGAATGAAATTCAGACACCAAGATTCCAGAATCCGCAAAATTTATATATTGAAAAAAAATTGTAAATATTAAAAATGATCCTTAGAATCACCAAGGGGGGGGCTGTCACTATTCTCGGAATTGGAAGGCTTAGGCTACTCATTATCCTCTACCCAATCAAAATCTTCCTCTAAGAAAGCCGATGGTCCGGGAGCTCCATTGCCAAAATCAACAACGTTGTCCGTAGAAGTCCATGTTGATCTAAGTCTTGGAATGTAGTAATGAAACAGCTCGGGTTCTCGACATGATATCCCGGAAGCACTCTCAACACGCCTGAGCGTGCGAACGTCGTCCTCGGTCCAGTCTATTTGGCCTCGATTTGATCGGATCACTTGACGAAGCTGCTGGACGTCAGAGAACATGTCCACCTCCTTACCAGGCCGTCGATCTTTGAACTTGTCGGTCACTCTCGAAACGAACTCCCTCAGCTCCCAATTATGCCATGGTAACCCGTCCTGCATGCAGTGGAAGAAGAAGGGTAAGTGAGGTACACAATCTTGCAGAAAATGCAAACACCTAACTTAAACCGAAGGGAGTAAAGTAAATTCAAAGATATTCAAATCAACAGAAGAGGCAATGAATCGAACCCGTAGCATTTCTGAAGTTGGGGGCATTGAAGACTTGATCTCCTCTCGTAACGAGGTATGGCTAGTGGACGAGGATTGAACATGCTGGGCAGAGGGGGGGGACTGATCCATGACCGCGGTGTTTGCAAGAGAATGAGAGGAAAGATGAATTGAAGCTTAGGTCTGCAATGTAATTCTGAAAACAAGCTAAGGGGCTGGGAGAGAGAAGGAGCAATGCGTTTGTATGAGGTTGCTCTAAGCAACTAATAAGAGGCTCAGCCGTCGGTGGAGGAAACCAATCATAAATATAAGCTCGTACGTGGAGGTTAATTAAAACGTTTTTGGCGGCCATGGCAAATTGCAATAAACTCGCACGTACAGATATACTGAATGCCTTACCCTTCAACATCTTCGTCTCCCAAAACATGATGTCGGATCCGACAGTCAAAAACTGGACTAGCATGTTGTTGAGGTACTGCGCATTAATGTGCGAGTTTAGGGTTAACCTGTTTGGATTTGGAGGATGTGAACTCAAGTATGTCTCTCTTGTGTTATCACTTTTGTTTGCGCTTCGTTTTTAGCCTCCTTAGTTTGAGAATTGTAGAATGGACTTCGCAGTGATCACCGACTTGTTCAGCCAGAGTTGGGTCACGCCCGAGTCAGCGATGGCTGAGCTCTTTCCAGACCTCATGCCCGAGTTGCATCGAGAATACATTGAGAACTCGGACTGGTGCTATGACTACATGACGCTGCTTGAGAACCTGCGGCAAAGAGGTGATCGATGGGTGCTGCTGATTGATTCCATGCCAGCATGGTCGGCGTATGTGGTGGCTTTCAAGGAGTCGCGAGATGCAAGGAAGCGGAAAGACGAGTGGGGTACAGGTATGGTTCATGCATACTGGACTGAGGCCCTCACCTTGTTTATGACAGACCGGGTTATCCCATTTGAGATTGACGAGAAACTTGTAGAAATGGAGCTCCGGGATCTTTCATTGCAGCAGAAGGTACTTTTGCGTGACCACCTGCGAAATAGTTACACCATGGAGGTGATGGGCCCTCCTACGGGCTACAGCATTGGCCAGTCTTCCATCTCTGGACCAGGGTCTTCATCCAACGAGAGGAAAGTATTTCCTAAGTATTGGGCACCACGAGCACTGCATTGCGGTCTTCTCTCGTGGCCTTTGCGAAGGAAGGTGCATCTCAACGCCGTGCTTGGAAAGCGATCATGAAAACAAGGTTTGTGTATTCCCATCTTTCAATTCTTTTGCGGTAGCAACACTGATCCTGTACCATAGATATTGTCATGGTCGACGATGTTGGTAATTTAAAATGTCTAATTGATGTTTCAGTTGAGGCAGTAGTTTCAATTATCACTTAGTTTGATATATGCCAAGAATTTTATATGAATTGCGTATTCAGTGGTGGACAAATGGATTGTTGCATTTTAGGGATTTACGCCAAAGTCGAGTTGATTACATCAAGGTGACATCCGTCATCAACTTAAAGTTTAAAATAGGCATTTTGCAATGTAACATTTTATTAAATTTAGGCTGGTAGAACTAGAATGGGGAAATCGGATTTATGCTAAAATTCTACTAATGCCGCTAGGCGCTCTTAAGTGGAGTACACTAATACGTATAAAGCTCTCATGTTGATTGAGGAACAATATTGGTTTAGGATATGGTTTACGATCAGTTAAAGGGTGGAACTATACTTCAACAGTGGATAGCCTTCAGAAGGCATGTATGTACTGAACTGCATTGGTAGTAAAGAATTGCACTTGTGAATTCTGATTCATGAAAATGGCCCAGTGTTTCTCATCGTTTAGAAGGGATGCATCCAAACATATACTTTCATATACTGTAGTCTAGATGAATGTGAATCACACAACTTTCAGAGTTTTGGTAGCAATCGGAAGATGACTTCCTACTTTAAAGTGGGGGTTACAATGGGTGAGCTAAATTGGGGGTCAGCAAATTAGATAATGAGCTCTAACCGTGTGCCGGATCCGATAGAGAAAAATTGACTCACCATGATTTCTCCGACAGTGAGTAATAGTTGCCTCACAGCAGATAAAAATGTCCTTAGGATATTCATGAAGGTATTGATTCCTTCGCAATGACTGTAATTGTAATTCCCTTCGCTGAGTTCTATCAATTTCTTAGAGTTTTCTATTTTTCTATCATCGGATTATATGTAACTCTTTTGATACTCTACTGTCAGTACTTTGTAAAAGCACATGGCTGGTCTACTTAATATTAATTGATACATGCATGAAATTGCGCAAAATCGAGACACATTATGTATGACCAGTATCTTATTTACAAAGTCGAAAGCATAAGAGTAGCCTAGATCCGTCTCTAATAACATAGAATAAGTAATGCTACTTTTCTCGTAGGTCCGAGTGGATATGTTCAACTACAAAATCAGAACCTTAGAGACCGTCTACTCATCATTATCACTGTCGGAGTCACTCAAGAGTATGAGAGAGAGCGCAGGGCCGTGAATTGCGGTAGTGCCATTCTTCACACTCTCAACGCTAATGGCGGAGCTACTATCCTCGGATTCGTCTCCATCTTCACTCGGGCAGCAAATAGTCCCTCCGCAATCCGCAGCGTGTTTCTCCATCCACCTCTGAACCCAAGGGGGAAATTCATCATCGAAGGTGTCCACTTCAAAGTAAAGTGACCTCCCATGTCCCTGTACGCACATTACCTTTAGCGTCTCTCCGCTGTCATTGATTCGGGCTGGGCTTACTCCATTTGAATCATGTGCCTTCTTGGGTTTGGGGTGGACATTATCGATAGGAGTGGCAAGGCGGGAGCAAGCACACCCTACCGGGCAAGACTTGCAAGGCATTGAAGAGGCCGAAGGAGAACTTGCCATCTACGAAAGAGAATAGACTTCTAGTTAGCCGAAAATCAAAGTACATCATAATCTTGATTAACATAATCCACTTTGTGCACGTCAAACAGACTAAATAATTGGAAAAGGAAAGATCCAATATTGTGAATTCTATAGATGCTAAGTTATGATAAAGTGAAAATGGTGTAAATTGTACCTTATTGTATTAAGCTGCTCTCGATAAACAAATGTTTGGGTCCTACAATGAACACCAGAATAGAAGAGTTAATTAATCAACTTCCGGCAGAGATTGTTAAAGCAAGCCGAAAAGCCATTGGGATATAAAGCATGCTCAGTTACTAGCCATAGCTTTATGGCAGCTTGTTAGCATGGGGTAAAAACCTAACTCATAAAGCACATTTCAAATCTATCTAGCTTAAACTTGTCAACAGTAAGCTTAACAAGAACAAACTGGAAAACAACAGTCTAATATACAACAAGCGTAGCATACTACAAGCTGAAGATGCAATCTATAAGTAAGATTATACCCCGCATACGAGTCAGGTTGCTAGTCAAGATGCCTAATGATATTTCCACACAATATGCACAACATACCGGAAGCATAACAGAGAGAAGATGCAATCTAAAAGTAAGCATTAAACCCCGCATACGAGTCAGTTGCTAGTCAAGATGCCTAATGATATTTCCACACAATATGCACAACACACCGGAAGCATAACAGAGAGAACAGAACCATATAACAAGCAAACTAGAAAAGCAAGAATCAAGAGAGGCATACCAAGAAACACAAGATCAGCGGAAGGAAACGAGAAGATATTGAATGTATCTAACTTATATAGGGGCTGGACGCGGTGCATGGCAAGCGGCGGCGCAATTTCAAAGGAGGCGGCGCAAAATTAGGCTTTGAACCCTAATCAAGCCGCAGATAAACAAGTGTGGAGGTCTACCCTGGCGGTTATAATTGCGGATTTGGGGCGTCTAAGAATCTAGAGACGGTGGGTAGGTCAAGGTGGCTAAAGCATTTGCGGGCCCAAGGTCTAAGGGTTGGGTTGAAATTGCGCGGTCCTACGAATTGGGCGGCAATCCAGGCGCGTGACAGAGGTCGGTGGTTTGGGAGTGAGGCTCAAACCATCTGTCCGATCCGACAGATGGTATTGGGCATCTCCATTCTTTGCCGGGGTTGATGGATGTCCTCCGTGGTTGAGGTCCAAGGATGTCTGTAGTGGCTGATAACCGGCTAGGGATATCTAGTGGATGTCAGGGTTCGGGGGCTGTGATGATACTTAGGGGTTCGGTGTATCTACCGTGAATAGAATTAGGATTATTTTGTTTAGAGAGTCTGTTGAACTTTGCAAATTAAAAGAAAAATTAGAGGTATATTTAAAGAACTTAATTTTAAGACATCACTAATGTAATACCATATGGACCATAATCGTATACTTTTTTTGTAATGGAAATGGATATTATTTACTGCTCAATATTGTTTTATCAAAATTAAATCGATTGTTAAAACAATGGTTAAAGGAGAAGGTATTACGTTTAACACATCACAGAAAATAACATAAATTAAATATTTATATATACACGCATAATACTAACTTACTACTTTAGAAAGATATGTACTGATATATACTAGAAACGCCACACAAAGGTTCATTTAAACAAGATATTTACATTAAGGAATTTTGAAATCTCAAGATTTAACTACGTAAGAAACGAAGACGCTGAAGAGGCCTGTGGGTGAACCCCGGCGGTTACACTAATGAGCCCAAAACTTCAGAAAAATCCGTCAGATGGATTCTGAGCTCTGCGAGAGCTGCCGGGGTGGGGGCTGGGTGCTGCTCGGAAGGTGCTTTTGAACGGTCTGAAACTTGTGAACGTTAGTTGACTTATGAACGGGGTCCTGCGATAGGAGACATATGATCGGGGTCATACAGGTGACTAACTATTTACAGAACGTTCTCGTTAAATTATAGAACAAATATCCGAAGTGATACTTTTACAATATTCAGTACAAGGTAATAGATTTCATAATAAGTTTAAACCATAAATAGCAAAAGGAATTTGTGAACTCATTGTGGAAAGAACGTTAATACAATATAAAGTAGAAAATTAAAAATGAATAATTAAATAAAAAAAAACAGTCAATAAGAATTTAAGAAAAATGAAAGTTCTGATAAATATATTAGGAATAGAGGTATTAGGGTTGTGTATGCTATAAGCCATCACTATGAGCACACCTGAAAAAGATTTTTTTAATCTTCCAAAATTACTAAGAGGATTCATATCTATAAGGCTAGTTAGAATATTCATATTTTCCGTCTATTAGTAATATTATTTAATCTGAATTACAGAATCAAATGAAATAAAATGACATGAAATGCATAATGTCTTTTTATATGAAGAGAATTGTGGAATAGATGTATTATTACAGGTTTAAACCAGAAAAAACTGAAATGAATTTGTAAATTCAATGTGGATAGATTGTAAGTAATATATGAAGTAAAAAAAAAGGAAATACAAAAATAAAAATAAAAAAGAAATAATTTATTAGAGTAATTATCGCAAGGAAAATATAATAGACAGAGTGGTATTAGGGTTAAGCATGGCGTACGCCACCACCATTGGCACACTTTATATGACTTACTCTACCTTCCATGATTAATTACAGTATTCATATTTTCAAACGCGGACTAATAGAGTTTTGAGTACAATCATAAAATAAGAGGTATCAAAATCATTTAAAATGGAAAACAAATAATACTTTTAGTAATAATGCCTCTATTTTATTAAAATTTTAAAGTTCCAAGTGCTCCTGTTTTGGACGCTTTTGTGGTTGATCTTCATTGTCAGGGTCTCTTGTCCGCTTCCGTATTGGAACCCAGTCGTATCGTTTTTCCCAAATTGATGCCGTTTGTCCGCATCCAACTCGGTCCAGCCATATCCCTTCATTATCTGCTTTCCATGCGCAATCTATACAGTCGATAGGCATTGAAACGTGGTTCACTAGAGGAGGTTTCCATATTTTAACATCCCTACGATATGCCATACTCCCCAGGTCTTTAAATTTGCATATCCAAGGCGAACTGAGTAAACGCTCGTCGGTGCGTGGATTTAAGGATATGTAAAAAAATCGTTCGGAAATGTGTGCTTGAAGTCGTCCTGGAATAATCACAGTATTCATTGGGGCATCCATAACTCCAAATGTAAGCAGTAATTCATCATCGAGATCATTGAAAATAGACACTCTATACTCCTTTAGAAATTCGTGGTGGTCCTCGTCCTCCTTCCATTGCTTAAAAAGCTTGTACTGATGTCTACCGCTAAAAGGATGGAACTGAGAAACATACAGACCATCTTGTTCAATATTCCATCGACACAAATATGTATCAGGGCTGGGACCTTGTTCACAGATTGGACAGTTGTCATCGTTGAAATTTGCATCTTCGTGCCGCATAAGACGAGCATGTGGATGCTCCCAGATGCACATGTAATTAATCTCATATTTTTTGGCACAGTTCCATTCGCGGATTTCGTATTCAAAATCGCAAAACAAATTATCTTCAAAATCGAGAAGACCGCGGCCTACTTCGACAGATTTATGAGCTTTGATTTGATCAAAGACGACATTTTGCTTTATTGGCACACCACGTTCATATTGCTTTTCGAAGCAATCTAGCCATACCTTCTTGTGCATATTATTTGTAATTTCAACTGGTGACAATACATTCTGTATAATTTCCTCATCAAATGATCGTACTTGTCGGAAAGTTGTCAAAATTAAGTAATACAACAGTGAAAAAATGGGTTTAAGTCTATGATATTCCATGCTATAAAATAAATGTGAAATTTGATCGAATTCTAATTGAAGATTAGGAGCTTTTGAAGAAAGACTACAGAGCTTTAATTTTTGAAATATTGAAAAAACTTGTTGTGCATTGTGCCCATCCTTTCATATCACTCTCGATACCTTTTCAGTAGCAGTTATACCCTTTGAATATAGAGAACGGTTTAACATAGCAGTTATTTTATTCAAAGATATCCAGTACTTATCACATACATTTCCAATATCCAATTGCTGGCCGCGAACACTTGCAGTTAATGCTCGTATTTAAAAACTTATAATATTAATTCATGCGACTGTACTTATGAAATCGGAGGAATAAGAATGATAAGAGAAGTATTACTTGAATTGTTTGGAATGAAGGTGTGGCAGCGGTGAACAGTATTAAAAAAATGATTTAAATTTCCGAATTAAGACCCTTGCTGTTGAAGAATTTATATAAAGTTGAAACTATAAAAAGTAAAATAGATTCATAAACAACATGTGGAAAGTGCGTGAATAGTAAATTCGAATGAGGAAATTTCAATGAAAGTGTTAAACAGTAAGAGTCATGTTATAAAAAAAAAACTAACAAAAATTGTTATAAAAAGAAATCGTTTGGTTGCGGACACTTTTCTTCCGCTTTTGCCGTTAGGGGTTAAGGATAAATTCTTGATGCTGATTGAAGGAAAATATTGATCGTCAGTCAAAGATAATTGTGCTTGTTTCAAAAGTATGCAAATATATTATACAACCCGATATCTTGTTTTTACAAAAATCCACTGTTTAAAGGGATCGACTGGTTATACAGAAGCATCAGCCTAGAGAGCCGAGAATATGGTTTGCCGCATAGAACACCTACAGCTACAGAAGCACAAATCTACTTATCCGAATCTTCGTCATCGTCGCTTAAGAGTACGACGGGGTTCTCAGGACTATCTACCTCGTCGTAAACACACTCTGCCGCGTACTCAAGACAATCGGAGTCCTCGTCCTCAGATACATAGCCACTCGGGTAGTAGTCACGCCCGTCGCCGCCACCTGCAACGTCATCCATCCACTTCTGGACCCACTCGGGGAGACCATCCTCAGAACTTTTCACTTCAAAACAAATTGAGCGCCCGTGACCTTGCACACACATGACGTGCATAGTGTCTCTGGTTGCAGGGAGAGAGTCGCCGCACTGGTCAACGCGCTCCTCGGATGGCATCGGAAACAAACTCCTCGGGACCGGGATCTTGAGCGCAGGTGGACTTGATAAGCTGGGACAGGTGCAAGCACCGGGAAAAGGGCAAGTCTTGCAGACCTCCGCAGAGCTTGGGAGAGGGATTGGAGTTGCGGAGCAGGTGCATGCAGTCCCATCTATGCACGTCTTGCAAGGCTCCTCGGCGGTGGGAGGGGAGTGTGCCATCTGATAAGAGCAATTGACATATCTTTGTTAGCATAACTAAAGAACAACGATAGAATGAATCTTAAGCAATGCCGAGAGTATGAAAATAAGCAATAGGTGATTGAGTGTAATATGATATCACTATTTACCTTCACTGATCGAACGGTATTGATGATGCAACGCTACAAGTTTCGAAAACGCCTGAAACACCAGTGTCAGCCACCAAGTTAGACCAGTTGCAACAATCACATTTTAGAGACTAAAGAAACCTTGACAAAGAAAATCAGCCGCACGCCTTCTATCCCATCCTATCCCCATTCGGCCCGCACTCATCCCTCACCCACCTCCCCTCTCATTCTTCACCCCCTCTATCATCTCTCACCCCATTCGGCCCGCCCTCACCCCTCATCCACCTCTCCTCTATCATCTCTCACCCCATTCGGCCCGCCCTCACCCCTCATCCACCTCTCCTCTATCAACTCTCACCCCATTCGGCCCGCCCTCACCCCTCACCATCCTCACCGCTATCAACTCAATTCTTCCCCTTTCGTCCCGCCCTCACCCTCAACCCACCTCCCCTTTCTTTCCTAACCCCCTCTATCAACTCACACCCCATTCGGCCCGCATCTCAGGAGAAAGAAGAGAAGATGAAGAAACGCACCTTAGGAGTTCGAAGAGAAGATGAAGATCAATGGAAACATATGATGCTTAAATAGGTAGATTGTCGGCCAGAAATGGCGGCGCGGGCGGCGGCTAGGTCAAAGGATTGAATGGCGGCGCTGGCGGCGGTGGATTCCAGGTCAGGGCAAGCGACAACGGGTGCGGAAGCTCGGTTGGAGGTGGTAACCCCGGCGGTATTGGCAACGGGCCATAGACACTTGACAAATCCGACAGATGGATTTCGCAAAAGGCGAAGGCCACCGGGGTCACCAGATAGGGTCTCATGAGAGGGTATCGGGTGAGGGTCTCATGAGAGGGTATCAGGTGAGGGTCTCGAGTTCGGGTGCGGGTCTCGGGTGAGGGTGAGGGTCTTGGGTGAGGGTCTCGAGTTCGAGTGCGGGTCTCGGGTGAGGGTGAGGGTCTTGGGTGAGGGTGATGGTCTCGGGTTCGGGTGAGGGTTCGGGTGAGAGTGATGGTGAGGGTTCGGGTGAGGTAGACGGTGGCGGTTAGGGTGAGGGTAAGGGTGAGGAAGGAGTGAGGGTGAGGGTGAAGCGGAGTGCTTTCGCGGTATCATGCTGTGCGGGTGAGGGTGAGGGTGAGGGTGAGGGTGAGGAAGGGTGAGGGTAAGGGTGAGGAAGGGTGAGGGTGAGTGCGGAGCTTTAAAGCGCGAGTGCTTTCGGGTATCATGCTGACATTAGAAGTTAGTTATTGAAAAGTACGTAATTGCCAAGCAATCTTTGTTAGGATGTCGACGGCCTTGTCACGACGATCTAAGCTCCGTCGTGTTGAACTTATTCGACGTTTTAAGCGGCAGATCGCCAAAGCCTCTTTGTACCTAGCTTCAGCTGATTTCTCAGCAGATGGGTCGGTTCTAATGCCCTTCCGAAAATATGCCTGCGATGGTGAGGACATAAGGGTTGACCAGGAGGTCCGAAGACTTGAGTCAATTCTTGTGGAGCACGAGCGCACCGAGCTTCGAATGGAGATGGCAGGTCTTACGAAGACAGTAGACATCTCAAATGGCCCAGAAGAGTATATGAGTATGATGGACGAGGTCTTTGACATTCTAATTTTGCCTGGTTGTGTTCCCCCACGAGATTTATTTCAGGTTGTTACTGGGCTCAGGCTCATCCCTGATGAAGAAGTATGTAAGTGTCGCGAATCAGAGGCCATCCAGAAGGAGTATTTTGACATTAATCTCGGTGCTTGGGTAGTGGAATTGTTGTAATGTATTGGGTGTTCTCAGCAGTAGAATTAGCACAATGTGTTCAGCACATTGGAGGCGATGTACAATAAGTCCTCTGTTAATAGACTATGTACATGGAGTTTGGAATGAAGTACAAGTAAACATGCGTACAATGGAATTTCATCTATTTATATGATACCCATTCTCTGAGTTATCAGATTCTTGCATATGAGTTATACGGGTAAATTTGCACTACGGTGCATCCTGTTTATTTAAGTAGTTAAGTATGTCCTTGCATCGAAGAATATTTGAATATAAGACCGATTAAAGCAAACAATAAGCAGCTGATACCAAGACTTGAAAGATGAAACAAGACTTGAAACATTATAACATGAATCATATATTATAGGCATCAAAAAATGAACGATATAAATGGTAAAAAGATGAAAGAACATTAAAATGATGAGAGAGAAATTCATTTGACGATTAAGCAATTAATAGAATGAATGTATGAAAGAATGATAAAGGTAAGTCAGAGAAAAAAGATATTCAAAAACGACTGATTAAAATGCATATTAGAAGGAGAATGGTCAAATGCAGGAATTATTGAATAGAAGAAAAATGCATATAAGAAGGACGGCAAGGTTGAATCAGAAATATAAACCATCATTGATTCAATGATTTGAAGGTTCAATTCATGAATTCAATAGTTTGGAAATATATAATCAAATGGATTTTGTTTATGTAAGGCTACCTTTGATAATTAATGAAGAAAATATATAGAAGTGAAACGGATAAAAGAATGAGAGATTGATCGGATGAGCAGCAAAATAATGTAAGATCAATTGCTATAGAAACCACGTGCCGAACCGCGCAGGAAAAACCAAGTGCCAAACCAAGGTAGGGTGATCGACCCCGGCGGTTCTTCGAGCAAGCCGAGAGCAACTGACGGATCCGACACATGATTTTTGAGCTCCAAGAAAACCACCGGGGTCGGTGGTAGGTGTAGCCCGGTTGTAGGATAACGACTTGCGGCTATGGGCGTAGATTCGACTTGTTACAGTCGATTGAAAATGCAAGAGAGAGATAACTTACTATTGGAGATAGTAGAAACAGATTACCATAACAATATGATATAGTGTCCCAAAAAATTAATAACAAAAACGGAATATTAGCATATAAACAAATAAGATTAAGTCAGCTATATCATTACTGGCATCAATTTGGAACAAAAAAAGACGGTTTAATAATGGAGTATCTAATTATTGCAATATGGGACAGAGTTCATTCAAAACAGTAACTATTAAGTATATTAATAAAATAGGCCGTATTGTTGAAATGAAAAACTGTATAATAGAAAATCCGTAGTACATAAGGAATAACTGGAATTCCAAAAATTCATTTACATGTAAAACTACGATCACTCCGGATCAACTAAAATGCTATGAGTAACAACTTCGGCTTCAATGTCCACAAAGTTTAGTACTCGACCATCGTATTTTCTACGAGTAAAATTCTTCATTGTGGGAGACTCCAAATTTGATTGAAATTGAGCCCCCAGCTCGGCATACTCTGGAAGCCGTAGCATGTCAGGTGATAGTGCAATCTTCTTGATGCACTCGTTAATTATCCCCCCAAAACGCGGACTTAGCGGCCTGCAATCACAACCGTATCAGAAAACAGATTCATATTGTACAAATATCCATGTCAGTTCAAAATGTCTCATTTAAAAAATGTTCATTGGAATACTCACTTACTCGTCGTCGCTTTCCTCGGTCATCATGGCGATGAATTTATTCACCGGCTTAGGAGTGGCCACCACGTCTTTTTCGATCATTGGCTTCATCTGTACATGAGATGCATCCGCCTTTGGTAGAGGCAGTGGCGGCAGGGCCAACTTCTTAAGGACTTCTGTATACAGCTCCTGATCATCCTCAAGCGCGACTATGTTCCGTCCTGACTGCCGGCATGCTTTGATTGATGCACCTGATACAATTGAGTGCCTCTTTGTTAGATTTTAGTAGTTTCGAATTCCAAAAAAAAGGCCTTGTTCATAGTTACCTCGCATGTGCAAAAACGACGAGACTTACCCGTTCCGGCGCCGATATCGACGACGACGTCACCAGGGTCGGTGGTGGCTCTGATTAAGCTCTCGATGAACAGCACGTCTTTCTCCCTCGCTCCTCGCCATGGCACCTCCTTGCGCATCGTCTGTTGCTCCAGCGTAACCCAATTTAGGATGACATCACGGTCAACGATGTCGATGCTCTTTTTCTTGTAATCCTCGGGTGTCGGTCTGAAGTCAAAGCTGTTATTCGAGGATAATGTAAGAAGTTGCACCTTAAAGAAGCATGTTGTCATGCCGCTTATTTTCGCGGAGCGAAGAAGCAATCTATTGATGCCTGTCCACGACCTCTCAGACTTCAATTCAACCACTTGATGAAAATCACGAATCTCGTCCTCTATTTCGCCATTGTCATCCGGATGGATAATGATCACACACCCCTGGTCTTGGAGAACGAGCTTAACAAAGCCAAAGACGGCTGCAAGGTAATTGTCGCCTCTGCTGTTCCAATCTGGAATCTCGTCCTCATCGGATATACCAGGGACCGGCAGACCCTCCGGAATATCAATGATAATGAGATCTGCCAATCCACCCCCCCCGAACACTCTTCCCGTCCTTCATCCGGACCCGTTCCGGGGTGACGCTCCGAATCCACTGGACCATATCGTTGAAAGCCTTTGGCATGCTTTTCAACCTCATTCTAGGATTTGCCTTCTGCCACTCAGTTATTGATTCATTCAGAATCAACTCATGAACAGGGCATCTTGCTTGAGGTGCGCTGACGTCTGGCTTCTCAGCATGTCCAATCCTTGGAGAGAATGTCCCATTCTCCGCACCATTCGGCTCAACAGTCGCTGGGTCCGACTTCTTCCCCCTGCTCCTCTTCTTCACTGGTTCCTGGTGGGACTCCTTCGATGCCGACTTCGCTCCCCTCTTCCGTTTCTTAGTGTTCGCATCCCCCGCACCAGTGGATGTCGAAACGACTTGTGTATCCTGTTCTGGCTCTGCATCCTGAGCAGGAAGTGCTTCATCTGAAATATCATGGGTGTCGTCATCCCCATCTTTCCTCTTGGTAAACATCTCCCTTACAGCCTTCTCCTCAGCAGTTACAAATGACTTTGGGCACTCGATATACCAGCAGCACTCAATCAGATGGTTCAAATTGAACATCTTCCGCTGGTTGGTTGTGAAGATGAACTCGGAATTCGATGTCTCCGTCCAGCTGAACCACGGAGGTGGTATACTCTTTACCACACCAGCTGGGATGAGCTCCCGCTTAAAGTACCGATACAGACATCGCTTCCAAGCCATGTCAGTCCCTGGTTGGGAATTGAATGGTTGCGACTTCGAATACACATTAGCTCCCGTGAAGAACGACAAGTATGCCTTCTCCCATAGGAGCACACGCCACTTCTCGATGTACTCGGCCATAGGAGTGCGCTTCGAGTTGACGTCTTCCTCTGAATCGGAACTGGTTGCCAACCAGTTGAGGCACTCTTTCTCGACTTCGTCTTCCAACTGATACAAAACCATCTAAAGAGGACGCCATCGGCTATAACCTCGAATCCGTGTAACAACCCAGAGTTCTAGAAATAATGAAATAAACTTACGTTTGCCCAAAATGCAGCTTTTGTAATCCAGGGGTTAAGCACTTCAATTGAGCAAGGTGATGGTGGAAACTTCAATGTTTTCCTTGAACTCGCCGACCCATTCCACCATCTCAGCCATTTCGCTTTTGTTTTGGCCGACACCTCAGATGTTCAATTGCTTGGAGCTTGTCGATGGTCATCTCAACCTTTGTTTGGTGCCGATCATAATGTCTTTTGATCTGAAAATCAACAGCATCCCAAGTAATCAGACTAGTGAAGATTAGAATCTGAGAGACATCATTGCATCGAATACCAAATTTCCTCATAACCGAGCATTAACTATCTATGTAAAATCATCATTTCTGTCATAGAAAGTGTGTTAGATCACCGCTAAAGGGTCCAACAGCTGATCTGTCATACGAATGCAACACAGTACCATGTAAAGAATACGATATAGATTTCATCTATCGGATAAGACAGATGATTTATCAATGCTAAGTTTCCGAGGTACCTTGGGGTATTCGAAACATAAAAATCATGTAATGGATTTCAGAGAATATTTCTTCAGTCATATAGTCCACAATACCTAGCTAGGTGAACACAAAATAATTCTCTGTCGGATTTCAGAGATGATTTTTGATCGCCAACTTGACAAGGTACCTTGCGGAAGTCGACACATCAATATCGCCTGTCGGATTTTTGAGATTATTTCATGTCTCCAAGTTTCCAAGGTATCTAGGTAGATTGACACAAATAAACCATCTGTCATAGGTTTTAGATTGTTTACGATATCTAATTTCCTGACGTACCTTGAGGAATTGGCCACATTGAATTCAACAGTCTAATTTCAGAGATTATTTCTACTGTCTTACTTCCCACAGTACCAAGGTAATTGACACAATCAAAACCATATGTCGGATTTCAGAGCTAATCTAAATTCTCCAACTTGACAGAGTACCCTGCGGTAATAGACACATTAAAATCATCTGACACATTTTAGAGATTACTTCTTCGGACAAACATTCCAGAGTACCCAGGTAAATGGAAACAATAAAATCATCTGTCGGATTTCTAAACTTGTTTGCTATCACCAACTTGACAAGGTACCTTGAGATGATTGACACTCGAAAACCATCTGTCGGATTCTAGAGATATTTTCTTGCGACTAGTTTCCCAGAGTACCTAGGTAAATGTACACAGAAAAACCATCTGTCGGATTCTAAAGATGATTTCTCGACTCAAACATTCCAGGGTACTTCGGTATTTTTCGCATTTTGAGGCACATTTTCCTTAAAATTACTAAAAAAACACATCTTAAGGCAAATAATTGATCCAAATCATCTAAACGTATGTAAAATCTCTGTGATACCTTGCTACCATGAGTGTTATAAATCGATCTGTCGGATTTTTTAGAGAATTTCCGCGAGCTCATTGGGCACATCCCCTCGGAATTTGAACGTCCGAAATTTCTGCCAAGAATCCGACAGATCATTTCTACGAAATTAATGGGCACATCCCCTCGGAAATTGAACGTCCGAAATTTCTTCCAAGAATCCGACAGATCATTTTAAAGGAACTCAATGGGCACATCCCCTCGGAAATTGAACATCCAAGATTTCTCATAAAAATCCGACAGATCATTTCTACAAACTTTATGGGCACACCCCCTCGGAAATTGAACATCCAAAATTTCTCATAAGAATCCGACAGATCATTTCTACGAACTTAATGGGCACATCCCCTCGGAAATTGAACGTCCGAAATTTCTTCCAAGAATCCGACAGATCATTTTAAAGGAGCACAATGGGCACATCCCCTTGGAAATTGAACATCAAAAACTTCTCATAAGAATCCGACAGATCATTTCTACGAACTTAATGGGCACATCCCCTCGGAAATTGAACGTCCGAAATTTCTTCCAAGAATCCGACAGATCATTTTAAAGGAGCACAATGGGCACATCCCCTTGGAAATTGAACATCAAAAACTTCTCATAAGAATCCGACAGATCATTTCTACGAACTTAATGGGCACATCCCCTCGGAAATTGAACGTCCGAAATTTCTTCCAAGAATCCGACAGATCATTTTAAATGAGCTCGATGGGCACATCCCCTTGCAAATTATGCATCCTAAATTTCTCATAAGAATCCGACAGATCATTTCTACGAACTTAATGGGCACATTCCCTCGGAATATGAACGTCCGAAATTTCTTCCAAGAATCCGACAGAGCATTTTAAAGGAGCTCGATGGGCACATCCCCTTGGAAATTATACATCCTAAATTTTTCATAAGAATCCGACAGATCATTTCTACGAACTTAATGGGCACATCCCCTCGGAATATGAACGTCCGAAATTTCTTCCAAGAATCCGACAGATCATTTTAAAGGAGCTCAATGGGCACATCCCCTTGGAAATTATACATCCTAAATTTCTCATAAGAATCCGACAGATCATTTCTACGAACTAAATGGGCACATCCCCTCGGAATCCGAACGTCCAATGATTTAAAGAACAATCCGACAGACCATTTTTGAGATCAATTTCCACTCATCACCACAAATTTTAACGTCCTATATTCAAAGAATAACCCAATTGATCAACTCCAAAGTATTTACCTCGTTTTGAAATCCCTTGCCATGGACTGGATTTGCAACGGCTTGCTCTCTGTTGAACTTTGTTTGCAGCCTATCCTTGGCTTCCTTCACGGCCTTGTCCACAGCTGCCCTCATCTCGTGCCCTGAATCATCACCAGGGTGCTCGTTGATCCAAATTTGAGAAGCCTCCTCTGCGACTTGGGCCAATGTTGCCTGTTTCAGTCCACGTGCCATTAACATCTCGGGACTTGAATCATCCAATTACGAATTGACAGCACTGATTTCTTATAACACTTACGCTGTGTAAAAACGTCACAAATACTTCTTGAGGCATCGAGTGCCACGACTTCTTAGTTGAACTCTTCGTGCGCGCCAGAAGATCCGGCGTTAGAATTCCACTCCTTTCCAGCTCCTCCACAGACATTTGCCCGTACGTCTGTATCTTGTGTAGAGTGTGCGGCAGCCTTTCTTTGACGTAAGCATCCTCATTGGCCCTGTGTCGAATACAACACACACTTCTTTAATATCAAAGATTCTAAATTTCCATGTTATTATATCCAACATCAACATCCGGAGAAAACACAATACTCTTGCACAGTTTAGGACTCACTTGTTGATGGCATGCATTGCTGTCACTAGAGCTTCACGGCTTCCCTTCACATCGAGCAGAATACAGTCCGGCCTTCCGTTTGCTTTAGCCCATTCAAGATCATCTGGGTATTCCACTTCGATGAACTCCCGCCATGCCCTTGTGCGGTGGTTACCATCGAAGACATAAAACATCTTTCCTGTAAGATCTTTTGTCTCCCTGTGCTGCCTGATCTCATCCTCGAACGCAGCGTTCAACACCTTCCAAGCATTACACCATCCTGACTTCATCTCCTCGGTGACACTTGCGACGTCCCCCGTGTGCTATGTATCTGCAACATAAAATGCCCCAGACCCGGGTCTTATGCCGTTGAAGAACTCAGCTTGCAACTTCTGTACATCACTCTGCATTGCTGGACGCACGAAATCACATGGGATTAACCGGCATAAGGGAATCTTGATCATTGAATATTGGTGAGGTCTGCGGCGCATTTTGAGTAATGCAGCGTATGGGTCCGGCTTCAACTCCTCCCTGAATTGACGGAATGCTTGCCGAACATTCACAGGCTTTCGAGGAGGTTCAATCTCTTCCACCTGCCCACCAAGGCTCAATAGAGTATCAGCGCCGGCTTCGCCATCACCAACTTGGGTCTGATCCTCGGTCTGATCGTCATCCTCCTTGCTGTCCTTGTCCTTGCTGGGTTCTTGCTGAAACCAGTCCTCCTCCGGCTGCTCACGCGAGCCATCCTCCTGCTGCTCACGCGAGCCGTCCTCCTGCTGCTCACGCGAGCCCTCCTCCTGCTGCTCGCTCGAGAAGCCCGCCTTGCCCACTTCATCATCTCCTTCGAGCAAGGAGCCCATAAAGTTTACTTTTGGTCGGGCCCTGCCATTACGGATGGGAGGTTGCGAACTACCCATATCCTCGTCCATGAAGGAACCTCTCGGAATATCGTCTATCACGCTCTTCACTGCCTCTGTGGCCGCGTCTACCATATCGTGGGAAGTGCTCATCGCGCCCTGCAAGGTAGAGGCACGTTACATGCAAGTCAATAGAAGGCCGCATTTCAGAGCACAACAAATACACCCAAATGCGAAGCATAACATCATAAACCCTAAGAAGTCACAAAAACCCTAAGCAACACTTACAGATGTAATGCGTATTATACGGCAATCCGTCACTAGTTGTTCTGCACTCCCAATGATTAAAGCCTTGAAAAAACGCCGCTCTTGACACCCACAAGCCCTTCTCGGCCACAATAATTCAGACCTCGCACTATCCACCTAAACCTTGCAACGGCAAACCAAATGGAGATGTGCTCTGAAGCCGCCCCTCTCAGACCCTCTCAAAACCTATACTTACACCATTTCAGCATACCCTTAACCTACCAAAGAACCTCACTCCAAACCCCCTCCTTGCATCTCCGACCTCCAACACCGCAACCCTCAGAAAACTGAAGAGCAAGGGTTCCCGTCTGTCAATTTATGCGTGCTTACTCCCTTGCCTCGACAGGCTTCTAAAACACACTTCTTGCTCACACCCTTTCCACGATTAGCTTCTAAGCCACACTTCCTGCTCGCGGCGGCCCCCACTCTACCCTAAACGCGACAACCATCAATTCCTACAGCTAACTACAATGATGACCGCACCAACTTCCTACTCAAAGTTAAGTATGACAATGACTGTGATGCATGCCAAGAACCTACAAACTTTTAAAACCCTCATAAGCCATTAGTACACACCGCGGCCGGCTTCAACCCGGTTGGATGATGACAACAACCACTCCCTCCTCTACGCCCAGCGTACCATGAAAATTGCGACGGCAAACTATTAAACCATAAAACACTTATCATGACGATCACACCACTCACTATTCTGATGCCGCAAACCAGTCCTACGAGTACTTGATCCCGACCTGGCACTGGCTAGCGAAAATCTCGCTGATCAATCATGATGCTACAGCTGCGTCTAGAACGTACCAAGACATCGTGCTGACAAGCTTACATCAGAATGTCGCGGCTGAAGAATGGAACTGGCGTGTAGATCGCTGAACACCCTCCTTGAGACGGCCACCGTCATTTGCCCGTCGACGAAGTGATTGCTGCTAACTTTCGTGGCCGATCCTCCAGTGTTGACGCTCGGACACCCTTCAATCTTGGATCTCGAGTCCCTGAGAATCGAGCTTACTGAACGAACAACCTTGCTTTGACTCTTGCTCTGACTCTGATACTTCCTGTCCGTCAAGCGCAACCCCGTCTTACTCTTTCTGCGCTTCTTCCCTGATCTCTCCTGGGTTTCTTCACTGGGGGAGCCTAACCCCCCACTCCGATATGACTTGGGCATCTGTGACGGTGAACGTAAAACTTACTTCGAAGACAAAACCGGCTCATACTCTTATCAGATCCTTGATGCATTGAGAGAGAAATGAACCTCAACCGTGCTATGTTGAAAATGACTAAGGCCAATGTGTGATGCACTTAGGCTAAATGTCCCCCACCGAGCTCTAAGTTCGCCTATTAATTGAGGTTCCATAGGGCGTCATAGGCTTTGCCATGACGGTTTCTTCTCATAGACGATTTATTTTTGAATCTGTCAGTCATTAATGCTGATTGTGTGCCCAAAATAAAAGCTGTTCAACTATATTCTGGGACATGATACTGGTCTTGAACCACGCTGCAATGGTGAACTATCACGTACTTGGTTACAAAACTCTTAAACCACCCAATGCAACAGCCTTCCTGCTTCACTTCGGCTCTTCCACTCTGTGCACATCTTACCCGTAGAGATGGCTCGTATACGTGCTGAAGGTCACGATGTTCCATTCTGTGTCCCATGTAATTCGGAGGGTGTAGGGTCGATTACCGCTATCTTGTTGAGCGTGAGATACAACCTTGTTCTTGAGTCCGTCCATCTTGAGGAAGAAATTGTCAACGACGACGGCGAACTGATTCAAACTGTATATCAGATGCCGATTAGAGCTAAGGATGGTAGGGAGTGGCTTCTTGAGGCTAGAAGATATGTCGTGAGGGGACTCACTGCGGATCGTTGGGCTGCATCCACTGAGATATTAACACCGGGCCGATCCATGACATCGACTGTCGATGTTGGAACCGAGCCCAATCTTCCTGTGAAACAACCCGTAGCTCAACGCATTCATGTCCTAAGTGAGTCAGATAAGGATGATTTCGTTACGCCGTCCCAAGCTCAGCCAAGTTCTTCGCAGAAACCAGTATCGGGTAGCTTCAGTGTCATCCCCGGCCTTATGCGTCTTTTTTCCAAACCCGGAGCGAGGAATGCATTGTCGAGGTTGGACTTTAGAGCACTTCAGAGGGATCGCGTGCCATTTCTACCGACCGAGTTTAACGGGGACGTGCTCTTCGAGCTTCCACCAATCCCTGATCGCGGCACTGCAGCGAGCGCAAAGTCGATGGCAGGGATGGATAAGAAGTACGACGCACATCCATGGTGCAAGACCATGACGACCAACATCACAAACGACCAAGGACTGACTTTCAGATATTCTGTATGTGCAGGTCATCTGAAATGCCAGAACGAGAAGTGCGACTTCTTGCTTCGAGGAGACAAACGCAAGATGGAGGTGAACGAGTCTGAGTGGGACGGTGTCACGCTTACCCCGTTTGTCGTTGGTTGTGATCCTCCTCCGAAGTCCACACTTGTATGCAAAATCTGCAGATATCCCCCGGAATGCATCGCCACGTGCCCTGCAAGGATGTACTACGTGCTCGGGAATCCTGCGATGTCACGTGCGTGTATCCATATCGGTACACATAACCACCCTGTTGGATACGTTGAGTGCAGGGAGACCAAGCAGAAGGTTCTCGACCTACTCGAGTTGCATATGCAGAACACTCCGTACGCCAAGACATCGGCCCTAGCTCTAGAGGCGAGTAAGGATTTTCTGAGTGAGTACCTCCTAATTGCACCGGGGGAGAAGCGGACCATTCTTTCGGACGAAGAGTTGGATGAGGTGTTCAAGAAGTATTATACACTCAGCAAGCCCGGGCTTAAGAACGCCGTGACGACCTTCAGGGGGATCGGTAACCTGGGCATTATCGACGGCATCGCTGCCTTGCGGGGCTGCAGCAAGTGGGAGTTTATTCATGACAATAAATTTCCCGGGCAGGGTTCTGAAGGGGACAAGGTTTTTATCTTTAAGATGTCCGAGAAAGGTCCCGGGTCGGGAGTGGACCTTGTAAAGCGAATGCAACCTGGCGGGGATCTCCAAGATTCCTGGATTATGTTTGATCACGTCAAGCGCACAAAGGGTTGGACAACCATGGCATGTCATGTCTATGACTCTCAGTATTGCCGGGTCATGACTATCGCCATTTGTGATATGCAGTCAGAAGACGTGAGGGCCCAGACCGTGATGTGGCAATTCCTGAACGGAATAATGGCAAAATATGGCTATGACAAAGTCAACTTCAAGGGCTTCATGGCGGACAGCCCCCAGGCCAACTGGAACTGTGTGCGGAAGATCTATGGAAGTGGCGACGCGACGGTTCCAATGCCAGACCGTGAGCGTACGTGCCAGTTTCATTGGGCAACCTCACTTAGGAAGCACACTGAGGCTCACATCATCGGATCAGATTTGCAGAGGCAGCATTACGTGCTTTGCAAGCAGTATCGTGATGCAAAGAACATGGAAGAAGCCGACATTCGTTTCCACGCGATCCGAGCATGGTGGACCTCCTCAGGCGCTACTACTGCCTCCGGTCTTCGTGACCTCGAACTCTGGCTCGTATTTTGGCACTTTAGATATCGGCAGTGGGGAGGCTTCATGCAATTGGTGAGTACAACATCTCTTTTTTTATCCAGTCACTTAATACACTTATTTGACGTAGAATTGATTGAATCAGCAATTTCTTTGATTGCAGGACCTTACGGACGCCGAGAAGGACGAGATGCCCTCTTGCAACCTCTCGGAGACTGTGCACAATATATGGCTTCAGATGTCGGGCAATCGTGGCGACAACATCTACTTTGCCACGGTGGACGATTATGTCAGGGGCTTCATGCAATGCACTAACTATAGCGCCTACCTGCGAGGTGAGACCCCGGGTAAGGGACCTTGCAAAGCCGAACTCCGTTTACGGCGAGCTCAAAAATCAGGGATTCCCAAGCGCCTTGCCGATGCCACTGAACACTTCCATGACGCTCCACAGTTGCTCTCCCGTGAGCCACATCGCGAAGGCGAGGAGCTCTTTGGGTCCACGAAACGGAAGCTGAATCAACCGATCGGATCCGAATATGACTCCCACAGGCCGGACAAGGTAAATTTTTCTCAACCTCGTCTGAGCACTAGGAATACGCGAGCACGCAAGGAGCCTGATGCTGAACGAGAGGATTCACCTCCACAAACGGTCCAAGCGGCACCCCCATCGCCAGTCTCAAGCCCGGACGAGAACAGGAGTCGTCATCACGTAACCGCTGTGGAGGAGACGGATGTGGACGAGAGTATGTGGCACCTTGTCAGGCTTCCAAAGGGATCGGCGAAGGCGTGTTTTGCTCAACAGGCGAGGACGAATAAGAAGTGCACGGCGAGGCTCATACGGGGAAAGAAGGCTACAATTGTGCCATGCTACTGGGGCATCTTTACCGACGTCAGGAAGGATCAGCAAAAATGGATGCAGTTCTGCTTCTGTAACGACGACATCCAGAGATGCGTCATGGGTACTAAGCGGAACTGGGTCTCCAGCATGCCCCCTCCCCCGCTTATCTGGCCTGTCAAGCGTGGCTCTCGCCTTTCAAAGAGGGAGATACTTGACCTCGAGGCAGCCGGTTTCAGACTCCCTCAACGCCAAGAATTACCCGCTCACCAAGTTTTTCACGACGGTGCATCTCTCCCACAGCGGCCACGGTTTGACCTATCGCAGTGGAGTGTACCCCCTGCTCCAGGAATATATCCCACGGTGCGAGGAGGATTCAAGATTCGGCGTTGTAACCGGGTGCCACGAACAGAGCACGAGAACAACTGGGCCTCATCTACTCTACTCACCATTCGAATCCAATCAGTCACACTCATACCTAACCCAGGTTTCGGGTGCATCATCAGCGTTGTCTCTGAGACCGTATCGGAGTCCAACGTCTACAAAATAACAATTGGCCCGGAGCCCGCCTGCACCTGCCCCAACTTCAAGGAAATGTCCATCAAGTCGCTGGGAAAACGACCTCCCTGGGTACCTTGCAAGCATCTCTATTACATCTTCAATGCTATATGCAACCTTGATATTCACCAGGACTCCTACATCCATGCTCCAAGCCTCAGCTTTAACGAGGTCAAGGCTATTTTTCAGAGTGGCCTTCTTTCGCTTATCAATGTCTAGGTTTGCTTCTGATGTGTCTTTTTCCCCTACCTTCATCCTATGGCGCTCGGTACGAACTCGGTGACATTTTTATTCCTATTACGTCACAGATTAAAGCGGTGGCAAAACAGCTCGTATTCATGTCGGATATTCAGATCATGTGTTGGCATGACCATCGTTTAGTATACGGTTCAATCCAGACATTTTTGTATATTTGTATTTATTTCTATAAATATTCTAAGTTTTCCCAGAAATTGATCTACTTTATGCGCCAACGATAGTAAAATTTCTTATTATCAATTGTACCCAATCACACCGAAGACATAGACTGCACATGCTCTCACTTCTCTGCTATCTAACTGATGCATCCATCCAAACGCCGTCGCAATTCTCATCCCGAAAAACGTTGTCGTCATGGCATAATGAAGAATTCTGATATTGGGCCGGGTCCCCCTCATCACGGCCCCTTCCCAAACCCGGCTGACGGTTTTTTTGAGTCCACTTCGTTCCCCTCCCGCGGCAGGGTACCTTGCCTCAAGTCCGTCCCGGAAATCATCTGACGGATCCGGCACTACGTTCTGGGTCCGAACCAAAACCACGGGTGGCGCCCTTCCAACACTTCAGAGAACTACCCTACGGGTAACAAAATGACATCTCAGTAATTTAAGTCCGGTAAAATTCATGTTGATCTCCCGGATGACACAATATTGCAGGGATCCTACTGCCGGATTTTTTGGCAGGTATATATCCCGTTATATAATCATCCCGTTTGCTCCATTAAGAGAGATATATGTATTGTATTCTAAATGATGATTAGATAATGTTTTGGAGGTCATCGAAATGCACGCTTTCCTCATAAGCAGAGTTCAAAAAATCTCGGTTAACTCACCTGAATCCTGCCAGACTGCCGCCGAACTCGTGAGAGTACGATACACCTCAATCGATAAAGCTGTATTCAATTACCAATGTTTCATTGCTGATTCCGGCGCTCTGTGATTGCTTGTGGGATGGTCTCTATATATGAGGTTAGTGGAGATCGCATAATCATTCTCAGCTCAAGCCTCATGCCAATGGACCTCGCGATGAAACCAATCTATTTTAGCCTAGGCCGTAAATCGCGAATTATGTTAGACACCAGCTCCATGATGGATCCGCAGATCGGGGATATTGTATTTCGCAAACCCTCCGCCCAGGCCAAGATTGAGTTCTCACTCTACCAGTGCGCTGAGGATTGGTCTCAGAATTTTAAGACGTGGCTTTTGAAAGTGTTTACCTGCAGTGTGGTCTTTGATGATCAATTTCTCCATTCCGTTGACGCTCCAAAGATGATGAGGTGCATCATGCTTTTTGTCTGGGTACCTGGCCAAGGCTTTCAAGAAGCACCTTCCGGTGGAATCATGACACCTCATATTCCTCCGAGTGAGTCCACAACCTTTCATCGACTGAGTCAGGTGGGGTTCTTCCCGGACGGCAATAGCGTGACGTTGTGTTTTGCGCAGCCCTCCCCACCCGACCCAGTCACGTTTCTGAGAGTCGATTTCTGGAGGGACACGTACCGTCAGGAAGCGTATTCGGGGCTGCAGGTTCTTAACGTTGTTGACAACCCTTCCACGCAGTGCCCTACGCTGCGCATGATTTCTCTATGGAAACGAAATGGCGAAAGATGGATTTGTGATAGTTCTGTGATAGGTCCAAGTCTGCAGTCTGTATCGGAGGTGGCGAAGGAAGTTCCCGTTTGACATCTATGTTGACAGCATCGTGATATAGTCGCTGTTTTGTAACAGGGTATAGTCGTTGTACTGCTTTTAACTTGCTCCCTTAATACATATGTAATCACTTTGATATCAGTCTATCTTTGCCAAGCTTACATTTGCACATTGTTTGAACCACTACACTTTAATTCTTGAACCAAATTAACAGCAGACTGTGCATCATCAAGCCCCGTTTCACAAACCAAGTGTCTGTGTATGTTGAGTTCTTTGTCACTAAACTGTCCCACAAACTATTTTCATTTCCTATCTCACTATAATCCAGGTACCACCGGCTCCAGATGATGCAGTTGTCCGGCCGTCGGAGTCCCATGACACTCGGTCGTCCTTCCCTTCACCCTACTACCTTAGTACCGCACCCCTACCATTCTCCTGTATGTGGCTGACGGATTCGTCAGTAAGTTTAGTCTTGCCAACAATATCGAGGGTGCCCACCCGTTCAGGACTAACATTGGAATTGTAAAATTACGTCACGGTAACTTATGGTTTCATAATGAATATAAAAGTTCATAACGCCGGCCGTCCTTCGCACTACGTCCTTGTTACGGATCTTAATTGTACCCAGAATGGAGGTGAAACATGTCACATTAGATCGAGTGAAATTGAAATGCCAAAATTGAAATATTTTCTCGCCCCCCATGTCATTCTTTATTGTACCCAGGTTGGTTAAGATACATGATAACGACATTTAGATTTCCTAGGCTCGGACGATGCTACGGCTGCAACCACTAATGCAGTTTACACTTAAATATTTTGTTAGCCTTACTACTGCTCAACGGCAATACTATCTTCTCCATCAACAGAAAAGTCTAGCCTCTCCCATCCTTGGTGTTCTTCAAGATTGATTGCAGTATCAGTCGCCGATATGGTTGGCGTTGTTGGTCTCTCTAAATGCTTGGGCAATTGCGATACGTACATCTTTCCGTCCCCAACGGCACCAGCATATGGATTGGCCGCGCATCTCAACGTCCTTGTCACGATCGGTTTCATCATCTTTGGCTTCCAACACGGACTTGCGATCCTTGGAATGTTCCTCGAACCGCGAAGCTGAGAATATGGGCCTGCTCTTGGAGGAATCAAGTTCTCCATGTTTTCCGCTTTGTCGATCACAGCCACTTCCCTTCCAGACTGAATCGAATAGTCACCTAGGTTTGAGAGGATATCAATTACTTCGCACTCTTCCGCACTCGGAACCCAAACTTCACAGTCCTCTTTCACCATCCCCATGCCGCTAATCACTTGCGCACATCTGAGGTACCTCAACATTCTATGGTCGCCCAAGAGCGTCTGTCGGATTTTACAGTCTTTCCGCTGCCAATATTCGGGGGCGGTACCTCGCAATTTCCACGGTTATATGCCACACATGCTCGACAAATTTCCACGGCCATGGGTCCCCGGTGCGTTTTTTGCACACGAAAATATTGGCCCCGGTGCGGTTTTTGTCTGCTCACTTTTGACCCCCGGTGCGATTTTTGGCTGCTCACCGCTCACTGCTCACTGCTCGCCGCTGCCACAGTAGCATCGCTGAATCTCTAACCTTCTATGCACCATTTTAACATTATACTGATGCATACAAATGCCTTAGTCATGTATTTCTGAATTATCTTGGCATTGAATCAATGTGTGAACGATTGCACATTACCTGCCTGGGCGCCGGACTCGTCGCAGTTCCAGATGCGCTCGGGCGGATAATGGTGCTTGTTGTAGAGCTGCTCCAAATTGTTGTAGAGTTATTTAACGTTTTCAGGACATAACGCTTTTGCCCTCGCGCTCTCAAGTTCTTGGGCAGCCCTGATTGTCAATTCAAGGTGGCGGCGCTTGAACCACCGCATCCACCCGCCACCCGGAATTCCATCCTTGAAGGGCGTCCACCTATCCTTGGTTATCTCATAAACCTTCATTCTCAACGCGTTAGGGGACAAACCATATCCGCGATCGCACATTCGGATAAGATAATCAACAATCAAAGACTCCTCTTCCGGACTGAGCACCGGCTTCACTCCTCTCTTTCTAGTTCTAGTTTTCCCGTAACACCAGCCACGGAATGTGGTGTAAGGTATGCCATGATCCTTTGCCGCCTTTTTCATGCTCTGTCCATTGTCCACATCGTCTAATGCCCTGCGTAATTCCTCGTCAGTCCAGTTTCCATTCTTTCGAAGTCGTTCTCTTCTAACTGCTGGAACGTGGGGAGAGATGCGTGGTTCAGAGTTCTGTGGCGTTCGTGAAGCTTCAGGGAGGGGATTAACTGTGCATTTCCCATGGGCCGGTTGGTGAAGAGGTGCACGCTAGCTACGTTCGCCAGGCTTCCACTGCGCTGCCAGTGGTCGGTAGTCCCCAGTCCCTGCACTCTCCCGGAGCGGAGACGTTGACTCCCTGTGGGAACAGAAGCTGCCGCCTGCTGCGAGCCGTCGCCATCGCACTGTTCCCCTCCGACTGCCGGCAGTTGCGAGCCGCAGCCACCGCGAGGGGATCGTCCTCCACGCTCCTCCCGACGTCGCCGCCCCCTCCGGCGCTGAGCGAGTTCCAGAGGCGTGTAATCCGCAGATGGCTGTGTGCCTGGATGCCCAGCGTCCTCCTCGTCGGTACTGGACTGAATGTCATGACCGCTCTCACCACCATCTTCGGATCTCTGATACTCTACTGAGTCGTCTGAGTAGTGAAATTCGCGAGTCCCTCCGAGGTCCATAGCTGACATTCTGCTGGTTGATGATCGCACCTGCGACACACATTGTAATTTGTTTCAGTTAGAAATGCATCTCAAACCATGCTCTTCTACTTCATGAACCGAAAGCACCATAATCCAAACCTCAAAGCAATCTGAATTTGCAAGTACATGTCACACACCTTGGTCTATGCAATTTCTAGAATGCAATGATAAGTCTAATTCTCTGTACTCGGCTGAGAGATCGAAGGAAGACTGAAAACACTTAAGCTGCCTCCAAAGTCGTGTTGGGCCCAAACCTTTGTATGCAAAATGAATTGTGCATTGTGGACAAATTTGGAGTCCGAAATGGTCATGAATGGCATGAGAATCTGTGAGGCGGCTGAGATCTGAAATGCACTAAATCCGACCCTGAGTTGCCATGCTAAGATTGAAAAACTAATAAATTTATCACCCACTTTTGCTCCAACGTGTCCACTTTTTACAATATCTGAAAGCATGGAAATCTAAATCAGCATTGACCCATACTCGCGCCCCCTGCAACAGGAACTCACACCCCCATGACTCAATAAATTCTGACAAATCCTGGCATTACGGAATTCAGTACGTCTGATGGCGGTTTAAGCAGAGTTTTGACTGTCGATTCTGGGGGGGGGGCGATTTTAGGGCTGTCTACCTTAGCCCAATCACATGAGTTGCCCATGTCATGTGTTTCAACGGAAAAATAAATTGTTAAGACTATTTCAAGGTAGCTGTAAAGGTGCTGTTGAAAACGAAGTCTGGTGCTACAGCAACTTAATTCGAAAAAATAATTTGCTGCAAGGCTTCAACTCAGGACCAGACATTTTATCCCCTGGTTAGCAGATCGACTTACGTAATCATACGTGATCACGAGGTCAATGACCACGCGGCTCGGGAATCTAGCATCTAAAATTGGCCATAGTTGAAAACTGAAGTTGCTTTACCATTTTAATAGTCACGTACAGACATTTATAATTAGAGTTGGTCCATAGATATTGTTGTAACCCGAGATTGGCAATGGACTCGAGCAGGGTCAGCCCTGGTGGCCTGTTCACAGCAGAGCTTGAACGTGATCCTGAATATTAATAATTGTCTCCTTGAACTGAAAACAGTGGGTGCTCGGCGGCATTGCCTTTTGCAACCCCTCTCAACACAGGGATACTGGAAATTTATGACACAGTGAACACCAACTTATCACCGTACTTGCTGTACAAGCAACGCGCAGGCTCTGGGTGTTGCTCGGTGCAGGCTGAGCAGATGTAAGTTGCTCCTTGCAATTGTCGCCACAGTACAGCTCTCCGATCGCAGTACTGGCTCGGGAAGTTTCTGGCGCATTGACGTTGCTGCTGCAGTTGTTGATCAGTTGTTGATTAGGTCTCAGGTGGCGTGCTCCGACAGTGGCGGTGCGTGCAGTGTTGCGTGGGAGCTAGGTCCGATGGCGCCTGCTGCCAGTATGAACCATGTAGCTCGCAACAGGATTGAGCTGCAAGGTTTCGCGGTTGCTCTTTTGCTCTGGTTTTCCTGCCTGCTTGCCGGTGTGGACTCGAAGACTGTGAATCTCTCCAAGGAAGAGAGTACGTCGACTTTTCCTTACCAGGATTAGATGGCGGTGCTCGAGAAACAGCATGTCGTGGATTAGATTGCGTTGCCTGACCACATCTTGGATCCGTCTCTCTCACTTTGTTTATGTTGCCTTGTCAACGTTGCCCTAGTGGATGGATTGCAGGCCCTTTGGAAAGCGTTTAGTGTCAATACCCCTGACCCTGAAGCAAACCTCCACAACTGGAGGAATGGCTCTCATCCTTGCGGATTTTCTTCTCCCGACATGGATGGGAATCTGGATTCCAGCGCCTGGATGGGGCTGAGATGCCAGTTTCACAACGACATCAACTACACTTGGGTTGATGGAGTAACGGTCACTGGACTGTAAGGATTCTGCTCTCTTTGGAACTCTCAGATACATATTGGCAGCTAAGTTATATTTCCAGTCGTTGCAGTTGAACTAGAACCCTCTCAGTTAATTTCATGGATGAGTTTTTATTTCAGAGTGCTATCCTTGAAAACTTTGCATTTGGTGTCTTTCGCCACTAGTCCTAGGTATCAAGAGCCTGGCTTCGTGCAGTTATGTTTTTTCTTGCAATGAATGAATATGTTCATTGCTTAAAGTTAAACAAATTCTTACAAGTTGGTGGCATATATTGTAGCACTAATTTATGCTAGAGGGACCAAAATGACTTTTGGATTGATGCTGTTATGATCACTTTCTCTAGGTGACATCCATATATCTACAATAATGTTTCCGGTACCAAATGAAGTTCTTGTTCACTTCAGGAAGCCCTCATAAAATGTTGGCACAAAGAATGCTTTGATGGCATTCGATGCTACGTGGTCCGAGAAGGGATTATGTTGCACTCGTCTGTTTCGTGGAAACATGTTCCTCCTGATGTCCCGATCATTAGCTGGTAGCTCAGGTTGTTCGTTCTCTGTTTAATTTCGCTGCCCTGCACCTTGTCCGATGAGGGCCTGTACAATAATTCCTTGCAATGAAATTCATTTGCTTCAAAAAAATAAAATAAAAAATGTTGGCACAATAACAGCTATCATTCTTTTTCTCCTAGTGTTGAAAAAACAGTGCTCACCAGATGAGAGTTAATTCTGTCGCCGAGAGCTTGAATGCACAGCCTCTCAACACAGTACCTCATCGGATGAAAGCCAAACAAGAGATGAATAGATAACATCAATTTGGTTCAATTCTCAGGAATCTCGGGGGTTTACAGTTGGAGGGGGTTGTCCCACCTGAAGTGTCCAAGCTGCGCAACCTTGAAAGAATGTAAGTAATTCATACAATTGTGTACATGTTCGTAACTATAGTGTATTGATACATATCAACGGTTTTTGTTCCAGTGGACGAGCACATTTAGGGATTGAAACGAGGTTCCCCTGTTACGACGCATCTTCAACATGCAAGCAGAGTTGGATCTTGCTGAAAGGCATACTAGAGTATGCAAGGATTATCAGTAAAAGGAACTTAAAGTAATCCAATTAAAGTTCATCCATTGTCTCAGATGTATAGATGGACTTGTTTCTTGATTTGTTGAAAGTGAGTTCCATTATTAACAAGATTTCAGAATTTAGGTCCGTTAGCTAAAGCCTAAAACGGATGAACCACTCAGACATATTTTGAACCAACAATGTTCTGAATTTCCGACTTGAAGAATATTCTTGTATATTCTTGAATATTCTTGCAATGAACATGTATCTAATGTATTACAGTTACCTGAAAATGGACTAGTAAATTATCTCATGGTGTACAGGTCCTCTGATGGAGGTTTCATAGTGTACAATTTATCCAACTTGTCTGCTTGTTGCAATGAAAGTCTTGATTTTCATCAAAATAAATGATAACAGAACCTCCTGGTTTACACAATAAACATTTTGGAATTTGCTAAGATTTTCAAGGTATGGTGGATGTTAGCTAAAATGATGTTACTATGGAGAAGTGTTTGTGCCAACACTATTTTTGTTACAGAGGTGAGTATTTCTATTAATCTACAACCTGAAGAACACCATTAAACACGAGCAATCTGTTTCGAGATGAGTTAACCATGTTATGAAAGAAAAAACTCTTTGAATAGTTCCTTGACCATCATGAATATTAATACTCAGCTCTTTTGTCCTGTTCCATTTGAATAGTGATCTCAGTGCCAACTCCCTCAGCGGCAACTTCCCATTCAGTTCACTCATCAACACGTCCAAACTGACCATTCTGGATCTCTCAAGCAACAATTTCGATGGAACAATCGCAGAGGATGCTTTTCAGAATCTACGACAGCTTCAGAAATTGTAAGTACCGCAACTCTCATTTAAAAGTTTCACTTACGTCCTCTATGTGCTATATAATATGACTATTAGATTCTGAAGGTAATATTTTTCATGTTTAAATGAAGACTTTGCCTTATCATCCTTCAACTAAGGCACTTTACTATATTCATTAAGATTAAGTAAGTCGCTGATGCATGGATTCACTAATTCATGTTCAGAAAATAAACAGTAGGTGCGGGCCCTGTATGACATGTTTGTCAAAATAAATGTGTTTTGAGTGTGCATGTGACATGACAATTAGATAGAGAATCATCTCTGCCCTAATGTATCTCCGAGGAGCTCATGATCAGTGTAATTGAATTCTCAATGTGATCCTCCTGCAGAGATCTCAGTTCAAATAATTTTTCAGGTCAAATACCAGATGCTTCTTCCTTGCAAGGAAGCTTGACTGATCTGTAAGTGCAATCAGACCAATCCAGAGCTTGGCTATAAGTTTTTAATTAGCACTCCAACTTTAATACACTGGGTTATGAAAACATTACTTCATATTTAGGCCTGCTTACTTCATACTTTGAACAATTGAATCGGAGAGAAAACTATGGCCAAGCTCATTGCATCGTACTTTTCAAATTGTGATGGTGCTGTAGAGATCTGTCCCACAACAAATTCACAGGCAGAGCACCAAATCTTTTCAATTTCTCGCAATTGATATCTTTGTGAGTTACATCATCCTCCCTTCCTGTCACCGTAGTATGTTCCGGAATGAACCGCAACTTTTGTGGGCTGTTAGTCAGTGTAGTGAAAACTGATGACCTCCACCTCATTACTGGTCAATGGATACAACTCCAGGATGCGTTGTTCTTCACTTGAGCTGTAGTGACATGTTTAGGCTGATATCTGTCTCCAAGTGAACAAATGTTTACCAAGAATCTTGCTGCTGTAGGGATCTATCCTATAATGAACTTACAGGCTCCGCACCAGATGTTTCACTCTCGCCACAGCTGTCCACCCTGTGAGTGCTCATTACATCTCTTATCACTGTACTTGTCCTACCTTTTAACGAACTTTCAATTTACTGGATAACTGGAGTTATGGTCAGTGATGGGTAGGGTAAGAAATAGGTCTAAAATCTTATGCAGTGAGCTGGACATAATGTATCTACAATCAATACCAGGCTCGCTGCCAGAACTGGTTGTGACCCTTGACTTCTACGTCATTCCCTAAGCTATAGATGGTTAACTTCACTCCTCAGCTAATTATTGTTTTCAAGTCTAGTGTAAATTGCTCACACAACTCTTTGTTGTAGATATTTAGCAGGGAACAAGTTTACAGGCCAAGCACCAGATGTTTCCAACTTATCAGAGATGGAGTATCTGTGAGTATCATCTTATCCATATTGGTCCTCACTGGTGGATAGATTTACTAATCTCTGACTCCGTTGACTCACTCTGACTTGATGAGTTAGCCAATAGAGTGATCACTGGCCTGTGCTTATGCTTCCTTCCATAGACATGACAATCTTTTGCTTTGCACCGTATTCTCTTGAAATTCTTTGCAAATTTGGACTTGGACTTTTTCCCGGAGAATTTTTGTCTTTAATTCTTTACTCTATAAGTTGGCATCAATATTTCTCTCCGTTGCTGTACTTTTTTTCTCAGGACTCTTGACCAACTTTGAATTTAGTGGAAACTACCAAATTAATGATGAAAGAGGTCCCCTGCACTCTTGCACAGCCCCGAAACTGTGTATTTTGGATATATCTTCTGTGTCCAAGTCCACAAATGGTTAAACCGCATGAATCTTGGTGTAGGGATCTGTCAGACAACAACTTCACAGGCCAAGCACCAGATGTTTCCAACCTGTCACAATTAAGTCAACTGTAAGTGGGCATCAATATTTGTCTCCATTGCTGTACCTATTTCACAGGATTCTCGACCAACTTTGAATTTAGTGGGAACTACCAAATTAATGATGAAGAACCCCTGCATTATTGCACAGCCCCGAAACTGTGTATTTTGGATATATATTCTGTGAAAGTCCACAAATGGTTAATCCGCATGGCTGACAACTTCATCTTAGGTCAAGCACCACCTGTGAGTGTTAACATCCCTTCCTGTAACATGCTGGGATTTACTCTGAATGTTCGTGAGGTTATGCAGCATTAATCGTACTTATGATGTGGTGCTCGCGTCTTGCTGCAGGAATATGTCGTGGAACACATTCACAGGCCAAGCACCAAATCTTTCTAAGTTGACAAATTTGTTATATTTGTGAGTTTATGCATATCGATCTTTCCTCGCTACCGATCATATATAACTCAGTAACTGCACTTTAATGGATTGTAATTCCCTTGCCATAGATGGAGATAGTACTGATGAGTCAGCGTCCATTCGTGAGGCATGAACAAGTGCTACCCTGATTTGGAGACTTATTAAAATTTTGTGCAGTTTATGGTTTTGCATATTTCTTTCTCCAAAGAAACAAATGGTTTGCATGAGTCCTGTGCAGATATCTTTCTGGGAATAATGTTTAAGGCCCTCCTCCAGATAATTGCATGTTGGCCTAGGTTATATATGCAAGTGCAATCATTTAAGTGCCACTTTTCTATATTTAGACCTCTAAATGAATAGAACTTAAAACATCAAGAATGCTAAGGCAGTCACAATATGTAGGTTTGACGTGAAATTAACTTTTTTAACGAAGGGATTTATATAAGAACAATATTTTACAGTGAATTTCCTGTTGGAATTATGTTCAATATTGACTTGTGCTTAATAACTCCAGTCGCTGTGTCAACAAGTGGTTTTGGATGTATCCTGTGCAGAGATCTTTCGTCGAACAACTTCACAGGGTTCCTTCCCGAAATCTCTTCCAATTCATCTCTTCACAACGTGTAAGTGCTATCACAACTTGTACACAGTATACAGTTCTGAATCAATGTTACTTAGTAACCTTAATGACATGGTAATGCAATCACATCGTTGGTTCTAGCTTGACCTGCGAAGTTGACTCTACGCAGAGACTTATCAAACAACAAGTTCACAGGTTCAGTATCCATGAGCCTCGTGTCCAGCCTCGCCGCCGTTAATGAAAGTGACGTTTCTTTGTGAGTGACTCAAAGCCACTTCATGTCAGTTCCATATGCTTCTCAAGAACTATGCAGTACATGTTTTAGTATACCAGATTTACCTGGCCTTCATTATTAAGGAGAGAATAATCGTTTTGTAAACTAAACTTTTTCGATACCATGGTATCCACTTTTACTATGCAGAGATTTATCCAACAACAATCTCGGAGGCCCATTGCCAGACCTACACAACGTAAGCAGATTGACATACTTGTGAGTTCTTGGCAAATCCTTGTCACTTTTAGGTCTTGAAAATAGCTGTTCTTTTGATCGCACTTAATGATCAGGAAGTTGTGCTTGTCTGATGGTCAGCTCCTAGCTACATGCACTTGCAGACTTGTAGGGATGTTTTACCATGACAGGAGTCTACGCGGAGTTATTTTTAAATCATTATTTTTGTAAATCAAAGCCTGTTGGTTGCCGAAACTTAGAACATTGGTCACTATGAGTAGAGCATGTCCACAGGATTTCGCCATCAGATGGAAGTAATAACGTCAGTACATCTTCAAATCTGTGCTGCAGAAATTTGAGTTCAAACGACTTCATAGGGCAGTCAGATGGTGTAACTTTTTTCCTTAGTACACTTCCCCTGGGCCAACAGTTGGTGGTTGATATCTCAAACCTTGATATCGGTGGCCCTGTTCCCCACTGGGCCAACAACAACATATCTCAACTACGACTATCAGAATTGTGAGCGACTTTGAGCTTTTATACTGCTCCCTCAGAATTGATTAGGAATATATAGATCATTCATGAATTTGTCTGAGTTTCCTCCCACACTGGAAGTTTTGGTAGCATTAGCCGGGGCTACTCTATGTGGAGTTAGCCCCCATTTTAGCCCCCCTTTACAAAGGGTTCAGGAAATCTCAGATTTTTTTGTACACTTGTTTTAGCCCCCAAAATTGCACACCTTGGCCGGGCTAATCTTTCCTGGCTAGAAGAAAGGGCACGTTTAGCCCGGGTTAAAGTGCCAAGGATTAGCCCCCTTTCCAGTTTAGCCCCGGGGGCTAACAGCTCCAAAACTTCCTGTGCCAATAACTAATGTCAGAATTTGTGCATTTGAGAAGTTATAGCTGCATGGCTTGTCGGATGATTCAGCTTTGTGTTGAAACTAGATTCCTTTAATCCCGAGACTAAATTGTCGGACGATTTGATATGTATACTAAATCTGCTATTATCTCTAATTCGATAAACTATTTTTCCAGATATCTTGACAGGAACAGATTTGCTGGGACTCTGAACATTTCAGCAATTGTCGAGAGCAATATCAGAAGGAGTCTGTATGTGTTGAGCCTCAAAGACAACATGATCACAGATGTTGTGACTGCTGACTCGGCCCTTGTCATATTAGCAGCTGGTTTAACTCGAATCAAGTGAGTTTGTGCTTGATCTTCCCGATCCATCCAAGTTCACGTTACTTTGGACCTCTACATCGGAGGCAGTTGTTTTAGAGCGCGCCATTTGAAAGTCCCTCCTGTTCGCTGTAGAGCTAGGGCTCGCGTAAGGGTGCACCCAAATTCGATATTGTGTGTGCATTCGGTTGTACGGTCAAACATGTAATATCCGTTGTGAGTGGTAGTGCTAGTTATCTGCCGGAATAACTGGAATTCGAGGAGTTACTGGAGAGCTCGTGAAGTGCTCTCTTTAAGATTTGTCTACAGGACCGGGCTCTAAAACCAACTGCGGACAAGTTATAGTCATGATTAGGAAAATTGACAAGCTGAATATGAGCAATGTTCAGTTTGCAGGGAAACCCCTATTGCAACAAGAGTTGGACTTCAGAAGATGACTCGCGAAGATGTACTTTCTACTGTGGGCAGCACTGCACCTACTTGCCGCCAAGTAAGAATCTCATCTGTGCTATTATCAGTACTCTTAACAGTTAGAATCATCAAGGTCACTGATCCTATTTTATAGTGCACATCTATACATTCACGACTACTTGCACTAACTTATAAGTCACTATGCAATTTTGCAGAATCTAACAACATGGGAAAGAAGGTCATAACAATGGCCACTTCCATAAGCTCCGCAGTGGTTGTGTTGGTAATCCTGGGCTTTGCCGTAATCCTCCGACGGAAGCAAAAGCATATACGAGATCTTCAGAAAAGTAAGTAAATTGGTACCATCAGACATATATCTAAAGTACGATAAATCAGATTCACAACCTAGTAACTTTCTTGAGGATTGCAGGTCGTCTCATTCACTCACGTCCGGAGTGCACGTGATCGACGTTAGGGAAGAAAATCATTGTTAACTCCAGCTAAATTCAACTTACGATTTAAACTTACAGGCCTACATCACTTCTTTGCATGCTAGTATAAGGGCTCAAGTTGCACCTTAACTCACAATTGGCCGGCCTTCTCTTGCAGAAATCAAAGAGGCTGATATTAATGCTAAGAGGTTTGAATACGGTGAACTTCGAGTTGCCACAAAAAACTTTGCTTCTGAGATGAAACTGGGTGAAGGAGCCTATGGGGCTGTGTACAAGGTGAGAACTTTGATTGAATTCTCACACCCATAACTTGAGTCACTTCCACATCCCATTTACTTGAATAGGTATTACTGCCCTTAGTGTTGTGGCTCGTGCTCGTATATTGTGACCGTGAGATTTTTCAAAAGCTCATAACGTTAAACGTTACGCTTCAAATTTCGTATTGTACGCAGGGCATCCTGGGGAACAACCTCGAGGTTGCAGTGAAGCAGCTGTTCTTGGAAACAAACAAGGGCAGGGATGACTTCCTCAACGAGGTTCTGCTGATTTCCAACCTTCAGCATCGGAACCTCGTGACCCTCAAAGGCTACTGTCTGCACGGCAAACAGACGCTTCTGGTCTACGAATACGTGGACAACTGCGATCTCGACAAGCTTCTTTTGCGTATGTAGGCTGAACTTTCTCCATCGTCTAAAGTTTTTGAAGTTAGTTTGGACTGCATAGAAAGTATCAGAGAATGAAGTTTACTGACTGAGCTATTATGTCCATCTTGGACTGATTATTATGGTTATATTTCTCATCTGCTTGCTAGGTCGACATCGCTCCACCGACTGCACTTCCGAAGGCAAGCAGCTGGTGTTGAATTGGCAGGCGCGACTCAACGTTTGCCAGGGCGTGGCGCAGGGCTTGTACTATCTGCATGCATCATCCCAATCCCGAATAATCCATCGAGACATCAAAGCCAGCAACATTTTGCTGGACAAGGACCTCCAGCCGAAGATTGCAGATTTCGGATTAGCCCGGCCAATTGAAGACGCGCGGAGCGTCATCCTGACGCAGCAATGTGTTGGAACACTGTCTGTATTCCAATCTGTGATCTTATCTCCCACTGGCCCCTACTCAGGCTCCAAAACCCATGTGCAGCTTTCAGATGCATAATTCCTGCTTCCGGAGTTTAGCGAAGGAAGACATTTGATAAGTTGTTGAAGAATATTTAGGGCAATATACATAAAGCCATTTCTCAAGGTGCATTCTTGGGATAATCAGTCTCACTGTGCAGTACTCAAGCTCACATATTCTCTAAATGTCGTGCAGTGGATATTTAGCACCGGAGTACATGTGCCATGGCCAGCTGAGCGACAAGGCAGACGTGTACAGCTTCGGGGTTCTACTTTTGGAGATTGTCAGTGGAAAGAGAAATAGAGACCTCTCCATGCCAGAAGATGAAGTGTATCTACCCAACTGGGTATGTTTCCTGTCGACCAGTCTTTCCACGATGCAGGCTTTGTTGTAGGTTTGCAAATAGTTGAAATAAACTATGATATCATGGGCGCCGATCATATTGTCCAATTAGTTGAGAGTATAGTGCCCCTGAGTTAAGTTCATTTTGCAAATAATTATTTGTATTTTGTCCTTTTAGAAATGCAATTATAATGGGAATGGCTTAAAGAATCGTGATGTGTCTCAAAGTATATTTGTTACTTCGATGCAAATTTTGAGATGAGTTCTGTTCTTGAGGAGATGAGGCGCTCTTTAGAACTTACACAGACAGCTGTAAAATGGTGATAACACTAAGCACCGGGAGAAGTTTCTGAACTGCTGATGTGTGCTCAAATGACATTCTGTAGTGGCGCAGGCATGGAAGTTGCACAAAGAAAGCCGACTCCTGGACATGAAAGACCCGTCGCTAGTCCTGGGCCAGAATCAAGCTGAGGAGGTGCAACGAGTGCTGGAGACGGCGGTGCTGTGTGTGCAGAGCGCTCCCGAGAAGCGTCCCTCCATGTTTCTGGCGACAGCAATGCTGGCAGGGCAGGTGAGTGTGGATGCACTTCCTTCAATCGAAGAGATCGACGAGAGCTGGCTGCAGGGCATTACATTGCAAGATTTATATTCTGACAATGGAATTCGCATGTTAATGAGTTCTTCAGCGTCAACTCCCGCATGAACAGGCGATTCGTTTACAAACAACGAGGGTACAATTGATCCCAACAAGCAAGGCATATCATTCATATTGTTGGCCAATCCTGATGATATTGGCAGGTCAAATAGTGTGATTTTAGTCCATTTTCTCACTTTATTTGATTAGTGTGGTGGCCAATGTAAATGGAATTGGCCAATTTAATGAATATGACGTTAAGCTGTTAAGGATGCTACTTCAGCTTATGAAATGCCTTGGTGCATTTATGACAAGATTTGAATCAAGTTCTAGTTGTATTGGATGTGTGGGTTGAAGCACACTGTTGTATCTTATTCACAAAATCTATTATGCCTTCAAACTTGATATAAAGCAGCCCTAACACTTGATTCGTTTGCAGTCATCCGGGATTTTAATGTGAACAAACAAAAGTCACATATTAAGAAAGTTGTTTCCATCCATACGAGTATTTGGCAAGGGACTTTGGAAATGTGAGAACCAGTGTTGGATTGTTATGTCACGGTTCTTAGTGAAATGAATCAAACAGAGTCATTATGGAAAGTGGTGGACCTCAAACGGGTATTTAGAATGAACCAGTGTCCAAGGTTTCACTGTAGAAAGATGCCATAACAGACAAGACTCCAACACTGGTGAGAACAGTCCTCTATTTATGCTATGGAAAGGTGCGAAGTAAAAATGAAGGAACACTATATCTACAAGGAGTCCTTGATTACGTTTGAAATTTAATAAATTTTCCCAATCTACATTCTACGTCCTTGAGTGACATGTTTAATACTGTGTGGATAAAATTTCATTTTTAGTGGTAAATTTAGGAGATTCAAGAGTTATAATTTAGTGCAAAGATACAGTTCCAAATTCTAAGGTTATGCTAGAAAAGTCAAATGGATTTGTATATGTTTATTTATCTGAGTGTTTTTAATTGTCACTAGAAATGAGTGATGTTATTTGTCATTTACATTTCTTGTAAGGATAAATTATAAGCGTATTAAGTACCTACTGTAGTTTGCATTATATATTATTATTGTGTAAGATTTGAAATAAATGTGATTTTTGAAATCAAATTGTAATGAATAGTTGTACTATTTTAGATCATATAAAAAAGACGTTTATTTTAATTATAGGTTTTAATATCAATGAAGCTAATTATAGTGGATAAAATTCATATATTTTCTTTATTCTAACTATAGGTTTCAATAATAATGATTTTTATTAGAGTGAGTGGAATTCATATATTTCCAATAAATATAAAAACCAAACTATCCCATGTTGTATTGGATGTACCTAGTTATTGATGGTTGTTCCTTACTTCAAACTTCATATAATAGTATTACATCCAATTCAATTGAATATTAGTATGCTTGAAAAAAAATAAAAAATAAAGAAATAAATATAAACATAAATATAAATATAAATAAATAAATAATTGTGTTAAATGAATTTCAACAAATTTCTACATGCAGTAAACTTTAATGGATGTTGATTCTACTCTTTCTTCAAAGTTTTTATTTTTTATTTTTAAGAACTTGGTATTACTTGAGCAGATTTGCATAATTTTTTTGTTATCTACTGTGGCTACTAAATCAATTCTTTTCATGGTTTCATTTTAAAATTTTAATAATATAGAAAAAAATCTTTAATACAAATTGTCTTCAATTTTTTGAATACATCAAACAAATATTACCTAACTAAAACTACAACATAATAAATTTGATAGACATGCTTACTATATAATGTCTTCATTTATTCTTGGTAATACATTTGAATCTATTGTTCCTTGGATTCAAGGTGCTCCATCTTATGTCCACCATTTACTCCCAATAGCTATGCCAGGGCTCCTTCTGTACTTACGAGGGGTCAAACTCATCAACTCTTCTGCTTTGTTTTCTAAACAAAATAAAGTTTCGAGCGACTATTGCACATGCTTATAGATTAGCAATGGAGGATTCCCTTGTATTATCTCTTAAGACTGATATATCCATTGCGACAAATGCCCTTTCGAACTGTGAAGACTTACAAAAAAACAAAACTTGAAAAAAATAGAATCTCATTTTTTGGTGAATTTTTTCAAGTTTCTGTTAACTTATTAATTTTGGGCAAATTTTGAGGATACATGAGTGCATACACTCCAGTTTTGGGCAGACTTCACCATGCCCTAACAGTGTTTTCAAACTTTGACTACAAATACTTCTAAAGTATAAGGAATTTTGAAGCAGATTTCAACATGCCCTAGACTTAGTGTTTTCAAACTTTGACTACAAATACTTCCTAAAGTACATGAGGAATTTTGAAGCATGAATGGTCTTGTTGGAAACTAGGTATGGAAAAACTCCAAGCTCTGCTAGAAAAAATCAACTTCATAAGATCTATATTTAGTAACTGTGAGCTTGACCAGAGTCAAATCAACCCTGGTTCAACAACATGTGTGTCACACGAGCTTCATGCATAGATCGCATAAAGTCTTCAAATTTGCTTTGAGACCTGGTATTTGAAGATGTGGTGAGCACAACGTGTTTGAATTACATACAAATAAGGGGCTCTTGGCCAGACTTCTTAGTATAAGATTGTAGAGTGGTTGTCATCTTTGTAGGCGCTCTTTTGTGGGTAGACGATTGTGGGTAGACGAAGTTGGTTGTGTATATTACTACTTGATGTAGGTTTCAAAATGGCCATGGCCACGATGTATTAGAATCTCTTTGAGTTTGACTAGAGACATAGTCGGTGATGGTTATGGAGAGGCTTTGTGTGCGATGTCAATCTTGGGGCAGCCATGAATGTGCCCAAGTGACAGAGATAACTTGGTAAGTCTAGTTTTCCAGGAGTGAGTGACTCTGGTTGAGCGTCTGCTTCCTGGTCTGAGACTGAAATGAAATGCGGTATGCCTGCATCTTGCAGGTCAGTCAGGTGTCAGTGGATGCCAGAGCTGATTCATGCCTAGCACAAGTGTTCAAAGGCTCCACCAAACATGGAAGTCACCCCAAAATACTTCACGGTCAATCATGTTCTATTCTTTGATTGTGAAGTACTTTGGAGTGAGGACCAAACACCCTCCAAATTATGTTGGGTCTGCAAGGGCATGGACAGGACATCCCCCACGCTGGGACTTACCTAGTGCTGCGAGCATTTTTAGGAGCCACTCCCATTGGTTGGCTTTTTTCTTCTAAAACCCTGAAATTTTCAATTTGGACCCCCCCAAGGCCATTTTTGGTAATTTTGAATTCAAAAATGGGGCCTGGGGCCCCGAATTACTCTAGAGAGACCCTCTTGGGAATTTTAAAATAAAAAACCAAAAACTAAGGGCTCATCAACCCTGCCCCTCCGAAAAACGCTCGTAGCACTTGGTAAGTCCCATCGTGGGGGATGTCCTGCCAAAGTGGGTCTGCAAGCGGGTAGATGGTAAACTTCCGTGTATCCTAGGTAGTAGAGAAGGTCTTATAGTCAAGTGGAACTTACTTCCTCCAAGAGGAATCATCCCTAACTGGGTGTAGTGTTTTTCCTGAGTTCAGATTTCTTGGTCCAGAAGTCCGTCCTTCCGCCCTAGACTTCGGTTTGATGAGGGTTGTACCTTTATTTTTTGCAATGAATTTCTTCATTTGCCTCAAAAACAAAAACAAAAAAACAAAAAAAAATAAAAAAAAATAAAAAAAATAAAAAATTCCCTGTATTCATGACGCACTTCATTTACATTCTCAAACCAAAGAAGCAGACGGGTCTGATAATGTTGTGCATATGCAGGTCTGTGATCATGTAAGGTCTAGATGTATTCATGTTTCAAACTAGAGTCCACCTCTATAAATGTTACACCTATAAGTGTTAACCCTCTCTAAATGTTAACTTCCTTCTACTCCCCACATATTGTACACTGTAAATGTTAAACGTGTTAACTGTTAACAAAATGGTACTCCCTTCTTTGTAAATTTGACTCTATAAATGTTAACAAATGAAATATAACCATAATATGGATGATAAAACTACACATTCAGTTACATTCCTCTTTCTCTACATAATACTTGATATTGAATAAAGTTTTGATTGGATTTGCAATCTTATGAATTTTATTCTCTCACAAGGACTCTTCAATTCTCAATTGTTTGTACTTATAAATGTTAAGATTTGTATATTGCCCAAAAAAGTAATTTTATAATTGTTAACTCTTAACACCTTTATAAATGTTAACTTTGATCCACTCGCGAGGGTTAACATTTATAGAAGGTAAACTGTAGTTGTTTTTTCAAATATTGGATATTAAGTGGTTGTATTGGAAAACTAAATGTTCAGCATTAGGTGCGGAAACGGGTTATCGTAGATGAGATTTTTTTGGAACTTATAAATTATGTCCCCTATGTTAGTCTTCGTTATAGTTCCAAGTTGAGTTCCTATAGTCTGCATCTAGTAGCAAATGCATTGCCATTGTTTCCTATATTGATCCATTGTAGGTTTTGGTGAATCAGATCGACACAATGAACAAGAAAAAGTGACCAGTGACTTTTCTAGATTTTTAGTTAGTAAAAAACGTTACGTTTGCTATCAGTGTTGTAACACAAAACGTTTGCTGATATTGAGACTCGTGAATGGAGTTAAGCATTTGAACTGTTAGATTTTTGGAAACACCTCATAATCTTTCAAAGATAGTCAGTGATCACGCAGTTTGCAAACTCATGCAAGAAAATTGTATGTTTCAAACGTTTGACTACAAATTGATATCAAGTTGTTAATTTTCTTATGTAGACTTTTAGAAATCATATATATGCTAAAATGACATGAATTCATAATATTGTTATTAAAGCTTGAGATTTTTTGAAAGAACTCGATGAATAATTGGTACAAGTGGTGAGTTTTTTAAGGTACTACACTTGTCCAGATGCATATTCTTTCAAACAAAGCATTTCCATGTAGATGGATTCTTTGTAGAATGATTGGTTTTTGGAAGTGTCAAATTTACCTTGGATAGATTCTTACAATTTTCATTTTTTATTGATTAAAGACATGGAACAAAACCTGTCAATGATGTCATACATGACATGTGTATACCACCATAATATTCAGTTAATATGGTTACATGTGTATACCAGTAACTAATATTCAGTTAACATAGTGATCCTTGCAGCGCTTGATTTACTTGCCTACATTGACTTCTCAATATCTATGTCAATGAAACGTTTATTTCTATATTAATAGGAAGTTAAATAAATCAAAAAAATATATATAGATAGGAATTTTCTTGTATGCTAATCTTAAGAAAAACTTGCATCAAGAAACTTAAAGATAAATTACTTAGTTACCTCAAAAACACCCAAAAGGTAAAGAAAAATTATTACAGCTTGTTTAAGAAGTATGGTACAAAGTTTCTTTACATCAAATGAAACTGCTAATTCAAGTACATCCACTCGCATTGAAGCAATGATTCTTGTAAAAATTAGCAGTACTACGTAGTAAGTAGTGTACAAGTAAAATACTAATATTTGTATATTTTTAACTTGGGTTATATACACATATTTATGATGTTTAGACACACTTCACTAGCATTCCAATTCAATTTGAAATTCCAAATCCAATGCATCCTTTTTTAAGCAAGTTTTTTGCACTCCAAAGTTGGAGAATTATTTTTCACAGCACTGGCTTCCGACTGGAATTCGCAAGCATTCTTTACCCGACTGCATTTCGAAGTTTCTCTTCTTCATCTGTGTTCATCATACTTGATTGCTCGTTTCAATCGTGACAGAGTTTCAACGGAACCGATGGACCACAATGGTTTCGATTAACTTTGTTGTTCCAAACTGACGCTTTAAACAACTGACCAATAATACTTTGCAAAGTGTGTGGTTCTTGCTTAGGATGCATTGGAGTAAAATCCAATTGTTTCCAAAATACATCAATGTTCCAAATGGAGGGATGGTCATTGATGATTCTACCTTTCCTCTTTTCAATGGAGTCAGAAGTTTTGCATGGTTCTCAGCTTCACAAGTAATTAGATGCACACAATGGTTGCCAGCGAAGTCACGAGCCTCGCACTGAGGAGCAGATCACATGACACATCCAATCTTACTTTTACGTTGTTAGCAAGTACGCTCCACACAGATTGAGAGGTTCAAACTGATGACTGAGAGTTTGTAAGATGTTAGGAATTTTTAAAACGATCTCAACACGGGAATTTTTATTAAAAATATATGGTTCAAAACCTGAGAACTTACCAGATCAAAATTGTTAATGTTCCTGCGAAATATTCGCCATAAATATATCTCTAAAATACTGTGATCATTCTTGTTGCAGCAATACAATTATGAACTCTTCCATGATCTCAACTCCTGGAGAAAATTTTCCAAATTCCTCTGCACCGATCCGCCCTCACCAACCGCAGCTAATGCCAAATCTCTAAGTTTCTGCATGTTGTTTTTGACGATCACACCTTCAGGATCAGCCAGCAGTCGCTTTATAGCTGTAGAAATTCTCTCCCTCGAAATGAAACCGTCTGTAACTGTACAAACCTCGATAGCAGCCTTCACATCATCCACAAGAAACCTGCAAATACGGGTGTTCCATGGGTGAGGCTAAATCAGTGAGCACTCCTGAGATCCGGGTTGATCTCCCTTATTCTTTTTTCTCTTTTATGAACACCGTTACTTTCAACCAAAAAATAAATAAATCAGTGAGCACTTAGGCTAAAACCACAGAAATCATAGATGATCAATCGGAGACAAAATTAAAATCCTGCAATTCAAATCACATGTGAGATTAGTGTTAATATCTGAGCACTTTATCACATCAGCGGAAAAAAAAGTGGGAGAGATCGTCACCTGGCATTCATTGCCTGCTCAGCTTGAATTGGCCATGTCAGCATAGGCAGTCCTCGGCAAATACCCTCCAATGTAGAATTCCAGCCACAGTGCGTCAGATAACCACCCACAGCTCGGTGTGATAACACCAAAAGCTGCGGCGCCCAGCCAACATGAACGAAACCTCGTCCCTTGGTACGCTCTTCAAATCCTTCGGGAAACAAGGGGAGATTTTCTGGATTCAATGGAGCACGAAGAACGAGCAGAAATCGTTGCCCGCTCATCTCTAACCCCATGGCCAGCTCCTGTATTTGGGGAATAGACAGGACTGCCACACTGCCGAAGGACACGTACAGAACAGATGATTCTGGTTGCGTGTCTAGCCATTGTAGGCACAAATCCCTCTCCTCTACGTTAGCAGATATCTCAGGTCCGGCGGTAAAGTAAGCCTTGGGCAACATCGGCCCAACCGGGAGAATACTCAGGAGATGTCCTTCCTGCGCAGGACATTGTGATTCAAAAATGTGATTCTCAAATTTAGCTTCTTCACAATCAGAGTCCAATGCAACCGAGAACTTGCTATGAAATCGACTGCGTGTTGATTTGTCCTAGATATAATCACAATGACGAGTTACTGGGCAGCGAATCAATTACCTTGCCATTGACATTTCCATAAACGGTTTGGCGAAGAGTGTCGATGTAGGAAGGCTCCAACTCGTAGAAAGTGTTAATAAGAACACCAGTAGCTTCATGCATCTCTACACAATTTCTGGCATAGAAAGGGTATTCGTACGCATTAGCATCCTGCATCGGCGATGGCAGATCAGCTAAACGAGTTGGAGGAACCCCAGGGATGTCATATATGAGTTCCTCCTTTTTGGAAGGGTCAATCGGAAGTCGCCCCTGTTTGATAAGCTCCGGCATGTGTAGCATAGTTGCCAACGCTCCTGCTGGAGACGCAAACAAAACATACCTCGGAATTTTGAACTTGTTTGCAACTACCTGCACACACATTGCCGAGAACACATTTTATCACAATCAAACATTTGCTTCTTCAAACGCTGGTTCTCAGTGATCACACTTGTACTGTCCGAAGTTTTAAGCGATTTGTAACAAATTGAATCCTTTGTTCTTCACAAAACTTCATAAAGAGAATCATAACTAGCTAGGAAGAGTAGAGATCGTAGGAACAGCTCACCTGCGTCCACCCTAAGAACATATCACTAACAATGCACGCAGGGGGAGCGTCTTCCTTTCGAGAAAAGAGATCCTCAAAAAGAAGCAACGCATCTTCGACGAGTTCATTGACATGCTCGACATACGGCAACGAAGTCGTCCCTTCTCCCTCCGGTGGTGAAACTCCAAGCGGCACCACTCGCATAGTACTCTTATCAAGACCGTCGAGCGTCCTGAAGTGCTCCTTCGACAAATGGCTGAACGTGTTGACAAACGTCACCACCACGCCCATGGAATGCAGCCGCTTGGCAAAATGCATCAGCGGAATGCTGTGGCCCTTCGCAGGATATGGCAGCACCACTGCGTGGAGCTGCAGCTGCTGCTCAATGCTCGGCTGCTCACCTGAGATCTCTTCTACTGCAATAGTCATGGTGTCTTCTCGCAAACTACGAACCTTATGAAGAGACGATTCAACCTGAAAAAGAACTAACAGGAAAACTTCTACAGAGGCGTCCACCCAATTTTAAACTTATAATCTGAGAAGAAAGGAAAACTTCCACACAGAACCCAGTTGTAAACTTCTGATATTTGAAGAAAGGAACAATTGAACTAGGATGGCAATGGTATCTTAAACCTGCAGAAGAGATAATTCTTCCCGTAAATGATATGTGCCCAGTTGTGATCTGTGAGGGATATATCGAAGCTAGAAACCCTTGAATGCCAATGGTAATGTGCGAGACGTTTCTAGCAAAAGAAACCTCCAGAAGAGATGATATTCTTGTGATTCTGTTGGCAGGAGGAGTAGTACAAACGTGAGACAGACACAATAATGGTCTACGAAGAAACGTACGCTTGAAACTGATGAGTGGATATGGCCATGGCTAGCTACAGCTTTCCGTTGCATTTATACTGCGTTGTCAAGCCCGGATTGACTGGCTCTGGACGAGCTGGTTGGAACTTGGTTGTTGGAACTTGGATTGCCATCGATGACGGGCTGTCCGATGGGCTCAGATGGCGCGTTGTTTCTGCTCAGGCACCAGTAGATTCCGCTGCACCAGACCGGCCGCCTAGGGACGCTGGCTGGGCACGAGTGCGGTACAGTGGCCGCCCTGCTGTCCCCCCCGGCTCGCTTTGCCTTTTACTTATCGCCAGGCAGGATGCGGAATGTGCGAAGGTAATGTCCTAATGCTCACAGGGTAATATGCATATCGCAGAGCCGTGACATGGACATTGCAGAGACGTAGTACTAAGTGTTCATTTTATAGAGACGTAACAAATATGCAAGCTGAAGAATTACGATGGCCGGCGTGATAAAGGGTTTTGCTATTGATGAGACCATTAGGTTCTAGATTAGAAATATCTATAGTGCAATTGCATTCTTCGGTAGTTGTGGGAAGGTGTGAAAGGAGAAGATAGAAAGAGTTCTTATGCTCATTGATTGTGCTCCAAGCAGCAAGTAGGCAAGGTGATCTCGAATCGATGGAGTGGCTTTATCCTTGGATTCCATAACAATTGTTATTCACTTACACGAGAGTTTAAAGTTTTACTGTAATGAAATCATGCTTTTTGGGGTGAGGGAGTTCAAAGAAATATCTGAAGAATGTTACATCGCAAAGACGTGAAATTGATCATGAATTCATGCACACTGCATTAACTTGGTAAGTTCGTTCGAGTCTGTTGTACGGGCATGCATTGTGCTTTACACTTTGGATGCCTGAACTTCTCTGCGCTTTCGAAATATGAGGTGTATACTTTCGGACAATTACCACGGCCTGTGGCACGTGCCATTTCGATTACCCACCCAATCTAGTACACTGCGCTTGCGTTATGTGATCATTCGAATTCAGAATTCTGATCTGAGAATGATTCGACATGTTAGGTTCTACACAGTTTCGTATTGTGGCCACTGCAATTACAGAGTTTCAGTTTCGGAACTGAAAAACACTATTCCAACCTCCACACAAAAAACCACGGTGCCGTACTGCAGCCATCAAAGAGAATTCTTCCAGCCAAGAGGGTCGTTGGTTATAGACTACGTATTTAAGTTGAGGACCACCTTTACGGTCTGAGCAGTGAGTACCGAGCAAATTATCCAATGAGCGCCAAACGGTAAAGGTAGAGGTACTCGTCGATGTAGACAATGAAAGGAGCCCGTCTGGCTGGAAACCAAGCAGTACCACTACGGGACCACTACGACAGAGACAGAGATAAGCATTGAATTTCACTACCACACAGGTAAGCAATTGCCTCTTCACCATGCCCAGGAACTCCTATCGCAGCTTCATCCTTTCAAGCATATCATCAATTTAACTTGGCAACCCCAATCACTTTCGTACAGTCTCTGATTGCTTTTGCGTGCGAGCTACCCAGCTATCGGGTAGGCCACCGAGCTACCGAAGCCCAGTTTCCATGTGAACCTAGCAATAGACCAGAAAGCCTAGCAATGCCGTTCAAAGAAACTAGGAGCTTTAATCCATTAACTCCTTTCACATGCAAATGTTTTAGAACCAAACCGTCCTAGTTTGCAGTGGTTTGAGAATAGAGGTATGCTGGGACATTCACTATTCCAAGGCTCTTCCGAAACATTATGCACAGCACAAGCTCTATACTCGATCGTAAACCCTGAACCCTAAACCCCATCTCAGCATTATTCACATATCTTTTCCCACGCCGGACTGTTCAGTTTTAGTGGGACACCCAATGGACAGGCTACGTAGACACCCCTAGCCTGTCATTCAACAAAACATTTACAGCAATCACCCGAATTTTCTACAACAAGCCATGAACATCTCCCAAAAGAGTCATTCCAGAAGAGAAGACTTGGTTAACTACAGGGTTGAGGTTGTGCCTGGGTATGTGAGTTCCAACGAGAACTATCAACATTCTGCTGAAGATACCATAAGTATTCATTCACAGTGCAATTGGGGAGGAGCATCTGGCCCAGAGTTGATCTTGCTAAATGGTAGAGTACAATACCCATTCCACAATTGTAACGTTATTTAGTTTTTAGTGGAAGGTTGGTTAGATGACACTAGTAGAGAACCTGACGTTTTCCATTTCAAAAGTGTCGCTTCTCACTTGCGAGAACGCGGAAAAGCGCTCTTTTTCTTGTCCTATGTGACCAACTCTACTCAACAGTGTTCATAATCCTGAAAATAGTAAATGGAAAACGTCAGGTTCTCTACTAGTGTGATGTGATTGTACGCTGAGGTTATTTACTTTTTAGATTACTCAGAAAATCTGGTGTAGCAAATCAAGTTTTGAATATATGCAATTGACTTGCATCTAGATGTGCAGGTGGACGTGGTCAAAGGAATACACACTCGCGGTAATTACAGGCGCCAACCAAGGCATTGGTTACGAGATTGCTCGACAACTTGCTCAGAATGGACTTCCCGTATTTTCCCCCGACGAGCGGTGCTTTGGGGTGGGTCGGAGGCCAGGCTCAGGGGGTGGGGAGGGGAGGGGGCAAATCTCTGCCCCTATTATTTGCCTTGAGTGGCGGTCCTAGTGATCTCATGAGAACCTCCTTAGGGTAATTTGGAACCCACCGAGCCTAGCAACCAAACCAGCGGTAGCGGCTTGGTTGCACCTCTTGTCGGGGGAAAATAAAGAGACCCACTTACCGTGGTGTTAAGTGCAGGCCATGAAGAGCGAGGGGAAGCCACAGCCGAGGCACTGAGGAGAGAAGTTGGCACAAGAGCTTGGTGCATTTCATCCTGCTATGTACTTGTAGGATATTTTTAGTAAGGTTGATTGTCCTTAATATGGTAATTTAAAAATACCATTCTTTCTTAACAAAGTATTGTAATCATATTTATGATACTTTAATGTCTTATAAATTTATGATATGTGCAGGAAGTAGGTCCAACAATTATTATTTCATCCAAGGTTCACATATTTGGAAAAAATGGAGTTCACGTACAAGTATCTTTTGAGTCACTTTGAACACTAGGATTTAGAAGTAAAATAAAATCTTAGTGAAATGAAGATTTACTTCAAAATAATAATAAGATTGATGAAGGTACTTTTTAAAGGCACTTAAAGACATCAGAGTATCATAAATATGATTACAATACTTTGTTAAGAAAGAATGGTATTTTTAAAATTACCATATTAATCAATATAGGTCATTGTTTATAAATGATTAGCACAGGCGCATAGAGTATTGTACTCTGGCCATACATGTCCTCTAAGCCTAATTCTAAAGACGCCATGCGTTTATTTTCCAATATTTTACTCAAGACTTATTGATTGAAGTCATACAAATTGACGATCTTAGCTATTACTAGTAAGGAGGGAAACCATAGTTTGTTTGCTACATAGCCTGACTATAAATAAAACCACATATTGTTGCCATTATCGTTCTTTATTTCATAACATGGTATGTGTAACGGATATCCATGACATTTAATAATACCACTATTGTTTACCATATATTTACATCTATTGATCAAAATCTATACAAATATGGATAGTGTCGCTTTTTATTATTTATGCCTAATTTATATTTTGTTTATAGTATGATGGACTCAAATCTTGAGATTTCACAACTTTTTATTATACTTTAGGTGATTCTTTTCGCCAAAGATTGAGGTGTTGCAATGATTAAGTTTGTTGGAGAGTTATTATTAAAGTTATCAATTATGACCTCAATTGGCTCCTACATTTTTACAGATCCAAAGGTCTAAATCTTAAAGTTCTACTTCTGATGGAAACAATGTTATAGTTTTCAAAACTAAGGTCTAACCTCAAATCCTTTGCTTTAATAACAATAGTTTTACTTTAATTTCCAAATAATTCATGTCTAATTTCTAAATCTCTATTGCAACCAAGGTTGTTGGCATTTGCATTAAGTTTTAGAGTTTGTCCAAGATTTTCCAACTTAGATGGTATATAGTTGTAGACATAGCAGTCATATTTAGAAGTTCATGTGTATGATATCTCATATAGATTGACTTGTAAAATTAAGTGAGTGCAATGCAATAGGTCATTTGCTTGGAGCCTTCAATGATCACTTAATACTACGCTATAACATGCACTCTCTATTCTCCAAAACCCCAAATTCTTTCATTCATCTTAAATCCACCATGATGTATTTTCAATGTGAGTTCCACTAGAATTTTCTTTCTATATATAACTATTAGGAAACATTATGCTAAAAAATCACTCCAAGCTCTTTCACTCTCTCTATGAATCACAATTCCCTTTTTCTTCTTCAAATTCATTGCAATGACAACTATGGATGAACAATTTTTATCTCCTGAATAACATACCAACGGGCTCTTCTCATTGTATGCCAACACTTTCGTAAAGGACACAAATCCAAAACCTCCATATCATTTCCTTGACTACATTTACCTTATAGAAATTTATGAATTGCAATGATGTAGGTTTTAAATGCTCATCTTTAAGATGTTATTTTTCTTTGGATGTATAGATAGTGGTAATGAACTTGCATGTACTCTAGGTATTAATCTGCCAAACAAGGTTAATGGCAAGGTTTGGAGATATGAAGAAAATCAAATACTCTACTTTTCTAGATTATGAATCAATGGATGAATTCATTAATATAGAATAATATAAGAATTCATTTATATAATTTAATGAATCCTTAGAATTCCAACTTAGAGCTTCAGATTATTAGTTGTCAAATATACTAATGCAAAATTATCTCTTATCTCTATAGGATCTCAAGGTTAATCCATTAAAATGGATATTTGTTGTATATAAACTTTGTTAAAAAATTATCACTTCTAAAGTCTAATTTTATGCAATCTAATTTTTTTATAAATATGAGTCTATGAGTGCAATAACTCGTTAGAAATTATCATTTTACTATATCATATCAACTTCAGAGTTGTAATTCTAATATTTATGAATATTTCATAATTGCACAACTAATACATACTTTCATATATCAAAAACATTACATTCATTTCTTTTTCTAACTATAAGTGCACATATGGGATTTAAATATAAAGATAAAATAACCAATTACACGTTAAGGACTAGAAACTTCCAACATAAAAAGTAGAAAGTTTCATAAATGATTTACTTACACTTCAATTTACCATCTAAAATAATAATTAACCTTGTTTTTTCGCAAGAATGACACCTTTATAAATGGGCATTCTTTTAGCTAATCTTTAGCTCACAATGTAGGTGGCAAGGACACTTTCATAAATGCGTGTACTTCTAGCTAGGCTCTAGTTCACAGTCGGCATGAATAAGCTAGATACCAATTTGACCCGACTAAACAAAAGTTTGAAAAATTGGTCAATAAGTCAATAGTAGGCTAGATGAGAAGGTCACTTGGATGGTTTAATGTATCTAAACAAGACTCTGACATTTCCTTGTGATTACTGTATAGATGATAAAGATGTGAGTTGCATCATTCAATACACCTATCACCTTCATGCACAGATCTGAGGTCTACATCTTGAAGTCTCTAAACTTGATTTGAGATGTGGTATTCAAAGATGCACTCAACATAGTCTATTTGTGTGAGGTACAAATAAGGAGATCTTGGCTATAATTCTTAGCATAAGAACAGAGAGTAATTCTCATTCTTTGTAAGTGCTCTGCTTGTAGGTAAACAAGGTGTTTGTGCACAATACTTGATGTAGGTTTGAAGTTTATAAGTAGTTAGTGGTTTACCATAGAACATATCATATGATTGTATATTGTTTAAATCGAGGAATTGAGGAGCAGTTAACCCCTAACTATCCTTAAAACCCAAAATGGGTTTTTGCACTTTCGGGCAGCCCAGATGAAGGGGTTAAAAGTAATATTTTTTTTCAAGATTTTTACTGGATGCTCCCTTTACGGTAAGGTCTATGTAGTAAAAAATTTGAAGCCAAATTCCAATTTTAGAACCTTCATCTAGAAATTTTAGGTTTCAAGTCCAAAACGGGCAGTCTAAAATTAGGTCTTTTTACAAAAACAAAAATTGAAATATGTTCATAACCAAATCACTATACAAATTCCATAGTGACCCAAGTCAAAAAATTTACCAATTTTACAAGGGCAGCCTCCAAAACTTACAAAGACAAGCTTCAAAGTTTTCAGTAATTTTTGAATTTTTCCTTTAAAAATTTGTCAAAATTCGAGACATTTGAATTTTTGAATTTTTTTTTCTTCTGAAAATCACAAATTTATGAAGGTACCTACTCACCGTTCAATTTTTCTTTAGCTCACAAATTGTTTTTGTAATGCATGTTTTACTATTTTGTCAATTTTATACCTTCTTACAGAAAATAATTTTTATGAAGGTCTAAAAAGCGTTTTTTTGGCCTAAATTTTTGCATGAGCATACCTAACCTAGTTAGCTACATGGAAAAAAATGTGACCAAAATGTTTGAAGTAATAATCATCAAGTCTCCCTTTGGCCCATTTGCACCATGCCTCTCGGCTAAGGCCCCAAAAAATATCTGCTGAAACTTTGAACACTACGATCTCACTAATGAAAAACATCCAACGGTTGAAATTTGAATCAGTTCTTCCAAGTAGGGTTAGGTACAAGATCTTACGGTTGAATTTTCCAAAAAAGATAAAAAATTTGTTTCATATCCTCGGGAGGGCATAGTGGTAAAAATTCGCAGTTTTGAGGATTCAAGCTCTCAAAAACACAAGGAAATTTAGGGGTTAATATAGAAAAGAAAAGTACAACCTACAGAGCTAATTCTACAGAGTGATTGTAGAGACAGTGGTCAATCTTTTTTGTGTATCAACAATATTTGCTCTCTTTATTGCCAATGGTTAGTAGCATGAGGGACTTGGCAATGGCCATGATGTATGAGGAATTGTTAGAGTCTCAGAGACATGTAGTTGCTGGTTATGGAGAAGCTTTATGTGGTATGCCAATCTTGGGGTCAGCTATGGATGTGTCCAAGAACAGAGATACCTTGATGTGTCTAATTCCAGCAGTGAGTGATTCTGGTTGAAATGGAGTATACGTGAAATGGTCATTCTACATTACCTAGGGGGTCACACAATTTGGTTATAGGCAAGAAATGTAATCCGGAATGGGAGTTGGTAATAGTGTGAATGACGGAATTAGATATACTTTTGGATACAAATTTTGGTGCGAAGGTGGAATTAGGAGGGAATTCATGATAGCCAAAAAATTGTAGAAATTAGAGGCGGCGGAAAAGAAGAGAAATTATAGTAAAAGAAATGACATGATTTTAAAAGATAGGGCAATGAAGTAAAAGAAAAGTAGGTATTAAAAAGAAAAAAGAAGTGTAAAAAGTAAGTGTAAGAAGAAAAAAGAAGTGTAAAAAATAAGTGTAAAAAGAAAAAGTTAGTGTAAAAAAGTCAATGTAAAAAGAAAGGTCAGTGTTAAAAAAGTAAGAATAGAAAAGAAAAGTAAAGGAAAAAAGGAAAATTTGATATAAAATATGGAAGATGGGGACATACAAACTAGAAGTTAGTTCACCAAATGAAGGCCCCGCCTAGAAAAGAAAAAGTAAATCTTTAAAGAAGAATTTGGTGCCTTAAGAGAATGCTACCATGGAAGATGGTGAAAGAATAGATGGCACTTTGTTTGGATATTATGCGGTGTGGAAACTATATGCTACACAATGTGAACATGAAGTTATCACATGCTACTATTCATAAAATGGTGCAACGTCTTAGGAGGAAATGCTATGCACAATGTTTGACGAACATTACACATTATATTAGAATTCCTTACATGGTAAGCCAAAAATTAGTTCTTGGTATTGTGAAAAAAAAATACTTTCTAAAAAGCAAAGGTGTCTAAAAGGTAGAAATACTGCATAATGAAAAAAATAAAGTTGAATGGAAGGCACTGAGGAGGAACATATGGGTGGATAGCATTACTATCCATGTACAGTAAGAATGGAGACCTCAAGTCAATTCGTATGAAAAGGAGTACAATAAAAGCGAAAGAGTACACTTCAACATGAGTAATATAAAACAAAGAATCTAAAGTGAAAGCAGAAATTAAAAATGGGATAGACTTAAATGGCATGGAAATTTATTGACATATTTATAACCTTTGCAATGTTTACGAACTTTAGTTTGTAAACAATTTGAATCAATGGGAAAAATCAATGAAGCGTGGTCAAGGTTTCCTAGAAGAAGATTGTATTACAAGAATGCAAGTTTATAACTTTAACTTCTTCATTATTTCCAATTTTCTCTTAGTAGCAGTGGAAGTAAATTTTTTGATGCCATTCCATACGTAGTGTTGTTTGTTATAGATATTACTGTATATCTATAGCACTTATAAATTATAAGGAACAGAAAGATATATTGAGGGCTACTATTGAATTCATTTAATGGTAGACATGGAAGAAAAAAACGAATATAGTAAATGATCCTTCTTATTTATGGCAGTGTAGTAGTATAGTAGAGATATTAGTCATGGTCGACATATTTCATATAGTCCTGCTACGTCTACTTATATCAAGTGTTTTCGCATACATAGACAAATTCAAGACAAAATTTTCAATTTCACCTTTGAATTACATTTAGCATGCTTTTGTTAGTATACTATTTTTTTAAAAATAAATTTCAAAATTATGTTGTTTTTACGAGTTCAAAGTAAAGTAAATTTATATTTTTACTATTTTTTTATAGGAACCTTTAAGAATCATTTTTTTTTTGGATTATGAGAAATATATTTAAAAAGTTCTTTTAATGATTTTTAATTTTTTTTTTTTTTTTTTAATGGAGGAGGGCAAGCAAGAAAAGAGGAAAAAGACCATTTAAACGACCTCAAGAGAATATTATTTTACCAAGAGGTCAAGACTGGATATTGGGAGAAGACCAACCACTATCTTCTTTAATGGTACAAATGAATTTTTTCTTCAAATTGTTAATGAAGAATTGAGTGAGAATAATCTTCAGGAGATGACTTCTTTGGCATTATACCTTGCAGAAAATGGTGAAGTTGTGAAAAGGATACAAACAACGATGGAATAAAAGGTGGCATGATAATAATGTGCCATGATTTCTGCTATTCAAGCGCAAGTAAGTTTGGAAGGTAAGCTCGATTATACAAATAGTATTTTTATATATTTTTTTAACATTTTTGTTTAGTTGATTTATGCTTAAACTCTTTATAATTATTTTTATAGAAAGAATTCTTTTTTGAATATTTTTGTAAATTTAGGCACAAAACAAAACCTCTATGCTACTCTTATAGTATAAAGTTAGCATTTATGCTTTACAACCATTTGAAGTCATTATTTTTGGCAGTCTTAAAGTAGTTAAAGATGATTTATGCCAAAAAGAATTTACTAGCCTTGAGGGTCACTCTTTAGGGGGTGATGTATATCACGTGCGGCCATTGGGAATATTTTAGGGGATATTTTGATAGGCTGGACTAATTAAATGGACCCTCCAATTACCTAATTTTTTAATTGACCTTGTTTTTAGTGTCTATATCATTACTTGTAATTTCAGAAGGGGGCCTAATTTTATAGTCCCTAAATTTATTGTAAGAAAATAAAGTAAATACGAAAAAAAATAAAAATTAAGATTAAAGACAAAAATTTCACAGCCGTGATACAAGGGTGCATAAAAATCAGGGTATCAATCACAGAATATGTTTAGACCGTGTTAAAACAAGTATTCACTATGCAATACATTCAGAGGTTACCACTGCTTCAGCTATGAGCAGGCCTATCTACGAAAACGTCAAAACATTCAAAGGTTACCACTACTTCAGCTATGAGCAGACACATCAAACAAAAACAGAATATGCATGCAAGACGATTGAAAATGATGCCAAAGAAATACATATGCATTAGGTGGTGCATTTACAAACACAATTCCCATACAATTAAGAGTCAGAACTGAGTTCTTAATACAAGAATATTCTACTGTACTAGTCGATACATCCTGACAAAATTTGAATACAGAACATATACTCCTGGAAGACGCTAGGCTGAAACTGATGCCATTGAACCAAAATTCATGAAGACGGCATTGATGTTGGAGTGCAAAAAACGAACAAGTGAACCTACGGTGTGGACAGTTAGTCACGCATGGACGGGGTGATCCAGACGAGCTCCATTTTCTACTAATTTGCGCCCTTCGACACCGTGGCCCCCACACCCCAACCTTCCGACAACTTCCGAACCAGCTTGTCTAGCTCCACAGTTGACAGTTCTAAAAGGAGCAAAGTGCGAAGTCGATGCAGCATTGGCTTCTGAAGCTCCTATGACTTTATGAGCTTGGACATGTTGTTGTCAAACCTGGCTACAACAAATTCATCAGCACTGGTGGAATGGGGGAGTGTAGCTCGAGTGAGCTCGTAATCAGCCAAACGGAGCGCTGCATACTTTGTCTGCGTGGAGAGCATATTCTGCCATTCTCTACAAGTGGCTACAACAAAAGTTAACGTCTTTAAATTGGAAGCTCGAGCCTTGACGTCCTCCCAACGGTCACCATCAGCACAACATTTTCGAGCGAAGAACGGGACTAGATGAACAAACGGGATTTCCTTTATGCTAGCTCCCTTGGACTCGTAGAATGCACTGAGGTCTACCCCGTCGTAACCAGCACTCTGCTGCGTTCCTGCTATCTCTGTTAATCTAACCTGAGAGATCCCACAATTTGACAACTTGAACCCATTTTCCATCCATCTCTGCAAAGATTGCAAAGTAATAATTGGCTCTAAAAAAAATTCATTCCTCATATCATTATTTTGGAGGGTATTTTAGAAAAGAAAATGAATATGACTCGTTATTTACTTTTATATATTATTTATAATTGAGTGTCAAGCCATTTGTATACCCTATATTACTTCAAAGATATTTCTAAATTTTAGACACTATCATTTAATACATCCCTATATTATGCCGCACGTTGTTTAATAAGTATCCGTATATTATCCCTAAGTGACCTCCCCGGGCCATTAGCAGGTGTCAGTAGAATTGGTGAATCTCTTTTTACAGCAATAAGTGTTACTAAGGATTATTCTTATTACCCTCGTATGGACGATGAAGATCTCAACTATGACTTTTTTATATTATGATATTCTGAATATTTTTTAATTTATTTTTATTTTAAAACTTTAATTATATTTTTTGAATGTAGGTACTAAAGACAATGTTTGTTAGGAACAGTCGTAGTAATGATAGGATTGGAGATAAGATTAAACAACGTAGTGTGAATAGCATCAGATAGTTAAAGTAATTAATGGCGGCTGTAGGGTGGTTGGACGGCGAGGGCCTCAATTGGCTAAACTGCGAACTTAATTTGTGGCTATTTAAAGCACAAATTACAATGAGGGACAAATTCCTCACTATGCATTTTCCTAAATTAACGAGTTCATTATTATGAGTAGTTCATCCTTTGTCTATAGAGTCTAACAATGCTGGAAATGAAACGAGGTTTTATTTTCCAGTTCTTGGTTATTAATTGAGCCTTGTATTGAAAATATTCTTCTATGCAAAAGTAATGATATAATTCATTGTTCTAAAACTACTGGATCAAGTGGACAATTGGGTATTGCGTTGTTTCAAAAGCCCACATTTTTTCAAGGTTATTAAGTATTGAAGAAAAAACTACATAATGATATTAGTGTTTCTCTTACTAAGAATTGGCTAGTTTTTGAGGAATTTTATGGTGATATTTAGATTTTATTTGTTTATCACTTTTCTTTGTGTATAAAGAAATGCACAATATTGAATTTTTATTTTCTATATAGTTTTGGATTTGTATTTGAACTATAAACCTTCAATTGCATATGTGTAGTGCTATTCTTTTTACAGTGATTATTCTTTAAACATAATGCATTTTATGAATGTAGAATCTTTGTTTACTACAATGAATGTAAAGTCTCATATTATATGAATCTTCAATATATATTTGTCATAGTAGAATTACAAAGTCCACCACTTTGCTCTAAATGTAGAGTACTGTATAAAGTAAATTTCAATTAATGATATGCAATTAAAGAGAATGTTTAAAATATTTCTACCATATTCAATTTATAGCTCCACTATGCTCCTAGACAACATTTATTAACTAATTTATTCTTTATAGAAATAGACTATAGTTTAAATGCCTAATATAAGTGTAATAAAATTATAATAAATGGATACATATTGTACTTAAATAACTACCATGTTGAACAATTATATATACATATATATATATATATATATATATATATATATATATATATTTAATTTCTCACATAAGAACTTTGAATATATTATATATTCTTTAAAGTCACATTATAAGACAACATATTGTACTAAATGTCTCTAAACACAATAGATTTATAAGGGGTCTTTAGAAAGATTTGTAAACCTTTTTAAAACTTAAAAGGTATTAAAGAGGTATTCAAAAGTATTCATAAGATCTTTTAAAGGCATTTGGAAATTAATCAAGAAGTCTTAAGAATGTATTTAAAAGGTCTCTAAAAGGTATTTAATTTTTTTTTAGGGTCTTCAAAAGGTTTTATAGAGGTTATTATATGGCATTTAATCCCTAAATTTTTTTAAGTGTGTTTCACTAAAAACTGCTCTCAAACTATCATTTTTAATGTAAAATCATAAATGACTAAAAATCGTAATTTTCTAAATATAACTATTTGATATTCAAAAATATTATTTTAGTATTATTTTTATTAAATTGAAGATATAGGAGCAGTAATTCAAATTCCTTTCCTAAAATTCCATTATTTTGCATGGTCCAAAACTAAATGGTCAAATTAAAGATTGATGTCCATTCTTTAAGTTAAATAATTAAAAAACTTAGAGAATTTTTTAAAAAGTTTTATAAAGAAAAAAACATGTTTCTTGGTATATTGCATGAAACAATGAGAAAAATTTGATATTTTGTAGTGTGAATATTTTGTACTGAGAGAATTGTTTTTTTGAAATCTCAAAGATGACAACATAATTTATTTATAACAAAAAATTCAAAGGTATTGATGTAATTAGCATGGCAACCCAAATTGCCTACTGAACACAAAATTCCACTTTGGAATCTGGATATCATACCTTTTTTTTAAAGTATCTAATTGAAATAAAAATTTATTCCTTTAACCTGTAAAGTTGAAAGGCCTCAAAATTGCCAAAAACCCTCAAAACTAGACTCTTTCATTACAAGGTGTAAGTTTTTAAAGTTTTGATGTATTTTGGAGGAAAATAATCGTAGGATCTAGTACCTTACTTGTACATGTATATGTACTCCAAATCTTAGATTCAAAATCCTTATCATTTGTGAGACCATAACGTTCTAAGTTGAAAAAAAAATTGTATTCCCTTATTGCAAAATGGGTTTCAAGTGTTTTGTGAGCCAAAAGAACAATTTCAAAAGCAAATTAGATGAGAGGCTCTTCAAATTCTTGTTCCTAGATGGGTTAGGAATATGTCAATGCACTTTTATTCGTCATACAACCTATAAAACCTAAAGAATTCCTTGATTTTTCACATGGAGGTATGCTGAAATTCAAATACAAAGGCCAATTTATGATACTAAAAAAGGCATATCGAGAAATATTGGATTGGAAATTCAAGCTATGAGATCATGCCTTCAAATTTTATTTACATGTAAAAAAACAAAATTTGAAAAAAGTAAAATCTCAATTTTGGGTGAATTTTTGAAGTTTTTGTAATCTAATTAATTTTGGGCAGATTTTGAGCATATACTCCAACTTTGGGTAGATATTAGTATGCCCGAATAGTGTTTTCAAACTTTGATTGCGGATATCTTCTAAATTTTGAAGCATGAATGGTCTTGTTAGAAAGATTTGATAAATGTGACAATATCTATATTGTGCCAAAATTACAATTTTATTTTAAAAAAATTGACTTATAGGGAGCCTGACCAGACCTTAAATCATACCATTTATGTTGAGTTGGATGCTTTAGGAATTAAAGTCCTTGTCACAGCAAAAATTCACAAATAATGTCAAAAAAAATTATTTTAAATTAAATCTATAGGTACATGCCCAAATTGTAAAAAATCCCAAATGAAGCAAATTATTTTTAAGGGTTTAATAAGTCTTTTAAGGACAAAAAAGGCATTTAGTGTATAAAAATTAAAATATGTAGAAGCAGTTTGTAAAAGGTGTGGCAACCCGCAACCGTTTCTGAGTTCAAGTTCTAATTTTAATATTAATTTGGTTGACACTGGTGGAAATGTGTCCTATCCCAAATTTCCCAAATTTTACTCTGGTTTATCTCCACTAGTTGAACTCATAGATGAATAAGATTGTCTTTGTACAAGTTGATCATTGATTTTTTTATCTTCATAAATGTTCATAAAATTTCTTTATCTTCATAGACATTTCTTTATCTTCATAAATTTCCCTTTACACATCTCCTTATCTTTATAAACATTTCTTCAACGATAAAAGATTTCTTTTTTTCCAAGATGCTTTGCTTCTCTTTTGAACTATTTCTTTTTCTTTCAATTAAATCATTATTTCTAGTTTTTTAATTTATCAATTAATCCTTATTTGATTCAGTCAACATTACATTAAAATTCCACAGTGGCATTTCTGACTTTTCGTAAGGTCACACTATATCCAGTGGCTGGATTTGCCATTTTAATGAATATCCCGTTTTGAGCACCTGTTGCTTTGTGAAAGTGCGGTATGTTTATATCTTGAAGGTCAGTCATGTGTCTATGGATGCTGGTAGCGTGGAGTTGACTGGAGCTGATTCATGCCGATCAGCATAACCATTCAAGGCATCTCTGTGAACCTCATACCAAAGTGAAGTATCATCAGAAATATTTGCGAAGCCACCAACTATTGCGGTAAGGAAACTGTTGGATCGTCACTTGCTGAGTCTCAGAGTCATGGAATCATGGAAGTTCACTGCTCTAGAGGTTACTAGTTCAATCACCAAGTTGAGAGAGGAGGAAGAACTGATTTTCTAGAACCATGGACATTAGAGTCGCTCAACTGAGGATTCAGCTCTAGAGCAAGGCTTTACTCTCGGCCTTGATCAAGAGCTCAATCTCCAAGCACATGTAGGCCAGGAACACAACTTCTAACTTCGTACACGAAAATCAACCGTTAGAATAGTCTACAAATTTAAAGCCAGCATAAATTCCGCATCTTCTTGAATGGGGATTCAGCTTTAGATTAAGGCCGCGTATTTACTAGCGGGCGGACGAGTTGAGCGCAGTCTTCGCATAAACCTGCTCCTGCAATGAATCCATAGTACTGAATATGCTAGAAATGTCAAGGGAGACTGGATCGAAGAAGTAGGCTGTGGTGGTCTTGCGCGTGATGAGCAAGATTCAAGCACTACCAGATATCATATCAAACAAGTGCAGTTGATCTGTCAGCAGGCTTGACTTGTATGCATACACCGTGATCCACAGCAATGGGAGCCACACCATGGCCGCTTCTGGACTCTACACAATGCAGTGATTACCATACTGTACTTTGGCTCCGTGTTAGCCTGATGCAGCAACCTGGATAGATAGGAAATTGGTTTAAGAAGGTGTTGATTAGCTTCCTTCGCAATCTCGTCAAGTGTTGGTGGCAATTTTTCAGTTTCTTTGGAGGCAGGATTGGTATATATGCTTGTATGGATTTTCGTGTAGTGGTTCCAATTGGCTCTGTTGGAAGTGACAAGTGACCCAGAGGCTCTGTTGACCGTAAACCACAGCCGAAGCTCTGATGACCCAACAGACCCCAAAAGACTTCCGCTACAATTCATGAACAAAACCCAAACCCACAACCACAAACTGGTTGTAGTCGCGTGGCGCTGGTCCTCAGTCTCCAGTGACAACAGAAACGAAACGCTGAGAAGTGATGGAATTACTAACGAGAATTGCTCAGGGTTTTGTAAGCGCCACTGAGGATTTCCCAATGCTCTAAATTACGATTCTAATATTGTGATACCAATCGTAGCCGGAAAGTGTACTTCTGGGCCCTGGCCCAAGAGCACACATGCCATAAAGAAGTTGGGTACAATGCGGTGTGTGAATGACGTCGGCCAGGAGCTTACCCGACACATAGCTGAATCATCTCTCGGATCGACGCAGGTGGAGTTTGATGTTGGCTTTGAGTACTTCTGTCTCACTTAAAACCGTGAACCCTGTCTATCACAGCCTGTGTACTCGTGAGCTTGTTACGATCGATAGAGCCATATCCACTGGCTGGTAGTGTCCTTAAGCGATCGAAATTTGCCATGGAAAGCTACTGACACAAAACCATAATAAAATTCCTTCGCCATCGATCATAAAAGCTCCAGTGCATGAGCTGCAAAATGTTTGAGCCTGGCCTGCCGTATATAGACAATCACAGACTCGACGGACTTCTCAAGACCCCACCGCGATCATCAGTACTGACTCACCTGCAGCAATGCAATCACCAGGTCTACCCCAAGAATAAGAAATGGAGTCACCGGGTCGTTACAGATCCACCCTGTCAAGTGATGTGAACACATAGAGTTAGTTACATACCCACTTGAGGCTTAAACCTTGGGCTCATAAGGACCTGATCGTTGCCACACAGGCTTTTCTAGCCAGTAAGAACTCACTCAACTCCTCATGAGTTGCAAATGTGAAAGATCGGTCTCATGAATTAGGATTCTAGTCAAACCCCCTCCCCGATGCAAAAACCCCACAACGGTCATCTGTAGGAATTGCGGTCGTGTAGTTATTCGATGCTGTCACTGTGATCAACATCCTCCCACTAATAGTAACTGCTCAAGCTTGAGATTCATTGTGCTGGTAGGAGATTGGTGTTGTCGGAGATCAGCAGTTCATGAGAAACGCACCCATTTGTGAATCAATGCGCATTTGATGTTAGACTAGCTTGTTTGTGTTCATGAATTGCTTGCGGTACATATTATTACAGGCTGAGCGTATGTGCTCTGGAAGCACCCGGTTTATCGAATCGTTGTTGCGAGCTAGCATCAGAATTGTCGTCGAATCGTTGTAGACCCGTCTTATTCATACGGTTATCCCATATTTCAGAGCTAGCATCCAATTGATTCATTGTTGCCAGAGTGTCTGCCGCTTGAATTTAAGATCTCTGTGAGCGCCTGCTTGCATTGTTGCGAAGTTGAATCCGAATTTGTTGCTGGTAGCTTCTGGTAGAACTCTTTTCGCAAGCCTGCCTGGAACCAGGTGGGAAGCAGGTACGTGAGGATACAGGCCAGCATCCCTTTCACCAGTTAATTCATGACGTTCCATCGCCGATTGATTCTCTCCATCTTATGGTGTTGATCCTAATGCGGTTCTCATTTGTGCACTTCAGGAATACTCTTCGTGCAGTGAGTAATTTGAAGAGTACTCGACATGAGCGCCGAGTCTGGAAGTATGGATTCCGAAGGAACTCCGACGCAAGGCACAGAGAATAGCCAATCTCAATGGGATTTCTATGATTATCTGGACTCGTTGGTGTTCAGCTTTCCGCCGGTGACTGTTAGCTTCTCTTCGGAATATCTCACGACTCGGGAATATAACAGCGCACTTCGCGATCAACTTCGCCAGTACAAGGGAGAGAGTGAGCAGTTGCTCGAAACTGAAGGCCTGTTGAATATACACCCTCGGATTCGTTGGCGGGAATTTCTCATGCTAGCTTTCGCCTATACAAGCGCCGCGAGGTTGATGGGGTTCGATGTAGAATATGTCTTGAGATTTCGTGTCCGGGAGCACCCCACGAGGCAGATGCGGATCAATGGACAGGACAGGTTGGTATCGAGAAGGGAGATGTTCGAATCCTTCGACGTGTTTTGGCGTGGTGATCCTGGTGGGGAGGAAAATTCTATTGACACGGATGGATATGGGCACTATATTTGCAACTGGACGGTTGCGGATCTCGATGAGGAGGATGTTCAAGAACATGTATTTCTTCCTGGAAGGGCGGTTGAATTTCCGGTCCAAGGCGGTGAGGACGTAACGACATACGATATCGATGAGACTGGTGCTCGGGCCTTAAGTACATTAAATATCAATGATGCCGGTGCTGGGGACGAAGCTGCACGAGGTGGGAGTATCGATGAGGGCTTAAATGTTCCAGGTCACATTGGTGAGCAGTCGGCTGCGGATCAGGAGCCTGCATCTACTGATTCTGTGGTGAGGCAGTATCACACGGAAAGCCATAGTTTGTGAATCAGTCTTACTGTCACCGTTCGAGGAGAGTAAAACAGAGATATGGTGAAAGGATGCAGGACAATGAATTAATTTTTGCATGGAATTGGAGACGGGGAACACTCACTGATCTGCAGTCAGTGAGTCAACCCATTTTGGCTTGTGTCTCCACCAAATTGGCGTAGTTCAGTGATATGTTTACACACGTAGTGATTTAGAGGCAATTCTTGAGATTACGGCCAGTATCATTGTGACACAGTAGCCATCAGCTTATATTCTGCCGCGAGTCACAAGTAGTTTTAGAAACCCATCCAGAGTTGGGCACCCTCAACAGACATAGTTCATCCTGATCAAACAATGGATTTATTCGTTTAGTTTCTCAGACTCTATTCGAAGAATTTGTGATGTCATTTCAATAGCTATCGTCATCTTCACACAGACTGGTTGCATTGCACTCTTGGAATGTGACATTATAGTGGAAGAACTCGCAAGCTATGTGATATGTGTTTCATCCACATGAAGAGCGCAAATCATTGTAGTAGCTCATGCAACCTACAAGCTGAGCTGGTTGAAATATGAATATTAAGAGGCACTGTTTTATTTACATAATGCTCCATTGTTTTTTATTTTAACTCCTGCTTTTGGCTACGTATCCCCCGACAACTTAATCCTTACGTATGGCTTCCAATTTTAATGAATATTTCTTATTTAGAAGGACATCGATACAGGTTTATAAGAATGTCAATTGCAGCACGTTGCTTCTTAAGGCTCTAAGTGCGAGTTGGAAAGAAGCAAACAGATTTGGTCGTAGCCAATCTGTCGACATCCAATTCACCGAAGGCCTTAACAACTTTGGTCGTTCACTTCGTAGCTTTGTGTTAAACGGATGTGTCAACAGAATGAATTACTTTGAATACCAAGAGCTGTGCCGATGGGTACTCGGATTGGACCGCAGGCTGTGATGTGAAAAATATGTGTAATTTCCCATAAGGTACTAGAGAAACCGTTTAATTGTGTTACCGCTGCTGTGTTTAGTCATTGTTTCGATGCAGTTGTTCCATTAAGTGGGTGCGGCTGAGTGACAGCGACAGGGATGGGGAAATATGAAAGAGAGCGAGAGAGGCCGGAGATATAAAATTGGTTTTAGAAGGTTAGGGGTGTAAATTGTTGATGTGACAGGCCAGGTCAAGGAGGAAAGAGAGAGCCAGGTGGGCGACGGGGAACTTGAGTAAGTTGCTTCAATGGGAAGAAAAAATTCGAACATCGTCATGGGTCTCTGAAGCTCAATCAAAGCTCGGTGCTTGATTTTGCGATGGACTGTTGTGCTTCATTCTCATCATTGATTCTGTTATATTTCGACACTTGCAATTTGCGGATGTACACATGGGTTCTGGTAGGCTGTTTTTGCCTGCAGGTCGAAGGAATCATAGAGTTAAACGGAAACATTCCTTGTAGCACGAACACAATTGAACTCGTGTCAAAACAAGAGCATCAACGTTGCGGACACAATTTATACCCAAAAATGGTGCACAGCCTGAACCTAAAGGTTTCTCAGATCAAAGCCTAAAATAGTGGGCGTACGAGAGATTTCCAGTTCTGCCAACACCTTGACGTATTCACAGTGCAATCGGGATCAAGCTTATCAGCCACTAACAGCTCATAAAACCAAGTTGGGACAATCCCATGATCTCGAAGTAAGAAGTGATGAATCGATGACCTTCTGTTACAGCAACAAATGTGACTATCTGGCCTGACCCTTTCCTCCAACATCCGCTCAAAAGAGATTCAGGGCTTCTCGAGCGCTTCCAATATGCTGCACATACCCACCAATCATTGCATTCCATGTGAGAACATCTCGTCTAGTCACACCGTCAAAAACTTGACAAGCACTCTCAATCACATGACTTCAGGGATGCACGCAACAGTAAAGCTTCCAAGATGCTCAAGTAAGAAAGTCGGTTCGGATTCTTGCCCTCAAGTTGGAATAAATGAAACACTCAAAAAGCCTCATCACCATCACCATTCTTGGCGTGTCCCCCGACCATTGCACTGAATGTCACGTTTCACCATGCCTTCGGAAAGTAGGCGAGCGTCCTTCATGCTCCCACTCTTCACATACAAGTTCACAAGGGCAGTTCGGAAAGTAGGCGAGCGTCCTTCATGCTCCCACTCTTCACATACAAGTTCACAAGGGCAGTTCGGAAAGTAGGCGAGCGTCCTTCATGCTCCCACTCTTCACATACAAGTTCACAAGGGCCGTTCCAACATGAAAACCGGACACACAACCCAGCGTCTAAGGCTCAGCCATGAACCTCGTTACCCCATTCCAAAGCTGCTAGACTGGGGCAAACATCCGAGCGTGTTGAGCTCGTACACATTCAAATGACGACCACTGAGAACGGTATATCACCCCCAAAGCCACATCCTGCAGCTCCAGACTCCCCTAGAAAAGCTTCACATAAGTCCGGGAATCCACATGACTACCCTGCTCACGCAGCCTGTGCAACACATCGATCGTCTCCTCCAAAACCTCGAGCAACGGTGCTCCCATACCACCCAATTAGGGCGGGCAGTTGAATAGCCACGTTCAATCTACTTATCAGCACTACGATGATACCACCACACACCCGCATTGCAGTCTTCAACACCCCCACAAAGCGAGTACAACTTGACGAGCGTGTTGAGCTCGTACACATTCAACTGGGGACCACTGAGAACGGTATATCACCCCCAAAGCCACATCCTGCAGCTCCAGACTCCCCTAGAAAAGCTTCACATAAGTCCGGGAATCCACATGACTACCCTGCTCACGCAGCCTGTGCAACACATCGATCGTCTCCTCCAAAACCTGGAGCAACGGTGCTCCCATACCACCCAATCAAACTGCCACATCCAATCTAGTCATCAGCACTACGATGTTACCACCACACACCCGCATAAGTTGCAGTCTGGAAATTCTCCAATCCCTAAAAGATGATCTCCCTAAGACGTAGAACAAAAACTTCCCAACCGCCCAATGAATCCGTAGGCGCACCCAAATTCTGCTGTCTCATGCTGTCTCAGATGATGTGAGGTTCAGTTTCGAGGATTCATCGCCCTCCACAATAACAATCAGAATTGAAAAACCTTGCAACCCAGTCTAGAATTCAGAGTTCAGGATTGAAGGTCCTGCGAGCTTGAAGATAAGTGCAACAGTTAGTTTGACTGACTGCTGTGTAAAAATGAAGCTTTGCATGTGGTTTTAATTTGTTAGATCCTCGACCATTTTGTGTAAATGGATCATCTCAGCCTAGGGCCATGGATAGACCAATTTTTAAGTCATCCTTACAACCAAGTTGTGGAGATGTAGTCCTTGTCCTTGTAAGCACAGGAAGTGGCATGCTAACCCCAAATGAGGGTTAGTGGAAGGTCACACAGTTCCAAAGCTTGGTGGAAGGTCCAATTAGCCTAGAAGAAGCTCCAATTAGCCTAGAAGAAGCTCCAATTAGCCTAGAAGAAGCTCCAATTAGCCTAGAAGAAGCTGATTAGAAGACTCAACGGCAACCCCTTTGCCAGATCAGCAAAAGCCGCAAGCATGTCTATATCTCACCCTCCATGGAAAAACCAACTTGGTTTAAAATAGAAATTTGGGACCCTATCATCAAAATTTTAGTCTACTCTTAAAACCAAATTTCTTAATGATTTAGCAAAAAAATTCAAAATTCTATTTTTAACCGGTTTGGTTTTTCCATGGAGGGTGAGATATGGTTGAACACCAAGTATAAAGTAGGTCAGTATAGTACCCTCAAAAATCAAGCCAAAGACCTTTACTCCAAGGGACTCAAAGAGATGAAAAACATGTGGAACGCTAGCCAAGATCAAGTCAAATCTGTGGTTGAGTTAAGTGGGGAATTCCATCTGGCTTATGAGGAGACAATAAGCCTTGCAGGCCTAATCACTTTCCTAGTATCCCACTTTCATAGATAATCTCCTTAGACTAAGAAACCTACCTGCTCTCATGCCAATATACTGTGTAGGCCCCACTATTAGAATGTTGTTTGGTAGATTTAGCCACAGCACTACAGAAGTCGAAACAATTGAACAGATCCATTTTACCATATCCGCGTAGCATAGATAGATAAACACAAAGCTTCTAAAAATAAACACTTTTATATTTTGAGAAACCATGTCAATTAACAGGTGAGCATTGTGGGAATGAGCATGTGGCTCACCATTCATGATGTACAATTGATGAAGGCGGAGACAGTTGTTTAGTGACAAATTCACCCTCAACAAGCTTGTCTAAGAAAAATAGAGATATGAAGATCAAACAATTTATACCAAATTAGAAAGATATTTGGAAATTAAAGAGAAGCAAAAAGGATGATGTTTTTATGTGGTCCATATAGCATCAAGTTGTTGCCACAAAATCTTTGAGAGGTAAATTCAATCCCATTGTTGACCAATCATGCCAGTCATATTAAATCATACATTCATTATATTTATGATTGTAAAAATACCAAGGAGGTGAGGAATTAGTGCATCCACCTAATTCATATATTCCCTCCATCTCACTAAAAGACCGTTGTTTGCTCAAAAAAACTCTCTCTAAATAAGATCGTTGATTCTAAATTTGGCAATTTATTTCTAAATTTAGAATTGCGGATAAATTTGATAATATTAGCAAACAATGGTCTTTTAGTGAGATGGAGGGAGTACTATCCAAAAGGTAGGAAATATTTGACACATCTCCAAAAAAATTCATCTACTCAATGTGTCCTTCGTTAAACTATTAAATTTAATGAAAAAAAAGGATTAGTGAAATTGTGGTCTCTATTAAAAGGAATTTGTTTTTCGTGTTTATTTTTTACTTTGGACTTCTCCTCTGATGAGGCGTGCAATTCTCTTTTTGCAATGAAGTTCGTTCATTTGCCCTAAAAAAGTAAAAAATAATTATAAAATAATAAATAAATCAAAAAACAAAAAACGAAAACAAAGAGCTCTCAATACTATAAACATTGATATTGTAGTCTTTGTGGTAGCATCTAGCTCTTAAACAATGATTCTCCAATACTGTTTACATTGATAGTGACATGGTATAGTCTTTTGAGATTGCATCTAGGTCTCAATTAATCTCCAATGCATGATGGACAATTGTACATTTGTTACATCTCTAATACAAGCAACAACAAGTAAACAAGAGGCCATGGTGTATTAGATATTTGTTTACACAACTTGAAGTCAAGAAGCAAAAGACTCTAAATATATTTTAGCACTTACCATGGCCACTAGATAAAGCAAGTATTATTTGTACACAAGGAAGATTGTTTTATTTCTTTAACTTTTGTTTTTTCTTTGAGAATGCTCTTTGCTTTTCTTTGCCCAATTTTAAACTTTTTTTTACTTTTTGGACTTTTTGAATGTAACACTCCAAATTTCTGACTTTTTAATTTTTATAATGTTAAATATTTTCTTTAGAATTTTGGAATTAACGATATCTTATTGTCAAAATTCCTAGCTACATTCTCATACAAATAGGCTTTGTTTTTTCAAAAAAAATCTACATATCTTCTAAACCTTATAACTTATTAGGCACCTTCATGCTAGTTTTTGCAAACATTCCATACCATAAATGATATTTTCAATTTCTAAATTGTTTTAAGACTACATCCTATACCTTGAGTGGGATGCAATTCTGTTTTGTAATGTGGTAATTTGAAATTTGTATACATTTAGGAATTTTTTACATAAATGGGATATTTAGGTAATTCTGGACAAAAAAAAGTCCAGAATTCAAAAATGACCAATGCGAACTCAGCGGACCGCCGATGGATGGAGACCACAGATGAACAGTGTCATTGTACGAGAATACCACAGAATATGGAATGCAAAACTAGACATCGAGATGTGCATGGGCGGAATTTGCCAGTGATGGATATATGAAACCGAAGATTGCGACATATAATGCAGAATAAGAGTTACAATGAATACTTTAAAGAATATCATGTTGATTCAAGTAATGAAATGTACAATACAGAGTCGGCGACCCGCCGATAATAGAACACGCTAAACTAACTAGTCCCGTAGCACTTTGAGTCCTGAAGTCCTACAACATTAAGTCTACACCCAGCACTATGTACCAAGTTGACGTAAATCCTATCACATTATAACCTACTCTGAAAACTATTTCCCTGAAAGCATAGCCGTAAGGTCAATGAGTAAATCATATATTTGAAGGCCGCACAAACGGGTCGACCAAGTCGGCGGGCAGCCGATGGAAGGTGTTCTGTTGGTCAGGAGGAGGGAAGAAGTGCAAATTGGAGGCGAAAAAGTCCGCCTAACTCAGTCCCAGCAAACTTCAGTCCAGTCCACTCGTGCACGTCCAAACTTTCTCGCAGCTTCAATTGCCCAGTGCACTTGCCGCGGCCTACACGCCTGCGCCATATACTCCGGTACAGATCCGAACTTGTGCAAGGGATAAACCAGAGGAAGGATATCTGTAGCAATGTTAGGTATAACGCCGTCATCGTTCGGAAAGTTTAGATGACCCTGAAAAGGCCAAGGAATGTAGCACATACAGTTTGGTGTCCTCCTCAATGACCTCGGGTCAACATCCACAAATAGCACCTGATCTAGTTTGCAGACGTTTCTAGACTGTACCTTGGAGCAAACTTGACCTAACGTCTTATAACTCCAGGGGAAATTCTCCCGGTCGATAAGGTCACTTCTGCTATACACGAAGGACAGCCTCTCCATTACACCGGCCGGCAGAATATGTGTGAGTAAAGGCTTCAGTTCTCCCAAGGGCATCTTCGACCACAGACCAACATGGAAATGCAAGAAAAGCATGTCGAAAAGCTTCTTCAAACCTGGGCGCTTCACTACATTCCGATGCGTATCCCATGGCAAAGCCTCTATCCTGGGATCCACATAGCAGAGAAGGCCATTGACGCATAGGACAATACATTTCTTGACATGATGAGGTGGACCGTGAAGGCATTTGAAATAAAACGAGGAACCCTGAAGAATATGAAATGCAATCAGTGAAGGAAATCAAGGAACAGGACGAAGTATATGAAAGAAATGGACTACATTCAAAGTCGTCGGCGACCCGCCGACAAAACGATGCATTGAAGAAACCTCAAAGGTAAATGTGCAGCAAGTGAAATGTCATGCATGCATCTACAAAAAGAACTACCGAATTGCAGCACTGGAAACAATTGTGTGGTGCAGGGAAGTTCAGAAAGGGAACAGTCTTAGCGTATTAAACTAAAGAGTGCAGAGTATCATATGTGATTTTTAAAACTAGTGGCGCCGCTGATGTAGGCTCTAATCAGTCGGCTGCCCGCCGATGATGGAACTACCAGGGGCCTCCGGAGGACAAGGTAAATTCACAAACCAAGATCCAGGATTACCCGGGACGTCAAACCCGCATGCATGAGAAGGAATAACCTCCCTATACTTCTGGTATTCGCGAGATTCTGGAAAAAGACGTGGCTTCCCCACGCTAGAATTCCTCCTACAATACTCCTGGACATCCAATCCAGACTGCTTAAGTCCTGCAAGGAATGGTGTAACTACCCTAGTTAAATAGGGATTGGGGGTGGGTTGAGGTTCTTTGCACTCTGCAGAGTCCCAAAAAAAAGAATTAGGATGGACAGCGCTAAATGGATGATTAAGTACATTCCTATAAGGGCGGTCGTCTACCAGTAGGGTATTCTGGACAGTGGCACCTGATTGAGCCAGTAGCCTAGTGTCGCAGAAAAGTCTATCCAGACGCTTCAACAAGTACTCCCGTTTCCCATTCGGATTAGTCCTTGTTGAGATATCACACCAGAATCCTGGAAGGCGTCTGTAATTGCTCCTGAGCAAAGGATGAATGGCTAACAGCTTCTGGAAGTGACGATCGAGATTCTTTTCAGAAACCGTGGACCAAAAGACTACCTCGAAATTCGCCGTGCAGAACTCTAGAAATGAAAGAAGTCCTGGTCTAGCCCGGATATGAATTTTTGTCTTCTGGTCATTTCCGATATACCCGTGGTGCTCCGCGATGAGCAATCCCTTAATGTCAAGGACAAGGTAGTATCGTTGGAGAGGTACCTCAATATTACGCGCAATAATATCAGTGCTGACTCTGACGGAATCATCGCGCGGGGAACCGGTGCGCGGGATCGCGACGTTGGTCTCGACGAACGAGGTGGAAGCCATCGCACACCGGCCAGAGCTATGTGCAGCAGACAGCGTCGGCGGCCCGCCGACTGGATAGTCGTACTCGTCCTTCCCATCACTTTCATTCTCGGCTTCCGCTCCCGGAGACTCTTCTCTAAGAGCATCACCATCAGGAGATGTTGGGTACTCCTCCAAGAGCATACTAAGAAGGGAAGGTCCCTGGTGCACTTCAAGTTCAGCGTCATCCTCCAGTGACTCCTGAAAAATGAAGGACAAATTCCAAGAAAACATGGGTGATCAATCGCATGCTCACAATTCATACTTGCTCTAGTGTACAAATGGAGACACAATAAGACACCCACGACAGAATACACAGTCTCGACACTGAGTTCCGTTCTCATATATTTAAAAGGAGGAAAACTTTATTTACTGAAAGAGTCTAAATACATGAAGATCCCATCGGCGGGCAGCCGACTGAATCATGTGCATGCTCTCTAAAACAGTTTCTACATCTACTATGTTCTCTTTCGTTTAGGGCAATCAATGTGTGGAGAGAAGAGACTATAAGCTTCATCCCCCGGAAACAGACGACGCTGACCGAATTCGGAATGTTTCTGGCAGTACTCGGGCACGGGGAGTTTGGATTCTTTCAAACTGGTAAGCCAAGGAATCAATTCTCCAAGCAGATAATTCCTCTTACTTTCCGACTCCTTCGACTCGAAGGTATATGGTGTAGGGTGCACAGCGTTCCAAGGAGTGTTTGCGACATTCTTATAAGGGGAATCATCAACCAAGAGAGTGTTAATTGAAGACGCCCCCGTCCCCTTCAGCCCGTCATCGAGGTCAAAGAGGGTCTGGAGTCTCTTCAAATAAAACTCCCTACTAGCCTTATGTACGCAAGTCTCGCAGAAACTCTGGTCGAACTTGTAGCGCACTTCGGCATCTAGACGAGGACAGCGCTGCTGCAACGCTTTCCACAGAATCTGGAACCTCTTTTCCTGAACGCAGCTCCAGAAGACCACCTCGAAATTGTCCAGGCAGAACTCTAGGAACCTCTCTAAACCCGGTCTAAGTTTAGTACTCCACCTAGTACCCTGCTTCGTCTGGACTAATAGCAGGCCGTTAATATCCAGAACCAGAAAGTACTTCAGCACTGGATGGTGTACCTGAGTACCAGCCTGTTCCGGGGCTATGTGAAGTGGATTCAGAGGTGGAGGTCCCTGCTCCAGAACTGCACTGGGTCTATCTTCGTGAAGTTTTCCATGGACTTCCTTGTCCGCGGACTCTGGAGTGACAGAAAACGAAGCAGAGGACAAACGTGACGGTTAGGATGACGGTCGGCGGACAGCCGACTTGCAAGCAACATTATTTGAAAAAAGGGAAAGTGTACAACTTGGCATTTACCGAAAATTTATTCATATTTGGCAGTACAAACATCTAACACAATCCTAGAGCCCGATCACTACACTAAATTATCAATGCAGGCATTTAAAAGATGGACTGGGCCACCGCCTGATTCACTGACCTCCACCTTTGTGCTTCTTCGGCCTAGGCTCCCGTTTGGATGCCCGCACAGGTGACAGAACGTCCTCTGGAGCGTCCACATTCCTGGGACTCATGAGCAGATCCCCAGATGTGCCCTTCTTGGAGGAAGTCTTCTTCGAAGCAGCCTTCCGTTTGCCCTTCCCAGAGGACTCCTCCCCTTCCTGAACCCCTGAGGAATCACGGGATAAGTTACCCACAAGAGAGGAATCCTGCGCAGTACCATCGGTCTTACTTCTCTTCATTGATCGTGTCTTCACCAGAGGGTTCTCATCTGGGCCAATCATCCGAGTTGCGCCCTTCAGACCTTGAGTGACGAATGCGATTGACTTCCCTGTCAACTTGGTCTTGGCAGAGGGGTTAGATGAGGTTTGCTCGTCTGCCGTCGGCTGCCCGCCGACGGCAGCAGGAGGAACATGCCCTTCAATGCTCACTGCAGGCTCCTGGGTTGTCTTTTGGACATGGAGAACCACTTCATCGTCAGGCCTCGATGCTAGAGGAACCTGCATCTTCTTTGGACGCCCCGCCTGGTCTAAGTCACGTTCTGGCTCGGCGAGAGGAGTCTCCTGCTCTTGAAATGTAGGAGAAATAATACCGAAGCTGAGGGAGTCAGTTCCTTGCTCCCCTAGAACTTGCGACATCGGTGGGTTCACGTAAGGAGGATTCGATTCTTCCAGTGGTAATTCGTCGTGTTCTGGTTCATAGTCTAATTCCTCCGTGTCTCGCTCCTCTACCTCTGCATCTCCAGTTGCAATGAAAGCCTCAGCTTGGTCGTCCTCGTTTCTTGGCTGTCCCTCACCATCTCCAGCTTCATCTTCAACCTCTGGGTCGGGTACATCTGGTGGCTCCTCGTCGACATCGTCGTCGGAGTCCTGAAAAATCTGTGAGGGAACCCCCGCAGTCTTCCCCGAACCCATACATCCACCCTTCCCAACCAAATGGGCCTCCTCCGCATTCACACCCAAGTCGGCAGCCGTGAGAGTGCCAGTCCTGCCTCTAGCAGAGGCGGGGACAGACGGCCCGGCCCCAGACTGCGTGGTCTGAACTGGAGCTTGGACGGGCACGTTATAAACGCCCGGAATGAAAGTCATATTCCGAACCCGACAGTGCGCTTCGTATCTCTCTTCCTCGGTACGCACGATCTCAATTACAGTCAAATGGTTTTTCTGCAGCAGAACAAGACGAAACGGTTAAGGAAATCTTCTACCCAAGAAACACGAAGGATTCAATCAGCGTCGGCTGCCAGCCGACGATCGGTGAGCAAACAAAAAAGGCACCAGAAGAGACTGCAGTAACTTACCAGAGCGAGGGCCGTGACGTTCCCCCCTCCCCAGCAATTGATCACCCGAACGTCCTCAATCTGCATCGCTTTCTCCAGAAGAGATTGGAAGAAAGAGAAACTAGCGTGGCAGTGTCCATTTGACCAATCCTCCCCAAGATGATCTTCTCCTTCGTCCACATAGGGAGGAAGCGGACGTTTCAAACCAGTGAAGTCCGAGAAGGTATTCCATGCATCCCCGGGCGTTGTTCTTGGATACATAACGGACACATGAACCTTGGGTCTAGAGTCAATGAGAGAACTCCTTTGAAACCCGGCGGAACTATCAGGGAAGTACTGCATAGTATGAACCGTCCACGAATTACTCGTCAGCCTTGACACGCCTTGAAGAGTGTGATTACACTCAGCATCGAGTAGCCACAAGGATGGGGTGACAAGCTTATTCACCTTAATTGTATCTACCTCCCCATCCAGAATGACCTCCTCCTCCACCTCACGGTGAATCCTCTCAGCGACAGTTATAACGTGTTGTTGTCGCATGTTAGGCATCTCCTTTCCCACTGGATCGTAGCCAAAGACCACGAACATCTCATACTGCGCCTTGTTGAAGGAGAATGCTCCGCGAACGTCAAGAGCTGTGCACACTTCACCCAGGTCCTCTGCAATCCGAACATCGAACTGTACAGACGACTGCGAAGACTGGTCCACATCCGACTTCCAGTACTTTTGCACAATGTCTTTGAAGAATTCTGGTGTTGGCCCTTGCGACGGCGTGAGCGGATGATTCCGTCCCTTAAGCCACTCCTTCCCCTCAGGACTATCTTCCAAGTCAGCCCGAATATTACTAACCATTGTATCATTGAACCCCTTCTCGACTTGAAGGGAATTCCAGTCATCCATGGTCCACTCAATATGCTTCCCAGTCCCTGGTTTCTTCAGTGCAAAGCCCCTGTAAATACACATGAGCTCGTTCCGGACAATATACTCGAATTTCACACGCTTACACCAATTCTCCACTGATGTTCCATCCCGTTGAACCACCTCTTTCCCAGTGACCTTGACGTACACTTTAAGGTCCAGAATTTCCTTGGCCAGCCTCTTGCATTCGTGGTCCCGAAGACCGATCATGTACTGCATGTCGTTGAATGTTATGTCCCGGCGGGCTGGCTTTGGGGGAAATCCTGGTTTCAGACCGTCTTCCCCGATGATCCTCCCCTCCTCCTAGGCGTCGAACACCAGTTGCCACTCGTTGTATGTTTCGTCAGACACGAAGACTAAGGGCAACTTGAAGGTTTGGGACGTAGGGGACTTTCCGAGAATCGGACTGAGGTACTCCTTGCAGAACTCCTGCAAGGAAGAAGAAAATGACATTGATAAATAAATCCCACTTCTGCAATACGGAGAACCACTTGAGCGTCGGCGGTCCGCCGACGACTTTCAACTACATGGAAACAACAGGAAAAGAGGAAGATGTGAATTACCTTCCATGCGCTGTAGTCATCTTTCTTGTCGATCCTCCCCCGCTCGATCCATTTGGCGCGCATCTTCGCCAGCTGGGACCTGAAACTTACTTCGGCGACTTTATCCTTCACCTCGATGTTTAATGCGTTAGAGACCTTAATGAGGGTATCCTTGTCCTCAGCATATACAGGAATGATGTCGTGGTTAAGGTAATACTGCCGCATAGGAGAGTCCAGTGGTTCCTTCTCTCCCAGTTCTCGACAAGCCTCAAACGTGTGCTGGCCCCCAATTATGTACCAGTGGATGCCCTCATCTTCATACCAAGGTACCAGCTTAGTTTGGCCGTCATCCAGTGTAAGTGAATACTTGATATTTAGGGCCATCCAAGGTCGAAGAAGTCCTTCCAAGCCTTTAAGCTTAATCTCGCTTGTCACTGGATCCTTTACTCTGGGGTCACCACTCATAGGGAGGCAGTACAGCTCGGGCTTCTTCCGGATTGCTCCAAGTCCTTTGTAGAAAAGACTTATCTGATCCTGCCTCTTTCTGAATATCGCTCTGTACTTGAATTCGTCGGGAGCTATGTGTATCCTGTCATATGGAATCTGACAAGGAAGGGCACGTTGCTCGTTGGGGAAGCAGTGCCCAAGTCCCTCCTCCAACGTCTGGTACATGGCAAGGACGTCGGTGTCCTTTGTTTTGGAAGTGAGATTGTTTGCGAGCATGAGAGCTTCCGCCACGGTCTGCTTCTTCTCTTCCTTCTTCCCACCTTTCTTCTTCCCACCCTCGCCCTCAGCAGCCGCTGCCTTTCCCTTCTTCCTTCTCGATGACTCCCCTGTCGTCTGTGTCTCTCCGGTCTCGGGGGTGACTGTACCAGTGCCCGCTTCTACAGCAGACTTGCGGCCGCCTCTTTTCTTTGCTGAAGGCTTAACCAAGTTCTTCGTCTTCTCTTCCATCACTTTGTCCCCGAGCGTATCAATCACGTCGAGTATCTGATCAACAGCTATGTTCTCACCCCTGCCCCAAGTAGCCGCATCCTGTACTTCTTTAGAGCACAAGCCGTCCATGCACTTCTCAACCGGAATTACAACCGCGAAGCAGTCCACTGGTGTGCCCTCCGCGACAGGAACCGATGCAAACACCAAGAACACGTTGTCGTTATCCTCGCATTCCCTGGCACCAATAATCTCAAATCTTGGTCCACCTGCCATTTGCTTCTGACCTATTTTGGTCACGAAGCCCAGCGACATGGGAGTGTCACGCCAAGTGATGCCCCACTCCGTTATCTTCGAATCAGCGAGGAATGTCACCCTCGGTTTCAAGCCCCGTGCGAGTATTTCTACTTCAGGATCAACAACCTTGTCACAGAGCCACCGTAACCCATTTGGTTTTGCGGTGGAGTCGACCTTCGCCCTGCAAAATTAGAATCACAAGATTAGACCATCAGATTCTCACTCCATCGGCGGACAGCCGACGGGGCGGATGGACACGCCCTCCCCATCGGCGGACAGCCGACGGGGGGAATAACCCTTGTGAGAAAATAGAAAAATGAGGGACTCAGAAAGGGGTGGCGTCGGCGGTCAGCCGACGGGAGGAACAACCCCATGCGCCAGAACACAAAACATGAAGGGCAAAAGAAGGGGTCACGGCGTCGGCGGACAGCCGACGGGAGGGACAAACTCATACGAGAAAACAGAAACACGAAGGACAAAAGCAGGGGTGGCGTCGGCGGACAGCCGACGGGGGGGACAAACTCATGCGAGAAAACGGAAACATGAAGGACAAAAGAAGGGGTGGCGTCGGCGGACAGCCGACGGGAGGGACAAACCCATGCGAGAAATTGGAAACTTGAAGGACTCAAGAAGGGGAGCGTCGGCGGACAGCCGACTGGACAACTTACCCACTCTCGGAGGCTGCCATGGCGTCGGCGGATGGCCTTTCACCGTCGGCGGATGACCTTCGAACAGCAGCCGACGCGCGCAGGTGAAGGAGCCGACGCCCTCAACCCTAGCAGCCGACGCAGAAAAACCTAGCAGCCGACGCGACCTCTGCGGAGCGCTGAGAAGAGGACAAAAGAGAGCTGAAAAAGAGAAGGCTGGAAATGAGGAGGAAATGTCGGGAGTGGCGGGTGTATACCCTGCAGACCCCCACCGCCCGAGACTGAATCGTCACGCCCGATGGGTCATGACGTATGGCTATGTACATACCATCCATGCATGGATGGTCATCCCTAACATCCGTCCCATCACGCCACGTAGGATGATGATGGGACGTCTTTTGACTTTTTTTCAATCCGTCACCCAGTCATGATGGCCTGGGCATGTGATATGACAGCTGCTCCAATCGCCACGTTCAAATTCGTAATAATGAACCAACATTGTTCTGTGACGGCGGGGGCATCTCGCCGCCATGATGGGATCTTGATCTGTCCAAGGCGCGCAAAATTGAATTCGATTCTGGCGCCAATTTGTACTCCTGGGAATTCATAACTAACCCCCCGTCAGATGCGCATACTTCATTCTATTTCTGTCATTGCACTTTCGATTCCCTCTGAGAGTGCTCCTGACGCACACGTTTCCTGAGAGGACCGTTATTATTCCCGCATGTGCTTAACTGTCCCGCACCTTCTGTTGCCGTTTCTGTTGTCTTCGTCTATCGTTTCTGATTGGACGGTTGAGAGGAGTCTCTGATTGGACAGGTTAGGGACATCATACTGCTTCTCAACTCAGGTCCCCTGCAATTTCTGTCGGCGGACGTGTCCGTCATCGTCGGCGGATGCTATTTCTGTGCACACTCCGAGTCGTAGGATCCGCGTCGGCTGGCCGCCGAGTCGTCTTCGTTGTCGGCGGATACATTTTACTCCGTCGGCGGGGACACTTCCCGTCGACCCTGTCGGCTGTCCGCCAACGAGGTCTTCATCTTTTATCCAATGGAAGTAGAGCCGATCCAGACGTTTCGAAGGAATGGCCGATCAGGGCGGTGGAAGGTTAAAAAGGGCGTTGTCGTGGCCCTTACTCATTCTGGGCTCTATTATGCAGGCAGGGCAGTGATCCAACGTGTTGTAGAATTTGATCCTATAGTGGTGGTGGTAAAAGTGATTGAGGTTTCAGACAGCATGGAAATGAATATACCATTTCCGGATGACGGTGTGAAGTCCTTGAGCAACTGCTTAGGACAAATGATATTGTGGGAGGCGGCCGACCTCAGGCCTTTCGGAGAGGTGGAAGACGATGACATCAACGCCGTCGGCTGCCCGCCGACGGATGTTGAAGAAGATGTCAAGCCCGTTCAAGAATTCCTGGACCTCGCAGAGCAGATGGAAGTTGCGCTCCTCGAGGAATCCGGAGGCTCAAAGCGTTGTGTAGCCGCTGGAGTCATTATGGAGTGCTCTCCTAAAGGAACGTGGGAGGGGTTCTTGATTCCTCACAGCTTCTTTCTAATAGTGAGAGTGTCGTCCGTCAATCCAGAATTCTCTGAAACACCTGCTTTCTGCGAGTTACCGGATGTGTTAACGATCGGGTGTGCTGTGGGGCGATTGGTACTTTGGAGTGGATACAAGGTCTGTCCACTTGTGAACGGCGCGTTGGCTGGCACATGTCCCGTCAGCTGCCCGCCGACGGAGCCTCACTTGGGGAACGAAGATGAAGAAATTGATGAAAGCAACTCCGCTCCGTCTGAGCAGGATCTGGGGACTAGGTCTCCAATGAATATCAGCAGTGACGACGATGTGTCTAAACAAGGGGAATCCGACGTAGAAATAGATGATCATTGTTGGGGTCCGGATTCCGGGACCTCGGGTACTCCTTCCACTCCAGATGCTTCTTATCCTGACCGCCACCTCTGGAGAAATCGGTATGTCGAACTTCTTAATGATGATCTATCAGTCCGTGGTAGAGCAATGATTCAAGTATGTTTACCGGACGAGGCATGTGATGATAAGTCCTAGGGGATACAGAGGTTGGGGTTCTCTTCGTCTCTGAAGACGATCATCTGCAGATGACAACTCTCAGATGGCGTCTGACTCACACTCGGTTAGAAGGGGGTCACCTTCTCTCTGATATAATTACTTACTGCTCCGAGAATTTAGCAGACGCCGACGCGGACGATGGTCTGGATGGTGTCCCGAAGAATGCCTATCGATCGGTGCGGAGGAAAGTCCGCGAAAAAGATGACGTCTCTTCCACTAAGCTTCGTCGAATGGTTGTCCCTGCTGAATGCCGCTTAGTGAGCTCAAAGCGCTGTTGCAAGGACCGATGTTGCCAGACTTTTAGATGGGAAGATACTGTGAGTATTCGGCGTAAATTTTACGCAACAACATTCCAGGCGAGGCGAGAGATGTCCTTCGCTGTGCAAGGGCACTTACATACTGTACCCGGCAAGCGGAAGCTCTATGTTACTCTTGCGAACGTTGACGTATGTGAAGTGGCGTGGTATATCATTCACGGAGTATCGAAATCCGCGTACTACAGCTACAAGGCTGCGGCCCGAAGTGGTCGTGTCAGTGGGAGTCACGGAAATTCCGGTGTACATCGTCCCCAGATTCACACAATCCAGGCCCGCGCGACGTTGACCACTATCGTTAATGAGAATGCCGACCAAATGCCCAATGAGTTTCGGATGATTGGCAAGAAGAGAGTGGCCGCGCTCAAAGTACTCCCGTCTGCGATGAACTGGAATCACATGCGCGAAATGGCCAACGCCGTAAGTTCCTCCTCATCTTCTTTCACTTTGGATAGTTTACTGAATTGTAGTGATTACTATCGTCGGCTGCCCGCCGACTGGATGACGAACTTCCCAACTGATCGACCTCACTCTGTGCTATTCAGGTCAATGAGCAGTGCAACGCGAAGCTGATTTCGCAGTCCTCCGTTAGTCGCATGAGGAAGGAGTACTTCCGCAACGTTGAGGTCAAGGCCGTAGGAAGTCATTTCTCCAAGTGCACTGAGTGTGACTTCCTCGTTGAACTCATTGCCAAGTATCCTAGAGGGTCGGACGAGTGGCAGAGCTTGACAGAGGATAGGACCAGGCATTTGAACTATCAGCGAGCTTGTCGCAACATTTATTACGGATGGACAACCCAATCTATACAGAGTCCTACTGAGTTCCTATGCATCATACATGATAAGATGGACACATCGAAAACAGCGATCCCCCGCATGCAACGTATCACGAAGGCTACGGCAGGGCTTGGTCAAATTCCGATTTCCTGTACTGGAATGCTGACTCACGGTCACGGAGATGGCGCCTACGCACACTATGCAACTGCCCTGTGGCCAGGAGACCCAAATTTCACAATCTCCTCGTTGTGCAGGGTATTCCGTGCCTTGGAGAGACTACCTGTCCGGGAGTCAAAAGCACTCTTCGAGGCACCGCCACAGAATGAATTCTTTGCAGCGCTAATGCATGGATCGTCACGTTGCATCCCCTCAATTCCACCTTCTAGAGATGAGCCACTCACTCCACCTCTGCCTGGTAGGCCTGCTGTTCCTTTGCCGAAGAAGTTGTATCTCCAGCTTGACAATTCTGCGAAGGACAACAAGAACCGGTTTCTTCTAGCATTCTGCTCGTTGCTGACGGCGAGGCGAATATTCAAGGAAGTTACAGTTGGTTTCCTGATTGTGGGACACACACATGAGGACATCGATGCCCACTTCAGTCACCTATCGAAACTCATTAAGCGAAAGAACACATACTGCCTTGCAGACCTTATGAAGGCATTCATGGATTCTCAGAAGACAGTTGCCTTTATTCCAGAGGTTGTTCAGGAAGTGGCAGACTTCAAAAGTTATGTTGCTGATTTTCATCACGACGGAGGTAATGCGATAGAAGGTCACAGTGAAATGCATCTTTTTAAGTTCTATGTAGTGGAGGATGGGGAGGATGCGGGGTGGCCCGTAATGAGGTACAAGAAGCGTGCAACTGATCCGTCATGGCTTCCACCTGGCAAACCCGTGAAAATGTGGAGGGCAGACAAAGAGGGTAAACCACGTTTGCCTGTCGGTGATCCCAAACCGGTTCCTCATAAGCACTTATGGGGTAGTGTTGAAGTCGATGAGGGCAAGAAGAACGCGGATAAAGAGGTGGCAAGGGCAGCGGAGTGTTCAGAGAAGAGAAATTTCATTAAAAGTGGATTATCTAAGTACATTGAGTACTGGAGAACTGGCATGGCTCGGGATAAGAAATACGCACAAGACATGTTACCATATGTACTGTATTGGGAGCAAATTTTAAAGGAGGTCAACGAGCCACTGCCCCCCAATTCCGCCACCTTACAGGAAGGATTCTGGCCTATCTCAGACTGGAAGCGGGACCACGTCACCACATTCGATGCACAGGACGAATATATACCGGATCCGGATATTCGTCCCGGTGACGAGGATGAGGTGGAGCCCTATCCTTTCTGTGGTCCGAAAAACTCTAGGCCGAAGTCTATGTTTAACCCATATCGTGACGTTTTACGTGGCGATTGGGTTTTCTGTTGTCCGTGTAAGGAAGACCACCTACCCATTTGGATGGGTAGGGCGATAGAGCCTGTTATAACAGAGCCTGGTCCTAATTACGGTAAGTTCAAGGTTGAATGGTGGACTCCGATGAAGGGCAAGAAGGAAGGTAAGAAGAAGGTTGCGAGAGAGTGCTGGACAAGACGGTGGGAAAGGGAGTTGACTCTTGCGGAGTGGGTGGAGTGTAAATCTGTTGTATACACTCATAGGACCAAGAAAACTACGCATGAGGGGCCCCCAAAGTCCCATCTAATACCCGAAGATGTTGTGATTGCTGCCATGGCAAACTTCGAATCGCATGGAATCTCGATGAACTGGAATGAAGAGGAGGAAGACTAGTCGGCTGCCCGCCGACGATTGTGATCTTAGCTGTAGAAGATGTAGCTAGTGATGGTTTCCTCTGTAAACGTTATAGTTGAATATTGTAAACACTGTGATTCCTTCGAATAAGAATTGTATTCTACCATAGACCCAATACTAGTCATGTATTACGCTTTGTCTTCTATTTGTTGTTCTGATGCCTTACTTTTCCTTCTTCGGTGGTCGTCGGCTGTCCGCCGATGCCTCTAACCATGTTAGATAAGCATCATGAACGGTGACTTTGTGAGGCTGGTCTATATTGTATGGCCTGTGATTTTTACGGTGGACACTGTTACTCTAGTCGGCTGCCCGCCGACGCTTTCCACAACATTGGTAGAACCACTATGCGCTTTGAGAAACTGGGAAAAAATATTTATCCATTTCATTATATTCTTATCGGAGTACAACGGTAGTGTTCCGCCCTTTACATGTTACTTTGTATTGTGTATACATCAGAGATGCGACTACTCCTAAAGCCTCAGTAACAAATACTAACCATGAATTCTACAACTATCCGAGTGTGTGAAGCAGCTCTATTGAAAACGAGCTGGACAGTTCTAACACACAGTAATTCACTCTAAAGCCAAAAAACCAAAAAGCTGCATATGGTCGCCAACGCCATGAAGCGATCAGTCCTTCGCAGTAGACTTGGCTCGGACAGCACTACACCCAGTATCGACGGATGGATGCACGGATCTAAACGACGAATACGTGGACTGCGGGCTTGCGTTTCCTCCGCACCACTGATCTTGGCCAGAGCACCGACTTCCAGCACCCTCCAAGTTGTCGTATGCTTCGCCAACAATGCGGAGCCACCCTGCCGTTGACATGGTCTGCGTTGACACCTCCCCTGTGTGGCTGAAGTGAACGCTGCCAACACTCTCGGACTCCTCAGACTCCTCGGACTCCTCGAATGTCAGTGGGAAGGCGATGCCGGAAGCGTCAGCGATCTCCAACAACTCTATGGTGTGAGCAATACTCCAAAACCACACCGCACCTGGCTGCAGAAGGCGTGTGATGTATTTGAAACGTGGAATGGCGGTGTTGCGAGAACGGGCGACCACCGCCCTATACCATGGCCGGAGCTCCTCGAGGTCAGCCGGTGACTCCTGATAACCCAGTGGTCTCACATTGCTACCCCGCCTCACCATAACGACAAAATATTGGACAATATGCGACTAACTTCTACAGTATGCGACCTGCTTCTACAGTATGCGACCTTCTTCTACAGTGGACAGCCGACGAGTTCGTCTAGTAAACTGGTAAACGTTCTAGTAATCCACTTCTCTAGGGTTTTGTGGACGACTAATTGCCAACGTCGACCTAGTCTAGTAGCCCCTACTCCCCTACTCGGCTGGTAGCCGACTAGGACTAGCCTACTCATCATTTGCATTATTAGGACTAGGACTTATTTACTCATCATTAGGACTAGTAGCCCCTACTCTCCTACTCGGCTGGTAGCCGACTAGGACTAGCTTACTCATCATTTGCATCATTAGGACTAGGACTTATTTACTCATCATTAGGACTAGTAGCCCCTACTCTCCTACTCGGCTGATAGCCGACTAGGACTAGCTTACTCATCATTTTTATCACTAGGACTAGGACTTATTTCCACATCATCTTTATATGTATATCAGATTCCAGAGGTCGGTTCAGTGAGGAAAAGGTTGGCTCTCCTAGTCGGCGGCCAGCCGACTACAAAGGACTTCCATTCGTTGTGACCGTGAATACTGTTCATTCTAAACGACGACTCCGGAGTCCTCACAGACGGACACCCCAATGTGAGATGCCTGGCAGTCGTGTCCACTCAGCGGGTCGCCGACGATCTTCCCTTCACCCGCTTCACTTCACAGATCCACATTTTGCAGAGCAAGTATTTCCTTTTATTAGAACAGATAGATTTCTAAGGATAGGGTTTCTAGGGTTTAGGGTTTCTAGGGTTTAGGGTTCTCAGTCAGCCACTCGTCGAGAGATTCGGCCATGACAGTGGGACTGGGATGTCCTCTATTCAACATTATAATAAATTCACTCAAATGATTTTATCCCTTGTAAACGGAATGCATTTTTTCATAAATATTTGACATCTTTGTCTTTAAATTTGAGGGATAACTCATGAATTGGACGTCTACTGATGATGCAAAGTAGTCCATAATTGAGCGTTTTGTCCATAATTACTTAAATACCCCTTATAACATGTAGAATGTAAATGTGAGTTCTATGAACAATTCATTATTTTGTTAGTAATGTAACTAATGCGACTAATGCACTACTAGGGCATTAAATACATTAGTCATAACATATTTTTTCCAAGTTTCATCCATTGAGATGACATATAGGCATAATTGAAACATTACCTCAAATTATCTATGGTAATGTGTTCATTTGGTATTATTTTCATTTTAGGAAATTTTTGTATGATTTATAGAATCAATGTGTAAGATTTATAAAGGATTTAATTTGATATGATTAATGCTTAAAGAGGTCATTAGTCACATTACTCGTCGTCACATTGGAGTAAATCCTTCACGAGTATCACATGGAGGCCTACTTTTCTAAAGCTTTCTAGAAAACATCATGATTCTATGTCAAGTTATGTTATGTTGTGTTATATTTTGTTATGTTGTCTTATGTTATGTTGTGTTATGTTATCTTGTGTTATGTTATGTTATGTTATGTTATGTTATGTTATGTTATGTTATGTTATGTTATGTTATATTATGTTATGTTATGGTATGTTATACCGTAGCTTACTAGCAGCTTCGGCACTTGTTTGCCTAATAATTAATTAAAGTGCAAAAAATGGTTAGGCACTTCAAAAAATGATATCCAAAAAGTTAGGCACTTTTGAATCTTAATTTTGATAAAACTATTTCTTGTAGATAACATGTGTTTCTAGCTAAGAAAAGTTTAAAATTCATATTTTACATTATTTATAGTAGCAAAATAGAGCATCCAAAGTCAAAGTCTATTTCCGTGGTCATAGGCTCAGGCATTTGGGGGTTAACCCACAAGTATGGCTTCCAATTTCAAAGAATATTTCACCTTTAGGAGAACATCGAAACATGCGTAAATTAACGTCGACCGCCGCACGTTGTTCTTCCAAGGCTCTAAGTGCGAGTTGGAAAGAAGCAAACAGATTTGGTCGCAACCAGTCTGTCGACATCCAATACACCGAAGGCTTTAACAACTTTGGTCGTTCACTTTGTAGCTTCGTGTTAAACCGAAGTGTTAACACAATGAATTACTTTGAACACCAAGAGCTGTTACGATGGGTACTCGGAAAGGACCGCAGGCTGTGATGTGAAAAATATGTGTAATTTCCCATAAGGTACTAGAGAAACCGTTTAATTGTGTTACCGCTGCTGTGTTTAGTCACTGTTTCAGTCCATCTTGTTTTCAGTACAGTTGTTCCATTTAAGTGGATGCGGCTGAGTGACATGGGGGAGATATCAAAGAGAGCGCGAGAGTCCGGATGTATAAAAGGGGTTTTGGAGGGTTAGGGTTGTAAATTGTTGGTGTGACAGACCAGGTTAGGGAGGAAATGGAGAGCCAGTTGGGCGATGGGGAACCCACTGCTTTGGGAAGAAAAAATCCTAACATCGTCATGGGTCTCTGATGCTCAATCAAAGCTTACTTGCTCGGTGCTTGATTTTGCGATCGAATGTTGTACTTCATTCTCATCATTGATTCTGTTATATTTCGACACTTGCAATTTGCGGATGTACACATGGGTTCTGGTAGGCTGTTTTTGTCTGCAGGTCAAAGGAATCATAGAGTTAAACGGAAACTTTCCTTGTAGCACGGACACAATGGAACTCGTGTCAAAACAAGTGCATCAACGTTGCGGACACAATTTATAACCAAAATGGTGCACAGCCCGCACCTTTAAAGGTTTCTTAGATCAAAACCTAAAATAGTAGGCGTATGAGGGATTTCCAGTTTAAGATTGGATTGGGTCCCTCAGGGGAGGGAAGAGGGCTGCGCCATCCGAGGAGGTAATTTAGTGCAATACCCAAGCGACGCGAGCGGGTCCCAGCAGTCAAGGACCCGCACCCAACAAAAATTAGATTAATATCATGAGGCTCGATATCAGATATTGAAGTGATAAGAACAGATACAAAACGCACACCTCAGCCCAGTCCAGAATTCAGAGTTCAGGATTAAAGGTCCTGCGAGCTTGAATACACGAAACTCCACTACAATCCTTATAAGAAAGTGCAGATGCTAACAACGAAGTGCTTAGTAAATGCTCTGTATGCTCCACCTTAATCGGCTGTAGAGATGCCGTTACACAGCAAGCCATACAAGCACACACCAATACTGCTTCCACGAGAACTAATCAACAATGCTACAGTGTGACTGAGAGGAAGTAATTACCGAGCTGCATCATCCCGAGCTACTTTCCACGTGCATTGCTGCATCCAAAGGTAATATTCGATGTACTCTCGGTGTTGTGCGTCTTCCTGAATGGGGCGACTCCATGTCCATGATAAATTCCAAAAATCAGTTCTCACCCCTCGAGCAGTGATCTGCCATTCGATGATCACTTGAGCTGCCCCATGACGTATGATGTTGTGCATGTCCTATCAATCTTAATACACCTATCAATAATACTTGATTATCCCATGAGAGGCAGGCAGGAACAGGCAGGCAGGGACAGAGCAGCCGTGGCCGGAGCTGTAGACCCTGGGTCCAGGTGACTTGGTCGCGCCCAACGTAGCACGGGAGAAGGGCCCACAATCAGACCGAGGTCTGGCGGAGACCCGAATTGCATGGCGCCGACCAGGAACTGTTTCAACTGGCAATCACATCCCTATGGCGTCGACCTAGTAGGATTGTTTCCATGTCTCCCTTCGATCTCTGTCAGCATCTCCTCTTATTTCATTTCACATAGTTACCTTGAGTTTCTCTTCGTGCTTGGTTGGCCGACTTAGTGTTGTCGGGATCGGGGTTCAGTTCATGTCAAGCTTTGATCTTACTGGCGGATAACAGGCTTTTGGGTAGATCAAACTAAGTCGGCTAATTCAGGAGAGAGTACTACCTCTGAATTTTTTTGGCAAGAGGAGTTGAACCACATGAGTGAACCACCGTCCTGAATTATGAGTGGGGAGTGTCTGTATCGCCAGTACCAGTGACTCATCTGATTAAGTGACCACTTTCGGGCATCCACCGCGACTGGCGACGTTGCAGGGTCATCAGAGACCGACACTCATCTCTCAAGGCCAAGTCGTAGTTGGAACATGGTCTGTATTCGTACTCACCTGATTCTAACTTAGTGACGTTGTTTCATCACCTTCGTAGTTCGTGCAGAGGCATTGTTGGCCGGGGTTCAGCTCATCCTTAGCTTTGAGCCAGGCTTTGGGGTTTAAGAGAGAGTTGTCCTGTTCTCCGAAGTTTGTCGGCATGAGATATGGTGGACTTGAACTTTCTGGTCTCTGCTGCTTTCGAGTGTGTTGAAGGTGGGAAATATTGTGCCTTGAATTTTTCTCTGGCTTCAGAATCTAGCATGAGTGTATCGAAGTTGGGAACATGTATCAGGCGTCCTCTCTCGGATTTCTTAGGGTTTGTTTTCCTTTTGCTTTGCAGAGTTGCATTGTCTGCGTACGGAGTAGTTACGTGTTTTTTCACGCTTGATGGGTTATTGCAAGGTTTTTTGAGAGCTTTTTGCAGCTGCGTAATGAGAGTTTATGTTGAGGTTTTTTATGATTAGCTCTTGGTTCAGAGGTGCTGGTACGGTATGGCGTTATAGATCCGTGAGTAGGTTTGAGTGGGCTGAATTTGAGGGTGTCCGGAGCTTTACGCGCTTTGCTGTCTCGTTTTTTGGTTGAGGAGGGACGGCCAAGAAAGTGTTTTCTTCTACGCATCTTTCTCTTATAGTGACCATCTCTCTGTTTCCTGCAGTAGGTGTGGTGAGTTGCAGGACTGTGTTCTATTTTCTCGTCGTAGTGGGCAGTCTGAGTAGCTTTTGACGAGAGGAAAATGCAGAGGTTTAATATTTTTCTGTATTTCTAAAAGTGTTACGGCTTTTCTAGGCTTTGTGCCCGATTCGGTTTGTATGTAGAGTTCATTATGATATCACTTTTGAGATGTGCCTGCGAATTGTGTGTGCTACTCTGGTACCGCACCAGTTGTGTGGATCTATCGTCGAAAGTTGGAACTGTGTAAAGTGATTTTTTCTAGGTTGTCTGCTCCCAAGCGTACTCATCTTGCGTTTTTGAAGATGTGCTGCTCCATTCGGATGTCACGTATTGCCTCGGTAGGGCTTTATTGTTGGTGCTGTCTGAGAAGTGGGAGTGTCTGAGAGGTTGAACTCTTAGTTTTTTAGTCCGTCGGATCGTAGTGCATCTTTTCGATTAGTATGATCATTTTTGGGTGTAGAAATCAATGACGCATATAGTGACATATCGCTTCTTTTGTCTGTTTTTTCAATTTGAAAGTTGATTTCCTTTCCTTGCGTCAAAGGCGTGTATATATCGCCTTTTGTCACTAGGAAGTATGGAGTCTATTGGGGCTTTGCAGAATTGCTAGTCATCCTCATTAATTGCATCCATAGTGCACCCGCAGCTTGTCATTCCGGAGGCACGAGGTGAAGAGTGCCCCTTCAAAAGGAGGAAATTAACAGCATTTGTGAGTTTTCATACCATGTGCATGTCTTCATCATCATTATCACGTGTGCTTTGCTGAAAATACCGCTCAAGACCTGAATGCTTTTAGGAGGACAAGTGTAAGAAAGAGTGGTGGAGACTGTATCAATCGAGAGTTTCTCGTCAGTATTGCCACTCTTTTCTTTTCTCTTCTGATTAACGTTGTTTCTGACTTGAAGGAGCAATGGAGAGTGATGTGAGGCCTCCCACGAGTTTGCGTCCCATGGAAGGAATGGAGAATTCAAACGCTGGTGAATAAGCCTTTCTTATCTGATTGCCTTGTCAATTACTTACCATTGCTTTTCTATTCAATATTGTGCTGATCGCTTTTGCAAGTATTTGGAAACCATGCGGTGATTAAGATGGATGTGCTGCTTTACTAATCAATCAATGTTTTGCAGATGGGTTTGCGAACTACGATGTTTTCATAAGCCACAGAGGCCCTGATACGAAGACGGGCTTTGTGAGCTTTCTACACAGGGATTTGGAGGCAGCTGGACTGCTGCCATTCTCGGATTGCAAATCCATAGATATGGGTGAAGACAGCTGGGAATGTATAGAGGATGCGATTAGGAAAACTCCAATAGCTGTGGTCGTCTTTTCGGAGAGCTTTGCACAGTCGGAGTGGTGTCTGAGAGAGTTGCATGTAATGTTGCACACGCCTTCAGTGAAAGTGCTGCCGGTCTTCTACAAGGTGCGACCAAGCGAAGTGAGGTTCCCTGAGAGCGGGCAATTGAAAGGTGGATTTCAGAAGCTGGTTGGACGACACGACAAGAACAGCATTGAGCAATGGAGAGCAGACCTCGAACAAGCTTCAAAGCTTATGGGATGGGAGCACGTAGGTGCACAAGGGAGGTAAGTATGGATGTGCAACATGTGAGTTTCTCTTCTTTGAAATTGAAATGGTTAGGTTTTAACATGTTTTGGGATCTGGATTATTTTGTTTGTAGGTTGGAGGGGGACTTGGTGAAAGAGATTGTTGAGAAGATACTCAATTTGGCAAACAAGCCACTTCCGTTGTTTGTAGGTGACTATGTCTTTGGCATAAAGGAAGTAGTGGAGGATATCATTCAAACGATTGATACTAAGAAGACAATGTTGATGTTGGGCCTATGGGGAATGGGTGGAATCGGCAAATCCACCCTGGCAAGAGAGTTGTATAACCGATTGAGGGGAAGGTTTGATGCAAGTTGTTACATCGAAGATGTGACAGAGAAGGTGCTTCAAGGTGGTGTGGTTAAAGTTCAAAATCTCATTTTGAAGGATCTGTGTAGAAATGAGTCACATGTAGTCGAAGACAAATCCAAAGGAAAGACCATTTTGGAGGAGAGGTTAAGCAAGAATCGAGTACTTCTTGTTTTGGATGATGTTTGTGATAGTGATGCCATGGGCTTTTGGATAACTCGCAAGATGTTGAGTAATGGCAGCTTGTGCATGGTCACCTCCCGAGACAGGCGTGTATTTGAGCTGTCATGCTCATTGGATATGAATGAGGTGCATGTTCAGCATGTCCAAGGGTTGAGCGATGTGGATTGCAAACAAGTGTTTGCATCTTATGCATTTGGAGGTGTTTCCAAAGTGAAACCAGAATTGGAAAGGATGGTTGCAAGTATCAGCAAAGCATGTGGTGGAGTTCCATTAGTTCTGAAAGTTTGTGGAGCACTTTTGAAGAATGACGCAAATGTCTCGGTTTGGAATGAAGTCATGGAGAAGTTGAATACGGGCACTATAATGAATGAAGAGAAGATTTTTGGGTGTCTCCGCATGAGCTATGATTCTCTTCAAGAACAATATCAAGCGATGTTTTTGGATATATCATGCGCCCTCATAAGAGAGAGTTGTAGCTATGCTATTTGTGTTTGGAACACTTGTGGGTGGTCTGCATCATTGGGTGTGCGAACTCTTGTGGAGAGGGCATTGGTGACGGTGGGTGAAGATGGTAAATTTAACATGCATGACCACTTGAAGGATATGGGACGTGAAATTGAAAGGAAGGGTAGGATGGGTGATGGAGTCATTAGACGATTGTGGATGCCAAAGTCTTTGGTATTATTGGAGGAAGATGAGGTATGTTGCAATTGCATGTAAACTTTCTTTTAATAAATGATTGTAGCTTGGTGTGGATTTTTATTAGTAGTCATAAATTTAGAGTCCCATATGGAGCAATAGATATGATAGAGGTCTTGGTCAATGAGAAATCAGGTAGTGAAGGAAGATAGCAAAAGTGATTTAATGTAAATGATTCTGGGATATTGATTAGTTTATTCTATTGCATTAGGGAGGTCATGTATGTGAGACTTGTTGCCTATGATAGTTGGACATTGAACCTCGGACTCATAACTATCTCACTCTGAATGTGTAGGAATTGCCTACATCACTTCAAACTTTAGATACCCACAAGCACAAATATGTTAGTCGAGGGCAGCAACGTATTGATATGGATGTTTCTCATCTGAAAGAGCTGCGCATATTCTTATGCAAAGGTGACATTAATGTCACATCATCAATCCCAAGAAACGTGGGTTGGATTGGCTTTCGACAAATGAACAATTTTCCAGTAATTCCTCGTATGAATAAGTTGGTAATCTTGGATTTGGAAAGTTCTAGCATTCGAGCTGTGTGCGAGTCTGTTAAGAATGCAAGTAAGTTGGAGATGCTGAATTTAAGTTATTGTTCTGAGCTCCATTTACTGCCGCATTCATTTGGGATGCTGAAACGGCTTCGGGATATCCAGCTTGAAGGGTCTGGGATTCAGAAGTTGCCGGAGTCGTTTGGGGGGTTGAACAACTTGGAAGTGCTGAATTTGAGTGGTTGTTCTCAGCTCAATTCATTGCCGCATTCATTTGGGATGCTGAAAAGGCTTCGGGATATCAACCTTCAGCGGTCTGGGATTCAGAGTTTGCCGGAGTCGTTTGGGGAGCTGAGCAACTTGGAAGTGCTGAATTTGAGTTGGTGTTCTCAGCTCAATTCACTGCCGCATTCATTTGGGATGCTGAAAAGGCTTCGAGATATCAACCTTGAAGAGTCTGGAATTCAGAGTTTGCCAGAGTCGTTTGGGGAGCTGAGCAACTTGGAAGTGCTGGATGTGAGATCTTGTTCTCAGCTCAGTTCACTGCCGCATTCATTTGGGATGCTGTGCAACTTGGAAGTGCTCAATTTGAGCTCATGTTCTGAGCTCTGCCCACTGCCGCATTCATTTGGGATGCTGAAAAGGCTTCGGAATATCAACCTTGAGGGGTCTGGGATTCAAAGTTTGCCGGAGTCGTTTAAGGAGCTGAGCACCTTGGAAGTGCTGAATTTGAGTTATTGTTTTAAGCTCTGCTCGCTGCCGCATTTATTTGGTATGCTGAAAAGGCTTCGGGATATCAACCTTGAGGGGTCTGGGATTCAAAGTATGCCGGAGTCGTTTATGGAGCTGAGCAGCTTGGAAGTGCTGAATTTGAGTTATTGTTTTAAGCTCAGTTTACTGCCGCATTCATTTGGGATGCTGAAAAGGCTTCGCGAAAACAAACTTGGGGGGTCCTGGATTCAGAGTTTGCCGGAGTCTTTTGGGGAGCTGAGCAACTTGGAAGTGCTCAATTTGAGCTCATGTTCTGAGCTCTGCTCACTGCCGCATTCATTTGGTATGCTGAAAAGGCTTCGGGATATCAACCTTGAGGGGTCTGGGATTCAAAGTATGCCGGAGTCGTTTAAGGAGCTGAGCAGCTTGGAAGTGCTGAATTTGAGTTATTGTTCTCAGCTCAGTTCACTGCCGCATTCATTTGGGATGCTGAAAAGGCTTCGGGTTCTCAACCTTGAATATTTTCGGATTCAGAGTTTGCCGGAGTCGTTTGGGGAGCTGAGCAACTTGGAAGTGCTCAATTTGAGATTTTGTTATAAGCTCAGTTCACTGCCGCATTCATTTGGGATGCTGAAAAGGCTTCGAGATATCAACCTTTGTAAGACTAGGATTCAGAGTTTGCCGGAGTCGTTTGGGAAGCTGAGCAAATTGGAAGTGCTCAATTTGAGATTTTGTTCTCAGCTCAGTTCACTGCCGCATTCATTTGGAATGCTGAAAAGGCTTCGCGAAATCAAACTTGAGGGGTCTGGGATTCAAAGTTTGCCAAAGTCGTTTGGGGAGCTGAGCAACTTGGAATTGCTGAATTCTGGATCTCAATCTTAGCACAGTCCACTCATGCATTCCTTTTGGGAGTTAGTAACTTAGTAGAGCTGAATTTGAGGTCATGATCTTAGCTCACCTTAATGTTGCATTTGTTTGGGATGCTTGAAATTCATGTGGTCGGTTCTTTGATTTCGAGGAATCCAGAGTTTGTTCCACTTTTTCAGAAAGCATCAAAGTTTGCAATTGTTGTGTTTGGATTTTGTGAAGAATTTTACTTTGTTTCGAGATTGTTTGGTATTTTCCTAATGCTTCGGGTCACGAGGCTCGACAGTTCCGGAATCTGCTGTTTGTCTTAGGCACTTGCAAAGCTGAGAATCCTGGATCAATTGATTCTGACCACATGTCGTGAGCTCATGTTTCTACCAGAATGGTTTCGAGATCTTAGAAATCTGAGGACCTTACAACTTGATCATTCTGGAAATGGATTCCTATCCAAGTCCTTGGGAAGTGTAGACTCGATGGAAAGGTTGGATATTATCGTTGAAAACTCGTGAACCCACCAGATTCGTCTGGGAGTCTTGAAAATATGAGGAATTTGGATCTGAGATGTGCAGAAGTGCTGGAAATGATTTCGAACATCGCTTGGAGGGCTGCGCAACTTGGAGCAGTTAAACTTTAGGCGTGCTTTAAGAAGCACTGCACTCCTAGATTCATTCAGAACTCTGATCAGAAATCTCAGGGAAGTAAAACTGGGTGGGACTGACTTACAATGTTTGTAAGCATTCCCCAAAGAGCCGATTAAATTGAAAGAACTGAATATTTCTTCTTGAGGTGTCCTGAATGGTGTATCACTGTCAGTCTCTTTCACAACTCACAAATGTATAATAGGTGGATCATCTTGTTTTTTCCATTAGCCTTGAATCTTGCAGATGTCATGGAATATTAAGGCTATCCTCAGCTCGGATTGGTTAAAGTTGGGCATACGAAGATGAGGCAGGGCTGCGCAGAGCATGGCGGCTGACGAAGCACTTGAGTGTGTCATAGAGAAGAGTGCTATGGTTTGGGTGAAGGCTTGCATTTCGGTTTCATTTGGCCTTCCTCAATTCGCCTCCTGCTAGACCTCGATCTGAGCATGGGCCCTCCTCCGATGCTCCGTCCCGGCTCGCTCCGGGCCCGATCCCGCCCCTCAAATGCATGCAGACCGTAAAACTCAATACCCTCTGTCAAGCGCGCCGTCGCTATGTCGAAGTGGAGTGCTTTAGAAAAGAAACCTTAGATAGAGACTGTGTAGCGCGCGAAGGTGTGCGCTCCATGCCTGCTTGGTCAAGTTTGTCTCCACACATCCCGAGGTTTGTGATCTTTCAGACGTTCCTGCTTCCTCATGTCATGCTCGATTACAGGCGGGATGTAGAGTCGTTAAGGTCATACTAGATGGCGAGCTTTAGAGACAGGGATATTCAGGATGGGCCCAGCCCAGCATCGCAATCTCCGAATGGTATAATCCATTTTGACGAGATGGTGGTGCAATAGTACTTCCGTGTCCAATGTGTTTATTATGAGTATCAGGTTCTCGATGTTTCATCTCTTTGCAAACGTGAGTCTTCCAGAATGAGTGAAATACGGATGTGGACAGTGCTCCTATGGGTTCATGTTCATGTTATTGGACTGATGGAGATATTCATAGTAATGGCATGAAAAACTTTTACTATCACTGCAATCAAAAAACTGTTTATGGGAAAAGTGCGCGCAATGGGACGGAGGCCCAAGAGATTCATGCACTACATGAGAAGTGCGGTTTAGGGCTTCTTCGGAATCTAGTGCAAGTCTGAAATATGTTGAATGAAATGGATGCACTGAAAGATGGCACATGGAAATCTAGAGGATGGCAAGACATGTACACTAGCTACTCAGTCACCAAGGTCGCTCTGAACACGAGTGTGTTGGCTCGTGAGTTAGGGCCAGCAACGGAGAAGGTGTACGTGAATTGCTTCAATCCAGGACTCACAAAATTCAACTTGAATGATTACATAGATCTGAGCACTCTCCAAGCGAACACTTTCCAAGAGGCAGCCATGACAAGCATTTGGCTGGCTCTGCATCCAGTTGGAGACCCACATGGGAAGTATCTGGAGCAAAAGAACTGAGGCATAGCTGAGTGGTGAGTTTTTTCGAAAGGCCCGCAGACAGATCTGTCTATGAGTCTGGGACTGTACCAAATGTGAAGAGCCTGGTACTCAACTACAGAATTGCTAATAGAACTTAGAACTCATAAGTTTGGAGGTTTCAGATATCAATCTATCATTAAGGAACCCTCACTTAAGTAGTCCAGGTAGTATCTGCTAAGCAGCTAAAGGAAAAAATAGAGAGTTGGCACTCTTGACATCCACAGCTTTGTTTGCTTCTTTGTAGATACGAAAGTATGTAAACTTCAACTTGAACTCTAAGCCTTTCTCACAAATACTGAATTTATATTGTGATTCAGAGCATTCAAATTGGCATCTAACGTTAAACCAATCATGGTTATTGCGTCAAGACATGAAGATATTTTGTGGTGTTTCTTAGTTCAGCATGCTCAATGACACTAGTGTTCTCTCCTTTCTTCCCAACTTTGTTCAGTGGTTAAACTCACTAAGATGTTATCGTCACAGTGGTTCACAAATACATTCTAACCTCACTCTTGCACAAATAAACTGAAAATATGGGGAGACCATATACAGAGAGACATTGATAAGGCAGTAGTTCAAGGATTCACTGAAAATTACTCTTCACAAGAACACTGAAGAAATGGGGTTGAGAAACATTGTGATCATGCTTGAGAAGCAAATTGAAAAAATAGGGATCACAAGTGCATTGAAATCACGGGGGAGAGTCACAAGTACAATGATGATCAATCTGGGCAGATGATCAGAAGATGATGCGGAATTTGGGAGCTTCGTTGCCGCCGGAGGGCAGAATCTCCCACCTGCAAGGCTCCATCTCGTCGGAGACAGGGCAGTAGCCAGCGAGAGTCACGCCGTCGCCACCGTTAGCGGCAGACCCGAACTCGAACACGCTCGTCTGCTCTTTCAAAGCTGCATTGACGTCTTGCTTGGGCGGTTCAGCAGTGACTGGTGAGTCCAACGCAGGTTTACTCGGTTGGGGGGCGGGAGCTTCCTCCGCCTTCGCAGCTTCTTTCTTCTTGCCTCCGAAGAACCCCATGGCGGTTTACTCTGCACTCGCATACAATCGTCGTCAGAAGCGCAAACTGGTCTTAAAAGGAAATCCCCACAATCTAAGTGATACCAAATTGAACGCACAAAGAACAACCAGACGCAGATGGCCGGCAAAGGCAATTTGCATAACCTCATCAAACCCTTTCCAACCTCGTCATCTTCAAAATTGCGAAACACAGCAGCACGCTACACCCTCAATCCAATCCTTACCCTAATTTGGAAACAAGAAAAGAAACGCCCAACGAGGGCTCAAAACGAACTCAGCACTCGTAAGCCCTCTACCAAATCCAGAAACTCTGAAAATCAGAGCAGCATTCCCACAAAGTAAATGCACAAGAACACCCTCCCCCAAAAACCTTGAACGAGCAATTCAGATAACCTTGTCAAATCCCTCGCAACCTCATCACCTCCAAAACAAAAACAACGCACACCCCACTTCTACCTCAATCAAATCCTTACCCTAAACTGAACAAGCCACCAGAAACCCCAACCGATAGCTCAAAAATGAACCAACGACAACACTCGTGACCCCTCCGCCAAATTCAGAAGCGCTGGAAAACAGAGCAGCATCAAAAAACTCTCAAACTTCAACCGGATAAGCACACACTCACCAAAAACAGGGTTCAGCCGGTTCGCCTCCGGTGCTCTAAAAAAAACCCCGAAACCCAGAAACCCACTTCGTATCCTCAACCGAAACCTTCTGTCATGTAAAAATCTGCTTACTTACAAACCAATCTGTTTACCTTACCTTCTCATTCAACATAAAACATGACTAAAACTTCTTCCACGTCAGCCGATATGTCATTGACGTGTAGAATGGCAGTTACACATCATTTCCACATTCGCACAAAAGAATGAAGCGCATGAGCATCATGGGTGATGTGTGTTGAGTTGCCTGTCGTGATCTCCAACTCCATGAAAGGAAAAAAATTCATGTATATCATGATGGTTTGGTTTCTGATCGGCTGATGGCATGTGCTCATGCGTCTTCGTGATCGGAGAAGAAGCTCATTTTATGTGAAGAAGTTTGTGGTATGTGAGGTTTGGATCCAGGGTTAACCCACAGGAGGGGTGTGATCGGTGGGTTGGGGGAGTTTTTGTGGATGTTGGGGGTGTGAGGAGTGAAGAGTGAGGTGGATTTGATGTTGGGGGTGTGAGGAGTGAAGAGTGAGGTGGATTTGATGTTGTGGTGAGAGGAGGGAGTTCATGGCGTTGATGATGAGTGCGAGAGTGGCGACGGGGGTTAGCAGTGGAGGTGCCGTGTTGGGTGCGTCAGTGAGGGCGCTGGGTGTTGCTCCGTGCATGTGTAGCAGCGGTGTGGTTGCTGGGAGAAAAGCGTTCCATTGTGGTGTGAAGATCCCGCCCGTGTTTCGTGATTCTAGCTTCTTCCCCAGGCTTGATCCGAATTTGCTTAGTAAGGCTGTGCGTCGAGGCGGCTCTTCTGTCGCCATGAATGCCTTGCGTGCGTCTGCGGACTCCCGCTTGAAAGAAGTGCGTCTTGTGCTTCAATTACCCTCTTTCTGTTCTTTGAATATTCCGTGGTTGGATTAGAATTACGATCTGGAGCCGATGCTCTGTGCGTTTGGTCTTTGAGGATCGTTGTGTGAAGCGGCGTATCTGTGAGATGTTCTGTTCGAGAAGAGACTTTGAGTGTTGTATCTTGATGTTGGAGCCTCACTGATGGCTTAGATGATGGTATTCGCAGGGGCAGCCACCAGTTCCATTGATGCGGAGTCTTTTGTCAGCGATGGTGAGGCCGTATTTGATGAAGAATCCTACAGCTGTGGCGGCTCTTGACCTGATTCGGAAACATGATGGCGGACCTGTCTGCTATGATCATTTTGCGTTTCGGACATTTGGAGTAAGTATGCGTATGTCGTGATTCTTCATCAGGATCTTTGTGTTAGTGCAACTCTGTGGGTCATTAATTCGTTGTCATTACATGCCCATTGTGTTCGAGACAAGATTCTTTTATGTGTGTCTTCATTCGGATACTGCTTCATTGAGCCTCGCTCATTGCACTGTGGTGTAGAAGTAATGGATTTACGGTTAAAGTATTCTATGTTTTTAGGTTGATGGATGCGGGATTGATGCCATGTCACAAGTATTCCTTGACCTCGGGTACAAAGTTCGTGATGAGCTGCGATTTCCAGCGAAAAAGTTGCGAGCGCTCTGGTTCTCACCACCTGACCATTTGCTGGACATGGAAGGTAGTGAAGCTGATGGTCCGCTTCCTCGGATATTTATCTCAGAAATTATTGTGAGCGAACTTAGCCGTGAGGCTCAGGTAACTTGATATCTTTGGCCTTGTCCATAGAAGCCCAGTCAATGCATTCTTATCATGTGTGTTTGAAATTGTCATTCCTCTTTCGTATCAAGAGAGTTACGAATTGAAAGAAAAATACCATGTCCTGTTTTAAACGATTTGAAAGTGCAACATGTTGAAGTTTTTACATGTGTGTGGCTGCGTTTCAGGAAATCATAAAGAGGTACACAAGCAGGTCAGGCCCAATCTCTAAGTATGCCGCAACTGCAAGCGTGCTGAATTCTTTGACGTGGCCCACTCCCCACCTGTCTGACTACCAGACGCTTGCAAAGTAAGTGGTTTCTCTGTCATAAATCCTTAACTTCACCGATTCTGGTTACTAGAGTCAAACGCTAGAAAGCAGAATTGTAGCTTCATTTTCGTGAGCTAATCCTATGTTGGAATTGACCTGCTGTTGCACTGAGCAGGGAGAGCGAGTACGCAGCGTGGACCTTGGTAAACGGTTATGCACTCAACCACACTACTGTGTCAGTGCACCGACTTGGCTCTCTCCGCAACATCGAAAAGCTGAACGATTTCCTTCAAGAGAATGGGATCAAACTCAACAGTGAAGGAGGCATTCTTAAAGGTCTGTCAAAACTATCCTGCGATTCGAAACTCGCGGTGTTTTGTTGGTAGCCTTTTTTTTTCAAAGTGGTTAGGCGAAGACGAAATACAATCTTGATCCCCTCCTTTTGGCTGTGCAGTCAGCCCAGATGGTGGACTCCAGCAGAGCTCATCGGTTGCTGATACAGTAACTTTTACCTTTGCCGGTGGTGAAGTTGAACAAGTTCCTGCATCTTACATTGAATTCGCAGAACGCCTTGTCCTACCCATCCATGGTGACCTGCATGCAGATCAGGTGGGTATTTCTTAATTAAAAACAAGTTTCATCGTGAATACTCCTACGTTCTCTTGAATCTCTCGACTGGAATACAAGGTGATTTCTATATGATTTTGACTTGAACTCCGGCATTCATATATTCCCCAGAAGCCTATGATCGAATCTGTTGTGCCGCATCAAGCATGACAAACTTCTGATATCAGAAGCGTTATTTTGAACTGGTAGTCCAGGTTTACTCAATCTCATCACAGTTTCTTTTCAATGCTGCTCGCAGATACACGAATGGCATCGGAGGGATGGTTTTGAAGTGGGCAACGCTGACAAAATATTCGAAAGCACTTCATCAGATCAGACTGGAATGCGCAAATGTTGAAGAGACGTGCTCTAAAACCAGGAATAATTTCAAATTTTGTAAATAGAGGTTGGAGGCTCATTGTAGACCAATTCTTAGCCATCCTGCTTGAACCGTCCCAAGCAGCATGAAATTAGGAACTTCTCTTCGCCAAGTCGTACAGTATTATGTCAGTATATTGCAGAGCGATCCGTTGTTTCCGAGTAGGATAAGATAAACTTCGCGTAAAAGTTAGCAGGTTTAGACAATTCTACGATCCTTGTATGTCCCTGAACGCAAGCCTGGTGCACACTAGAAACTTGGGAAAATGTAACACAAAACGCAGAACACACACAAGTCCAATAGTTTTGCAATACACGAAGATATAACTGTACTTCACAATTATACATATTGAAAGGCCGCATTAAATGATTCCTCGAGAAGAACGAGCAACTACACGGTTATCCAATGTTCCATCAAGCCTGTCGATCCAACTTTATGTTCAAATTATACCGACCCAAGTGAACAAGAAGCAGATTTCTGCTTAAAGCGAGCGGCTGTACTGCCACCAGCACGAACCCTTCGAACAATTAGGCCTCTCTGAAGTCTGAGAACAGGAGCTCTAAATCCTAAACCTGATGCAACCTGGATGTATCCACCAAAGCTACGACCAGATTTTGGAACAACAAGCAATAATCATGAATGTAGGCGCAAACTGAAGGGGAATAAATCTTGGTGCAGGGAACTCTATTCCATGCCAGTCCTGTCCAACCTCTCGAGTGCTTGTAGGTCATAAATTTGACGGATATTACCAGAAGCTGCACACCAGAGGTTTTATTAGCACCCGAGCTCGATTGCACGAGGTATTAAAATATGGCAGAAACAAGAACCAATCAATCGGTTGTGAAAAATACCATATAGCCAATCGCGGAAATGCCCACGAATAGCTGAAATCAGTTCACGTTTCTTCTCATCCTCGAGCATAGTGGTCCTCAGACTTTGCCTCAAACTTTCAGCTGCTTTACACTGCTCACGAAATGAAATGAAAACACACATCAGAAATAGGACACTCGTTTTACTGACCACTGAACAGCTTATTGCTTGATACATGTACATTCGTCTACTGCAACCCAGCGACGACGTGTAGTAAGCCTTACCCTGTGTTGCTGAGCAAGAAGATACGGCCTGGGCAGTAAGAAAGGATTAGCCCTTGTAAGAAGCTGCTGCTCAGAGTCAGCTTCATCCCACCTGGGAACCTGAAAGACCAACGAATTTTAGGAAGGTGTCCAAGCTATGCAATCTAACAAACAAGGAGCCGACAGTTTTCTTTAACACTAAAGCATTAGAAAATTTGATGACCAGCAATACGTCTACATACCGCAAATGTCACAAATTTCTCCGGTTGGAGCTGTGTTGCACCCTCAGCTTGAACATCTGCGGAACCAGCAGGATGAACAAAGGCATCATGAGGATCCACCGTCCCCAAAGTTAGTATCCTATCCCATCTATTAACTGTTGCGTCCACCCCAACTCGTGCCAAGTGAGTTTCCAACTTTGGATAGAACGTGTTGTAAGGGGCCACCTGCTTGAGACAAGCACCAAAAGCAGTGTTAAACAGGGCGGTTAACATTCAAGGCATCTCTTAACGTGCAGCAAACTAAATGTACCAACAACTCTTGGAAAAGGCATGAAACTTACTTCTGCGTTACTGCTACATGTACAAAGAACATCGGGATAATTCGTGATACAACTGTACCTGGAGGTTGTGATTATCACCGGTGAACAGTGGCCGTTGGTTCACTCCAAGATAGAACACACATTCCCGACAACTAGCAATTGTGATACGAGCTGTTGGCACAATGACCTGAACCCTCTCACAATGCTCCACTCGGAGGGCCTGCAAACATTTATGATTGTAATTGGATCAACTTACAATGAAAATAAAGATATAATAGCTAAGAGCTTCATCTCAACTTCAAGAGTAATAAAATATCGCGTTTATATCAAAAAAACAAATGAAACAAACATAAGGAAACAAGTAACTTACTTTTCCAACAGCCCCCAGCACAATAATAGAATCCGAACAGCCAAGTACGGACACATATTTCAGAGGTGCAAGAATGTACACAACTGAGTCATGACAGTGAGACACCTGCAACAAGATTAGAAAAAAATTTAAGTACCACAACATATATTTATAAACCAGTATATTCATGACACATATGTTCTCCTGCATGTTGGAAAAAGAAAAGGCGTTAAACCAAACGAACCTTAAAAAATTCAACCTACTATACTCGACCTTCCAAAGCCTAGAACCGCAGAAATGCTAAAAATCTGCATGTCAGAAAATAACTTTTACCTTCACAGAATCACCCTTAATGTCATCTTCTCTTTTCAATACAGATGCTCGCATTACCCCGTCCACAAATGTCATACCCTCCGGGCGCCAGTCTTTAGACAAGTGTAATACTCCATTTGGTCCAAGAATAGTTTGGGCACTAGATGGTGTCACATCAACAGGGCTAGATGTTGCGTCCGCCATTGTTACATCTGCGGCCTCTGACGGTAAGTTCTCCACAGGTCCATTCTCTAATAAATTAATATCCTTCACTACCTTGTCTTCTTTGCCCGAGGGAGTCTCCCTTAAACTATCTGAAGCAGCACATATGTGTTGTAGAACCCATTCCAACACTTGCGATACAGGTACAGGAGCTGCTGGCATATCTGGGTCGGAGTTGGCAAAGAAGGGCGCTGCCTGACTAAAGGGCAAGGACTCCAAACCATTATTTTTTGCTTCCAGAAGAATTCCTAGGTGCTCAAACTGCTCAGCTGTAATAACCTGAAGGGAGCGAAAATCGACTGTAAGATAAGCTGCTTAACGTCGCTGCCTTGACTCTCAATGCTATAGCCAAAAGGCGCGATAGTTCTCTCAACAATGAAGTAATAAGGGCTAAAACCTTGAATGTCATATTTTCTCCAGAGGGTATACTTTCTAGAATCGTAAGCATAAATTCACTAGACAGGAAAGAGATAACTGAAAGAAAAGACTCAAAGAAAAGTGAACATGACAAAAAGCTCATGCAACTGATGATGCAGATGAATGCAGAGCCTCTCACACAATAAATATCCTTTATTACCTTGCCACTGTTTTCTTCTTCTTCTGTCGTCCCTGCCAAGAGGCTAAGAAGATTTGGTAAATGCTTTTGAACATATGTCAGTTGATTGACCTCCTCTTCTGCTTGACCCGGCATTGAACGTCGAGACGTTGACCTAGCCTGCAGAATGCCTCCAAGCTTAGAAAATGTGTCCAAACAGGTATTCCTCATTACAATTCAAGCATATGGAGCCACAATGTAGGGAAAAACGTCCTTAGAAGGCAGGATTAAAAAGCATAGAATCATAAATCCTTATGCTCAATTAAGCCTGCTCTGATAAGCTGAATATAGATGCTCGCCTACATGGGTATCGTAATCCAGTTTAAGAGATCCAGATTCTAGATTCATCTGCAAAAATCTCACACCTGGATTACAGGACTACGTGTCACACTAACATATGTCTGATAATTCGAACAAACATCTATTAGACGCATATACTATTACTGAGCCTTCGCGGTACAACTCAAAATACTCACTTTTGAATTTTCTAGCTAATGCGTAGATCTATTCATTTCAATTGGAGAAATCACACAGAAGTGTTGTGTCAAGTGTAGGTGGGCACCTGCATGGGAGAGAGGGCAGGAAGAAATCCATCAATGGCGGAAGTGGAAGGCCACGCATCGGCAACGTCGGCTGCATCTCGATGTGGACGGGACGGAACCCTTCGATAAGTTTGGATATATAGAAGTATTAATAGATCGTCAACATCGGCACCTACAGAATCAATTTCAGTCGCTGGTACAGTGGCCAGACAATCCACAGCTCCCCCAGCCTCGTCCAAAACAGATGCTAGGGTGTCAAGCACCAAATGAGCATGCGATTCAGAGATCTCCAAAGCTGCAGCTATGCCTGCTGTAGCTACACGTTTCTTACCCCCTAAACCTGACCCGGTATATGAAGCATTAGACTTGCTCAAAGACCATGCAGAAACGGGAAGAGCCTGCTGGAGCAGTTTAACACGAAGATTTCTCAAGCCAGACAATACATCGCTGTGCACAAGGCTAGGAAGAGGCAGTAACCCATACTCAAACGCCTCCCGTCGCACATGAAGCCATGGCGGCTCCCGCGCTGCTTCTGTAGTTTTGCTTACTGCTGGCCCAGCACTCATCTTTCCCACTCTTATCTCTCCTCTCCCGAAAAAACTACACTAATTTGAACCTGCAAAAAAGTCACAACCTAATCCAGTGTAAAAGACAAAACCCCATTGATTTGAAACACAATGCATGTGTGCACCAGTCCCGATACTCAACGTGTGCCATGAAGAACAATAATAAACTCTAATGTCTCATCACAGAGCAAGAAGCTTCCCCGTGATAAAAAAACCATCATGCCGTAAACATCAATGCCCTTCACGAACATCTACCAAGTTCAGTACCCAAATTCACACCCGCAGACACTTAATCCAACTACTGCCACCATTGAATGAATTCCAGAGCTAAAGAAGCTCGTGACACATTTACGATTCAAATTGTGATCAAGTCCTACTCCAGTAAGGAATGCACGTGCAAAAATATTCGAATCCGTACACTGACAAAAACTACCAAGTTCAAATTCTCCCCCAAAAAAAAAAAGCATCAAAGCCACATTGACTTCAGCTGAGAATCCGAGATCCCAACAATGCTACAGAGAAACCAACCCCAAAACAGCATATTAAACGAACCGGAAAAACCCAAACAAGACCTCGGATTCCACCAATACTCCATAAGATCAGAATTCCTAGGAACAATTCCACCAAACCCCAAACAACCTTCCTCGGATATTACACCAAACCTCACCTCAAAAACAATGCCACCCAAACAGAACAACGAACCCACACGACTTATTTGACCTAGTCTTCAATATCAAGAGAACTCATAAGAAACTTACGAATTCAAAAGAACGCGATCTTCCCACCACCAATGCAGCAACAGCACCAGCAACAGCACCAGCAACAGAACAGCACTAGCAACAGCCACAGCAACCTAACCCTAAAGGCAGTTAGACATGAAACCCATCTGCAAGGTGATCATCCCTCAAGCACCATCCTTGACCACCCCCACTCTCCGATCCCTCCCGTGTCCCTACGAGCTCATGAACGCAGCAAGATCCTCCCCTGGCCCATTCCTCTTCGCCCACCCATCGGTCCTCACTCCCCTCCTGCCCATCCCCCAAGCCCTCCTCTTCTGTGTCTCCCTCTCTCTCCCTGTGTCTCTGTGTCTGTATGTCTGTCTGTGTGTCTGTCTGTGTGTGTGTTTATCTCCGTGTGTGTGTGTGTGTTGTGGAAGGTTGGAAAGCAGGTGAAGCAGCTGAAGAGAGTACGGTGCTGTGACTAAGTTTGTTTCACCACCCCAGTCTCAGTCTCAGTCTTCAGGAGTCTCAGTCTTCAGGAGTCTGAGTCTGGTATGGACATGGTATGACAAGCAATGTAAGATGGATTGTTGTGTGTGTGTTGTAGCCCATGGAAGTGAGGGAGTCGTGGACGGTGGGGACGAGGAGGGGACTAACTTAACTTACCACCATGACTCATTCGGAACTGTGAGTGAGTTGATGGAGAGTGATGCCTTGGAGGGGGTGACTGGGCACTGGGCATGGATCAAGGAAAGGAAAGGAGAAGAGAGGAAACTTCAATTGGTAAGGTATCATTGGTACTGAGGGGGAAACAAAACTAAAAAAAAGGTGACGTGGCGGGTGTATGTATGTGAATGAATTGTAACACCACAGGTTCGCCAGCAGGTGAACGAATACTTTTTGTTTTGAAAACAAAATTAGGTTCGCCTCTAGTAAATTTCATTTTTTAATTTTTGTTTTTAACACAAAAATCAGAAAAAATAATCTTTAATGGCTTAGGAATAACAAAATATTGCAAAAAATAATAATTATTTTTTTGTTTCTAGATTTTTGTTATTTAATTTTTGGAATTGTGTTTCGGTGAACTTGCTATAGTATTATGGTGTGATGTTGGTGTTCTTTTGGGTGGGGCTGCGGAGGTTTAGGAGGAAGGGGTTTAGTTACAGAGGGAGGGGACGGACTCAGTCAAAAGGGAAATTGGGGGGAAACTAAAGGAGACTTTTCAATATTAGGATGTTTGACACTAAACTGTTTGATATTTTTATCTGTGGTAGCGAAGCTGGAATGTCAAATCGATTTCATATTCTTCCAAAAAATTGCTTTTGGGAGTTCTGGAATCAGTATCATGTTGAATCATCATCATTATCATTGTTGTAAGAGCAAGTGTGATGCTCCTTTTTTAAGATGAACCAAAAATGAAAAGAGAATGAGAAGATAGTAATGTGGATTAAAAATGAAGTGGCCAAGGTGGTACAATCTGAGGCATAATCATTCAAATCCAATTCCCAAGCCATAAGCACCTTTGGAGGTGGACATGTATTTGCTTAGATCATCCAACAATTTTCAAAATTCACTGAGGCTCCAGCCCCTGTCTCAACTACCGTAAAAAAAAACTCATTGGAGGCAATGAAGAGGTTAATAGCTCCTTTGGAGCTCCCCACGGTTAAGTGTTAATATAGCCTCTCCCTAATGAATCGGTCACAAGCTCATTTCTTCTGCAAACTTCAACATCTGCACCTCCGATGATGGCCAGAGCATGGAATTCATATTCATAGCCCACCTCAACGTGTCCACAATCTCAATGTTATTCGATTAGACTGTTGGACAGGAACTCGTCTTCGTAATATAGTCACAAACCATGCTTGGGATGCTTGACATGTCCATCTGCATTTAAAAAGATTAAGATTCGGAGAGTTGGGCTCAACTGGTGTCATATTGACGTCTGGATTTGACAGTGCTTCCACACTTTTTTCTGAGCTTCACCTTCTTGGCCTTCCGGCAGCGTTTGGCAACGGTCTGCATGAGTCCCTCATCAAGACCCATGGTTTCCACTGCTGTGATGAGGTTGGGTGAGGCTGCTTGCGGAGTGTGTTTTCGAGGTGGGCTCCTCATGGTTCCAACTCCCAGAAGTTGGTAGCGTCCATCTGGCCCCATCTCCCACGCTTTTCGACGGTCGCACAAGCAGGCACCCAGCATCTCCTGAGATCAGAAGCACAGATTTTAATCTCAGATGTAAGTTGAGTTGGGAGGATTATGTTTAGGAGATGGAGGAATGGATTTGCAAGAAAAATTAGAGGGTATTGTATTTCACCTGTAGTTCCTTCTTGAGGAACTCATCTTCGACTGGAGTCACAACTTCGACTCGGAATGTGAGATTGCGAGTCATCCAGTCAGCTGAGCCTATGTATTATTCTGGTTTTCCTCCGGCTCAGCTCCCCAAACGACTCCGGCAAACTCTGAAACCCAAACCCCTCAAGTTTGATTCCGCGAAGCCTTTTCAGCATCCCAAAGGAATGCGGCAGTGAACTAAGCTGAGAAAAATATCCCAAATCCAGCACTTCCAAGTTGCTCAGGTCCCCAAACGACTCCGGCAAACTCTGAATCCTAGACCTACCAAGTTTGATATCTCGAAGCCTTTTCAGCCTCCCAAACGAATGCGGCAGTGAACAGATCTGAGAACAATATTTCAAATTCAGCACTTCCAAGTTACTCAGCTCCCCAAACGACTCCGGCAAACTCTGAATCCCAGAATTTTCAAGGTTGAGATCCCGAAGCTGTTTCAGCATCCCAAATGAATGCGGCAGTGAACATAGCGCAGAGCATGAGCTCAAATTGAGCACTTCCAAGTTGCTCAGCTCCCCAAACGACTCTGGCAAACTCTGAATACCAGACCCCCGAAGGTTGATATCCCGAAGCCTTTTCAGCATCCCAAATGAATGCGGCAGTGAACTGACCTTAAAACACCCACTCAAATTCAGCACTTCCAAGCTGCTCAGCTCCCCAAACGACTCTGGCAAACTCTGAATCCCAGACCACCCAAGCTGGATATCCCGAAGCCTTTTCAGCATCCCAAATGAATGCGGCAGTGAACGGAGCTGAGAACACAAAGTTAGATTCAGCACTTCCAAGTTGCTCAGCTCACCAAACGACTCCGGCAAACTCTGAATCCCAGACCAGTCAAGGTTGATATCCCGAAGCCTTTTCAGCATCCGAAATGAATGCGGCAGTAAATGGAGCTCAGAACAATAACTTAAATTCAGCATCTCCAACTTACTTGCATTCCTAACAGAGTCGCACACAGCTCGAATGCTAGAACTTTCCAAATCCATCATTACCAACCTATTCATCTCTGGAATTACTGGAACATTGTTCATTTGTCGAAAGCCAATCCAAACCACGTTTTTTGGGAGTGATGATGTGACATTAATGTCACCTTTGCATAAGATTATGCGCAGCTCTTTCAGATGAGAAACATCAATGTCAATACGTCCATGCCCTTGATAATAGTGGTTGTGGACAATTAAAGTTTGAAGCGATGTAGGCAATTCCTACACATTCAGAGTGAGATAGCCATGGGTCAGAGGTTCAATGTCCAACTATCATAGGCAACAAGTCTCACATTCATGATCTCCCTAGTGCAATAGAATAAACTAATCAATATCTCATGTTCATTTACATTAAATTACTTTCCCTATCTTCCTTCAGTACATGATTTCTCATTGACCAAGACCTCTATCATATCTATTGCTCCATATGGCACTTCGAATTTAAGACTACGGTATTAATAAAATTCAAAATAATCTACAATAATTAATTAAAAGAAAGTTTACATGCAATTGCAACATACCTCATCTTCCTCCAATAATACCAAACTTGACTCTGGCATCCACAATCGTCTAATGACTCCATCACCCATCCTACCCTTCCTTTCAATTTCACGTCCCATATCCCTCAAGTGGTCATGCATATTGAATTTACCATCTGCATCCACCGTCACCAATGCCCTCTCCACAAGAGTTCGCACACCCAATGATGCAGACCACCCACTAGCGTTCCAAACACAAATTGCAAAACTACAACGCTCTCCTATGAGGGCGCATGATATATCCAAAAACATCGCTTGATACTGTTCTTGAAGAGAATCATAACTCATGCGCAGACACCCAAAAATCTTCTCTTCATTCATTATAGTACCCCTATTCAACCTCTCCATGACTTCATTCCAAACCAAAACATTCCCCTCATTCTTCAAAAGCGATCCACAAACTTTCAGAACTAATGGAACTCCACCACATGCTTTGCTGATACTTGCAACCATCCTTTCCAATTCTGGTTTCACTTTGGAAACACCTCCAAATGCATAAGATGCAAACACTCGTCTGCAATCCACATCGCTCAACCCTTGGACATGCTGAATATGCACCTCCTCATTCATATCCAATGAGCATGACAGCTCAAATACACGCCTGTCTCGGGACGTGACCATGCACAAGCTGCCATTACTCAACATCTTGCGAGTTATCCAAAAGCCCATGGCATCACTATCACAAACATCATCCAAAACAAGAAGTACTCGATTCTTGCTTAACCTCTCCTCCAAAATGGTCTTTCCTCTAGATTTGTCTTCGACTACAATGTGTGCCTCATTTCTACATAGATCCTTCAAAATGAGATTTTGAACTTTAACCACTCCACCTTGGAGCACCTTCTCTGTCACATCTTCGATGTAACAACTTGCATCAAACCTTCCCCTCAATCGGTTATACAACTCTCTTGCCAGGGTGGATTTGCCGATTCCACCCATTCCCCATAGGCCCAACATCAATATTGTCTTCTTAGTCTCAATTGTTTGAATGATATCCTCCACTACTTCCTTTATGCCAACGACATAGTCACCTACAAACAACGGAAGTGGCTTGTTTGCCAAATTGAGTACCTTCTCAACAATCTCTTTCACCAAGTCCCCCTCCAACCTACAAACAAAATAATCCAGATCCCAAAATATGTTAAAACCTAACCATTTCAATTTCAAAGAACAGAAACTCACATGTTGCAATGTATCCATACTTACCTCCCTTGTGCACCTGCGTGCTCCCATCCCATAAGCTTTGAAGCTTGTTCGAGGTCTGCTCTCCATTGCTCAATGCTGTTCTTGTCGTGTCGTCCAATCAGCTTCTGAAATCCATCTTTCAATTGCCCGCTCTCAGGGAACCTCACTTCGCTTGGTCGCACCTTGTAGAAGACCGGCAGCACTTTCACTGAAGGCGTGTGCAACATTACATGCAACTCTCTCAGACACCACTCCGACTGTGCAAAGCTCTCCGAAAAGACGACCACAGCTATTGGAGTTTTCCTAATCGCATCCTCTATACATTCCCAGCTGTCTTCACCCATATCTATGGATTTGCAATCCAAGAATGCCAGCAGTCCAGCTGCCTCCAAATCCCTGTGTAGAAAGCTCACGAAGCCCGTCTTCGTATCAGGGCCTCTGTGGCTTATGAAAACATCATAGTTCGCAAACCCATCTGCAAAACATTGATTGATTAGTAAACCAGCACATCCAACTTAATCACCGCATGGTTTTCAAATACTTGCGAAAGCGATCGGCACAATATTGAATAGAAAAGCAGCAATGGTAAGTACTTGACAAGGCATCAGACAGGAAAGGCTTATTCACCAGCGTTTGAATTCTCCATTCCTGCCATGGGACACCATCTCTTGTTTGATTTCTCCATTCCTCCCATGGAAGACAATCTCTTGGGAGGCCTCACATCACTCTCCATTGCTCCTTCAATTCAGAAGTTACAACGTCAATCAGAAGAGAAAAAAAAAAAAAAAAAAAAAAAAAGAGTGGCAATACCGACGAGAAACTCTCGATTGATACAGTCCCCACCACAAAACCCAGCATCTGAGGCTCAGCCATAAACCTCCTTACCCTATTCCAAAGCTGCTGGACTGGGACAAGCATCCGGAACAGTCAAATACGTGATCGTATTCGGCTCCAGACCTTCGTCAAGCATTTGGCGATACATAATGAAAGCTTTCTTGACACGACCATGCTGAGCATATCCTACGATCATTGCATTCCAATAAACCGCGCTCCAACCCACAACACTATCCAACACCCGCCTCGCGTCTTCAACACCCCCACAAAGCGAGTACAACTGGACGAGCGTGTTGAGCTCGTACACATTCAAATGACGACGACTTTGAACGGTAAATCACCCCCAAAGCCTTATCCTGCAGCTCCAGACTCCCCTAGAAAAGCTTGACATAAGTCCGGGAATCCACATGACTATCCTGCTCACGCAGCCTGTGCAACACATCGTCTCCTCCAAAACCTGGAGCAACGGTGCTCCCATACCATCCAATTAAACTGCCACATTCCATCTACTTAACAGCACTACGATGTTACCACCACACACCCGCATAAGTTGCAGTCTGGAAATTCTCCAACCCCTTAAAGATGATCTCCCTAAGACGCATCTCATTGCAGAACCAAAACGTCCCAACCACCCAATGAATCCGTCGGGCGCACCGAAATTCTGCTGTCTCATGCTGTATCATGAGATGTGAGGTTCAGTTTCCAGGATTCATCGCCCTCCACGATAACAATCAAAATTCAAAACGTCCACCTTGCAACCCAGTCATGTCGAACGTGCACATGGTATGAAAACTCACAAATGTTGTTAACTTCCTTCTTCTTTTGAAGGAGCACTCTTCACCTCGTGCTTCCGGAGTGACAAGCTGCGGGCGCAGTATGGATGCAATTAATGAGGACGTCCAGCAGCCCTGCAAAAGAAAAGAAAAACAAACCCTAAGAAATCCAAGAGAGGACGCCTGATACATGTTCCCCTCTTCGATACACTCATGCTAGATTCTGAAGCCAGAGAAAAGTTCAAGGCACATAACACCCACCTTCAACACACTCGAAAGCAGCAGAGACCAGAAAGTTCAAGTCCACCATTTCCTCGTACCGACAAACTTCGGAGAACAGGACAACTCTCCCTTAAACCCCAAAGCCTGGCATTCGCACCCAAGATCAAAGCTAGAGATAAGCTAAACCCCACCTAGAATGAGATCTCGCACCAACAATGCCTCTGCACGAACTACGAAGGTGATGAAACAACGTGACTAAGTTAGAATCAGGTGAGTACGAATACAGACCAAGTTCCAACTACGTCTTGGCCTTGAGAGATGAGTGTCGGTCTCTGATAACCCTGCATCGTCGCCAGTCACGGTGGATGCCCGAAAGTGGTGACGAAATCAGATGAGTCACTGGTGCTGGCGATACAAACACTTCCCACTCATAATTCAGGACGGTGGTTCACTCATGTGATTCAACTCCTCTTACCAAATAAATTTAGAGGCAGTACTCTCTCCTGAATTAGCCGACCTAGTTTGATCTACCCAGAAGCCTGTTATCCGCTTGACATGAACTGAACCCCGATCCCGACAACACTAAGTCGGCCAACCAAGCATGAAGAGAAACTCAAGGTAACTATGTGAAATGAAATAAGAGGAGATGCTGACAGAGATCGAAGACAGACATGGAAATAGTCCTACAAGGTCTACGTCATGGCGTGTTTGCCAGTTGAAACAGTCCCTGGTGATCGGCATATTGGAATTGGGGCCTCCGCCAGACCTCCGGTATGATTGTGGGCCCTTCTCCCGTGCTAAGTCACCTGGACCCAGGGTCTACAGCTCCACGGCTGCTCTGTCCCTGCCTGCTATTCCAACCTGCCTCTCATGGGATAATCAGTATGGAATACTATAAGTGCCGGTTTATTCTGGGGCAGCTCCCCTATCCTTCAGGTCAGCTCCCCCGGCCACGAGGGCAGCTCTCTCGGGCCCTACTAGCAGCTCTGTTGACGGGCACGTTGACTTCCTCTTTTGTATTTTTCACTCATCTTTCGCAGTTTTCACTTATCTTTTCGCTGTTGAGTTTTTTTCACTGTCAAGCACCTTGTTGCGAAGCCTGTATGCATGATTTCCTGTGCACGCTCTATGTACAAATCGAAGTAGTCTGCCTTCGTTTAGCGGCTGCCTCGTCCATCGATGAACATGAAGAAATCCCTCTACTGCTCTTGAAAATTGGCTAGCTGCAAAGCTAGGGCGCGACCTGGTGGTCTAGCATTGCCAAGCACGGGTCGAACATTCTGCAGAAAGTTTGTGCTGTATATCCATCTAGCATGTATCGAAGAGAGTTCAGAACAATGCGCGGAAAGCACTGTTCTCTGATTTTTGAGAATTCGGCAGGATTCACTCACTCACATAACACATGGATGCATTCTGAATACTTACACTCTACTAGCAAACAACCTATTGCAAAGCACTAGAAGAAAGTGCAAGAATTGCATTGGCCATTGGAAAAGTGACAATCAATTGAAAATATGAAAGGAACATAGGAACCTTTGGGAACAAAACGGAATTGTGGATGAAAAGTATGGATGTATATTTGGATGATTCTGTGACATGGTATTGTAACGAATATCAAGCAGGGTAGTGACATGGTATTGTGACAATGGTTTTTAATAGAATAATTATAAGCTACCGAATACATTGTCAACAATAATATATTAATATTTATTCAATTTTTAAAAATTTCATGATTGTAATGGTATAATAGTAGTTTCTATTTAAACTTTCTACCATGAAATATATTTATCATTGAAAAAATTAATATTGAATAAATGTAGGTAAAAATTTACCATGGATGTTAAACTATGAAATATGTGAGTATTTACAAGAGGTTTTTCTACACATAGGCATATGAATTTAACAAAGTTTTTGTATGGCCTATTTTCTCCTAGTGTAATGAGAAAGGTGAAGATAAGTGAGGATAAGGGTGAGCATGAGTGTAATATGAAAAGATGACAATTGAAGATCAAGAGTTGTTACGACTGGACATATTAAGAGGGGATTTTTGAATTGTTTTTTTATTTTTTAAATCTTATGAAAACTAATCAGTATCATGTCGAATTATCATCATTATCATTGTTGTAAGAGAAAGTGTGGTGCTCCTTTTCAGAATGAACCAAAATAAGAAGAGAATAAGAAGATACTAATGTGGATTAACCCATAAGGTTCCTTGACTATGTTTCACCAAAATACGCTTGAAAACTGCCATTTCCAATGTAAATAGCATGAATAACTAAAAATTCATTGTATTCTAATTCTAACCGTAGGATCTTCAACTAGATTATTATAGTAGATAGCTCAAAAAATTTCATCATAATTGACCATAGAGGTTAGAAGATTATAGCAATTGAATTTTGAAAAAAAACTTTTTTGATACAGTTTTTAACTAGGTCCACACACTTTGACTTTTGTTTTTTGTGGTTTTTTTCATTATGAGTTTTGGGGGTTGTAGTGCATGACAAAGAAGACTAACTTAGCTAATTTATTCTTTTTAAATTACACACAAAAGACAAGTGTAGAATGTTGAAAACAATATTTTTATTATGTTAAATACAAAAGCACGTTAATTCATATTTCTTTCCTAGAAATTCCGTAATGTTATAAAGCCCCAATCCAAACGGTCAAAGTTAAGATTCATGTCGATCCTTTTAGTGAAAAACTCTAAAAATAATAATTTTGTAACTTCTATGAAGAAAAGAAGTTTTTTTAGTCCACTACCTGAAACCATGAAAAAACTTTGATAATTTGTAGAGTGAACATTTTGAACTAAAAGAAGTTTTTTTTTGGAAAATCCCAAAGATCACAACATTAAGTAATTTTAGAAAACATCTCGGAGGTAACAAATATATTTATCATGGCTACTCCAAACTACCCGCCGAGCACCAAATTTCACTTCAGGTACTATAACTAATTTTTTAAATATCTAATTGGAAAAAAAATTAGATTCCCTCAAAGTTCTAGTAACAGCCTACATTCACAAAAAGTTTCAAGAAACCACGACTTCAATTGAAGTCAAAGGTACATCCCCAAATTCTAAAAAAGCCCAAATCTGGATGATTGTCCTTTAGGGGTTATAAATGAAGTGGCCAAGGTGGTACAATCTGAGGCCTAATCATTCAAATCCAATTCACAAGCCATAAGGACCTTTAAAGGTGGACATATATTTGCTTAGATCATCCAACCTTTTTCAATATTCACTGAGGCTCCAGCCCCTGTCTCGCCTTTGGCATTTATTTCCAGTACAAATAACATCCATTGGTTCAAAATAAAAATACAAGTTACACAAAACTAAAAACTACCGTAACAAAAAACAGATTGGAGGCTAATGAAGAGGTTCATAGCTCCTTTGGAGCTCCCCACGGCTGAGTGTTAATATAGCCTCTCCCTAATGAATGGGTCACAAGCTCATTTCTTCTGCAAACTTCAGCATCTGCACCTCCGAAGATGGCCAGAGCATGGAATTCATATCCGTAGTAGTCCCTGCTGCGGATCTCGCCGACGTGTCGTGTCCTAATTAGCTTAGAGCACATCGACTATTATCGGTAACTTCCTACCTTCTGAAATGGTTTCCTGCAGGTGTGGACCGAAGATCAACCTTCCCGGTTGATAGCTAAGCACCTCTTCGTTGACAGCGATCAGTAACTGTTGGCTTCGTTAACAGAAAACTGGCTGTTATCTCTTCGTTAACGAGCAAGTGATGATTTTTAGTAAGCTGTGAGGAGGAATTGTTACAGCAACACATGCTTGCAATGGAATTAGTGTAATAGACTGGAGGCTCACTGTGCACATCAAATCTGGCGGAGTGATTCAAATTTGAGGTTCAAGTGAGAAATGAACATGATTCGTATGTTGTAAACTTGGGCCAAGTTTAGCCACTGAAACACATAGTCTGGTGACATTAGCAATTGTTAATATTCAACCAGAAATTCTCAGATGAACTAAATTTTTGAATCAATGACTAAATGAGTGTTTTGATATCGCTGATAATCAGCTTGATTGACTCTACTTATGTTTTTTCTTCTTCGCCTTCTGGATATTCTGGATATTGTTGTAGTTCACAGAGATGTGGAAGGTAGCGTTGTTTACATTGTTAAACAATGATGTTAATGAAGAGAAAGGTGTTCTGTCTTGACCTGGATTAACTTCACATTCGGTAAAACTCAAATGTTTCTCAGCAACAATTCCGGCAGGTCCATTCACTGCTAATGGCACCACATTTTCTGCGTCTGGAAAAATTTTGATGGCAGAATTGATGGGCATTCCTTTAACACCCTTATGCTCAACAGGTTTATGATGACGAGATGTCTCTACGTAATCACGAGATCCGGATTCTACACCGTTTTCAGGTCCTTTATCCTTCATACGCTGAAGATATGATGAGTCGCTTGTTTCATTGGACATAGAAACACGAATAGATACTTGGTTGAATTCTGGTTCAAGCCGTTTACGTCCATCATCATGTCCAGTTTGACATTTGTTTCTGCTCTCGGGAGATTTTGGTACACATTTAACTTCCATGCTGTCCCAATCAAAGCTCTGGCTGAGGGTTATTAACGTTTCAATTGACTCGTGGACAATTCCACCGGCATCATGGCTCTTCCCAATGTCGTTGAAACCTGAATCGTCAAGCATTTGAGCTACGAAACTTTCGTTTTCTCTTGGTCCAGGGCTCGGAGATAAATCTATAACTGTACCATGAGGTGGAACAGAATTCGGGAATGACAAGGATTGATAACCTGGAATCATGTTACGTCCTGCTGGAGAGTCCAAAGGAGAAAGATCTGAAACCTGTCGAGAATCTTGAATATTAGGCTTGCGTATAGCTCCTCTATTCTGTACAAGGTTTTGCAATTTAGGATCAGAAGAATTGCCACGTCCAATTTGTCCAACTCCAAAATTTGTAGGGGCATTCTGATTCTTATTATAACATCCAATGTCACCATTGTTGGGACCAAATCCAGGTCCTCCATGAAGCCCATGTCCAAAATGATTGACATTGTTTGAGCTAATTTGCCCACTGCCTGTACCAATGTTGCATCCACGAGGGTTTTGTAAATTGTTGTAACCTCCACCACGAAGATTAGCGTCTACCCTGTGGATGGCCGGATCGCCACAGAATCTTGTTCCATGTCCAACACTATCATTGTGACCTTTACCCAAAGCATCGTAATCATTTGGATTTCCACCATATAAACGACCAACACCTCTTCCAGTTGGTCCACTATTTCGATTAGAAATATCAAGTTGATTAGCGTCAAGCCTATGAGTGCCAACACCATGATCAATCCCATTTCTATCAACATTATTGCCCATTCGTACAGGTTGTGACGATGAACGATGTTGACCATTACCTGTTGATGATGAAGGTCATGGGTTTGAAGCAAACCCAGATGTATGGAAAGGTCCTGGGATAAAAGGAGGGGCAATACGAGGTGGTTCAGAATGTGCCGGAAGGACAGGTTCCTTGAGATTTGAAGCTGTATTTTGAGCACGACGTATCGTCGATGGTTTCGATGAAAATACACAAGTAACAGAACCAAGGTAGTTATCAACTGGCGGTAGCGGCACAGATGGGAAGCCTCTACCAGGTCGTGGAACAGTGTCAACGTTGTTTTCCAAACTACGATATTCTTCTGCTGTAGAATGTTTTTCCGCATCTGACTTGAAACAGGTAGTATCGAACACATTTGTAGAAGATGATATAGCAAGACCATTATTGCCATCATAAGGTTCCATAACGTCGATGCCGTTAGGATCATTGGGATCATCATCAGCAAAATCCTCACCTTCATCATCCAATTCTGGTTCGATTTCTCTCGAATCACATCTGCCAACTACTTCATTTGTGACCCCGACTTGGTTCCGATGATATTCAAGCATAACCAATTTGTAGTGTTCCTCGAAGGTAAACAATTCATTAGTGACAGGATTGTATGGCTGACTAAGTAGATTCTGCGCAGCTTTTGCTTTGAGCATAGCTATTCGATCATATCTTCCAAGGGTATTAAAATTCCTATGCCCAGTTATCTTGGCAATGGTTTCAGCAGGGACCCGAGCAGCCATCATTCTTGTTATTGAAGTAACCCTCCCGCTTTTGTTTGTAATGTCAACTGTAAGCCCTACATTTTTTGCCATTATTTTCATCCATTGCCTCATTGTGCCAATTCCACAGTTGACATCGCTCTTGAACCAGACAACTGAACGGGATTCATGAATTGGCGAAAGGAAAAGATGATTGTCTTTTGATGTCTCCGGCATATGCTCCATTAAAACGCGATACGTAATGATAACATCCTTGTCAAATGACACCACAGCTGGCCTGAAGTGTTCGTCTTGAAAACGATTGTCAGGATTCACCTTGTATGTTTTCGACATCCTTTCGTCATACCTAACAGATATTTATACAATTTAGTTAGCGTCAACAAGGGAAATAAGTGCATTGTACAGATACTCTGCAAAAAGCAGAAAGACCAAAGCATTCCACCACATAAATTTTCAACGTCAAAAACTTCAATTCAAACAACCAGAGACCATGCCATTAGAACCTGAACCTGGAGTTCATCTTAAAGTATTCATGAGGTGCAAAAAGAACAAACATAGAGCAAGGCAGATGCACACACACAGAAACCGCAACTTCTGATACTACCTCTCAATTAGACCTCAAATAAATAGGATTCCTGAATAGGATGTTCCAAATGAACTCAGATGCTATTGTTTGAAAGGAAAGACCAAATTACCGTTTTTTGTAAACACATATTATATTCACACTGTCCCGGGAGATATCAAATTTAATCTATATTATTGTTATAGAATGTTATCGTAAAACCTCTATTCTAACTGAGAACTTTGTCATAAGTTCTCAGGCAAATATCAAGTTTTGAAACTAGCGATTTCGCTACAGCACAAATCCAGTTGCCGCAGGTATACTGCAGATATTTTCTCAGATAACTCTCCATTCCAGGTTACTAAAACCTACAGCACTCGAAAAGAAGGAGTTCAAAGCTCGCTTCCATGCGAGAGGCGAGAGAATAGAATGCGGATCGTCAGCGTCACAGAGCCTAGAAAAATCAAATAAAACACCCGAATCTAACTCTCCTTGCCACCAACCTACCCCAGAACACAAAAAATTAAAGCATCACCACCTAAGAATTTTCTGACATGCAAAGAGTCCATGCAAGAGAAGGCTCCTAAACGCTCATCCAACTCAACGAAGCGAACCACCACACCAAGGTAGAGAGGCAACCAAAGATTCTTCACGGCTCATATCGACGTCTTAAAGCAGATTTCGTGTGAGGCACCTAAATCCGCACATCCAGAAAACTCATGCCCCCAAAAGGCATCTCCTAAAAACCACACAACGCATCAAAACGAAGGGAAACGCTTTGATAGAGAGTAGAGTTGAAGTGAAAAGTTGAAGTGAAAAGTTGCTCAGTGCCCTGGTAGAGTGGACAACCATGGTGAGACCCCAAAGTGGTGTCACAATAGCCTGGATCAAAAGCTTGCGTAGTGCAAACCTACCAGGGCACTACTGCATGTATTCAAGAATAATGATCGTCGTCTCCACTGCTGAGAGTGCCCAGTTCTCAGATAAGGATCATGGCAGTCAAGCACACCACATCGCACCGAAACACTCGTAAAGCTCTTTGACACTCCTTGACACCAGCGTACACAGAATCGACATCTCCAAACTTAGTACAAATTACGAGAATCAGTTGAAACGAAACCAGGAATTCTACAATACTTTTATCAGAAAAAAAATCGATCTAGAATATCTGAAAACTTGACTGCCGATCCGGTGGACCTAGCCTCCTGCGCCTGAACGGATCTAATCACAACAAAAACATCAGCGAAGCATCCTTCACACGCAGCCAAATTAACCGCAACATCCAGAATTCCATACCTACAGAGATTATAAAAAAAAAAAAACACAATCCAATCTACTCCAACCATGGAGTCCGTCAAGCGGCTGAAGCATCTCACAAGATTCAAAGGCTCAGACCACGATGTAAGCAATCTTACACACACACACAATTGAAGAGCAACCCTAGCAACTACTCTCACCTCCACAATACTTCATTAACAGCAACTATACATGAACTTGATGGCCGGATTCGCCACTGCTCGTATGCTCTTAAAAAAGAAAATGAACACAAAAACACAAAACAAAAAAGGAAAAAAGAAAAACAAAAAGAAAATTGAGAAGAGACCCCAGGCCCATGGTCTGGGCACCCCAGGCCCATGGTCTGGGCACCCCAGGCCCATGGTCTGGGCACCCCAGCCCCCTGCTCTGGGCACCTCAGGCCCCCACTCTAGGCACCCCAAGCCCCTCATTCCAACATTTCCAACATAGCCATGACTCAATCCTGCATGTCTGCACGGGCAACAACATCCTTCCAAAGACACAATGTGATTTCTAATCTTCTCCTGCATGTGTCTTGCAGCCGATGACAAGGCATGGTGCTCAGACATTGAATTCGCTCGGCAGATGCTCGCAAGGCTTAACCCGCTCGTCATTCAACTCCTCTACTGGTATCGTGTTAAGCGTGACAGGCAATGAATCGATAAGTTGAGACTAATGACCATGACACCTCCCCTGGCAAGAAATTCCTTCAATAAATCCATAAACGTCGCAACCACTCCAGGTGATCAATCCACTGACTAATGAGCTTTTCATGTGGAGAAAAAAAAAAAACACAATCCAATCCACTCCAACCTCATTCCAACACTCTCCAACACCAAGCGCTGCTGACCAAGCGATCATACCTCAAACCCCCGTCTTACCATATCAAAATGCAAAAAGTAGAACACCAAACACGTTGCATGAGTCAACAATCAACCACTAAATATTCCCTTGATTTGCTACTGTGTTCATTACTTGTACTATGAGATAAAAAGATGAGCAGAACTTGCAAACTTGCATTAAATGCTTCTTCGGCAGGGTTCGCGTTGCTTGACTAAGAGTCAAGCATTCATTTCAGAACAATGTATTGGCCAGCTCTCATGAGTAAGAGCAAGAATCCTTGATTAATTTTCATCTCTGTAAAGAAACCTTCCTTTGCTCGTGTTTCTTCCCCCCTTCCAATCAGACATCTGAGATACTATCACTCAGCTACCTCGTACTTCAAAGAATCATCTCTCTTAACATACTATATCATCGCCGCGCAACAAAATGACCTAAAATTGCAGAATGCTGAAAACCCCAAACCCAGAAAAAAAAAAAAAAACTCTCACTACTATGTTGTCGAGTCCTTTACCAAGCACGTCAACCACGTACAGATCACAAAACCTCAATAAGCTAGAAGACACATGCATTTCAGTTTTCAATAATAGCTACTCCTAATACACTCTATAATTCTTACATTGCAATTCCAAAAAGAGATATAAGGTCATAACCATGCACCGAGAGACAAAATCTCGCAATGATAGGCAATCCAATTCAGATTGAAGGCTGAAACTCCACCCAGAAAATTCACTCCTAATCATGCTTGCAAACTTAGAAATCCGCATTAAAAACATCAGAAATTGCCTCTGTGAATCCATGTCAAGAAACATCAGCGAAGCATCCAGACTTACAACACCAGTTGTTCACCGCAACATCCAGAATTCCATACCGACACAGATTATAAATAAAAAATACAATCCAATCTACTCCAACCTCATTCCAACATTCTCCAACACCAAGCACTGCTGACCAAGTGATCACTGACCAGAGAACTTCCTACTATTCCAAGATACAATTTCAACTTTAAGCAACATAATGCAAAGTGCAAATGAATAAAACAAACGTTTAGAATAAAAGAATTTGTTACCTCAAATACTCACGACCTTCGGTATCATGTTCTAGAGCGAAATCTGTAATTAGTAGATTGTAAAGCTCTTTGTTACCACGAATTAAGAATATCACAAAGCAGTAGAAAGCGAACCGCATCTGCAATCCTCTTGGCTTCTCTACGGAGTGCCCCTCGAAATCCAAAATCAGACGTTCTTGCTCCCATGTGATGGCATCCACTTTCCGGCGTTTTTTGTTAGCTCCTGATTTGCGTGAGTTTTCCATTGAAATAGTTAGAGCCTTTTTAGCATCCATGAAGAAAGGATGCTTACGAATATCAAAGTCCACCTCGTGTAGACCAGTTCGGTTGATCCGTCGCTTCTGTTCAGCACGCATGATACGCTGGAATGACATATAGATGTTCATCAATGAGTCAGTCGGATATCTTTCTCCATTCGACTTGCAAACCATAAGGAAGAACTCTGGAAGCATTAGTCCAAACGTCCTTAGGTCCAGAAATTCCAATTTCTGATCAATTGGTAGTCCCATGAATGTTCTCCAACTATCAAACTTATTTCTGGCCCAGTTATTATTCTTTCTACTCGCTTCTGTGTCCTCATTCATCTTTTTCCAGTCAGCCTCATTAATAAGAGAGAACTCCCCGCTTTGAGATTGAGGCATGGGATATGAAAAAGGATGAGGAATTTGACTGATAGAAGACTGTCCTTCTCCTCCTCCTCGTCCTCCTCTTCCTCCTCTTCCTCGTCCTCCTCCTTCTCCTCTCTGAGATCCATAGGCGGGACCAATTCCAGAGACATCAGTTGTATGATTACCATGTGATGTTGTATGAGCTAGAGGCACAACTGCACTGATAGAAGTAACGTTACCAAAATTTCCAGAGATAACGTTGCCTGGATTCGGAGGAAGCTGCCTATCAATGATAGTTGATGGAACGTTGATAAAATCAACAAGATCACTGTCAACAGTAGGAACCGAAATGGTACCATCAAAGCCTGAATCGACAATACTTGCAAGAGCGTTATCAACTGAAGAATGATCGGGAACACTAGAATGATTGAAAACAGTAGGATTATCTGCAACTGAAGGATGATCGGCAAGAGTAGCTACAGCAGTTGAGAGTAATTCAATGATAGGAGGTGGAAGAAAAGTGTCTCTTCCATTGACATCACGAACTCCAATTGGAGCAGAAATATGAGTATCAATTGATACAATTGGATCAGGATTCGGCACTAAGGACAGGTCCACAGTAGATTCAATAACAAGAGGTTCAGGTTCTTTTGGTGCAGAGTTTCCATCTATCGACACAGCTGCAACAAAGTGTTGCTTGTCAATGGAGAATGAATCAGCAAATTCTTCTTCTCTAATATTGTCACCGAGTCTTGTGCAATAAGGAACGTCAATTGAATCACTACAAGACGAGCTAGAGGAAATTAAGACAGATAAACTGCTGCTGGAAATTGGCGCAATGGCTGTGAAAGGATTATGAGCACGATTGTCCACGAAAACATTTTCTGCACATCTATTGGCAATATACGATGTATCAATCAAAATATTGTCATAATCAATATAAGATTGATTGGGAGCAGTAATACGTTTTGAACGTGCGCGCTGTGAGCTAATGTTTCTTGCAACTGGAACGAAGATAATAGGTGTGCCATCGGACATAAGCCGTGGATTCTTTCGACGATTGCTAACCCTCACCTCCTCTCTCAGCTCCTCTGCATGATTTGAAGTAATAGAGTTAATCGGAGAAGAAATGACTGAATCAATCGAGCTATTGAAACCGATATCGGACATATTATCAATGGATTTCAACATGTCTGCGTTAGTGGCAGCAGCATGAGCGTAATGGCTGGCATCCAAACAATGTGCAGAACTAGTAACAGCTCCACGAGTAGAGCATATGTTTGCATTACCGTGAGCTTCGCAATGTGGAGTGCAAAGCGTGTTACCATTATCCACATCGCCTAAACGGCTATTCCGTATCTTAGCACGTGGTTTGCCCTTGCGGCCACTTGGCGCCATCAAAAGATGCGAGGCAATGCAACGTACTAAACTCGAAATATGAGAACAGTGTGATGGCAAATCAGGTTTCTAACTAATACCCTTACAATTACGCTAAACACTCCAACAAACTTGCTCAAATCTGAAATTCCTATCCGCAGAGTCTAAACGCACACCTACTGCCTCAAATTGAGTTTGAAAAGTTTCATTCAAACCGCAACTAACAACTCCATCATCCACCAAACTAAAGACGGAGATATAAAGCGAGGGAGACACAAAGCGACAGAAACGCAATTGCAATGCCTTCGGAAGCACAAGAGCAAAATAAAACGACGCAGGAACAGATCGTCCAAGGGAGAGAAGGAAGTCACGAATGTAGTCACAGAGTGTTTAGGGTTTACATGAGAGGAAGGTAGGTAGCTAGGTACCTGGTGAAAAAGCAGTCGGGGGGTCGGCTCGATCCGCAGCAGGGACTACTACGGACTAGGTAACCTCCTCGTCGCGTGGAGGCTACCGCCCGATCACCATCGCCGCGGTTATCGGCCGGTAGCCTCCCGCGACTCGGAGGTTACTTAGTTCATAGCCCACCTCAACGTGTCCACAATCTCAATGTTATTCGATTAGACTGTTGGACAGGAACTCGTCTTCGCAATGTAGTCACAAACCATGCTTGGGATGCTTGACATAACCATCTGCATTTAAAAAGATTAAGATTCGGAGAGTTGGCCTCAACTGGTGTCATATTGACGTCTGGATTTGACAGTGCTTCCACACTTTTTCTGAGGTTCACCTTCTTGGCCTTCCGGCAGCGTTTGGCAACGGTCTGCATGAGTCCCTCTTGAAGACCCATGGTTTCCACTGCTGCGATGAGGTTGGGTGAGGCTGCTTGCGGAGTGTGTTTTCGAGGTGGGCTCCTCATGGTTCCAACTCCCAGAAGTTGGTAGCGTCCATCTGGTCCCATCTCCCATGCTTTTCGACGGTCGCACAAGCAGGCATCCAGCATCTCCTGAGATCAGAAGCACAGAGTTTAATCTCAGATGTAAGTTAAGTTGGGAGGATTATGTTTAGGAGATGGAGGAATGGATTTGCAAGGAAAATTGAAGAGGATATTGTATTCCACCAGCAGTTCCTTCTTGAGGAACTCATCTTCGACTGTAGTCACAACTTCGACTCGGAGTGTGAGATTGCGAGTCATCCAGTCAGCTGAGCCTATGTAGTATTGGGGCTTCCCTCCTGCTCAGAAAGGAGAACATATGTATCAGGATAATAGCTTTTCAGATGCCAGTAAGAAACTATTTTTGCAATACTTTTACTTTTCCAATTCTTGCGCCGAAGAAACAACTTACTATGGCCCTACTACTTGAACATAGTTTTTGTTTTTTCATTAACTCCAATTCTCACACTCCTCTGATGGATAGAAATACATTCATTTGAAATAATTATACATGTACTTGAGGAACTATTTAATCAAAAGAGGATAGATAGGGCTTAACGTTTGACATACTTTTCCCCGGTCTGCAAAGCTCGCCATCTAGTATGACCTTAACGACTCCACATCCCGACTGTAATCGAGCATGACATGAGGAACCAGGAACGTCTGAAAGATCACAAACCTCGGGATGTGTGTAGACAAATTTGACCAAGCAGGCATGGAGCGCACGTTCTTCGCTGCACAGTCTCCATCTAAGGTTTCTTTTCTAAAGCACTCCACTTCGACATAGCGACGGCGCGCTTGACAGAGGGTATCCAGTTTTACGGTCTGCATGCATTTCAGGGGCGGGAACGGGCCCGGAGCGAGCCGGGACGGAGCATCGGAGGAGGGCCCATGCTCAGATCGAGGTCTAGCAGGAGGCGTCTTGAGGAAGGCCAAATGAAACCGAAATGCAAGCCTTCACCCAATCCATAGCACTCTTCTCTATGACACACTCAAGTGCTTCGTGAGCCGCCATGCAGAATCTTATCTGCGCAGCACTGCCTCGTCTTCGCTTGCCCAACTTAAACCAATCCGAGCTGAGGATAGCCTATATATTCCTTGACATCTGCAAGATGATCCACCTATAATACAATATAATTGAGTTGTGAAAGAGACTGATAGTGATACACCATTCAGGAAACCCCAAAAAGAAAGACTCAAACCTTTCAATTCAACCGGCTCTTTGGGGAATGCTTACAAACATTGTAACTCAGTCCCACCCAGTTTTACATCCCTGAGATTTCTGATCAAACTTCCGAATGGATCTGGGAGTGCAGTGCTTCTTAAAGCACGCCTAAAGTTTAACTGCTCCAAACTGCTCAGCCCTCCAAGCGATGTTCTAGATCATTTCGAGCACTTCTGCACATCTCAGATCCAAATTCCTCACATTTTCAAGACTCCCAGACAGTTCTGGTAGCTTCATGAGTTTTCAACAATAATACCCAACCTTTCCATCGGGTCTATACTTCCCAAGGACTTGGATAGCAATCCATTTCCAGAATGATCAAGTTGTAAGGTCCTCAGATTACTAAGATCTCGAATTTAACGATTCTGGTAGAAACATGAGCTCACGAAATGTGGTCAGGATCAACAGATCCAGGATTCTCAGTTTTGCAACTTGTGCCTAAGGCAGACAGCAGATTCCGGAATTCTCGAGCCTCATGTCCCGAAGCATTAGAAAAATACCAAACAATCTCGGAACAAAGTAAAATTCATCACAAAATCCAAACACAACACTTCCAAAATTTGATGCTTTCTGAAAAAGTCGGGAAACTCTGGATTCCTCGAAATCAAAGAACCGACCACATGTATTTCAAGCATCCCAAATAAATGCAACATTAAGATCATGACCTCAAATTCAGCTCTACCAAGTTACTAACTCCCATGAGTTACAAAAGGAATGCATGAGTGGCCTGTGCTAAGATTGAGATCTAGAATTCAGCAATTCCAAGTTGATCAGACTCCGGCAAACTTTGAATCCCAGACCCCTCAAGTTTGATTTCGCGAAGCCTTTTCAGCATCCCAAATGAATGCGGCAGTGAATTGAGCTGAGAACAACGACTCAAATTGAGCACTTCCAAGCTGCTCAGCTCCCCAAATGATTCTGGCAAACTCTGAATCCGAGACGCATAAAGGTTGATATCTCGAAGCTTTTTCAGCATCCCAAATGAATGCGGCAGTAAACTGAGCTTATAACACCCACTCAAATTCTGCACTTCCAAGTTGCTCAGCTCCCCAAACGACTCCGGCAAACTCTGAATCCCAGAGCTTTGAAGGTTGATATCCCGGAGCCTTTTCAGCATCCCAAATGAATGCGGCAGTGAACTGAGCTCAGAACACCACCTCAAATTCAGCACTTCTAAGTTGCTCAGCTCACCAAACGACTCCGGCAAACTCTGAATCCCAGACCACTCAAAGCTGATATCCCGAAGCCTTTTCAGCATCCCAAATGAATGCGGCAGTGAACGGAGCTGAGAACACAAAGTTAAATTCAACACTTCCAAGTTGCTCAGCTCACCAAACGACTCCGGCAAACTCTGAATCCCAGACCACTCAAGGTTGATATCCCGAAGCCTTTTTAGCATCCCAAATGAATGCGGCAGTGAACGAAACTTATGACAATAACTCAAAATAAGCACTTCCAAGTTGCTCAGCTCCCCAAACGATTCCGGCAAACTCTGAATCCCAAACAACCCAAGCTGGATATCCCGAAGCCTTTTCAGCATCCCAAATGAATGCGGCAGTGAACAGAGCTGAGAACATGAGCTCAAATTGAGCACTTCCAAGTTGATCAGCTCCCCAAACGACTCCGGCAAACTCTGAATCCCAGACAACCCAAGCTGGATATCCCGAAGCCTTTTCAGCATCCCAAATGAATGCGGCAGTGAACGGAGCTGAGAACACAAAGTTAAATTCAGCACTTCCAAGTTGCTCAGCTCCCCAAACGATTCCGGCAAACTCTGAATCCCAGAACACCGAAGGTTGATATCCCGAAGCCTTTTCAGCATCCCAAATGAATGCGGCAGTAAATGGAGCTCAGAACAGTAACTTAAATTCAGCATCTCCAACTTACTTGCATTCCTAACAGAGTCGCACACAGCTCGAATGCTAGAACTTTCCAAATCCATGATTACCAACCTATTCATCTCTGGAATTACTGGAAAATTGTTCATTTGTCGAAAGCCAATCCAAACCACGTTTTTTGGGAGTGATGTTGTGACATTAATGTCACCTTTGCATAAGAATATGCGCAGCTCTTTCAGATGAGAAACACCCATGTCAATATGTCGATGCCCTTCAGTATCAGATTTGTGGTTGTGGGCAATTAAAGTTTGAAGCGATGTTGGCAATTCCTACACATTCAGAGTGAGATAATCATAAGTCAGAGGTTCATTGTCCAACTATCATAGGCAACAAATCTCACATACATGACCTCCCTAATGCAATAGAATAAACTAATCAATATCTCATGTTCATTTACAATAAATTACTTTTGCTATCTTCCTTCACTACATGATTTCTCATTGACCAAGACCTTTATCATAACTATTGCTCCATAAGGGACTCCATATTTATGACTACTAATAAAAATCCAAAACAAGGTACGATAATTTATTAAAAGAAAGTTTACATGCAATTGCAACATACCTCATCTTCCTCCAATAATGCCAAAAACTTTGGCATCCACAATCGTCTAATGACTCCATCACCCATCCTACCCTTCCTTTCAATTTCACGTCCCATATCCCTCAAGTGGTCATGCATGTTAAATCTCCCACCTCCATCCACCGTCACCAATGCCCTCTCCACAAGAGTTCGCACACCCAATGATGCAGACCACCCACTAGCGTTCCAAACACAAATTGCATAACTACAACGCTCTCCTATGAGGGCGCATGATATATCCAAAAACATCTCTTGATACTCTTCTTGAAGAGTATCATAACTCATGCGGAGACACCCAAAAATCTTCTCTTCATTCATTATAAAGCCCGTATTCAACTTCTCCATCACTTCATTCCAAACCAAAACATTCGCCTCATTCTTCAAAAGTGATCCACAAACTTTCAGAACTAATGGAACTCCACCACATGCTTTGCTGATACTTGCAACCATCCTTTCCAATTCTGGTTTCACTTTGGAAACACCTCCAAATGCATAAGATGCAAACACTCGTCTGCAATCCACATCGCTCAACCCTTGGACATGCTGAATATGCACCTCCTCATTCATATCCAATGAGCATGACAGCTCAAATACACGCCTGTCTCGGGACGTGACCATGCACAAGCTGCCATTACTCAACATCTTGCGAGTTATCCAAAAGCCCATGGCATCACTATCACAAACATCATCCAAAACAAGAAGTACTCGATTCTTGCTTAACCTCTCCTCCAAAATGGTCTTTCCTCTAGATTTGTCTTCGACTACAATGTGTGCCTCATTTCTACATAGATCCTTCAAAATGAGATTTTGAACTTTAACCACTCCACCTTGGAGCACCTTCTCTGTCACATCTTCGATGTAACAACTTGCATCAAACCTTCCCCTCAATCGGTTATACAACTCTCTTGCCAGGGTGGATTTGCCGATTCCACCCATTCCCCATAGGCCCAACATCAATATTGTCTTCTTAGTCTCAATTGTTTGAATGATATCCTCCACTACTTCCTTTATGCCAACGACATAGTCACCTACAAACAACGGAAGTGGCTTGTTTGCCAAATTGAGTACCTTCTCAACAATCTCTTTCACCAAGTCCCCCTCCAACCTACAAACAAAATAATCCAGATCCCAAAATATGTTAAAACCTAACCATTTCAATTTCAAAGAACAGAAACTCACATGTTGCAATGTATCCATACTTACCTCCCTTGTGCACCTGCGTGCTCCCATCCCATAAGCTTTGAAGCTTGTTCGAGGTCTGCTCTCCATTGCTCAATGCTGTTCTTGTCGTGTCGTCCAATCAGCTTCTGAAATCCATCTTTCAATTGCCCGCTCTCAGGGAACCTCACTTCGCTTGGTCGCACCTTGTAGAAGACCGGCAGCACTTTCACTGAAGGCGTGTGCAACATTACATGCAACTCTCTCAGACACCACTCCGACTGTGCAAAGCTCTCCGAAAAGACGACCACAGCTATTGGAGTTTTCCTAATCGCATCCTCTATACATTCCCAGCTGTCTTCACCCATATCTATGGATTTGCAATCCAAGAATGCCAGCAGTCCAGCTGCCTCCAAATCCCTGTGTAGAAAGCTCACGAAGCCCGTCTTCGTATCAGGGCCTCTGTGGCTTATGAAAACATCATAGTTCGCAAACCCATCTGCAAAACATTGATTGATTAGTAAACCAGCACATCCAACTTAATCACCGCATGGTTTTCAAATACTTGCGAAAGCGATCGGCACAATATTGAATAGAAAAGCAGCAATGGTAAGTACTTGACAAGGCAATCAGATAAGAAAGGCTTATTCACCAGCGTTTGAATTCTCCATTCCTCCCATGGAACGCAATCTCTTGGGAGGCCTCACATCACTCTCCATTGCTCCTTCAATTCAGAAGTTACAACGTCAATCAGAAGAGAAAATAAAAAAAAAATAAAAAAAAGAGTGGCAATACCGACGAGAAACTCTCGATTGATACAGTCCCCACCACAAAACCCAGCGTCCAAGGCTCAGCCATGAACCTCCTTACCCTATTCCAAAGCTGCTAGACTGGGACAAACATCCGGAACAGTCAAATACGTGATTGTATTCGGCTCCAGACCTTCGTCAAGCATTTAGCGAAACATAATGAAAGCTTTCTTGACAGGACCATGCTGAGCATATCCTACGATCATTGCATTCCAGCCAACCACGCTCCGACTACGATCACGATCACAAGACGTGACTACGATCCGGCTGTCTGGATGCAAGCCGGTTGTGAAGGGTATGAGCTCTTCTAACTCGCCAAGTTTGTGCACATCATCTACTGCAATAAACACCGGTCCCAAGGTAGATAGCTTTTGGAACCAAGAGCTATAATTGGACTTCGAAGAATTGTCTTGAACAGAGAGGAGATCCCACAACAACTGTTTTCACAATTCCGTACTCTGCGGCGGTCTAACCTCAACATTAGATGATGAAGAATCACGACGAATCTCTAAAAACGTCATGTGTTTGAACCTCCTCTACGCCACAAAGTGGTTGTAGATTTCTCTTGCGAGAGTGGTCTTACCAATACCTCCCATTCCCACAAGCCCCAACATCCCTGGCCCGGCACCCATGTCCTCCAAAATCTGAATGCATCCCTTGACCGAGCTTTCCAATCCAACTCTGAACTGTTCCACCTCGACGGGCTGGTTTGATGGTGTGAGGCGTGATACTTCGTTCACAACATCCCGCTTCAGCAGCGCTTCATCGCTGCACAAGAGACCAGATGCACACAGTAAGTGTCGAGTACTCGGCCACATTTCTCAGAAACCAATGTCTCATTCCGTGAATCTCCATCCAGATGGAATAGTAGCAGTTGAATAAGTAGAAGTCTCAAGTGAAAGCAAGGTACATGAAAGCAGCCTGCGGGGCCAGATTGACGTTCAAGGTACGACACAAGAGATTAATGTTACATTACCACATCTTACACCAAGTGGAGAATACGTTGCACAATGTAGCGAAAGTCTAGAAGCGGGGGACTTACCGTTTGTAATCAGCGGAGCGAAACCCTGTGATTTCTGACAGCGCTTGCAGAGCAACTCTCCACTCCTGCAGTTTCGTCTCCGTTCTCCCCCTCGACTTGTGCTTTTCGAAGGCTTCGGCAAACGGCCCATTCTCCACCCACCGCAAGTCCACAGGCTCCACATCGTAGAACACAGGAATCACCGGTTTGCCGCTCCTCATCATGGCCACCACCTCATTCAGGCAGTACTTCGACTCCGCGTATCTCTTGGACACAACCGCCACATGAACCATGGCCACATCCAGCGCCTGGTCGATCGACTGGAAAGCGGGGTTGCCCTTCATCAGAGACCGCGCGTCCAGAAACGGGCGGAACCCTGCGCATCGGAGTGCTTCCTCCAGATGCGCCACGAAGGTGGCTTTGACATCGGGCCCGCGGTGGTTCAGAAACACGTCGAAGCCGTCCATCACCGCATGGCTCGTCCCGGCCCGTTCCTGCTCCCACTTCCGCTTCATGGTGGAAGGCGGGCCTAACAGCTGTGACCACGAGTACCGCTGTGCACTTTGAAACAATATCGCAGTCCAAGTTCCTCTCGACTCCACCTCCACTCCTGCGAGCTTCAGCAAGAAGTGGACACCAAGTGCTAGATTGTTGCTCTCCAACCACCCTCCGGTGCTTTCTTTACTCTACCGTGTCGAATGAGCTCGGCCAATATAGTCCGCGTTCACTACCCTGCATCAAAATGATACGCCATAGCTGCGAAATCGTCCTTCTCAGTCAAAAATTTGAGTGCAACTCCTCAACTCAGGACGCTAAATTTGACTAGGCATTCAACTTACACGCCCCTGCACAGATGTTATGACCAACATAGTGTGTTCAGTCCCAAGGTCTTGTAGGTTCTGGAAATGAGCAAGTTGAGTTAGTCGGGATTCGGCTGTTTTCCAAAGCTCCGACTGACCAAGTTGCCGACTGGCCTGTAAAGTGCAGACAAATAGGCATTACTTAAAAGAGGGATCTTTTGTTATTATTTCTCGTACAGACCTCGTGGGGCGGGCTCATCGCTCAAGAACGGATACCTCTTGGACCAAATCCATGGTTGGTTCTTAAGACTGTAGACACCACTTCGGTAGTGATGACGTGATAACTGGTATGGCTGTCACTGCTAGCAAACCTGACGTTCCTCATCCCGGGACTTTTGGAACCTGACGTTCTTCACTGTCGATGCTTGGAATGGGACCGCGACTGCGTTTGGCTGTTACCGGCTTGCGCTTTCTGTGGAATTTTTTTTCATCGTCCAATGGTGTTCGAGATGCTTAGTGGGGCAAGTTGAGGTGATTCCAGCGTGGAGTAATAACCCCTCGGTGAAGTACACATCAGCAATGCCAGAGTTTTTACTGTCACCGAGGACATGTTTGACTGAGTCGCACTGAATTTGCACATCTTCAAAGTTAATCGAAGTCTGGAACTGGCTCAAGACCTGGGATAAAATTGGCTAAGGATTTGGGTTGATAAAACCCTTCGAACGATCTCACTGCACCGTCACATAAGTCATTTCACTTGTATCTAATTATCTATCTCGGTAATTATTAATATTGTATAACCTCAAAAAGTGGAAGCACGTAGTGGCTCATTGTCTGGAATCAATACTCCAGGAACATATCCACAGAATTACAAAATGGAAGAACATGAAAGAACTTTAAAATCGCGACAATGTATAGTTATTCCATTGTTTTCAGAATCATGGAAATGTGCTCATCGCTAAGGTTTAGAGTATATTGCCGAATTCCATCAAAGCATGCAGAAACGCTTTTAAATGGAGTGTCTGAAAAGAAACTAATGTCCTCAAAACTGAGTTACACTTCCATGCGATATCTACAGTAAAGTGTCCTCTGAGCTCCCTGCTCGTTGTCATATTGGCTAAGTAACAGTACCGATGGGGCAAGTATTTTAAACATCTACTTTGTTTCACAAACCATAACGTGTTCAAATGTGATCTATCCACGACCCATGCTACTCTCATCTTGATGCTCGATGTACCCTGTCCACCTTCATGTTAATGGCTGGGACTGTAATCGCTGTCCGTCGAAACGTGCGTGTGGGCTTCTTTAGAAGGTGAAGCAGATGGGGCCTGGCGCTCATAATCTGAGTGATGTACCACACGGCACATAAGTACATGGCCTAGGAAAACATATTATCACTCAGCGCTCTCATGCACAGAACACCATGCTGTTCATGTTTCAAATAAAAGTAAGTGGTTGCACTAACCTTGCGGCAGTTCGAGTGGGATGTCTCTGAAGTGCAGGGGCGACAAGGCGATCTGCTCGAACATCGATTCGTCAGTGAGGTTCATGTCCAAACCTCCAATATCAACGGCTGTACTCGGCGGTGGGGGGTTGTCATCTGAAGCGACATTGGCTTGCTGCTGAGAAGCTAATTTATATCTCGCTATCTCAGCCGGAGAGAAGAAATCCTCTGCACAGGCACATGAGACGACGGTGAACACAGTCGGTTCAAAGAAGGTTCATTAACAGATACTGTATTTTAACAATTAGGCAATATTGCAATGCCATTGGGACAAAGTGAGTGCAGAGTGTTCTCGGGAATACATTAAAGAGTATACTCACCGAAGTCCGAGTCAGGTAGTGCCGGTGGTGAATGTCGTGATGATCCACAGCTCATTCGGGCTCTAAAATGTGCTTTGTCTCGTCTGACTGACTTAATCCTTTCTTCCTTAAGCCATTCCTCCTGGACTTCCTCTACCGCCATACGTTTAGCCCTTTCCTCGTAAAGGTCTGCTACGCGGTGAGCTATGTAGGTCAGTTTTTCGTTCGGGGTCATGTGCGGGTAACCGTGCTGTTTTGCCTCGTCTTTCACTGCACAGAAAAGCGACTATCAGTCACAGTTCATATATTTTCTGAATGTTTTCATTGCATAATCCTAGTAGGCAATAGTATCCACTTACTTGCTCCAATGACGGCTATGTCAGACTCTGAGCGACGTCTCCTTTTTCGTGACGACTGTCCCTTCGTAGCCACTGCTGATTTTTCCGCCACATCACATCCAGCATCAACGCTTTCAATCAGTCTCGGACCTTTGCCCCGCTCTGCTACAATGCCTGGATAAAATTCTCAATGTTTTGTGATTGCATACTCAAGTTAGATTGAACTCTAACATTTTCATGTCCTCGTAAACACACCCATCCCAAAAAGTGGAAGCCGGAATTGCAATAGAGATGCGGAGATGGAACTAAAACGACGACAATCGCGGATGATCGTACTCACCTGCACTCTGGGTTAGGTTGTCGGCAGTGTCGTTCCCCGCATCCGAGTCCTCTCCATAGCCATCGGAGTCTACTGTCCATCAGAATTGCACAACGTCAGTATGTCTCCCGTTGTTCTCACCAAGATTCAGCACAGGTAGCGGTAAGCATTAGGGGGAATACTAAAAAAAAAAAAAAAATTTACCATGTCGATGCCCTTTGTTGCTGTACGCCGGAGGCCTGATAGCGGACGCAGGAGGCTGGGGGAGGGCAAACTTCAAGTTGTATCCACGAATTTTGCGCTTGTCTAAGGATTTTGGATGTATGTTCACCTGCCAGTCGTCGGGGGCTCCTTCCAGAATGCGCTCGTCCATATTCAGATCCAATACCTCGTTCTGTGGCCACTCCTTGTGCTCAAGGGCACATCGGCGCCTATACTCTTCGATGGGCTGGAAGGCTCTTGTTCCGCGAGCGCACACTTTCTCCGCAAAGGACGCCCAGTTCACAGCGTAGCCTTTCTTCTCAGCTAACAGTCCTCGAGCAAAAGCAAGTCCAATGCATCTTTGTCTGCCAATCGGACGTTGATGAGTTAGCTGATAGAGTCGTTCGATCCTGTATTTCTGTCTTGGACTCTCCCCGAACCCTGGCTTTGCGTACCAGAACGAGCCTCCACTACGTGGCCCCCATCGATCGGTACACATCTTTTCGGTGACTATTTTCTTTGGTAATGAATCTGGATGGTCCGCTGGTGCTCCTGGTATATAGCCCTCGTTGTTGAGACCCATCTCCACGTGAAACCAGTGAGCATCGCCCATCGCAGGTTCCTCAGAGTTCCTTTCTCGTAAGGAAGCCATGCGTGTCTCTGGAGGCAATGCGAGGCATACGATCAGAAATGAATTGCGCAAATACCATGTGCCCCAGAAAGGGGTACTCAATGACCATGCCTGGACGGTAGCCTAGGTTTAGGGTTTAAGGGAGCAGATTAAACGAACGAATATAGTAAGACATAGTTCATGTGAGGTACCTACAGATGAGGGTTGGTGAAGGCCGGAGTATCGCGTTCTGTGATGCAATAGAGAACTCAGTGTAACCACGAATTGGGTGCGTTGTTCTGGTACGGTTGCAGGCAGAGTTGGCCCACGAGGAACTCCGAATATCACTTGCAAGACCGAGGACTGCTCTGATGCTGCTCTGCGAACAATCCACACACAAAACACTAAGTATGAAGGATTATGGCAATTAACGAAGAGGGTTATAGTAATGAGACTCCTGTAACCACACTCGAAAATAGACAATGACAATGGCGTGCAACGAGGATGAATTGAATGTGAGGTGGAACTGAAACACAAATATGCGGGTTGCGCCTGAAGTACCTCTCCGAAGGTGGGAGCTCCGGTACGTGTATACCAGGTCAATTGTAGTGTGTTTCAATGTCGAACCTGAAACTCCCGTGGCCGATACAAGATGGCGAGGAGATACGGAATTGCGGGGCGGAGCGAATATCAACAACAGAACCAGCCAAGGACGCCACGCAAAGCCTACAGGTTGTCCTGAAACGAAAACACCGAAAGTGAGGGCAGGCGCGATTGCACACTACAAGCTCCATCTTCCTTCTTAAATAGGGTTAGCAGAGGGAAAGGCTCGAGGTGATGGTTTACTACTCGCAGATGGTGATGCGTCGTGGATCAATCAGTAGGGAGAGTAAGGCCGATTGAGGTGAAAGCTCAGACCTTGAATAGATGTTTAAGGACATTCAGTGCTGACAATGAGCAACTATGGAGTGATGAGACAGGCAACTACCATGGGGTGATCATAGTCTGGACAACCCCACAGTAATGGCCTAGGCTGTCTAGTCACTAGATATAAACCGGGGGTTTTGGGCAATGATTACCATGCTCGATTTGAAGCGAGGCTATCCCATCCTCCACCTGTACTTTGATCCGTCAGTCCTCTAATCAGCTTAGGTTTGGAAATGACGCATTCGAAATGAACCTCCTGTACCCGGATTTAAATCATTGGAGAGTGTCCCACATACACATCGACTGGAATCGGGATCTCCCTGCATTAACCATGAAGTCATAGATGTAAGTGTTATTATTTGAACAATAACAAACTACATATACTCTTCAATCAAAACTCACAAATTTTCAGATTGGATGCCACGGCTGGGTACAACGGGGGGTGCTTAACCTCAAACAGAGACGGCAATCTACATTCACGTTCGTTACAATCAGTACTATGATATACTTATCCTACTGTTATGTATCACCTAATCTCTGGTGGATTCAATTGCTTTGTATTATCTTTAATTCCGAAGTGAATATTAAGGTCATTAATATCTTAGTACGGTAATGTTGTGGATCTGATGTGTTTTAGGACAGGGCATCGGACATGTGCACCGTCATTTAAATTTGTTTGTTTGAATACACATAAACTATGGAGTGGACTTTGGAAATGCCTGATTTCTTGCAAAGTCTGAATACAAAACATCGTAATTAAAGTTTGGGAATTGGTCCTCTGAAATCTTAAAGACTGATACCACTTAGCACTTGGAATGACGTGACTGTCTTTCAACGCATGCCCTGGCCCCCACTGTCGAACCTGTACTGAAAGCTTACAGTACTGTAACAATTATCCGTTTTTTAAAACATTTCGAAACAACATACGTACCCCAGAATTACACGACATTCGTGCCTACAACCTCTCACATTTGCTAATTGTACAGTGGTGTTTACAGAGTAGTTCATATAGGACTTTCTGAAAAAGACACAAGTGCTGAAACATTAAGCTACTTATGTCATCAACCGCAGATAAATGTAAAACATTCATTTAGTCGCTGAAAAAATTACCGGAATTGACCTCTGAACTAAGAACCTAAGGTCGTATATGACGTTTACAGTGCCGTGCCCTTCCACAATGTTTGTCTACGATGCCCAAAATATTTATAACCGGCTAATAACGTAAACATCATGCATTCCACAGGTATAATGGCAGTGTGGGAGTCAGCGTTCACCTTCGGCGGTCCATACCATGCGCTATCTGTCGTCGAAAACATCTTCCAACGGTGCTTCTGGAACGGAGGTCTCCTGAGCAGCCGGATCCGGTTCATCATCCGACATGTCACGGTGCTCGACATCATTGTGTGCCGCCTCTTCGTCGTGTTCCACATGTGCATCAATGTGCTGTACATCTGCCTCTAAGACTGGCTCGGGCCGAGCTTGGCCTCGCCTCATATCGCCAACCCCTCCTCTGTTTAAATTCCGAGTCGCATTCAGTCGTCCAGGTGCCGAGAGAGACTGCACTGATAGGGAGTCAACCACTCTTCTTGATCTGGGATCCTTATATCTAACCACTTTCCACTCAGGGTCGAGAGGGTCATCAACAAAATACACCTACCAGAGAACAGTTGATCCATGCGTTAGAGTTATCAAGTGGTGTCTCCAATTGTGAAGTTCCTTCAATTCAGTATGTCAGAAGGTAATACCTGCCGAGCGTGGGCTGCCATCAAGTACGGCTCCACATTAGGTGGCTGCCTAGCATTATACTTCACCAGGTGGAAGCCGTCGATGTCAGTCTTGATGGTTCGTACACCCTCTAGATGTGGTTTAATCCACGAGCATTTAAGTACACATGGTTTTATATGCCCGTAATCCACTTCTAATATGTCTCTTATAATTCCAACGTAGAGAAGTTCTGCTTCAACTGGGTGAAGATCCGCCATGGAGGAGCGACAGGTCTGGTTAATTATTGCAGCAACTCCTGCGTCGAAAGTTGCAAAGCTTCCGTCTTCGTCGCTCTCTGCCCGAAAATGGTAACCGTATGACCACATGGAGGGGTGGTGTTTCACGATTGGCGATGGAGGCCTCGACATGGTTATTAAGTCCGCGGATGGATGTTCACCGTCCCTCCTCATGCGTCGCACTCGGTCTTCTAGCCACTCCCAGAACGGAGGCAACCGTTGTCGAATGCGGCGGTCCTCGCCACCTTGTAATGCTTGGTACTCACTGCCATCACGAGAAGAGAAGCTGACAAATCCAATGCGATCCTTATATCGACAATTTACCTACTACCTATAATGACTATTACCCCGACAATCAGAAAGTGAAGACCACAACATTACATTCCCGGGACCACGGTGAATCTGTTACCGGGATTTATTTATCTGTTCCAAGTTTGAAAAGGTTATTTGTCATTGATATTACATTGAAAAACAAGAGATCTACCAATGACATGTTGCTGGGAAACAGACGAATTTATTACCAAATAAACGAAGTAATGTTTCGGACGTCAAATTGAAGTGTCCATAAACAAAGAATAAATCCATTACCATAGTAGACGAACCGTAATTAATGTATACCATATACATCGACATTATTTTAACAGAACATCACCACTGCCTGTTAACATGCCCGATCTATGTTTTATCATGTGCGAGCTAACTTACTGTGCATGAACACATTGTATTAATGAAATGAAGAAGACTCCTCCCTGTGCATCTAAACCTAGTGCTTACTGATGTTTTTTAAGATTTCGTTATCGGTTATTACAAGACCAAGACACGTAGTACCAGAACCGGCGCATGGAAGAGAACCACTACTACAATGGCTTTGGAATCGACACTCACCCGTATAGAGTCTCCGTTACAGTAGAGTTCCGGATTATATGATCGTGTATTTCAAACAACGACGTGTCGTCCCAATGCTGGCAGCGGCCTCTGTTCTCCATGACCTCACCGCTGTCTTGCTCATCTTCCTCCATGTCCCATATGACCCTGGCTGAAACAGGATACAGGCTGAAATGCTCGGTAACAAACCCTAAAGCTTCTTCGTACATGTAGCCCATAGCAATGGATCCCTCTGGTCTTGTTCTGTTCCTAACTAAACCTTTGAGATGACCAAGATATCTTTCAACACTATACATCCATCTTGCATGGACAGGTCCACACCAGTACAACTCCCGAGGTAGGTGCAGTGGGAGATGCTCCATCACGTTCCAGAATGCTGGAGGGAAATGCAGCTCCAGCATGGCCCATGTTTCTGCAACGTACGTTTGTAAAGCTTTTAGTTCACTAACCTTAATTACCTTCTCGCAGAACATCTTGAAGCAATGTCCTAAGCGGATCACAGCCACTCTTGGACCATCGGAGAGGGACCCCCGAATGGCCGCAGGAAGTATTTCTTCAATGAGTACGTGCCAATCGTGGCTTTTAAGAAACTGGAGTTTACCCTTCTCCATATTCACGAGCTTGTCGAAATTGGCACTGTGACCAGACGGTACTTTCACGTTTTTTATGGTTTCTAAGACACGCCTCTTCTCTCCAGGTAGCAGTACGTAGGGTGCATGGGGCATCAAGTACTGGTCAGTCTCCCCCTGCCTCACGAGGTGCAACTCCTCCATTACCCCGCATTCCTCCATGTCTTTCCGCACTGCGATGCTGTCTTCTTCTCCGAACAGAAACCCGGCCAATGTCGCCGCAACGTTCTTTTCAACGTGCATGACGTCCAAGGTATGCCTGACTGGGAGTTCCTGCTGTCGAAAAAAACAAAACAATAAATGAGTCTCAGCCTACATCGTGATCTCGCTTTACACATCGAAGATAGTACTGTGGACATGTCTATGACCAACGAATCAGATGAAGTCAAGTGAAGGATAAGGGGCGCGTACTCAAATATTCAGTCAGTGAAAACAGTAAATCAAAAGTACAACTCCGAGTCATGAAGGTGCAACAACGGCAGACGCATAGTGCGAAACTTAAAAGGTCTTCCCAGAGAATTGGAGATCTCGATGACTGAAATAATCAATGGAGCCCTAGAATTAAATTTCTGAAGTCCTAAAATACACCCTGTAACATTAGACACCGTGAAACACATGGTGCTTCGGACTGACAACGATATAAAAGCACTTAATGAATATTAAAATTATACATAACTCACAAGGACTAGTAAAGGACGAACAGAAGCTATTGTACGAGTGTGAAGAGTACACACCTTCCAGTACGGAAGACGGAAGAGCGACGAAACACGTTTGATTCCGTTTTTCCGCACGGGGTCGTTCTGAGATGGTCTTCCCTCTTCCCTCTGCCATCTGATTCGCTCCTCACCTAGAGCAAGAGCTAATTGACCCGATACTGGTAAAGGGGCAACACGACTCTCGACATGTCCAAAATGCTCAGTGTCGAACCGCATGTGATGATCGGGCTCTGGAAGGAATCTGCGAGCACAGCCGCAGAATATGTTTTTGTGCAGAATTTTAGACCTCCGGGATCTGAATCCTTCTCCACATACTGGACAACCCACAAAGCCGTTTGTGGTGCACCCAGCCATCAATCCGTAGGCAGGAAAATCGCCGATTGTCCAAATGATCATTGCCTTCAATATAAAGTGTGACGACTCTTTGTATCGAGCGACATCAACACAGTAGACACCATATGTCCACAAATCTAATAACTCATCTATAAGCGGTTCCATGAAAACATCAAAGTGTTCGGCGGTAATTGACTTAGGCCCCGGGATGAGTAATGCCAGCATTATAAAATAGTTCTTGGTGGTTAACCAAGGAGCTATGTTGTAATTCAATAGTAAAATGGGCCATATAGAATAAGTGCCCCTCTTATCGCCATGTGGGTTGAAGCCATCTGTTACCAACGCCATGCGCACATTCCGGTCATCATATCCGAACTCTTCAGCAAAACGACTGGAAATCCATTTCCATTGCGCAGAGTCCGAGACATGCTTCATGATTCCGTCCTCTGATCCAATAGTTGCGTGCCATGTCATTGCCGCTGCCTGCATTGGACTACGAAACACTCGCTTCAGTCGTGGTGTCACTGGAAACACCCTTGCCACTTTATGTGGAACCTCCGACTTCCCAACTCGACGCTTTCGTGGAGCTCTACAACTAGGACAGACCCTGGCATTTTTCAAAGGACCTCGAAATAACTTGCAATTGTTAGGACAGACATCGTAAGATTTATAGGTATGCCCTAAGCGCTTCAGGTACTCCGCTCCCTCTCGATACGTCTTCGGTAGAGAATTTGGTTGTGGAAGAATCATGGTACTCAGGGTTCTGAAGAGTTCATCCATGTAGGCATTGGAGCACTTATGTAGTTTCCCTCCACTAAGCAGTACATAGGTGGTGCCCATGCTTGAGTGGTTTGATCCGGCAAACAGGGGGGTCGCAGCTGCCTCCTCCAAAGCGGTCACTGCTGTATCCGGTTCATCGTCAGACTCACCCCAATCCAGGGCGTCATCGTCGTCGCTAAGCACATCATCGCTGGAATCTGAGTACCCCTGCTCGTTTGCATCACCCTGAGTATCGCCATGTACGCGGTTTGGACTAAAATGCGCTGTAACGGGAGACGATACAGAAGTTGGTATGTCTTCACGTCCAGGCGATCCATCTCGCAAAGGAGATGAACCGACTCCTTCACCCGCTATAGAGGTTTCTTCTCCCTCGCCGACCCTCTCCGCCGGGAAGGTTTCTTCTCTTCCGAGCTCCGTCTCCGCCGGTGCTTCTGCATCCGCGACGTCTGGTACTATGGGTGTGTCCTGTGGAGGACTACGTGGATTCACCTCAACATGTGGGTCTAAGGGTGGAGGTCCATCGTTCGCTGCCTCCTCCCTAAACTGATCAATCTGCTCATAAGTTTGAACAACCATCTGAGTTAAATCCATACCAGGGTCCATGTCCCTCCGTCGTAATGCATTCGGAATGCCCCTCGCTTGCGCCCCGTAATACCAGGATATATGTCCCTCCCATTCATCGTCTGAATCGTCAACGTCAAAACCCTATCAAGATAAACAATGCAATATAGAGCCATGGTTATTCCAACGAGTCAATCCCCGTGGTTGTTACTGCTCATTCACTGTTGAATACAATATGAAACGTGACCCTGCCAATTCCAGCTGCAATAGATAGCGTAAATCGAATATTATGGACGTGGCTGTGTGCGTACCTCGGTGGCTCCGTAAAACCAAGGATGCCGTGTATTTGCTCGAACACAACGCTTGTATGATGCTATTGTGAGCTCGGCCTCTCTCATATGAATACGGCACGGGCATGGCATTTTCGACCATCCTCTCGCTCCTGCCAACGTCACTTCTCGCTGCATAAGTTTCGCATCTCTCCTTCTAATACGCGCCTCGTCTGGAGCGCTTCTTCGGCTTCCATCCATCTCGTCACAAATCTGCGAAGAAACAATAGGAGCGGTGGGCAATGCATGAAAATGACTTATCCGAATCGTAACATTGTGTGATTCCGACATCCTGTAATGCTCGCTTACATACCCAAAAAAATACACAGAATCAATGGCTCGCAAATAAGCATACCACAGGCGGTTTGAAAAAACATCACCCAAAAGACAAGTTCCATGGCATTACGAGCACTGACCCGTAGGAAAATCAAAGAGCAGTACCTGAAGGTAAATCACGGAAGGACATTGCCAGTACGACACAATACTCGGTGAAACCTAGAAAACGGTTCAACATTGCAAGCACGACAGCAGAGGAACCAGGACTGTATCGGAGCAGTGCTCCATGTATATTTGTCAAACGTTTAGCTTACAAGGGAGACGCGCGTCGAGGACGTCCATGGCCATTTCTACGATGGTCCTAAGTAATTGAAGAGACCACTTCTACTTATGAGAGGTCCTTCTATGGAGTGTGTAGGGTACTGAACTGCAGGACAGTGAAGATGGAACGATTCGGGAATACGGAAATTACTCACCGTAAAACCCTAATTTAAAAAAAAAAAAAAAATCTAACCTGACACTCAATACGAACCCTAACTGCTGCTTCTGTCCACATTTCCGATATCGTAGAACCACTCTGACTCGAGCGTGACCTCCCACGCAGTTGCCACCTCGGGAGTGGGGAGTTCGGGAGGAGTTAACGTCACCAAGGAGCTCTCTTGGGTAGGGAGGAGCAGTAGGCAAGGGCATATCTGGCCTATCCAAGGTGGGAGGAGTGGCTCGCAGCGACACAAGATCCACTTCCGGCGCATTGCCTCGTCCAGAGTGAGGTACTTCCCCCAAATATTTCCCAGCTTACACGTGCACACAGGACTCGCAAACCAGCGTAGCTTAGAACAAGATTTGCAGTCACAATTATGCGTGCAATCGTGCTTAGGACCGAAGTGTCCCAGTTCGTACTCTCTAATCACACGCTCTATCCAACGAGGTTGCCCTCCAAACCTATCATTTCGATGACTTGTTTCTCCGTACTCATGCTGGTACGTTATGAATGACATTGACGTAGGATCAAAAGTGCAGCAACAGTGAGACAACGGCGTGAGGACATTCAATCGAATTATGGCATGATACACTTACATGATTTGGAGGGTTCCGCTATGCAATTATGGCGAGCGCGCTCAGTTTATGACACCTCCCACAGAGTGAAGTTGGTACCAAATACTGGATTGGGGTTTTGTTTCACTATTAACCATTTCCCTGGAAGAAAATAGGTGGACTTTCCTTGGGCACTGCTCAGCGAGCCCTGTATTGCATGATTCAGTCTGTCCCACAAGTCCCACGGCGAACTTCCTGCTGGAGTAGTAAAGGAGGCGCGTGTTATCTGAAACATGTTGTCATACGAGGGCGCAATCCCTAGTGCGACCTAACTTGTAGGTGGGTTTATTTTTGGGAGACGGAGCTACGCACCGAATGCTTATCGAATGAGAACAAGGCTCGTGTCCACATTGTTCGGGGCTGTAGAGTACCAAACGGGGAGCTTCTGTGAAGTTGATTATGAGAGCTGTCACGAAAGTGGTCTTCGGTGGTGCGGTATGGGCAATATAGGCTTTTCGTCTGAAACCCACGACCGAGACATTCAGGGATATGGGCGACGGCACGTACACAAACTCCCGAAATTAGCGAGTTGGATCAATTAATGGGTGTGCGCTCACTTCGGGGAGAAGGTGGAGTACTTTGTTTTACTGTCAGTTTTGGGTGCCACTTTGTGCAGATTAATTTAGGGTTACAACTTTGACATCGAAGGATGGAGCCCCCAGACGGCGTCTACAGGTACGGAAGGACAATCCCGGCCCAGCCGCCCGAACATGACCCTTATCAACACACCGGGGTGCATTGCACCTTCACTGTGTGCTTGCAGGTTAGTTTTCTACTTCAAAGAAGGTCGTTGTTTAGGTGAGTTTACGAACGCTACTCTCTATTCCTTTCCAAAAACTGTTAGTTGCGATAGTTTGTTTTTACGTGGAGCGATGGCGAATTCGAGTGAACCTGCAGTGGGCTCTGATTCTCGTCGCCCAGAGTCAGGGGTAGTTTCGATACATGAGCGGATGAGGTTCGCTGTGGAATTTGAGCGTTGGAGAGTACGAACATACATGATTAAGCACAACCTCCACGATCGGATGTACAACCCTAACGAGGAATGGTTTGAGCCACCGCCTAGTCCGCGCAAGGAGGGCGACCCTGCAGAGAGAGTGGAGGAGTCCTTCATGGACACCCTGCCTTTCGACCTGGTTTTGAACAACTTGTGGCCCAGAGTGATGGAAACCCCCACTACAGAGGATTTGCGCAAAACTCGGTATCCCATCCAGGAAGAGGAATGTTCCCGGGTCAGAAACTTTGGCATCTGCTGTCACGTCCGACGGGTCTGCAAAGGTTGGAAGGCTTACGTGGAAGAGAGGCCAGAATGGAACCTTGGACTCCAAGCGTGGATGGAGGGAGTACACAGGATACCATGGGGCGAAACAAAGAGAATGTACGACACAAGTGATTCGGACGACAGCTCAGGCTCTGAAGATTCGTACCATAGCGGCCACGAGTTAGACTAGGTTACAGTGACGTTGTTTGTCATACCCGACGAAGTGCACATGTTGTTTTAGTGCACTGTGTAGAAATGGACAGAGAGACGAAGTAGTATCACGTCGGGTCCGCATAGAATTTGTTTGGCTTACCTTAACGGTTTCGAAATTTCGAATAAATTTGCGTTGGAAACTTTACTTATGTGATATCCATCTATGGGACTATGATTCAGAGATTGCATTGTACTCTGAACAGTCTCACTTGCTTCCTCCATGATTGCATGAGAGTCTTACACTGAAGAGTATTCCTGTATTAATGCAGGAAGGGCGTTATATTGGCTTGTCAACAATGTCAGGTCCTGGAAAGGGGATCGCGCCGCAACATCCGAAGATGAGTAACTCAACGTTCGACAACATGAATAATGCACCCCAGGTAACATCATACTCCTCACATTAATGTATGTAATGGCCACCAGTACCCTCTCCATCGAAGTCAGAATTGTGGCGTTTTTTCCATGTTTTAGAAGTAGCTCATTTAACTCATTAACACGTGATGTCATTATGAACAGGGTTCCGGTCCTGAACAATTGCTGGTGATGAATCCGTACACACCGAGACAACCATACCCTCTTCAGTGGCCTGCTCAGGGGATGTATCCTCCAACAGGCTCGACATCCTTGGACGAGAGCCAGCAACTCCAATTCTTGTATCAGCAATTCCAGCATGCGAATATGCATGGACTGTCGCCGATGACGCAGTCTCTAGGTAACTATCCTCGCATGATGAATCCCGGGTTAATGAATATGGACTATTCGGTAACCAACTCGTTGCCTAGGAACGCCCCAGTTCAAAGTCTGTCCTCCGAGAACACCAACAACTTACCAGTACGCAGTCGCATGACGGACTCTTTCGGTCGAGACGGGAGCACTGGTGCAAGCGGTGGCCACGGATACACTGCCTCAACGCAGGCATCAGCGACAAGGACGGGTCAGGCACCTTATACTCAAGCCCCCGGTCACAGCTCTGTACCTCCGTATTTTTTTAATGCGGGTGCACCTGCTTGGCAGGGGTGGAGGGGTGCATCAACGCCGTCCCCATTCTCTATTCCGATGTCCACGGGAAATCAGGCAATGTCTGACCCACGGGCTGTAGGAGTCGAGGCTGGACGTCATGACATGGCACCTAATGAGGATCAGGACCGGAATATTGTGGTGAACAACGGTGAGTCAAAGAAGACGGCACAGAGGCGTACTCAAAGAGAACGTCAACGTGCGTATAAAATAGCCTCGCAGGTGTGGCCCATGAAGATTGCTGCTACCGATCAAGGAGAGATTCCTGCAGAGGTCAGAGCAGCGGTGCATACACAGATACGCGCTTCATCGCGACGGTTCCTGAATTTATCAGTGATAAAGTTCAGGGATCATCCCGACTCGGACATAAAAATACTGAAGGATGACCTTGATAGGAGATTCGAATTTGACCCCCCTCTCCGCGACGGATACGTGTTATTCTACGTAGAGAGTACCCTCAGGACGGCTAGATACATATGGCACAAACATTGGTTGGATACGGGAAGAGGAGAGAAGCACAAATGGTGCCCTACCCGTTTTTTTCCGACGCTCGTACGATACTGGCGCACGAAGGAGGCAGATGAGGAGGCCCGTGTTCTGAGAGCAGAGAGAGACACGAAGAGAAAGGAAAGGGAATTGAGAATTGCGAATGGCGAGTCGGGAGTTGACAATACAGAGGAGGAGTGGGACGTAAGTCAATACTGTTACTACTGTAACTGAAATTGTCGTGTTCTTCTTATTAAACAAACAAAATAACATGAATGAAATGAGTAACTTAGGTGACACTCATAGAATTGATATGGTGTTCGGTGAAATGTGCATGGTGATGAAGCCTATGCTGGACGATGATGACGAAAGCATGTTCTGGGAGGATATGGATTCAAGCGAGGATTCATTGACTGCTGAGGACCTAGCTGGTTCAACGGCAATGAATGAGAACGAGACCCAGGTAAGCTGACACAAATCTGTACACCAGGTGATTCAAATATACCCGACCATATGACAATAAAGCTCCGTTTTCCACAAATTCAGTTCGAAGATGTGTGTCCATACTTTTGTTGCATGAATATCATTTAAGGGGTTTTATATACGCATGTTTTTAGAATATATCGTGGTAACCTCAATTACCACAACATTGGTTCATTTTCACGTTAATCTTTCTGATCCATTCTTGATGAACATGACAACGACAGCAGATTAATAACATATCTAAAGAAGGGACAACAAGCACGCCAGCCTCCAAGGATAATGAAAAGTCCATCCAGGTACTGTCTCATATAATGATATTCTAAATTTCGTAGAGTACGCCATTGTTTATACGTACTATGCTAAGTCAATTACACGAGTCACCTCAATTGTGGTTTGGACATCCATCATGCATTACTCTTATCCGCAAATGGTTAATCAGGGACTCCATGAAGGAACGGGCACCCCAAGCCACGCCACAACCTCTGTTATTAACAGGAAGAAGGGCGACCCAGTAGGCCGATCCATAACCCGGGAGCTTTTGGCCTTAACAAGTCAGGTTCAAACCATCTCAAAAAGGTGTGATGAATTTGAACTCCACACGACCCTAAGCAAAAATGACATGGCAGTCGTACACAAAAAGCTAGATCTACTACTAGAAGCGTTGCAGACTACCGGTCGGGTGAAAGAGGCAGTAGGCAATGGATTGAAGGACAGTACTGGACCAGAGGGGGAATCTTTTCTTCCGTCAATAATTACCAACAAGGGCTGCGAAGGAAGGACAATTGCCCCACCTCCTAAACCGGGCGGCAACGAGAGGACATGCTCTGCGTCCGGGGTTTCAGAGGAGACTTTCGTTGACGACTTAGACCACGCCAATCCAGGTAAGTGGTAATCGTAAACAATGAATTATATCGAAGTTATTGAATTGACCCCACTACAGTAATAAATGCTAACTATTAGTGCTCGCGGGAATGCGAGGTTAAGCATTGTTTACCGATCCATTCAGCAGTCAGTCCTCTAAACGTACCGGTAGTAATGACCATTGAATCAGACAGTAATTTCTAAGCATGTATAATTATCTAAATGACGGCGGTCGTGCCACTGTTGCCACAGTTGTAGGAAATCCAAGAAGTGGATTGCAAGCAGCCTTCGGATTACCAGAGAATGTAGAGCACTTACACTCACCGAGACGGCCTCCAGCCTCAGGTAAGCACACGATAACCATTACAGATATTATGCATGACATCCTCTTTAGGCAGAAATTTTCAGCAATTTGTTGACAAAAATGTCCCTTCAATACACGTACCACCTCACCATGGGTCTTTCAGTTGCGATGACGAAATTGCTAACATACTGGACTGTAAAAACAGACGCCACCGACTCCCCAATGGCCCCTGTAGAACAGCCGAGGGCTAAACCAGGACCCAAGAGAGGGACAAAGAAGCTTGCGTCCACAGCAACGACGGACGGCCATGAGGCCCATGGGACAGCATCGGACTGCGTCACAGTGCAACGGCCAATTCGTAAGAGAAAGAGACCTTCCAAGTTCCTGGATTATGTGCCCCCGAGGGAGAACAAACCACGAGAGGAAATGGTATGCTGCCAATTTCCCTCCTACAAGTCTCCAGATTTTATTGGTTTATGAAAGGAATCGCACGAACCCATTGTTATCCGCCTAACTGCTGACTGTCATGTGTAGTGCGACCCGCTAAAGCCCACAAAAGCAGTATGGGTTTTGCACCCTACTCTCCAAAACAAAACGATCGCTCTTGGGCGATGTGGCACTCACTGGCGGACGAATAAGAAGAAACTAGTACCAAGCATTCAAGGGGTATCCTGGGAACACGGCATGCAACTAGTAACCATAGAGCATGTGTACCCTGAGTGGGAGGATACGCCGGTGTTATACCCGGATCATCAAAGGCAAGGAATACTGACAATCGCGGATGCTTTGAAGGGGGATTTCAACGAGGACGCGACCATTTTATGGAAAACCAGGTTTTTAAACCTAGTCGAAGTCACCAAAGTGAACTAAATGGTGAGTTCATGCATCATTTACTGTAATGTTGTCTTCCGGGTGCTTCAAGTTGCAGGTACGTTTTGACCTCAGATCACAATAGGTTTAGGCTGAACAGGGATACTGTTCTATTCCTTAAACACGGCGCTAACTACACATTATTGCAATTGGTGTAACTTTGGAGAGAAACAGTTTGTGACGGCAATCGTTTTCATATATAAGTTGCCGAATTCTAACTTCACATGTGGGCCTGACTGTATAATGCCGCAGTAAATTGCCATGTCAGTACAAGGCACGAAGACGTGGAACAGGCGGTCGAAGTGCGATGCATCCATAGGACTCACCACGAATTGTAACGAAGTTGGAATGCATAGACTCACAATGGAACCAGTATGACCACATAGGCCGACCTCAATTTTTGGGCCTTCAACACGTGCGTTTTCTGAACCAAGGTAGGATCGATTAAGCGTTGCGGGACATGCCAACATTAACGTATGGTATAGACCTACTCTAAATTCCCCTTCTCTCCCAACCCTCGTTTCTCTACAATTACATGAATTATGTACAGTTAAATGCTTCCACTGCATCGTTTGGCATTCCCAGGTATGCAGGTGACACTAGACCGGGCATGGTGACGCACAGGCCAAGTTCTCGGTAGTGTCATAGTTAGAAATAGTTGAGACATACTCCGGACCTTCGGTTGAACTATTCAGCTCCATGAAGATGACGACCGGGATAGCAGTAGTTCTTGTTTTTATATCCATGTTGTTTCCACATTGTCGTATATATCGACAACTGATTGTATTACCCAGTCAATATGCAAAAACATTAATTTCAATGGAAGTGCAATCAGTTCACTGCATCCTGTGAATAACTATTTGCAATTGTTATTCAAACAGAATTCGTATCCACCATAGTCTATGAAGAGCACCCCGTCGCATATAGCATTTCGTGCCGACAATGAATTCACATCGACACGCGTCGCCACCGGAATCAACGCAATTAAAGCACTCCGGACCCGGGAATAATTACGCGGGAACAACGTTCATTCGTCCACGTGTAGGACTTACGATCGGAGGAGACGTACCCTGAGCGAGGTCCCCAGTCGAAGTCCCTTGCCGGACTCGCACTGGCCGTGGAATGGTCACCGTGCGATGGTATCATGATCTGACGGTTCCATGTATACGAGCGGAGGGATGGTTACATTGTACCGGGGGTAAATCAGAACACATTTAGAGAGCCACGTAGGATGTCGCCGATCCACGTAGGATCTGCTAACATCGAGCAACGCACATCGAAAGCTCTGGTGCGACCTGGTCCCCACGATGACTAGGCAGCCTCGCGGGCCCGCTGTTGTCCTTTGTGACTCCAAGTACTCAGAATTCTGCGGAACTCCCGAAGTTCGAACCCTCGCTCTGAACCTGCACCAAGCGTGATGAAACTGTCGCCCTCGGGTACTTTTTGCTATACTCGGACGTGAGGAACGTCAGGTTTGCTAGCAGTGTGTGTTGCACCGTTCCACACGTATGCAAATGTGGTTGAAATTAATATACCGTGTTATGATTTGTTTTATTGAGTGGTCAGTCACAGTGTTTGTACTCGGATTCTAAGTTTTAGTGGGAGTTCCTGGAATCTCAAGGTCTGCGTCAACGTTGAAGTATGGTAAACCGTCCTATTTCCAACACGATTTGTAACTGAAGTATGTTGGTAACAAAATTTGAGGTGGAAAAGATTTTTCAAAGATGTCAAAAAGTATTCTGAATGCACTGCAAGTATCGTAATATTTTTCCAAATTAGTCTGTAATTAACAAAAATACTACATTGAAAAATTAGAAAAAGGTTAAACTGTCAAGCAAGGCATGCGGTGGCCACTCCCTCTTCATCTGAAAAGGGGTTGCAAAAGTGCCCATATCCGCCATTCCATGAACCGGTGGCGAAGAAATCATGTGTACCAAAGTGTACCAAAGTAATCCAAAGTAATCCTATGTATACCAAAGTAATCCATTTTTCGATACGCAGCCATTAATGAGCGCCAAATTGGATATCTATAGACATATTCAAAGGATTCTGAAATCGTTCCTTATTACACCTATTTCCGGCGTACATGTCTAAAATTTATATCATGCACTCAACATATCGGTAATCAACTTATGCACATGCGATAATAGAAAATTAACTACTGTTGGTTCATATCTCTGTCGGAAATAGGATGGTTTACCATATAGGTTGGAGCAACTCTGATACAACCACAACATCTACAAGTCAAAAAATCTTTATATTCCATGAAGGTTAAGAGTTCTAGCCGAACTTTCTTATTAAATGCATTATACTTGAGTCATGTTAGAGTGCAAGGATATAGTAATCTAGAATGTTCACGTTGGTTTATATACATAGATGTTTTCAATAATGCATGACTATTAAAAAGATGAATGTTGTTGTAAAATGATAATAAATATATTCATTCATCATGAGTTATTGATAATCAAACATTTTGATTTGTAATAAAATACCTACATACTTGAAATACTAAATTTGAAAATAATCATAGATGATAAAAAATACTTTATTAACATTATATAATACATTTACATGTGTTTAATCTAAAATTAACACTAAATTAAAGGACATGTGATAAATTTCAAATTTTGATATGAATATATTATGACATGCATTCTTACTTCTCTTCATATTCAATATAGAATATTCTACATATATTGTATTTATTCTTGATTTGAAATTTACAACAATAATACAAAAAAAATCAATACTTTAAATTCTATATTGAAACCTTCCTCCAAAGTGTTGTTTGACTTTGTCCATAGTTTAGCCAAACTTGTACTATGTGAAAAGTCCAATTCAGTAAGTTGAAAAAGATGTAACCGGGCTGGTACGTGTGTAAATGGCATCTCAGCTCTCTTGAAATGGATCTAAAATCTCCAATTACCGTACATCCCCGTGGCAATTGAAGGTAATGTAAATGTACCATGCTCGTAAAATTTTCAGTTTCAAATACTTGAATTTTACTTTCCACTAAATTTAGTCCCAATGTGTTCTCAGATCCTGCAACAAAATAATTTCAGGATTTCAGGATCTATCCAAAACATCTATAAATTACTTGAAGCATCATGCATATTATGATTTAGACAAAAACGTGAACAAAACAAAATAAAATAGAAAATAAATTATAAGAAATTCCATATTTGATAATATCAAAGACACTCTTTTCCTTCTCTCACATGTTCCTTTATTTGCATACAATTTGTTGTAATAGAAGAAACAAAGGATTCAATAGATACATTTGTTAGTTATCCATATGATGGATTTATATATTTGACCAGTTCATTTCAATATTCAAACTTCATCATACCATTAAATTCATAAAAGATATATATAAAAAAACTTACTTGATTTTTCGTAACAATTGCCTCAACATCTCAACCATTCACAAAGTGTCTCTTTGTCTTCATCCCAATCTCTTGACCGAGCTTTTTCAAAAGGTCGTGCACCTTGAATCCACCTCTTAAGCCATGCTCTTGAAAGAACATGACCAAATTTTTGTTGATAAGGTTTTTCGATGAAAAATGAGGCGCGCGTACACCCCCGCACCACATGCAATCTTTGCAACTTCCCCAATATGCAAAAGCCTCTTCTTTGCTACTTCCAAGAAATAAACAAGTGATATCCAAAAACATGTGTTTCTCCGATTCTGGAAGACTATCATAGCTCCATCTCAAAACACCCATCACATCCCTATTTTTCCTTAACTCAAGCACTGCTTCTCGCCATATAGTTTCCTTATCTCCATCCAACTGCATGCCAAACAAGCTTGATCCAACCACCTTCACTGCAAGTGGCACACCACTACATGCTCTCACAACATCCTTAGCTACACTTTCATATCCCTTTGCCGCTTCCTTCGCTTGAAATGCATGCCAATTAAAAAGCACATTTGCCTCATTCCAATCCAGGGGGCAAACATCAAACAAATGGTGATTGAGTTTTGATTTTCCTGCAATAGTGTTCAAAACTCCAACCCACAACACTATCCAACACCCGCCTCGCGTCTTCAACACCCCCACAAAGCGAGTACAACTTGACGAGCGTGTTGAGCTCGTACACATTCAACTGGCGACCACTGAGAACGGTATATCACCCCCAAAGCCACATCCTGCAGCTCCAGACTCCCCTAGAAAAGCTTCACATAAGTCCGGGAATCCACATGACTACCCTGCTCACGCAGCCTGTGCAACACATCGATCGTCTCCTCCAAAACCTGGAGCAACGGTGCTCCCATACCACCCAATTAGGGCGGGCAGTTGAATAGCCACGTTCAATCTACTTATCAGCACTACGATGATACCACCACACACCCGCATTGCAGTCTGGAATTTCTCCAATCCCTAAAAGATGATCTCCCTAAGACGCATCTCATTGCAGAACCAAAACGTCCCAACCACCCAATTAATCCGTCGGGCGCCCCCAAATTCTGCTGTCTCATGCTGTATCAGATGATGTGCGGTTCAGTTTCGAGGATTCATCGCCCTCCACGATAACAATCAAAATTCAAAACGCCCAGCTTGCAACCCAGTCATGTCGAACGTGCACATGGTATGAAAACTCACAAATGCTGTTAACTTCCTTCCTCTTTTGAAGGGGCACTCTTCACCTCGTGCTTCCGGAGTGACAAGCTGCGGGCGCAGTATGGATGCCATTAATGAGGACGACCAGCAGCCCTGCAAAAGAAAAGAAAAACAAACCCTAAGAATCCAACAGAGGACGCCTGATACATGTTCCCGACTTCGATACACTCATGCTAGAGAAGCCAGAGAAAAATTCAAGCCACAGTATTTCCCAACTTCAACACACTCGCAAGCAGCAGAGACCAGAAAGTTCAAGTCCACCATTTCCTCGTACCGACAAACTTCGGAGAACAGGACAACTCGCTCTTAAACCCCAAGCCTGGAATTCGCACCCAAGATCAAAGCTAAGGATGAGCTGAACCCCGGCCAACAATGCCTCTGCACGAACTACGAAGGTGATGAAACAACGTGACTAAGTTAGAATCAGGTGAGTAAGAATACAGACCAAGTTCCAACTACGACTTGGCCTTAAGAGATGAGTGTCGGTCTCTGATGACCCTGCAACGTCGCCAGTCACGGTGGATGCCCGACAGTGGTGACGAAACCAGATGAGTCACTGGTGCTGGCGATACAAACACTCCCCACTCATAATTGAGGACGGTGGTTCACTCATGTGATTCAACTCCTCTTACCAAATAAATTTAGAGGCAGTACTCTCTCCTGAATTAGCCGACCTAGTTTGATCTACCCAGAAGCCTGTTATCCGCTTGACATGAACTGAACCCCGATCCCGACAACACTAAGTCGGCCAACCAAGCATGAAGAGAAACTCAAGGTAACTATGTGAAATGAAATAAGAGGAGATGCTGACAGAGATCGAAGACAGACATGGAAATAGTCCTACTAGGTCGACGCCATGGCGTGCTTGCCAGTTATAACAGTCCCTGGTGATCGGCGCCATGGAATTGGGGCCTTCGCCAGACCTCGGTATGATTGTGGGCCCTTCTCCCGTGCTAAGTCACCTGGACCCAGCTCCACGGTTCTTGCCTGCCTGTTCTTGCCTGCCTGTTCCTGCCTGCCGCTCATGGGATATTCAAGCATTATTGATAAGTGTATTAAGATTGATAGGATGTGCACAAAATCATACGTCATAGGGCAGCTCAAGTGATCATGGAATGGAGAGGTGAGAACTGATGATTTTTGGAATTTATCATGGACATGGAGTCGCCCCATTCAGGAAGACGCACAACACAGAGAGTACATTGAATATTACCTTTGGATGCAGCAATGCACGTGGAAAGTAGCTCGGGATGATGCAGCTCGGTAATTACTTCCTCTCAGTCACACTGTAGCATTGTTGATTAGTTCTCGTGGAAGCAGGATTGGTGTGTGCTAGTTTGATCTACCCAAAAGCCTGTTATCCGCCAGTACGATCGAAGCTCGACATGAACTGAACCCCGATCCTGACAACACTAAGTCGGCCAACCAAGCATGTAGGGAAACTCAAGGTAACTGAGTGAAATGAAATAAGAGAAGATGCTGACAGAAATCGAAGACAGATTAGTCCTACTAGGTCTTACTAAGATACTAATGTGGATTAAAAATGAAGTGGCCAAGGTGGTACAATCTGAGGCCTAATCATTCGAATCCAATTCACAAGCCATAAGAACCTTTGAAGGTGGACATATATTTGCTTATATCATCCAACATTTTTCAAAATTCACTGAGGCTCCAGCCCCTGTCTCGCCTTTTGGCTTTTATTTCCAGTAAAAATAACATCCATCGGTTCAAAATAAAAATACAAACATTAAATTAAAAACCACCGTAACAAAAAACTGATTGGAGGCTGATGAAGAGGTTCATAGCTCCTTTGGAGCTCCCCACGGCTGAGTGTTAATATAGCCTCTCCCTAATGAATGGGTCACAAGCTCATTTCTTCTGCAAACTTCAGCATCTGCACCTCCGAAGATGGCCAGAGCATGGAATTCATATTCATAGCCCACCTCAACGTGTCCACAATCTCAATGTTATTCGATTAGACTGTTGGACAGGAACTCGTCTTCGTAATGTAGTCACAAACCATGCTTGGGATGCTTGACATGTCCATCTGCATTTTAAAAGATTAAGATTCGGAGAGTTGGGCTCAACTGGTGTCATATTGACGTCTGGATTTGACAGTGCTTCCACACTTTTTTCTGAGCTTCACCTTCTTGGCCTTCCGGCAGCGTTTGGCAACGGTCTGCATGAGTCCCTCATCAAGACCCATGGTTTCCACTGCTGTGATGAGGTGGAGCGTTTTCTTGTGCCGGGTTCCTGAGGGCGGATGGTGCAGGGTGTGATTATGTAACATTTTGGTATGTGACGGCATCTTGTGGCGTTTCTGGATATTTGTAGAGGAGTTTTGGAGTTTGTTCTGTCGTAAGATATGTCGGGCCAATTGTGGGTTGGTTCTTCGTTTGATGGCAGCGTGGTTGTTTGATCACCCGGCTGCCGCCATGGCGTGCCTCCATGGCCAACATTCTTGTGAACGGATCCAGCCGGGAGGGAGCCTGAAATTAGGACGGCGCGAGTTGTTAGGAGAGCGGAATTTCCTCCACGCGAGGACGCGTCTGAAGGGACGACGAGGAGGCTCGCGAATTCAAGTTCGTGCAGGTCTGGAAGAGTTGGCATCCAATCAGGTGAGAACCCTAGTATTCGTTACTTTCTCTTCCTTTGAAAACTAACTTATAATTGCGGGCAAACTGCACACTGGATGATTCTCTAACTTTCGGTGGATCTAATGGTCATTGTCGCTTAAATAAACCAGTTTGTTATGTCGTAAGACAGGCATGACTTAGTTTGGGGGCAAACTAGAGGTGGAAATGGATTGAAATGTGTTGCTCTTCGAATTCTGGTTTATTGAATGAGGGCATTCTTGAATCATGAGCTGGTATTGGTTTCTGCAGCGACAGCAAGTACTCTCGGCCAGCTCGCTAAACCCTTTGCGGCAGCCTTGGCCAGTCAGGGTTTCAACTGGAAGCTGGTGGAGAAGTCTGGTGTTGAAGTCTGGTGGCATGCCCTCCTCTCACTCTGCTGTAAGCACCTATATCTGCAATGCATTATTAATTGATCCAGTTTGACAGTTGACCTATTTTTTGTTCTTTCCAAACTTAGGGCACCTTCTTTCGGTGACTGAGGCATGTTTTTGCATAGGCATGATAGTCCAATTTAAATTCACGAGAAGGCTTGGACGTGGATGTTGCTGTCCAAATCAAATCTAGACAGAGGTTCGTAGCCATTCTCTAAGTGTTGATCCTTTTAAGTTTTGACAGAAGGGGATTATTTTGTTGAGAGGCGGATGTAGGGAATTGAGAAGTGCTGTTCTTTGTGCACTTGTGTTGCAGGCTGTTACTGCAGCGGCAACTGCTATTGGGTTTGAAAGGTGCGAACTCAACTGTATACGGATTCATTGTGATGATTTGCTTGCTTAGCTCAAGTTCCAAGTCTCGCTGAGATTTATGTTAGTGACCAATGTCGATGAGTCTCAAAAATGTATGTTCCCATATTACAAAAATAGTTTCTCAGCGAGTGTAAGCGGTTCTGATTTGTGTACATCTCTCTTATTGCTGGATCAATGAACATAACTAGAGAGCGGTGGAGCTAATAGCGATTTTCTTTGCGTGCAGAGGATTCTCTCAGATGGAGTGTTCGGTTTATCTGTTATTCTAGCAGGTATTGTGATGTATGACGCTCGGGTAAACTACTGACCTAATATTGATCGGAAAATCCATAGTATATATATGTTGGCAATAAATAGCTCATGCTACAAAATTTGATACAACCACGTCAAGTTAAGTATGCAGGATGCAGAGGCAGTAGAGGTAAATGTAATTAAGAGTGAACTTTATACTGTATGTTGTTATCACTCTACTCTTCTAGTCCTGTAACTAAATCCTTGTAAACTGACACATGAATTACAATATTGACTTGTAACAGGGCGTAAGAAACGCTGTTGGAAAGCAGGCCAAGGTTATAAACACGATGATTGGATCAGACAATTGAAAGGTCTAAAAAGGTTGGTATATTCTTTGAAATTTCATCTACAGAAACAAAGTTGAATGCGTAGAATGTGTACAATGCGTGCTAGATTGTGGTCTTTTCGCATGTGAAACAATCTCCTAACATTAAATTTGGCATTTATTAACTTATTTGATACAGGTTGTGGAAGACACCTTCAGCATTGGTGCAGGGACAACCACGGTTTTGAAAGAACAAGTATGCCTGGTATCATTGCTAACCCTCTCAATTGTTCCAATTTGATGTCCTTTGATTTTTTGGATCTCGACTATATAGCTCTTTAGTGACGATGCAGGTTCTCCGCAAAGTTTTCCGGCAATTTTGAGTGTATTGTGGAGAATCAGAGAAGGTCTAATCTGAGATTAAAGGTCAACATATTCTGTGGATTCCTGTACTCTAAGTATCTTCATAAAATATTTTGCAGACCGAGCAATTGAGCAGGATAAACAATGAGATGGATACGGTCCAGTTCTCACTTAAAAAAGCTTCAAAGCTTGTGAAAGCGATTGGTGGAAAGGTTCGATTAATCATCTTTACTCGGATTTTTACTAGATCTTTTTGAAATCATTGCATTCTATCTGATAGCATAATTAGTTCCGGTTAATTGTGCCTGCTCCACGTACAAGATATTTTGTCAGCAGATGGATGCACCAACATTTGCATTCCACAAGTAAACATCAAGAAAGCATTTTAGAAAGTAGAGGTAGTCTAGGTATTTAGCACCAATCATATGATTTTAATATTGAACTCTTTGCACTACAGATTGCAACGGATGGGTGCATCAAGTTCTTCCTGTTTCTCATCGCTGTGGGTATCGTCGCAATCATAACCGTTAAAGTAATTTTCTCAACCTATCTTAGCAATACTAGTTTGTATACTTCTGTACGCAGATTTTAACATCTTTGCACCAGGAGGACGGGAAATTCTTCTTGCAAGCCTCTACGGAGGTGTTGGAGGTTGTGTAGATTGAGAATGAATTTATTATGTCACAAGATGGCTACTTAGACATCTGATTGCGCTTAGACATCTTTGGAAAGGACTCTACATGTACGTAAGATAAGGTTGGCCTACTACTCATGCTATCTGTTTGTAGAATTTGTTTTGCTTATTTTTTTCTGAGGCTTGAGTGAACAATCGCTCCTAGTGTACAGGTCACGGTTGATTAAATAGATTCTAGTTTTTCGTTTGAACATCGGGGCAGTTATCAGTACGTGTATCACGTCAATAATTGTGACCAATGCCCATACTATTATGTAATAAACCTATATTATGGTTGCCATTTCTCTGTAGCATTTATTATTTGCCATTTCATTTTTTACAATTCTAATTAGACAATATGGTCACAAAATACCCAAGCATGTGGGAAAAACCACTAACCGTTCACCTGTCCGGACACTGAGCACTAATCATGACATCATCGTTAACCTGGGGACGGCTTAATACACACATTTGGCAGTACAGGAGATAAACTGAAGGACAAGGCGGACATTGAAAAATCACACAAACCTGCCACTTGTTGTAACTGTGGCTGTAACTAATAAAAATTCATTTATGCAAAACTTAATCGGAGAAAGCGTTTCCTGTGACGAAGATGGTGGGTTTAGGCGGCTTCCTGGGAGCCAGATTGACAGCTGCTCCCTCAACCCACATGAGCTGGGCTTTATCCTCGTCGACACACTTTGTCCAAGTCGAATCGAATTGTTGGCTGAGAGAGACACACTTTCTCCTCACAGTGTAACAACAAGCTGCATTCACAGACAGAAATCCAAACAAACCAAGTCGAATCGAATGGTTGGCTGAGAGAGACACACATTCTCCTCACAGTGTAACAACAAGCTGCATTCACTGACAGAAATCCCAACAAACACATTATCAGCACCAGTGCAATGGAGTTTAAGAGTAAGCTCTACCCACATCTCTAGAATCTTCAAACTCAACTTCTGCACATTGCCAACACCTAAGGAGAACTTCCAGACAAAGTGAGTCGACAATCTCGACGAGGCATCAGTAACAAATGGACGTACTGCGCCCACCTGAGTGCGAGTAAATGTACAAGTTCACATTGAGGTAAAATCATACCGATGTGTTCCGGATCAAGACAACAGTTTGAATCGTATGGGTCGCTGAGAGAGACACACTTTCTCTCCACAGGCAACAACGTACAAGCTAGCTGCATAACTGCAAGCCACATCATCGACACTTCTCAACATCATAATTGAGAAGTGACTAAGTTCCCATGCGTCATGCTCATTCACGCTGGCGAGAGCTGTAGCTGATCCAGGACGATATCTTATACAGAACCCTCTAAAGAACTTCAACATCTCACAAATGTGACCAAATGAGGGTCGATCCTCTGGATTTGTGGCCCAACACATCCGAATGCATTGCCTGAGATATTGCGGGTAGATGTCCGGCAGGGACGGTCGATCTCCAGCTACCAATTTTGCACGAAGAGTATCCGAATCATGAACATCTTCAAATGGAACCTGTCCACTAAGTATCTCAAAGCACGTCACCGCAAAGGCATAGACGTCTGATGCCGCTGTGTAATATGGTACACCCTGTGTCCTCCTAATCTCAAACAACTCGGGTGCCATCCATCCCGGAGTGCCTGCGTATTCCAGAGAGACAAGAGGTTTGCTTGACTCGATTTTCCGTGCCAAGCCAAAGTCCGTCACCTTAATCTGCACATTCCCTAGGGCTGTGAGGTCGTCGTCATTAATCAGCACGTTGTCTGCCTTCACATCACAATGTAAAACACCATGCTCATGAACATGCCTCAGGGCTTCTGCTATCTGCAACATAATATCGATAGCAGTGTAGATTTCAAAGGGAGGCTTGCGACCTCCATCTGAACGGGTGTTGATTAAGTTCCGCAAACTTGTCCGCATGAGCTCTAGAACCAAATACTGTCCCTTGTCGCTGTCCTTCGGCAAACCAATTCCTATGAGCTTCACCACGTTGGGATGTGCCAAGAACTCTAACAGCATCACTTCGCTCCGAACTTGCTCCGCGTCAGCCATGAATTTCACAGCTACACTAGTTTTATCGCTCCAAGTCGCAATCTTGACTCTCCCTGAAGCACCCACCCTGATGTTTTCCCCCGGTGGAAACACGACATCACAGGGTCCAATGGATTGGACTTCAGATAGCTCCGAGTTGATTGACCTCGCTTGCATAAAAAATATTGCAAGCTTTTTATCTGCTGTAACCCCACCAACCTCCACGATACGCTTCACAACACCTAAAAGATATGCGTTGTTCTCTTGAGTGGCGTCTTCGATCAATGCGGAAAGGTGTGTTCTGTCGGGTTTAAGTGGTACAGAGAATTCCAAATCCCCGGTGGCCTCGGCAAAGGATAGCTTCACCGTATTCACACACGATATGAAGTCATCGAGATGAAGAACTATGTGCGTAGAAAAGGACGAACACTCAGATCTGATGAGGACGGACTCCCACCAATCTTCTCTCAAACAATCACTGACTAGCTTAACCCCTCTTCTCATCACGCGCATCAGCTCCCGTAAAGATTCCTCGCAACTGATCACCACGCGATCAAATTCAAGCTCACTTAAGCTGCACATCGATTCAAGGTATTGCGTCGCAACAACCTGGCACTGACGGTGATTAAATTTTACCTGGGTGCAGCCATGTTGCACTTCCCGCAACAGGTCGTTGCACACTCCATAATACTCTTGCTCTGGGAGCCAGCCTTATGGTCCGATCCTCGGCCATGACGTCCTCTACTTTGTCGAACCTTGGAAGATCAAAACTCGTCAAATTTCCTGAAACAAAACCTCCTGCTGGATACCTAATTTTTCAGGCTCGCCAAGTACTCGCTAATACTTCAAGGACCAAGTACCGTTGCAAACCCCACTTCTAAACCACAACTTACTCGCGACCTAGAAGCTCTGAGAGTTTGTAAATTCCTGGTAAACAGAGCAATTTTCTTTAGAAAAGGAAGGATACTGGAGAGGTCGAAGTGGGGCAAAGGTAGCAGAACAAAGAGACTGGTCCGAACAAAGGAGATGGATTTCATGAACCAGAAGATACACCAACCACGACCAAAAAAGGCTGAGGTGTGGGGAAAATTTCAACGACCAACACTTCCGTAAAGGGTACACCGATAACAAAAATTGGAGTCTACGATGGCAAAATCAAACCCAATTTTAACGGTTTCTGAATGCAACTGCTACACTGAGGGTGCTCCACACGATCTGTAACGACATTCAACTCAATTGTAGTGCTTTGATCATTGAGTTACAGCTTAGTCCCGAAGGCAAAGAGTACCGACTACAGTGCTCGTCGATCGACTCCATAAAGAATTAGGATTCCGTTTACTATACATCGACATAGTTGCAGAGTGATGAAAACTTACATCTGTTTTGAGATTGCTTGATTTCAGAACCATAACTTTATTGCTACAATTGAAACAATGTACGATATCCACACCCACCATTGCCGTCATCACCCTTGGGTAAGGAACATCTGAAGATCATAGTATTCTTGACTAAGTCCCGAAAACTTATGGCTCATGGACGGGCGAAGGCTTTGAGTGAGAGAAGATCCTCGCATCCATCGCTTGCAAAGTTCTCATTAAACGTATGTCTATCACTTGATCGAAATAAAAATGTGAAATATGAGTATGCAGTGACTACACCACATTAATGATGGGCAAAATCTTACTCATTAGGAGGTGGATCTGGCAGGTCTGAACCCCAAGTCCTTCAAACTCTCCTCTAGGTCTGCAATGTACAATACAGCCCGAGTCCATTAATGTGCAAGATATTTTCAGCAGGTTTAGGCAAGAGATTACAACTTGCCTCCTTTCAAGGCAGGCAATCACCAGGACTTGACACAATTGCTCAGCAGAACTGCTGTCGAGGAGCACTCGGGAGAGAATCTGAAAGTTGTACTGGAGAACGTCCATCATGACTCATGAGCAACCACTTGGCCGAGATAATCATTTCACAAATTACACACCATTAAGCGTTGTACTAATTCCAAAATCTTGCCGATCGACACCGAGATAGACCGTACCATTTATGGCGATGTCGGGTTCTTTAGTCCATTAGTAAGCTCTAATTTGAGTCTGTAGATTTATTGTCAGTTCTTCACTACATATGTGATAGAACTGCCCAGAAAGCGAACTCCAATTCAGAATTTCACTGTGTAATATGAGTCCGGTTTCGGAGGAGTGTTTGTTGCTGTTCCATTTCTGTTCCGGGTTCCATACGCATACAGGCTGGAGAATGCGATAGTGAAACTGCTAATACGATTGTTTCAGTAATGGCGGAAACTGATGATGCAACAGTGGGGAGCCCCATATATGTGAGATGGCCATTGAGTCTTGATGAGAAGCCCGAGGTACTTCGCAAGTTGCGGAGCAGAATTCACTTCGAGAAGACGATCACAGCGTCAAGTGCAGCGGGTTACGTTGGCCATCATTCTAGATTGGTATGCATGGGTCGGGAGTCGGTCGAGATAGAATCACATGTTTCTTTTCCAGCTAAATCTTCCCATCTATGTTGACGATACTACTAGGCATACGCTTGTGATAATGTACAACTAATCCACACGGCTGAGTACTCTGTAGCAATGCAATGTCCAGAATTTCTAGTGACACGCTTCCAATTGTCGTGAGTGCTGATCCTGCAAGTGATACTCAATTTCCGTTTGCATCTGATTCTCTTGTTGCAGGCACTTCCCTTTGCGTTCGTGAAACAACATGGTGACAAGTTTCAGAAAAATGTTCTTCTCCAGACCGTTCTCTCCTCAAAAGCATGGCCTGTGAGAGTCGAAATCTGCTTCAAGTCTCCAGGTTCTAGCACAAAAGTTAAATTCTCTGGAGGATGGAGAGCTTTCGCCAATTTCAATGGCCTTCAGGAAGGCGATTCGCTCATTTTTCGGCTTGCGCCAATGTCCAAGTTCAAGGTGTACGTGTTTAGCAGCACGAGGTGTTCTACGGAAATTCCTCTTCAAGTGAAAAGAAAGCGTATTTCTGATTCCCAAATTCCACAGAAGAAAACTGGAAAGCAGTCACATGACGGCAAGGATGAGCAATCGTCTTTTGACGAAACTACTGAAGATGCAGCGAAGTCCAGAGAATTGCGCATGGAGAAGAAGACAACCACGAACAGCATTGCGCCATTGAGTACTGATGTCAAAACCGAAGTGCTCCGCAAATTGCAAGGAAGAATATATTTTGAGAAGACGGTCATAGCGTCAAATGCATCAGGCTCTCCTAGCCGGGATCCTACATTGGTATGTGTAGATCATACCAATGAACCATGATCCTTTTGCAAAGTAACATGCAGAAATAATTCATCTTAATAGTACTCTGTAGCATTGAAACCTACTATGCAGGTGACATGATCTTGGAAGAGCTATCTGAATCACTTCATGATCTACTTTGTTCCAGTGCTTAAGATTGCTCTGTAATTCAGCTACTTGAGGTTGCGTCTGATTTTCTTTTTTGATGTTTGCTTCTCGCAGGTAATTCCCTTCCAGTTTTTACACAGCCATGGTGACAAGCTTCGGAGATCTGTTATCCTTCGAGTTACATCATCCTCAAGAGAATGGCCTGTGAAACTTACAACTCCTCCTCAACTTAAATTCCGTGGAGGCTGGAGAGCGTTTGCTGAATTCAATGGCCTCTTGGAAGGCGACTCCCTGATTTTCTTGCTAACGGCAGTATCGGAGTTTGAAGTTTATGTATTTTCTAGCACAGGGAGCCCTAAGAAACTTCCAGATTCTCAATCTACAACTGGGAGCGGTTCCATTCATTCTAGAATCCATGGAAGTAAGTGTTTGGCCCACTAGAGAGCTGGGCAGGTATTTTAGCAGTGAATGGAAAGGGCAGGACAAGTGATAATTCAGGAGTACCAGAGTTCGTGGATAAAGCAAAACGGGATTGCTTATTAGGAATTCTAATAGTCAGTAAGAATTAGTTTTGTGGAGAGAGAGGCATGTTTGCGATTTTGAAGACTGGCTTCACTCTCAAGGAAAACGATGATATTTAGTTTAGACTGTCAAACATCGCTGCTCTTGCACCTTACATAATATGGTCGACAGAAAGTCGCTCAGAAGTAGGATTTGTGTTCTATCGCATGCACAGCAGTGATTTTCCATAGACACAACAGTTGCGTTAAACCCAAGCTGCCTAACAATGTGACAAGAAGCACTGAAAACACATTCGCGTGTATTACATCAATTGCTGCTCATATTGTGTTTTGAGTGAGTTGCTCAGACATCCAGCATATGCATCAGTGCGTAAAATGCTCAAGGTACAGACTTCCCTGAGTCATAGAACCACCATGTGCTTAAAATATTTGTTCATTCCAAGGTGTAACCAACCTGAAAGCAGAGTGCTCTTCGGGTAGCATCTACACGTCCATTAAGTCTTGCTCTTCCATCTGTAGTGACGGCTACTCAAAAACAAATAATTCAGCAAAGAAAAATCAAATAGTGTTGTCTTGCATGCAAAAATTCTGCAATGGCTAAGTGGTCTTTGCAACTTACCGGTAAATGATTTTATTCTCCACGTTTGTCGACTAATTTGTGCACAGCTACCAAATTATCTCAATGGATTTATGCAATCATCCGTTTGCAAGTTCATGTGGACTTAATTACGCAATGCGACCCTTGTCACTAAGGTTGATTGAGATTATGGAACCATCATTTCCTGAAAACTTGATAATTATTACACATATGATATTGTATCTTGCTTTGTAATTCATGTACCAAATCCCTAAACTCCAAGATCGAAATGAACGTTTTAGTCACAAAAATATCCATAATTTGATTCAGAGAAGAATTTATGATTCATGTGAGAACAATCAAGCTGTACGAAACAAACACAGTTTAGTGTTTAGTGTCATCATTGCAATTATAATCTCATGTATGTATTTAATAAAAATAAAAATAAAAATAAAAATTTGGAGTAACTAATGAATGGCCAAAGAGCCAAGGAGCCGCAGAACAACGGCAGAAAGGGCGAAAGAGTGGAATTGGGAGGTGAATTGTCATGTTGAATTGGAACTAATGTGCTTCGGATCATCTCCAACTAAGTACCATCTGTGAGAGCTTATTGTCTTGCAACTAGGATGGCCCCTTCCGAATAATTGTCTCATGTAGCTTGACAAGATTGGAAGTTTGAGCTGTGATATGGAAGCCTCACATGTTTTCTATGCATTAAATTCTCTCCAGAAATATTCAAGCCCTTGTGGATGATTTGGAAAAACTGAGTCAAAACTGTTCCAGATCTTGTGGCCCTTTTGATCCACAACAGCTTGGTATGAATTTTGCATCCAGGGACTGGTGCATGCTCCTCCATGTCTGAAACGAAATTGCTTATTGATTAGGAAATTTACTACTTTGATTTCACTGATTGAATATGTGAACTCATTTCTCTCTTCACATCTTGAAGATGTGCTCAAGACTCCATACGAACGACTGAAGCTACTTAGTAGAAATCGGTTATTTAGTAATGTATCAATGACGTGTGATGTATTTGTCTTCGTTTGCAGTAAGTTGGTTCCCCATTTTGAATACACTGCAGCAAACAAGTAGATAATTGCTGGAGTCCAAAACAATCCGACTTTAAAGGAGCTCCTCGAAGTCTGAAAGATAGATCATGTCGGCTGCAGCAAGTGCTTCGGAAATATGATCTGGAACACTGTTCATCATGCCGAATCCGTCGGTGGAAAGGGCTGAAGGAAACAAGTCAGAGGAATGATCGTTAGCATGTGCGCAATTGGGATTATGGATGAGCTCTCCGAAGCCATTCTCCCAATCGTAACATGGATTCTCGGAAGATACATGGTGAGGGCCTTCATGATGGTGTTCATCGTGCATGGGAGAATCGTCCAGAGTGTTTTCATACGAAGCCTGAGCTGGATCCTGTAGCTGGAGGCTGTAGCTTGGGTCGTGAGGATTCTCTCCCTCGGCGGGGAACAATATGTCAAACATGTCAAGGTCATCTTCATTAGCATTTAGAATGGGTGACTTCTTACTGCTCGTCTTGATGGCCACCAAAACTCCTCCCTCCAAGTGCATCTGGAAGGAGTTGTTACAGCTCAAACATTTGAACCGGGGTTGAGTCTGCTTCTTGTTATTGTAGAACTTGAACTTTGCGTTATTCACGGCAAAACACTTGTTGCATTGCGTCCGTTGACCTTGGATCTCAACGGGGTCTTGATTGCGTACCTTCTTGTAGTGCTTGGGTTTTGGCCTATTGTGATTCTCCCAAGTGAATACCACTTTGCAATCCAAGCATTTGTATCGGTGTTGGTTGCTCTTTTTATTGTTTAGGTACATGAACTTCAAATTCCTAGACTCACAATGCACACAAAACACCTCCTCCATATTTGCAATCCCAATACAAATCTCTCAATTGTTATACTATGTTATGGGTTACAGAAATGGCAAATGGGTTGCAAATGTTACGGCAATATGGGTTGAAAATGTTACTACTTGTAGAAATGGCAAATACAGGTAGCATACAATATAAGATATGGCAATATGGGATGCAAATGATATGGCTTGTTATCAGGCAAATACAAGTTTCAGGCGAATGTGGGTAGCATATATTTGAAGCAACGGCAATATGGGTTGCAAATGTTATGGGTTATGCAAGTCCAACTGGTGCATCGACTTGCTTGATCACCACGTCACAGTTGCTGATGTGGCCCCGGGTCTGGCATACTGCGCCTGGTAGGCCGACACTTAGGATTGTACAGAAATGTCGGAAAATTTGTGAGGAACCGTTTTGTCTGAGTGTAAGACAGGCAATCTTTGGGATGCTTGTGAAAACTACAATTAGTGCAGCCGATCAATAGTATGAAAGACGGCAAAAGAACAGCTACATTTATGCTCCCTCTCACTCTCTGTGTGTCTACCCTCAGAGTTCCTTGATTCCTATCATCATTTAAGTTTGCAAAGATGAACACAGAACTTCTGAACTCAATTTTCCAAATCCAAACTCATCAATCAGTAGGATGCTCCGTGTTGCTGGGCCGAGGTTCGTGAGGTTTTCCGGGATAGGTACAGTAACGCGAATATCGAATTCGGATCCGGTCGCTACATCAGCCAAGAGTCCGATGGCGTTTTTCCAAAGATAACTTCGAGGTGCATGTCTTGGCACTTCATCTTTGTCTTTCACAATTGAGCTCAAACCGGATGCATTGGATCTCCCCCGTTGTCTGCTCGACAGTGGTAAGGAGCCAAGGATGGCGAACCGATAATGCATGGAAACTGCGCAGAGAATTTGTTCCTCGAAGAAGAAGAGGACAAAGTGGGGTAAGTTAACGTAGGGTTTGGATGGCCGAGAGGTTGTGGGTAAACTTGTTGGGGTCAGTAATTCTGATGTGGTGGTCTGATGTGGAGATGGATGGGATGGCAGGTTGTCAAGTGAAGATCAATTTCGGTGGGAGTTGAAATCTTCCGTTCGTCTTTGAGAGGTATTGTTGGTGAGAGTTTTGGGGTGTGTGCGAGGATGGAGGTTTTGGAGGATGAGCGAGATGGTGCACAGCCTTGCAATGGCCGAGAGGAGATGAAGAATGGTATGTGGGTTTTTGGTTTGTACGGGTTTTTAGTGATTGTTGGGGGATGTTTGTGGGTTGATCGGTTCTGTTGGTGGTGTGTCATTGTGCTTGAAGATGGATATGGCTGATGCTGTTACAAGGTTTAAAAGGGTTGATTGTGAGGATTCATAGGGAGTGGGAGTGGTAATGCTGTAATGCAATGGCATTGTCAATTTAGGGTTTGCAGAGATAGAGCATCTAGGGAGAGATGGTGTTATTCGAAGTGTCTCGTTTATGTGTAAGGATGGAAGGATTATTCTAGGTCAGGAGAATTTTATCCAAGAGAAGTGTACGGCCTAAATCGTCAAATTGCTTTGCCTTCTGATCGGTTGGATCCTACAATTATAAATGGCAGCCTAATTGGAGCACCATGTTGTCTACTCTTTTCCTCCCATGGTTCTTTTTGAGTTATGATGGAGGCTCTCCATGTGTTGATGGCGTTCACTACATCAAGTAATGAATTGCCCTTCATGCAATTGGTCTGGCTTTGGAGGAGATTGAAATAGAACATTGTTATTAACTGGTTTCGGAGGCTGTCCTGTTTTCTTTTCAGGGAGCGAAGAAGAAGAAGAGCTGAACATAAATGCAGTGCTTAGAGATGACGATCTGCAAGCTGTCTTGACGAAATTAAAGCTATCTGGTGACAGAGATGCATGTGCACTGGTGTGTAAGCGATGGAAGGCTATACAAGACAGTGGGAGGAAGAGCATGCGTTTGCGTGCAGGACGTGTCATGCTGGAACGGGTTGCAGCTCGTTTTTCTTGCTTGACCGACCTGGATATGTCAGAGAATATTGGCCGATCGTTTTACCCTGGCTGGCAGGATGATGATCTTGGTTTCGTTTCTCGCAGCTTTAGTCGCTTGGAGCGTCTCAACTTAAATAACTGCAAAGGTTTGTGCTCCTTCTAGCCCTTCTATTAGAATGTGGTAGTTCAAAGAAATTCTTGAGTTACTTGGCGGTTATACCAGCATTTAGCATTTATCCACTGTGTTTCAAAATAAATGGTAGACGTGATAGTTCAACACCAGGTGGAAGAAAATCACAGTTTGCCTGCATTCAGAACTGTACTTGTCCAAAGTCTTCGATCAGGACTACCTTCATAGTTCCTGTGAGGGATTTCGAGATATAATTAAACTTGCAATATAAGTTAAGTGCATTTTGAAACGAGTTGCTGAGGATGAGTTCGTTTCAACGTGCAGGAATCACTGACAAGGGCCTAGCAGAGGTTGGACTGAAGCTTTCAAAGCTGCAGTGGTTGGATCTTACTGATTGCAAACAAATCACAGATGCGGGAGTTGAAAAGGTTGCCTCTGGATGTCCCGGATTGCGGACTCTTTATCTTAGTCGTTGCAAGCTCATCACAGATAAATCCCTCGCTGCCCTTTCACAATGTCGATACTTAGAGACTCTTGTCTTTCAAGGCTGTACCAAAATAGGCGACGATGGCCTCCTCAAGCTCTCAGAGGTGAGTACGGAGTCCTTCCAATACTGCTTTGTACTTTCTGTATTCTGAATAGCTTTAGCTTCCTCCACTAATAGAGAATTCACATGCGATGAAGGGTTTTGTAAGTAGTTTGTGAAAGAGTTCTGATGGAAGAGATTTTGTTTCTTAATCCTCTTTCATCCTAAACCCTAAAACCTCAGCTGTAACCAAGATCTTGTTTCGTCTGTGCCTCAGGGGTGCTCTTCTCTTCAGGTCCTGGATCTAACCAAATGTGGGAAAGTAGGAGATGTTGGGCTCAAGAGCATCATTAACGCATGCTCAACTTCTCTGCACACCCTTGTGCTGGAAGATTGCCCTCAGGTCGGTGATGATAGTGTAATTGCAGCTGGAGAGTGCTGTCAATCTTTACAGATTCTGCTGCTTGGTGGTTGTCGACTTTTGAGCGACCATGCTGTCGATGCGTACTTCAGAAGACACACTAACCTTCGAACCTTGCGAGTAGAGTATTGCCTCAAGTTGACAGATAATGGCATCAAGTCCATATTCGCAAACTGTCCATCACTAGAAGTTTTGGACGTTAGATGCTGCTCTCTGCTCACAGACAGGTCCTTCGAGACTCTGAGGCTGGGGTCCAACTGTTTGAAGGAGCTGAAGATCAGTGGATGCAATGGTATCACTAGTGCGGGAATCCTGAAAGTGGCAGCGTCGTGTCCACATCTGTACCTCGTGGAAGCCAAATACTGTGACCATATCAGCACTAGTAGCATTATTGGCACAGCTTTACCCGATGGCTGCAAAGTCATTCTGGACTCTGAAACCCTTGTATTCTAGTATCTCTTCGAAGCAAGGATATTAAGGTGCGCACATTGGTGAGAGCATGCCTGGCTCCAACCACAGCTATAATTACCATGCAGGTGTACAGTTCCGTAGGGAGGATCCAGATAGACCCTAGAGCTCAAGAGTTCTAGTGTCCCTAGTTGGTGCAACTCATCAAATAGTGGGTCCTGTTTTGCTACCTTCAGATCCTCCTTTGAACGGTGTAAGGCTCCAAGTCATCTACTTGTACAGACCATTAGTGGCTCGGAAGGTATTGGTATAGCTAAGTGCTAGCTGCGATCTTTGATGATGGAAATTTGGAAGGTTCTTATTCTTATCTTAGATCATTGGTTCTCATTTATTCACACTGTAATGCTTGTTCTTTGGTACAAGATTCATCTCTCTGACGTAAGTGCAATAATGCAGCTGTTTCACACAAGAGTTACTTATTTTCATTGTACTCGCCTTCTTAAGGATGCTGCCTTTCAAGACAGAAATCCATATCCGAGTCATCCTGATCTCTGGCGAACATGAGCTTTGAATTGATTCTCTTACACACGATTCATTATTTGATGAGTTTTCTTGGTCACAAGCCTCACCGCAATTCTTCTGTAGACCTGGTGCAACGTCGAGTTGATGCTAGACCTCTGCAATTCCCGCAACTGCACACTAATTTGCGACACTATTCAGACATCAAAACGTTTTTGTTGTTGGAACACTGTTGTGAACGTGAAACGAAAGCTTGGGTGGGAAATTGTTCACAAGGTCATGACCTTTCTAACATTACATAATATGGAGGGTGTACCTCAATCCAATCTACAGTAGCAGTAGCTCAAAATTAGCTAATTCACTGTGACAAACGATAAGGGTGGCCAGGTGGAGTTCTCAAAATAGTGGGCGCTCTCCTTCATGTTTCCTAGATTGCCTGGGTACTATTTCTCTTCTTATTCTCTATGAATTGAGGTGCATCCTCCAATTTATGTTACGAATGATCAGCTAATTCTTCTAAAATACACAAATGTGAATGCATCGGGCTTGTTTACCTGACCGACGAGAATTGATCATTCTTCTAAAACTTCGTCCTGGCTCATTTGGTTTGCTCCTGAGTCTAGAAGCAACTCCACAAAATCTGAATGTCATGTGATTCCTTCTGCTGCGTAGAGGGAAGGTTGCATAATCAAACACTAAAGCATCTAAAAGTCTTTGCCACAGCAAACTGAATGAAAGAGTAGTGGTCTATGCCCAGCAACCCAACGGAGCATGATCAGATTTATATCATCTAGAACCATCCAAATAGATAATTTCTTTGAAAAGTCCAATTCCATATTGAGCACATTTGCCATACTAACCAGTAAAACGCACAGCCGGATGACAGACATACACCAGTTTAGTAACTCAGAACAGCCACATGCATCTTACAGCAAGAAAGTGCATGAAATATCACCATAATCTATCTGGAATGTAAACACTCAGTTCGATCTTCACATTTCCGCCCACTGAAACACAAAAAATATACAAATAAAATTGCTCTTTAAATGATGCCTGCTCACAATTTGTGCAGTACATGATGGTAAATATACAAAGTCAGAAAAACTCATGATGAGAGAAGCACCGACGCTTTGACATGGAACTCTAATTCAATCGACTGAATTCCATCTGTTTTCGCTTCCAATCCCAGAAATCACTAAAAAGAAACCCGGCAAATCCACCGAGACTCAAACCCGAGTTTTTTAAGGAAATAATAGAATCTTAAAGAATCCACTTCTAAAAATCCTGTAAAAATTGTGCCGAACTTCACCTTGCACGTTTGATGACATGTTGAGCAGCCAAATGGGTCACTGTAGCTGTGGCCGCCTCTTTGCCTTCAACGCTTTCTTATTCGGTTTGCGTCCTGTGTATAGCTTGTCCTTCTCGTTGTCTCTAATAAAGCCTATGAGCATTAGCAAACCCCAGAACAAGAAACCTCCTCCACCACCGCCTCCCCCACCGCCACCGCCACCACCATCATCGCCACCTCCTGGTCCACCTCCGATGCCACCATCATCGAGGTTTGGAGTAAATGCCTTCTCCTTAGCTGCAAAACATTGTAAGACATGGCAAATGTTATGTCGATTGGGGATATTAGGAAACTAATAGATGGCTGTTTGCACCAGATTACTTTCTTGCTCCTAAGGATGAGCAAACCTACACAACTGATTGGGAAAAAGAACGCTGGTAGATTGCAGCAGGGCAAAATTGAACTGCCAGTTTGCGAGACGATGGTTGAAAGAGATATTGCTGACTTACATCCTGATGGAGCTTTGCTGATGACCTTCTGTTTGTTTTGCACAGCTTGATTCTCCGCTTGGCATGTCGTTACCTGCACAGTGAGAAGAGGCGTTTAATAACGTCTACAGCAGGATGTGAAACCATCCTTCCGCCAAATCCTGAATTCAGGGGTTTGGCACAACTGCGAGACAGAACTGTTGCTGATTTCTATTGCACGAAAGGAACGACAGAGCGATTCCGTGAATTCGCAGTACTCACCATAGCAGCGGTGGTCAGTAGAGAGGCAACGAGCTTGGTTCTGCTCGCGCAATTTGAGATACTGGCGACAGCAGCATTGGAGTTTGTCCAACCGCGTGAGGAGACAGGTTTCCTAAGAAACATGCGCATAATTGCGTTATGAATCCTAAAAGTAACAAAAAACCAAAATTCGAGAAACCAGGCAAACCAAAACGAGCTCCTAGTCACAGCAAAAGCAAAGTAGCGCTGAACCCTACCGTTGAGTAGACGCTGTAGCAACATTAGCTTCACAACTGAACAAAGCTTGCGGTGCCGAATTCCTGCCCCAGTTTCCAGCTACTCTTGTCGAAGTCCCCGACGCAGCGCTGCCCCCCGCGGACAAGCGCAACGCCGCCATCTCCCCTTCGTCGCCCCTCCAAAGCCTCCAACACCACGAACTCCCGGCACAAAATCCTTCAAAAACACTAAACCCAACTCACACCTCAAGCGGCAACCACCCAAAAACAACCCCCAATCCCTCTAATCTTCACAACACCAAGCCTAACCTTATCCTCCGAACAACAAAACCAAAAAAGTATAACACTTCGAATCATCGAATAAACACAGACACGACGAAAATAGTTCAGGAAAACACTACAACCCGGGGTTTGGGCTGAGAATTCAGAAACTTGGGCACCAACTGTCGAGAATTCACCCATTTTCCCAGATTCATGAGATCTAGAAGCCGCGATTTCGTGACTCTGGAAGATCAGCCCATGATCCACTTCTGTTGACCATCATCCTTCGAAGCTGCGGCATCTGCGTTGCTCGATGCACTTCTCATCCATGGCATCGTGCACGGAAAGCTGCAAATATAGCACATTGCAGGGATTAAAAAAAGAGGAAAAGACGGTTGATCGTGGATGAACGCGACCAGTCCACACTCGAGCTGGTGACGGCGTGAAAGCAGATGGAGATGAAGCGGGCGCCGAAATGGGAGACGGGGATGAAGGCGACGGAGCTGGAGACAGAATTCGGCTTCAGGTGCGCGCCGCTGAAATCGTGCGCGGAAACAACTACAGATGCGTCATAGGATGGATCATGGGCATGCCATCAATGCGAAAGCTACAGAGAAGCCGGGGGCGCGCGTCGCCATTGCTCGCATTCCTCCACTTCCATGCCACTTCCCACCTACCTTCAACCCAGCTGCCGAAGGTTCCCTGCATTGCTTGCTAAGTTAGCATTTTGCGCCATTGCCATTACAGCAGGATCGTTTTTGGCGTTTGCATTTGGAAGTGCAGAGGGCGGCGTGATGCTGTGCCCTTCCGAACGAGCTGGAGACGTCACGAATGAGTGTGGTCGAGTCGAGAGCTGCGAGTGAGTTGGGATAATTCATGTGCGCTTTCGGTTGTTCAGCAGCAACTGGGTCTCGTTTTTGGGATCTGCTGGGTTGAGTGGGTTGGGATTTAGATCTGAGCGAAGGAGAGATCGATCGTTGTTTGATGTAGGACCGCGGTCAGCTGGATCTTTGGAGTTTTGGTGGATTGAGAATGAAATCGGAGACGTCTAGCTCTTTGGATTTGTGTTGTTGGAGAGAGATGTGTTTTGGATAGTGAAGGTTTAGGGGTTTAGCATGGGTTCTGATATTGTGGTTGAGTGTTTATGAGGATATTGAATGTTGGTAATTAGGGAGAGATGAGCATATGACGGACAGTGAGGAATCAGAGGGAGCTCTGGACCCTGATTGGAAGCACCATGCCGTCTCTGGTGGGCTCTGGGAGGATTGAGAGGCTTGAGATTCTGAATTTCAAGTCATTCAAGTGCCATCAGATAGTTGGCCCGTTCAAGAATTTTGCAGCTATAGTTGATGGGAATGGAGGTGGAAGAACGGATCTCGAGGACGCCATCAACTTCGTGCTTGGAGTCCGGTCCTTCCAGTCACCTAATCATCCGGAGCCGAGGGGAAGAATAGCGTTTGTGAAGCTTGTTTTCAGCACCGGGAGTGGCGAGGAGATTAAATTCGGGAGAGCTATCACTAGTAGCGGCACCAGCGAGTACCGCATCAATAACATTCCTGTCACATGGGAAATCTACAACAACACCATGAAGGGCCTCGACATTCTTGTAAACCCCTAAACCCTAAACCATTTCGTTCCTCTTTGCTTCTGTGAGGTCTCTTCAATGTGGTGTCCCTGATATTGGTGGATTTTGTTCAGGGAGAGATCGACTCTGATGCATCTAAGGATAGTAAGGATCCGACTCTGGTTTCTGAGCCCCTCTCAGCTCCGGATGAGCTGAAGAAAATTCAGTTAGAACTTGAGATCCAGAAGGTACGTGCAGAAGAGAAATTGATTTCCCAGAAGAGGAAGATGTTCCCTGCAGGACGGAAGCAGAATCAGGAACAGAAAGAAGGGACAGATGAGCAGCTTCAGCAAGAGATGGTAGGTATCTGCTCACTGAATTCAGTTTGTGAATTGAATTATATTCAGGGAACTACATGATGAATGAGATGAAGGTCACTGAAATCAGTGACACGATGGGTAAAATAGTACTGAGCTGCTACGAAATGTGTGTGTGCATTCCCGCAGGACATGAAAGCAGCAGAGATGGATTGTAAGGCCAAGATGGAGTCACTGTCTGCAGACATGGAAAGATCTGCGTCAGATTTTGAGGTACTAGATCAATTTGAGAGTTTACGTGAGAAGGAGAGGGAGCTTGAAGCGGCACGGAAGGCTGCAATTGAAGCTGCTGACAAATGGAAGAATTCTAATCAGCCGAGGTAATAGTCACTTCTATATTGAAATGCCTGCCACTTGGTTGCCGTGGTCATGTTGTGGAGAGTGCTAATTCAGATAATCCTGCTATTCCGTCTGCTTCTATCTGTTGACAGCTGAAGTGGTATTAATTTGCAGCTTTCGTAGTCTTGCATCTCCGTTGTCCATGCTCGATGAAGGTGATCCTGCACCGGAGGCCTTGGATGCGACCAAAGTTGCAGCTCACTCACGTTCGAAATCACGCTTAAAGATCAAGGATATCATAGGCAAAGAAAAGGGGGTGGGCTTTCAGAGTACTGCTAAAGAATTGCATAACAAGAAGATTGGTGAATCGAACAGAGGTGGGCGAGCAGGAGTGTTGCTTGAGGTTGAAAACAAGGATAAGCAAAGCAGATCCCTACCAAGAAACAAATCTCTAAACAGAGAGAACTCTCTACAAAGGAGTCGTTCTCACGGTGGTACAAGGTCACAAGTGTTGGAGGAGAGGAAGGACATACACGAAAGTCGCAGACCTGCAGAAACGACTCAACAGCCAGATGCTACCAACTCAGCTGTACATACTCTGCAATGGTTTGAGATAGATGATGACGAAATGTACTGGTCAGACGTAGATCCAGATAAGGACAGCCTCGGCAAAGCGGAAGAACTAGCTGAGAAGTTGTTTAGAGATGCCATGGAAATGCATCGCAGGTTATCAGCAGAGGCTGATATGAATGCTGTCTCCAGGTTTTGTTCAAAGGGGCAGAACCTTATGGCAGAAACCAAAGAGACCTGTGGTGCTATAATGTATGCTAATGGCCATAGTAGATTGGGGGAGGAGTCAGAGTTAAACTTGGAAAGCGAATCACGTCCTCTATCTTTCTCTCAGACATCTGAATGCAGTGATACTCCGGGAAGTGGGTTAGGTGAAACAGAGAGGGCGCATCTTGAAAGGATGGAAGCGAGCCAAAGAGCAGGCTCGACACATTTGAATAAAGGCTTTAAGGAAAATACCTCTATTGACGATGATGGTTTCGAGGACGGTGAGAAAGTCGGTGGCTCTTTTAGTGCCATGGAGGAGTTGAGCAGGTTGAGAGGGAGCAATGCGAGGAAGCAGGTCAAGATTGATTCCTTGCAGAAGTGGAGAGCTTACTATAAATCGGAGTTGGAAGCGAGGGTTCAGAAATTAGAGGACCTTGAGAAGAGATATGCGAAAGAGTTGAAGAAGAAGGATAAGGCTGTTCGGAAGCTGGAAAAAGCACATGGCAAAGAGATTGCACACCGAGATGCCAAGCGTGAGAGGATGGAGGAGAAGTTGAGAGAGCAGATCAAGGAACTGAACCTCGTGATTGAGGAGCTTAGTGGGCAGCTGTATGATATGGAGGAGCATCTTGCAGTGAAAGGAATTCCTTACAAGCCTTCTGTGAACGACAGCAATGGGCCTTCTTCCAAAACACTTCTGTCTGCTGTAATTGGCGTGAAAGAAGCGGCACATACATTCTCCAGGACATTTATGTCGCACCTGAAGCAGCACTTGACAAAAGCTCGGGATTTAGATGAGCAAATCTGCTTGGAATCCGAGGTTATTGTGGCAAGGCCTTCCGACTACAAGTTCTTAGTCCAATCATTTATCTGCCGCCGGATGTTCTTGGACTTCGACAGTGAATGTTTCAATATCGAGAGTTGCATGACGGAGATCTTTGACATTGAGGAGCACACGAAAGCTTGCTTTCAGGAATACATGATGTATAGAAATGTTTCAGAGACGGTCACTTTGCTTACAGATAACCGGCACCATAGTGCTTTTCTTCGTGAGTTCTGCTTCAAGAAGTTCTTGCACATCGTCAGCGAGTCGACGGAGGAAGCTTTTTTTGGAGATTTCAACCATAGCGACGACATCTGTGCTGGTCGGCACCCTTCGAGTAGGTTTTACGAGAGTTACTGCAAGCTCGCTGTGTCGGTGTGGCTGCTTCACAGATTAGCATTCTCGTTTCAACCACCAGCTAGAATGATCTCGGTGCGCAAGGGCGCCCATTTCGACCCGACGTATATGGAATCATCTGTGCCTGGGATTGCTGACAGTGACCTTGGTGTCGCTGATGGATCTTCACTGCCGTTTGAAGCTCTTGTAGGCCTTATGGTTCACCCGGGTTTTCGAGTTGGCAGCAGCATCATCCCCTCTCAAGTCTATTTGGTGACCACATAGGATCTGGACTACACTGAAAGTTGGACTTCTGATCAGTGTGATGGATGCCAGAAGGTATGGCGATCACTTGCTCGCTGCAGACTAGCTCAGGTCTTGAGCGCGATCCTTTGGTCCTCTACTTGTTTTATTGGCGATTCAACGCAAAGATTTGGGGGGCTGATTCTTTTGGTATTCTTGGACCTATGATCAAAACAAGAAGAAAACCTTAATAAGCTCAAGTTTATCAACCAGTGTATGTGTCTACAACACGGTTTCCAACCTGCAATACACTCCCAGCTTTGTACTAGGTGAGCGCCTTCTGCTTGTTTCAAACGTAACGGTTCCGCGTGCTTGACAAGCACCTTGAGGATTGCCCGTTTTTCCGATGTAGTGTTGACTCGTGTTGCGCCGTCTTTGTTGCCAGGTCTGCAAGTTCAAATGAAGGGCGGTGGCATGATTGACAGTATATGCGTCAACGATTCAGGCGGCCTGTCTCCTGAAGAATATTACTTTGCACCAAATTTTTAGTCATTTCATGAGAAACAGGGCTGCTGAAAACAAGTGAATGTCGACGGGTATCTAATTCGAGGTCTTACATGGCTATCAACTTCTCCGTAACTTGAGATCGGTATTTCTCCAGAGGAATGCAGTATACTTGATTTGTCCATGGCATTTCCCTCGGTGGATCAAAAGCATTCCAGATTCTGAAGAATCAACTCTGCCACTGGCGAGGAAACGAGGTTTAAAGCATAATGTGCCTAAGTCGGTGAAGCAAGTTGATTCACATACAAACAGAGTCAACATGTCAGTCAACTTTGCAAATAAGGGCATCGGCAACTCGTTCGGGAAATTTTCTCCAAGGCAAGCTCACTATCAACGGAGATTGCTCCTCTCGTGGAGGATCTGGGGTTAGTTCATCATTTCTCTACCATAGTACAACCATTTAGAGCAGTTGCTAGTCTGGCAGGGTTAACGCAATTGCTAGCATACCGTTACACACCACGTCTGTACTGGAGCTGGTTAAGCCGGAATTCAATCTCACATTAAGTACCAAAATTGCTCAGATACCCTTGCAACCTCCTGCTTACGATATTTAATGTGAGTTACTTCATGTGAACAATGTCAGCAACGATTAGAATACATGATAGGTGAGAACAACTTTATAGCAACAATAGTAATCATTTGAGAAATGCACGCCAGCACAAGCTGCTGACAGCAGACGAGGCTTACGTTGTCTAGGAACTGAGGTTAGTATTTCATAATTCCGTGGGCTGGATCGAAACTTAATGCCTTATGTAGTACTAGAAATATTGCACTGGATACAAACAATAGTGCTAAAGATACGGTTTGTTAGCCGCAGTACGTAACTAATGTGCAGTGTTCACTCAAGAGCACCATAGCATGTAGACAATTTTATAGCAAAAACAGCAGGTTCGCCAGGCTTGCTTGCATGATTGTACCTCCCTCACAACACCCCAGCACGGAAGCTTCCACCTTCCCAAGAGCACGGAAGGACTTCCGGGAGAATGGACATTGAGGTTGGAGGAGTGAGTGACACCTCATCATACTTCCATGAAGTGGGAGAATGGTAACTCAAGGTAACTTCTACTTGGATGAAGTAACATTCCGGGAGAATGGACATTCCCTGAGGTTTCTCTACTGTGACTCCCACTAATGTCTGGGTATATGTCCTCACCAGGTTCCTAGAAGGAATACTTTGCCGACATATATTGTATTCTCTCAACTTCAAATTGCATCCTTCCAATCGACTCCGAGGTGGAGGGTTGATCATAAATCGATCACTTGTCTGCTTCTACCAGTCCATTTCCTTGAAACTCAAAACACTGAACTTCAACTTTGCTAGAACTGCCCAGAGTGATAAATTTTGTTATACGCGATGCGTTTTCTTTGGCAATAGTTTCTTTATATGCGGTTTACCTAGAACTTAGTTTTTAGACACCTAAGTTCAGAGTTTTAGGTCTTCTTATGTGTAGTGAATACTTCAATATAGTGTGGAAGTAGGGCGGTTTTTTATATCAAAGAATGGGTCAGGACTTGCGTTTCACTTTGAAAATTTGTAACAATTCCAACATTGAGAAATAAATGGTAACGAAAATTGGATTACTGTGAGGTCCTCTTTTTATTCCAAAAATTTACTTACTAATTATAGAACTTCTGAAAATAGGTAAGTTGGTGATTTCATGTTCTTCAAGCTTAACCCTTTAGTGCCTAGGGAACCATAATGTGGTTGCGAAACTCAGTTGGAGATGAATATCTTGAAATCCAAAATGAATTTGCTCTCTATTATGCCTGATCAGATTTACGTTCTTTTCACAGGCTCACAATGCAACAATCAGATCTCAATTCGGAGTAGTGTAGAGGGTCCAAATCGATAAGAATACATCACTGTAGCAATATACGGCAACGAAAAGAAAGGCGGAGTTGAAGAGAATACGGAAAGGAGAGTACAAAAGATAAGGGTCTTGGTGGGATGAACTTTGCTCATGAAGAAAGTTTTAGTCTATGGGTGGTTGTTTCCGTTGGCATTGTAAATGTAGATGGATGATTCTCTAGAAAAAGAAGTGATGTGTCATTGGAGTAAGGCTAAAGATGATTGCCATCCTTGTTGATACGATATTACAGTAATATTGTATATGTAGTGTATTTAGAGGAAAATACAGTAGATTTGAGGTTTATTATTTACTTTTTTTCTTTTATGCCTACATTCTAACTCTTCAACCGTTGTGGATTGCATTACATTTGAGTCATGTCAATGGGGCGTAGTGTACAAAAAACATGCTAAACCGTATAATATTTTCATGCCTAAACCTTAAAAATCCTCTAAATCTTTTACTAATTTAGCACATATATATTTTTTATTTATCCTAGAGATGTTAACATGGGACATAGCTGAACCGCTCTTTTACTAAATTTAGAAATTTATTTTGAGATTTATGGGGTTCTAAACTTACACCCCCTAAAAAAATACACAAAACTGCAATCTTAATGTCCTCCACATACGGACTATATACTTCAACTTCCCACGGTTGGATTAGGTCCATGTTTTGCCCATAGTATTCTACTACCTTTGGCTACATTACTATACGGTTAGATATACGAACCTATTTTGGTTTTTGCCAAGAATGGCGCAGAAAGCCAGAAAAAACAGAGCTGCTGGAAAAAAACCCTGGGCACTAAAGGGTTAACTTAAGTAGCAAAATTGTGTGGCACCCAGACACTCCAAATACTCAATACCATATAAAAAAAGTCCACTGATCAGAGGCAACACCTGAAATATCCCACACACCGACGATTCTCAATAATGAACCCCGCCGAACAAAGTGTCTGCAATCAGCACTGTTCCGGGCTCTAGCGAGTAAAGCCTCTGCCTGATCAACTGTTCATGCCTGAAAGAGTTAAACAAATACCAGCTCACAGCCTAAAATTAAATTTAATTGGTACAGTGACAAAGTCCAGACTCCAACCTGTGTCACCGCTTGACCCCATATTATACCATATATGCAATGCTGGAATCTCCTGCAGTCCACTTGGCTGTGTCCTGACACGAAGTGAAAGTCAACATGCACCTACAACATCAAGCCTCACTTTCGGAGACGAACTTTGTTTCTTGATCGACCAAAACCAACTAAGTTATCTACACCTTGCATAGATAGTCTAGTGTTCAACGCTGCATTCGAGAATCAAGTCCACTATTCGCAAGTTATACCAATTCAAGTTACATCGATTCAGAGAGTACATAAATTCAGAGCGAAAACACTATTAGAACAGCCATTCTGCAAGCACCTCCACCATTCCTCCGTATACAGCGTTCTTCCAATTGCATGTAGTGTTGATTTTTGTGTGAGCATTCCCTACTTGATCAAGTGTCACGTGCACTCCGATAGATATCTTAGACTGATCAGCGGCAGAGGTTATAAATTAAACTAGATTCCGCCTCCAAAGATTCTCGTTGACGTTTAGCACACCAGCGAGTTAGTTGCAGACCTGCACTTGCAGTATCGTGCCTTTGCTGACTCAGAGATCAGTGGAGGAGTGAGGAGCCCTGCCTCTTGGAAATTTCCTCTTCAAGGATTACGTAACTTAGCTATAAAGTGATCAAGTCGGACTGAAGGTATTTCTTCTCTCATAAGTGGCCATTTTGTGGGATGTTTTGTTCATATAGCGACTTCTATATCCAGTGATTTTATGACGTGCGTTCACCTGCACTCGCTTTGACCGTCGTGAAGTATCCTCTGTGTACATCATCAGTAAACTCACTCCTTGCCAGTTTCTCTGAAGAATTAGATCAGAATTGATAGCCAGCTAAATTGGATAACATTCAGAACTAGGCCGAGAGAGTGTGTCATCTCTTGAGTATTGATCGTACGCTTTCATGCTATTATGTCCGAGTACTGAACTACTGAAGTTGCTGAAATCTCATCAAGGTTTGGCTGTCACCTTGAACAGAAAACGGACCATCATTGTATCACATCGACGTCACGAAGCAGCTCCACCGATCGACTAGTTGTGCGAAGCCGCCATTAAGCCAACAATATGCCTGCCCACAAACCCCATGGTCGAGGCCACCCAGCTCACGGCGGACACAATGGGCATCACAATGGGCACCAAGCTGGGCATCACGTAGGTGTGCACCACGGTGGACATCAAGCAGGGCACCACGTTGGGCACCACGTCGTTGCGCATCATGGTGGGCACCAAGCGGGGCATCACGGAGCTGGAGGAAATCACGGTGGGCATCAAGCAGGGCACCACGTTGGGCACCACGTCGTTGCGCATCATGGTGGGCACCAAGCGGGGCATCACGGAGCTGGAGGAAATCACGGTGGGCATCAAGCAGGGCACCATGGAGGTGGGAGTCACGGCGGACACAGCAACAGCCACCACAATCCAGTGAGCGCTCCTCCGGTGCACAAGATGGACCAAGACGACTACAGATCAAGCCATCATCAGTCCAACAACGACGACGACTGTTGTGGCTGTGGAGGCGATGACAATGGTGAGAGCTGCTACGGTGAAGACGAGGAGGCGTGCTGCTTCTGCATCGCCGACAACCTGTTCCGTCTCTTCTGCTTCAGCTTCTTCGGCGTGTGCATCCGCCTGCCCTGCCACCCCCGCCAGTTCAAGGCTCCCGGTCCTGACCCGGCCGACATCTGTGACCTCGTCTCGCCTTGCTGCAACGGAGATATGTGTTGACACGGGCGTCCAACTTCGAACCTGCAATTGCAAACTAGGGATAGATTCTGAAACACTGACGTGGAAAAAAAAAGTAAAAGCAGTAAAATTTTATTTGCTTTAACTTTTACTGCGGCTTTGACTTTTATTTTTATTTTTATTTAATGGAAAAGATTCTCGGTTTACTCAAAGAGTATTTATGGTTTTTACCCTTTCATAATTTATTATATTTACAATATTTATATTATTTATATTATTATTTTTTATTATGAATATATTTCATTTTATTTTATTTTCAGAAATCACATCAAACTGGTAACACTTTTGATCATTGATAACACATTTAGTGTTATTTTTACTTTATAATTTCAAGCCAATTTAATATATTTTTTTTGATAAAAATGGCTAAGGAATTTGATACGTTTTTTAAATCTCTTCCGCTTGATATGATGGAAGAAATAATTACAAGATTTATCTATAGTTTTCATGAAGGCTCTTATAGTGGATGGCTTTATCAAAGATCTACTAAAACCCTCATTGTTGACGTGGGTAAAATACATGTCACTGATTTCGACGAAGCACAAACAAAGGCAGTTCTTTTATTCATCAAGTTGGGTTTTGTCGACACTTTAATATTACGGACATGTTGTATGATGTCATCTCGGTTAGATGGAAGACCAAGAATAGATTGGGTAGATTACCTTAATCCAAGTGATTATTGGTATTTAGAAGATTATATTGATACAAGTAAAATTAAAGAAAAAATAGTCGACGATTACTCCACAGACTATATTACTGATTGTGAGGGTGAATCAAACGAAATTTTCAATCTAGTTCAATATAAAGATGATAAATTAATATATCTAATTTGATATTATATTTTTGTTAAAAATAATTTCATGTATGATTTTTATAAAATTTTACTAATATTTATTTCAATGATAAAGTTTTATCAGTTTTAAAGTTGTTTGTTTAACGTCATGGTCTTCAATATTATTGATCTCAATAAGTTGACGTAGAATAAGGAAAGGCTTTTAAGGAGTTGGTTTAGGCTAGCAAATGCTTCAGTAGTTGTTTTCCAAATCTATTTGTTCAACTAGAACTTCAAATATTAGAATGTTTTGGAATTCATACCTACTACAAAATCCAAAACACAGAATACACAATAAATTGATGTAACTACAAACATATAAGGCAATAAGATCATCATGTGAAACAGGAAAGCTATGAATATGAATCATTGGCATCCTTCAGCAAGCTCCCAAATCAATTACTTCAACTGCATTCTTGTAGTACAGCCATGACTAAGACACCAAACCACTAGAAGAAAGAACACTCTCAGAGCGTCAACGTTGGTTTCCAAAGCCACCGAGAAGATGGTTGCATAACAAACGACCAACATGAATCTTGAAAACACAGCTCCATGAAGCTTGATGCTTCAATAACCGTAGCCAAACATGTCACGAGAGATCAACCTCCACTTAGTCAAAAACACATAACCTGCACCACACCCCATTATCACTTCATCATTCAAACTCTTGCAATAATATGACCTGCAGGTGCAAATGATATCTATCTTGACAAAATCACTAATTTGATGCACGCAGCTAAATGCACACAGTTAAACAGCACAATAAACATATTCCAGACAATCAACAATCCCCCATGCTCCTCAGAGGTTGTCAGCACACTAATCAGACGGAGTCCAAGAGGAAGGGAAGTAAGTGGAGGGGCAAAACAAGCTGATTCTCTGAAGAGTTAGATATTGCGAACATAAAAGACATAAACCAACCCGCCATTGGTGATGATGGCACTTGTTCGGGGAGAGACTTAAACCCTTTAGAGCCCAGTGAACTGTACACGGAAGGTAAGGAACTTTACTAAAAAAAACCTATGAAGTGAAGCTGAGCGACATAATAGATCTCCACTTGATAAAAGCATTACTACTTGGTAGCATACCACCCTTCTGGGTGTCTTCTGGTCCACTCCAGTAATATATATGTTCCTCCTGTTTCATCAAAACTTCTGATTACGAACGCCAGGTTAATAGAGAGTCCACCTTCTTCTTTTTCCTTTCTAGGTTCTTGTATGCGGAACTTCTCTACAAGGGTGCTGTCCATAAACAGAGACAACTTCAGTCTCCTATGCTATGTATGGCCTCTATGTTACACTAGAAGAAGCTACTGTGAAAAGCCTCACGTTGTACAAACCAGAGAGCGAAACCCTTATAAATGGTCGTCTTGGTGCTTGGAATCCGTAAGAGTCAGTGTCCGAAAACATTGCAGGCACTTTTATCAGCTCTATATGTTCCATACGAGGATGACTAGCAACTTGTCTGGCCAGCTCATCTCTTAGCATAGGTCTTCACCGCCGTCTGGATAGGAGAGCGAGAAAATGCGTGTATCAGGGGTGTCAGTAGGTGAAGCTCCCACTGTAGGAGTGAACAGTGGTGATGTATGTGTTGATGCTATCGTTGTTCCCACTCGAATGCTACCACCACCCAAACCTCTTCCAACTGCCGCTAACAGTGGCGTTGTCTCGGTAGCCACCGGCTCATCAGCTTTTGCTTGAGCATCTCTTTTGCAGACTGGACAGAATGGTTTACGCGTTGTCAACCATTGATCTATACATTCAAGGTGAAACTCTGCAATATGATAACATTTATAAAAGTTAGTATCCTTATCACATGCTTACAAGGATGATTCACTACTGCCTCTGATAACAATCTCTTTACGAGTTTTCACAAACAGCCCAACGAGTGGTAAACTAAGGAATTGACGTAGCAAGGCGTCGCTTACCATGTTCGCAAGGAAGCAACCTCAACTTCTCCCCAGCAACATAATCTTCTAAGCAGATAGCACATGTCTCCGATGTGCCCTTCCCATCTTCAATACACTTGAACACGAGACTGGGAATGGTATTGACGTCTTTCACACTCATTCCAGGCGGTTCCCTAGGAAGGAACCGTGCACTCAAGAGCCGTAATCTATGTTGTCGTATGAAGAAAAAGGTGGTAAAGACAGATGATACAGCAAGGAGGGAGATGAAAGATACTGCCATAACCGACCAGGCAGTATTTTCAAACGCTGGCATTATGTAGCATGTTGCACCCGTGTCACCAGCATACTTCAGCAGAAATTCCCCTGAAAACTTCGACACGAATACAGCATACGCGTGGATGTTGAAGGGATTTCCTGACACTGTAATCATTCAAAAGACTCAGAAATTCAACTCGTTATAGTGCCATTCAATTCTTAACTTTATAAGTCTTCCCCTCTAGGATTCCCGGCTATCGTCAGTACTTTGCTAGATTGTTATTGCCGTCATCGAACAGGTTAGAAAATTGTTCATAAAATCAATAAGCTGAATTAATGATGCAGACAGAAGTAAAAAGCTGACTTACTGGTAACTAACTCATGATTATCCCGATTATCGTAGATGATGACTGCCTCGAATCCGGCGTCCTGGGCATTACGCACCTTAACCTCAAAGTTGCAGATGCCACGTTCAACCAAAAGAAAAGCCGGCACTAAAGTTTTTCCTGGGCCTGAGACGTTGACCAATGGTGAACAAGCATCCAAAGGGTTGGATGCGTACAGCACTCCCACAATACCAGCAGCCGGAACACCAGGAGCTGCCAGTCTAACAACAGCAGGTTAACGAGAGCTTGTTCGTAGAATCAACAGTCGGTTTGTTTCCAAACCAGCACATAGGAAAGATCACTTGCTTTTGAAGCAGAACTCAGTGACCAGGTGGAGGATAACCTCAACAAATAAAGAACGAAAATATACGCTATCTCTCCACGAAAGTATTACAAGTGATACAAAAAGACAACAAATGCCTCCAAGAATAATATCCCACATTCTTCGATCCACAAACCTAAAAAACTCCAAGTGCTTGTCATTGGCATACCCACAGAAAATCCATATTGCTTCATGCGCTCATACACAGTTATTACACAGGCATGAAGTAATAGTAAAAGGGACAGAATCACATACCAAAACTGGCCTCCAGGTCCGGAAAGGACCAGGATTCGCTCGTTCCACTGAGTAAAATCACAGCCGAATTGACCCTTCCCAACAAGAGAGTCAGAAGAACGAGGCACAGGCCAGCTAACGACATCAGAATCTCTCTATGACTCAAGATCCTGCTTGCCAACCCAGATTCCAAAACAAGAGACGGCATTTTGTCTCAACTTCTTCTCCCCTGAAGTAAATCAACGTTCCACGTCCAACACCCTGGAGTGTCTAGTACTGAATAACGTCACTTCCACCGCATCCACAAACATCCACCAAAACCATCATTTTTCTCTGGAATCAGCCGCCTCATGAGTCAGCCTGCGGTGACCCACTTTCCCTGGAGCTGCAACAAGAGGTTCCAAACCAGAGTAAAGTCAGCAACAGAGCTTACAAACCACCACAACATCAAAACCTCCTCCCTCTCGCCCCCTTGTAATATCTCCAACACAAAAGCCAACAAAACCCTGCCATATTCACAACAGCAACCAAACAAGCACATCTGATGACAAAAACCCAAGCTAACTTCCAACTCAACTCAGACCTCACTACTAAACCATCCAAGCTTTTTCTAATTCAAAATTTCGAAAATTCAAAAAAAAAAAAAAAAAAAAAAAAACCACATCCGAGGTTATGAAACAAAGCACATAACCTACGTTTAAAATCAACAAACAGAAGAAGAAGAACAACCAGAATGTTGGTGAAAAAGCTGAACAAACTACACCACGAAAACCATCAAAATTCTTTAGGGTTACCAAAATGACACAGAAGATTATAAGGCAACAACTCAAACAGGAGTATCTCACAACAACTCCAATTGTAAAGGAGGGTTACAAGTAGGTTACAGCATGCATAACTCTCTCTCTCTCTTATGGGACGAAATTCTCTCTAATGCTTGAGAAAACACTCTCATTTACACACACTCCAACACCCCTTGCTCACCAACAGGCCAACTCAAACACCACCTGACAAATAACTAGTAAACACTTAGTGTTACTGAAGAAAAACTCCACCTGCAAAGGAGGGTTCTAAGCATGATGCATGACTCAAAATCCTCTCAAAATACTCTCAAAATAACGCACTTCCTGTCACCCCCATTCCGACACCCCTGATGTGATGTGATGTGGTGTAAGACTCACTCACCAACAGGACAACCCAATGGTGGCACCTGATACATACACCCCATTTGCTAACCCATTTGCTAAGGAAGTGGAGATAATCAAAATGATGAGAAAATGATGAGAAAATGATGAGAAGTGGGAAGTGGTTAGTGAGTTGGCATGCATGCATGCAATTAGAGATGAGAGTAGAGTTTGGGCTCTGGAGATGGAGATGGGAGTGGTAACATACCTGATAGTTGGGTGGAGGTGGAAGTTGGGAGGAGGAAGGGGATGTTGTGTGGGATGTTTGGAGAGAGGGGAGGGGGAGTTGGGGAGAGAGATGGGGGAGGGGGAGTTGGGACAAGTTGCACTTGGGGCCAAGGCATCGGCATAGGAGATCTGACATAGGTTGTGGGTCCCACCTGGCCTCAGCCCATCACTCTTACAGTCAGCATTTCCGCCTGCTGTGTTTGATCATGGCTGGGCCTACGTGGCGGTTGAAGTGGCATGGTGATAAGAGCTCTGTCAAGGGAGCAGCTTTTTGGCCCACCACATCACTAGATAAGAGGTATCAAAAACATGTGAGAAAACAATCACCGCCTGTACTAATAATCTCCGTGACCCATTACCAAAGAGTTCATGAGATTATTTTATTTTATTTTTTTCAGTTTCAAAATTATGGATTTCATTTATAGAATTATTATTGAGTGATTTGATTATAGAACTAATTGTAAACTACCGTGTTAATGTCACCTAAATTAATGTCAAACGGTATACTAGTTGGTTTAATAAGATGTTTTGTGACAATATATGAATAGTGTCACCTAGTGTAATACTAAATGCCATCATAACATTAAGTGTCATTTTTGGTATAGTTTACGTTTTTAACAATATATTAAACTATCTCTAATCTATTTTCTTAATTAAGCATGCCGTTTGTGGATATTTATTCTTTTATAAAAAGTAAATTGTCTTTTTTGTCATGGGTGCAACTTGTGATTTTTGCCAATTAAAGAAAAAATAAATATTAGAAATAAAAATTATAATTTTCATGAATTTTCAAAGGTGTGTTATTGAAAAAAAAATTGAGGAAGATTGGATGTGACTTTTGAAAATCAAATTTATAAATAATTCATAATCATCATCATTCTCACACTCTAATTAGAAATGGATTTCATCCAAGTTATGGAAGTCATAAATTACAATACATCTAACATTGGTCAAATACCTTCAATCATTAAAGGATTAAAAAATCCACTTTTAAGAAAACAATCTTTTTTTTGTATGATTACTAAAGACAAGGAACCAATATAAGTCCTTATGTATATATGTGCAATAATTGTGTGATTATCAAAGGTTCTAAAGTAAATAAAATATCATAGAACTTAAAACATCCATGGAATTTTCAAATTCCATGAAATACCTTTAAGAAGAAGCATTATCCAATATGTCATTACACATTTTTTTAAGTTCCACCACCAAACCATTATTGTGAGTTTGTTCAAAGATAACTTTAAGTTGAAAATAGAAAAAAAATAGTTATATACATCAAAGTTTCATTGACTATTTTAAGTATTTTTATGCAAACAAGTTATTTTCAAAGAATGTTAAAATTTATTTTCAAATATTAAATAAACATTTGTTTGGTGGTGGATGATTCAAATATGGTGCTATGGTAGTATGTTGAACAATATGGTGCTATGGTAGTATGTTGAACAATAATAATCATTATTTAGATAAGACAAGGCAAACCTTAATAGCTTCAGAATATCACCTCTCGAAACCATTTACCTTTCTTTCAATAAACTTCACTCCACAAAAATTCAATTTTTCAATCATAAAACAGTTATTTGTAAAGTCATCAAGTATTTTGTGTACATACTATGAATGTTGTCTTATTTGCTCATTCTAAATAGCTAATATACATAAACCAGTTTGGTGATATCTTAATATCCAATGTATAATACTTGGTGGTATTTATAGTCAAGGAAAACTCGTTTTATGAAATAGAATGAACAAAACTAATTTTCCTTGAATTCAGCAACTCCAAACTTGTCCATGTTTTCCAACCATATGGAATAAAACAATAAGACGATAAAACAAATGGATGACATAAAGATTGCACATATAAGGAACATACAAAAATGAAGAAATAGAAAGACAAAAATTTATTACAATGCAGATAAGAAGAATATTAACATAGCACAAGACGGATTAGATTCTTATGATAAACACAAATAATATTCCAAGGGAAAAATTATTGATAATTCCAAAAAAAACCAAATATGATTTTAGTGAAACTTAGCTAATTATAAGTCATACAATTTTTTTTTTTTTTTTTTTTTTTTTTTTTTTTTTTTTTTTTTTTTTTTTTCAAAAACATGGATTACCACTAAACTCATTTTTTGAGAGTCAAATCATATTTTGTCAAAAACTAAAGAAATATTTGTTTGGTGGTGGACGACCCAGATATGGTGCTCCAGAATCTACTACTTACTGTACAGTACTGTACTGTATCATACATTTCAATGGAATCATATTTCACCAAGTTGGCAGAAAATACTCGTTTCCGAGTACACTAAAAACGCTCAACCGAGGACCCAAAATCTGTCACTGCACCGTAACAGGACATCATTCATCATCTTCAATTCCTAAAATCTACCATCAGCAGAAAGAACGTCAGCTATGCATATCCGAAACCCGTAGATCTTTTCCACAATCATATGAAATGTAGATTTCTCACGACTAAATGTTCACCTCTGGTAGAGAAAGCCGGTACAGGGTCCTGGGTAACCACGACTGGATGAATAATAGAATGAGAAGAGTGGTGCATTCGTCGGAGGAGGGGAGGATTAGGGTTAGGGCAGGGAGGGAGGGAGGGAGACAAGGGGCGAAAGCATTGCGAAGCCACTCCCTTTCGCGTCCAGCATCGCCATCGCCATCGCCACCGTCGCCCCTTCTACCTCCCGGGCCTCGCACCCCCGCTCGCCACCATGGTGGAGAAGACGAAGATCCGCAAGGACGAGGTCGTCACCCGCGAGTACACCATCAATCTCCACAAGCGCCTCCATGGCTGGTACCTCTTCCTCTCCCCTTATCCCCATCCATTAGGGTTGGTTCCAGCAATAGCGTAAATGGTCTGTCAATCATGTGGAGATTGGTGTTCAGTGTAGCTTTAGAATGGTGTGCAGTGTAGCTTGAGAATGGTGTGCAGTGTAGCTTAAGAATGGTGGTTGCGCTTCTTATTTCTAAAACCCTAGCTGGTGAATTGGGTTTATGTGGTTTTGATTTTAGTTGGTGATTAGATGCGGTGTTTGGACGGTGTTGGAAATTTAGTGATAGGGTTTTCAGGATGGTGCTCTGACGGGTGGTGTAGCCCACGTTTTCAAATAATGTGAGTGTGTTTTGGAGTAGTGAAACTTTTGGTTAGGTTAGGTTAGGTTGGTAGTTTTTGGGAGTTGGTCAGTTTGGGGTGAATATCTAGGTGAATTCGTTTGGAATGATCTTCTTACGGGAGTGGATTTTTTGTTTTGTAATAGCACCTTCAAGAAGATGGCGCCGAAGGCAGTGAAGGAGATCAGGAAGTTCGCTCAGAAGACGATGGGAACCGGTGATGTTCGGCTTGATGTGAAGCTGAACAAGCACATCTGGAGCAGAGGTGTCCGCAATGTCCCCACCAGAGTGCGCGTCCGCATTGCCAGGAAGCGTAACGATGATGAGGATGCCAAGGACGAGTTCTACTCGTACGTTTCCGTCGCCGAGGTGCCCGCTGAAGGTTTCAGGAATTTGGGAACCAAGGTTGTAGAGGAGGAGGAGGAATAGGTTTATGGACCGCCCCCTTTTTTGAGCTTGTAATACAAAAGGCATTTGTTCCTACTGATTCTTACGTTGTCACGAAAATTGCATCAAGCCTCTTGAGAGGTACTGGCTTTTTTGAATGCTTCCTTGTGTAGTGAGTGAAAGTCATTCACTTATACGCATTATCAGATACGCTTAGAATTATATCTTTCGCAACTCGTGCATTAGACTTGAGTACATCATAGGTTTCTGGTATCTCAAGAATCTGTCGTGCTCGTTTATTTTCAACTGTGAGAGTGACCCGTTCAAGGATGTCAATTTGAGAAGTTGCAGCTTCTGGCGGACAGATACCTTGTGCTGGTCCTCCACAAGATTTTTCAGATTATGTTCTCAGCTGGATATGACACAGTGGCCCTTGCATGATGGATGTTTAGACAATGAGGAGTGGTATAATCGTGTGGATCAAGCATTTCACGAAAGGATATCAACTTCTCTGAATTTGAGGGATCGGTTTGGAGAAGACATGAGTGTTTGTGCGCCTGAAACTCTACCTATGGTACTCAGACCTGCAGTAAAATGGTACATTAGAGAAACATTGTTGCCTTTGTCGTGAATTATGGTATATAGAGAGGGGTAAATGAAGTCGCCTTTCTGTATGCCCTAAACAGCAATCTGCTTCATGGAACTGCATCCTGTTGAAGCCTGCACATAAATGATCGGAAGTCATCATCGCCGAAAAAATGAAGTTCTGGTGTGGCAACTGGTCCCTGCGAGTATCTAGGTCGTATACCCAGAGAATATCATACCTGCAGTAATCACAGACCACTCGATTGTCTGATTACTAACAAAATCTCTAGAAGGCAATCTAATAGGCACAAGATTTGAGCTCCATAGATCTGAGTAAAGTCTGGAAGTCGCAATAATAAAGCCTTTAAAACTAAATATGTTACACTTGCAAGTCATGTTGTGAATGTCACTTACTGCCGACAATGTAACAGTTGCAAATCTTATCTCGCACGCCTGCAGGCTCAAATTCTCTCAAAACAATCACTGGCATGTTGAAATGATAAGTTCGGATCAAGGAAGACTTCATCATTAACAGTGCAGATTACAACCAGCTCTGAAAAAAATAAGTTTCCGGAGTTGGCAAAGTGATAGAAGTACAAGTTTGCCGATCCCATGTCGACGATACTACCCATTGCAATGACCAACACTGCGAAGCAAACATCCAGCTCTTGCAACTTCAAGTTGTGGTGAAGGATCCGTGCCAAAAACCGTCTGTGTCTAAGAAGAAAATCCTCTAGTAAAAGTGTACACTCGAGTCTCTAGAGGTCATGGAAACCGTAGATGGGATCAGAAATGGGTCGATGAGAGAGAGACAAGTCGAGTGTTGTTTGCTGTTGGAGCTTACTCTGGTGCTTGAAGGATTGAATGTTTAGTGTCAAGGAAATGTTTGGAACCATGTCGATGTGCTTGTGCAGCTCACAGTTCACAGCTTTGCCTGCATGTGTTGATCCGGGAGATGTGTCCTCAAGGATGGGCATTTCCAGGGCTTCATGGGCTAATTTACTGTCTTCTGTTGGGAGTTTCGGCATGGGAGAGGCGACTAGGAGTTCCAGGAGGAGGATCATGGTGGTGCATGCGGGGAAGGGGAAGAGACGACCCATCGTGGTTGATAGGTGGACTCGGGCTTCGACTACCACTTCTCCTGATGCACCACCTGAGGCATCACCTGATGCAGCATCTGATGTAGCAGGTTAGCTTTCTTTGCTTCACTTGCTGAATCTCTGTTGTGTTAGGGCTGTGCTACTCTGGATTCCTCAATGGCGCGACGAATGTCTTGGTTTTCTACTTTGTGGAGCTTTGGAGGTCGGATTGCGATGTGGGGAGAAGAATCTTAACGAGAATGATGCACGATTTGCCCATCCTGGAGAAGTGATTTGAAGTGTTAAATCTCTTGATTTGATTGTGTTGTTGCAGTTTTGTATTGGGATGAATTTGCAGGCTGTTCTGGAAATTCCTGGGATTTCAGGTGGATATGGAGTATCTTTTGATATCATCCTCGATCATCGATTCTTTCGATCTGTGGTTTTAACCTAATCTTCGTCGTCCTCTGCTTCATATGATATCCATAAGCTTACCCCACGCCTGAAGGTTTAGGGTTGAGCGTTCTCTCGCATCTGTGCTTCGTCTCTCGACTACAGCGTTAGCAATCTTAAGAGTTTCTGTGAGAATGGATAAGAGGATTTGGAAACTAATAATCTAGCTCATTATCCATGGCCGATTGTGCATGTGATTGAAGGAGGGAGGGCTGTGAGATTTGACCTTTCTTCATTATGTTGATGTGAAGGTGGGGTGAGTCTCCTTTGAGGAGAAAATTAGAGTCCAATCATTCCCCGGACGAAACAGAATTTTGATGGGAGGAACATTTGGGTTTCCGCAGGAGCTCCAAAGTGGGACGAATTTGCTGCTCAGGTGAGCGGAGAATGGGACGGATACAGCGTAGAATTCAACATGTTTGGGGAGCCTCTTGAGCTACCTGAGAATGTGGTACCGGAAGCATTCCGGGAGTGGGAACGCAAGGTTCACGATTGGCAGACGCAGTGTCCGACCCTTGCTCATCCTGAGAAAGGCCATCTGTGGTACAAGGTCATTAGGCTGCTCCCGACGGTGGGCTGTGAGGCTGACGCTGCCACTGTATACAGTGTCGAGGAATGCGATCTCTCCCGAAACGCTTCCGCACTTGCATACCACAGCAGCGGTTCCTACACAAGTGTATGGCGTGGGAATCGCGTCACAAACGAAAAGCAAGGCTCCGGACCAGGCAAAGTGGTGATCAGGGAGGGCGATGAAGTTGAAGTAGAGCAATGCCTTGTGCATGAGAAGACGCGTATACGAGTCTTTCAAAAACTGGGCTCTCGCAGACGCATTCTCATCTTTCGTGAAGCTTGGGAAGGTCCGTTCCGCGATGGCGAGTCGCTCGGTGGTTGTGCAGCTGCAACCGCAGCTTTCGCCACCGAAACAAAATTGAAGGCTAAAACCATCTTAGGAAAATGGAATTCGGAGATTTATACACTCAAAGGCTTTCAACCTCAGGAGGTTATACTCTATACCCTTAAACTGCAACACAGCTCATTCCATGCCAATGTTTTGATGCCTTCATATGCAAGGTGCTATGTGTTAAACCTAGGATTTTCAGGGGGTTTGAACGCTTGAATTCCAAATCTTAAACCTAGTTTACAATGAAAAATGTGGGGCTTCTGATTACCTCATATTTGGATTATGTTCATTGTTGACGTTACTTGCACTTGTTTATTGATATTAGAGGTTGTTCATTGCAGGGATATACAAGCAGCGAATTGACTCGCTCTGGCACCGAAGTTCTCCAGAGGACTCCGACAAATACATTCTTATACGGCTGGCTTCCCAAAGATATGTGGACTCTGCTACTGAAGACTGAATCTGGGGGAACTACAATTGAAACCGGCTGGCTTGCGGAGCCTGACGTGATGATCGTCACCAAGTGTGAGATCGGAAGCTCTGGAGATCTAAAGGCAAGTCGTGATTTGTGCGTTTTAGGATAAATTACTCTTTTCAAGTGCACTGCGCTTCATAATTAAGTTAATGTATCATATCTTGGAGACGTAAAGAAGAAATTTCTGTGACGGTTTTCTTTCATGCTTTGGTTGATGTGGTGCAGGAAGTGAGCTTGAGAGTTGAGAAACGAATCTCAAATGAAGTTCCGCCACTAAAGGTGAGTGCACAAGATGTGGAGGATTTGCTTACAGAGTGAAGCAGGAGTTAAGTCGTCGTTGTAAGCTTACAATAGACAGTTGTGTATATGTTAGAATTTCTCTGTTCATTGAAATAGCCAGAGCAACTCCAAATTTTGACCGTCCGAATGTTTAATACAAATAGAGTCCATCAACTTGAGCGAGTGTTGGAATTGTGAACAGATTCTTTTTTCCCCTTAAAAACGTTTGTTTCTGGGTTTATAATAATTTGCTTGTGATAACCTTTTAAGCATTTGCTGCTCTTCATTTTCCTACTTGTAATTTTGACTCATCTGGTTCACTTTGGAATATAAGTGTGAGCAACGTACGATTAACTTGCAAATCTTATGAAGGCATTTCTAATGAGCCTTCGTCCACATCTATTTTCTAGGCTTCAAGCGGTATGAACCAGTTGTAGTTTCCATTTGGTATTGGGAGTGTGGTTATGAGAGACAAAGTTGTATATGCAACTGTAGGATGTATTTCATAAATGCATAGTCATTCTGGCCTAAACATTCACCATCTGTTTCCTTGTCTTCGTATCCCGTACAGTCTTATAATACTTATCTTGGTAGTATAAATATGACTGATACAAACACAAAATTTATTTTCTAACTGAAACATTATCTTCCGTATCTTCAAATTGAACCTCTCGAATATATAAAATACTGCCACGAATTAAAGTAAGCCATGGTCATGGATCTAGAATCTTAGACAACTGAAGACATCTCAAAATCTAAGAGTGCTGCCTGAATCCAGGAGACGAAGGGTCCCAAAACCGCTTCGCCAGGGTTTCAAAGTCTTCTTCAATGGGCCTGCCATGCACGTCTGCGAGCACGTCGTTACTGTTCTTTATCCATTTTAATTCCTTTCTGCCGCTCCACGATCATCATATATATCTTTACTCCAAATTCCACATTTCCCATTCATGCTGATTTTGAGGGGAAAAACCCATGTGATATTACTGCTGCAGAAACTTCGAGCAGAAGTTCATCTTTGGTGAAGGTTTGTGACCTCTTCCGATTGGAGATGCTCAGTGTTGCATATGATGTTTCTCGTCAATTGTACAGGGGAAGGATTTGTTGTTGAATTCCGTTCAGGATTTACGCGAGAATTTTCAGACTAGTTGTCGGAGTGGATGAAGGGAAAAGAGGAATTATTGTCATGACTGCTTGAATGTGGAGACCTGGAAATTTTAATTAGCAAGGGATCTGTGATGTCATGAATAGCAAATGGTGCTGAGTTATTCCTGGTAGTCTCCTTCCGAGGTTTTCTTACAGACTTGAACACAAAATCTTCCGGCTTCGTCTTTCATGAGCTGAAACCCTGTGTTTGCGAGGGTTAGCCTCTGCAAATGTGATTGTTCAGTTGGCATGGTCGTCTCTCAAATCCAAAAACAGAGCATGACTGTGTCTTCAGACTTAGACTGTAATTAACCGGATTCTCGTGCCTACAATTAAAATCCTCAAATATCTCTTTCCTTCAAATGGACATAGATATTCAGTGACATTCGCACTTGGCCTTTTAGGGTTGAATCATAATCATTATGATAAAATCCTGTCCCAAGGTAGCCGAAGAGAAGTTAACTGAAGTTGTGTTGCAGGTATGATGTGGAGGCAGGTGGGTATCCACCGCTGTGACAAGGCTTCCATGTCGGATGCACTGTAGCTGTTGTTGGAGGGGCATTCGGGTCTCGTAGCAAAGTTTTGAACCAGACACTGTCAGGTAAGGTTTAACGATGATACTCAGCCCATTAATTTAGCACCAACATCAATAACGACCACTCTTAGGTTTCTCCTTTACTTACGCGAGAGCAATTCATTTCAGGGCCCTATGTTGCTGCTTGGAGACACATCCACATATTGATGCAGTCACGAGAATCACTATCTTACGATGTAGACAAGCAATGAAGACATGAAAAGACTCCCTGATGCTCCGCAGAGGCGAGGTCAGCTGAACTAATGAGCATTGCACATCATTCACATCGCCGGACCATTCTGATGTGATTTCTTGTCACCCCACTTCATTTAAAAGCATATTTCCTAATTATCCTCTTCGGTTTACAATTCTGTAGAGTTTCGGGAGCCAGTAAAGCACCAGTAGCTACTCCATGGCGGGGGTGAATGTTCAAATTCCTCCAGCTGATGTTGAAGGCACTGTGAAGCACCCTGAAGGCACCCTGAAGGCAGGCATAAGTGACAATGCAGGCCGGCCTAGAGTTCGGACTGCAGCTTCATCTTCGAGTAGCAGTAGCAGCAGCCAACCCGGTCCCAGTCGTAGACTCTCCACAAGAAACCCTGATGGAACTTCGGGAGAAACAGGTCCTGCAGATTTAGAGTCATTAGAGAAGGTTCTCAGGAGGGAATCCGTAGTGGATGTCATTGAAATCTCACATCTCACTCTTCCTTCCACACCTCTGAGAGATAGTGCTGATGGTGCCAGCATTGATGTTCAATTAAACCTTGAGTTAGCATCTGAGAAGCTAAGTAAACTTGCGCCAGAAGATTAAACCACAATATCTTGACATCATGCACAAACGTTTTCAAGTCATAATTTCATGCCCACTATATCTCTTCATAACTCAAAATTACAAGAAAACCATTCAAACTCTTGCCTTGGGAAAGCCTCCCCATTTCATGAACAGCAAACATGGGTACCCGTTCCCAATCTCTGCACTATTTCCAAATTCTACATGATCAGTTCAAATTCAGAGTCACTCATCTGCAATCACAGACAGGGTAATTAAAGTACACACAAAAGCTACATTCCTCAAAAGAGACCTCATCTAAGCAAGATATCAGTGCAAATTAACCACATGCAAACATGGGTACCCGTTTCTCTACCTTTGTACCATTTTCCAAATTCTACATGATCAATTCACATCCGGAGTCACTGATCTGCAAACACAGACAGGGTGATTGAAGTAAACAGAAGCAACATTCCCAAAAGCAGACCTCAACTGATAGAATTATACTGCAAATAAGCTTCATGCAAAGTCAGTTGAGATCAAGAAATCTTGATGAAACGAAGTTTTGTGTATTACGATTATGAGCAAATTGGGAAGATAACCACTGTGATTTCCAGTTTGGTTTTGGATTGGTGGGGGCCGCGCGAACGCGAGCCCCCGCTGCCACAAATTATGACGTGTATGCCTCCCGTAGGAAGATACTAGAGCTCCCATGTCCGAAGTGCAATGGAGACAGTTGCCCTAGGCCATCCACCTTAATGATCATGGATAGACCCCGCCCAGGTAAGTGAGGAGAGCATCGAAGCTGGGGGACTATATACTCTTACGCGCTCCCAGCCGCTGCGAACGATATGGGTTATTGCGAGTCTGGACTAGTTGTGGTCTGAACGTTACTGGCTTACTATCGCTGTGGGAAGCACAGCATTTCAGTACGTCACATTGGGCGTGAGTGCGTACGTAAATTGCAATACAGGCACGTAATGTGTGTTCACCATGGAGTGTTCATTAGAAAGACGACAGTCCGATTTCATGATGTCGAAGGTTTACCAGGATTGTCTGTGAAGAGGGCTCCCCATGCATAGTTTAAACTTTACATAAGAAAGAGGATGGAGGAAGAAATGAGGAAATATGGACACAGTTGCTTGGATTTGAAGTAGAATCTGATAGTTCTGTTTGAGCAGTTGTTGCCTCTCAATGATTTCCAGTCACACAGAGATAAGTCCGTACTTTGGTACATGTAAATTGAGATGCATGGGACATTCCACATATTCTTCTCACAAGTGCCATTATCAGAAATCCACCAAATGCCATTATCTGAAATCCATATAATATTAATCTCGTAACTTATGCTCTGGATGTGATCATTCAGAGACGTTCACAATCTGATAGTGGGGTCAAGCATGTCTCTGATTGTGCCAGTAACAGAAGAAAGGCAGTGTAAAATCTAACCAGATGCAACAACGTAATGCTCACATTCCTTTGAAACCAATAAATAGAGTATTTCAACGAGGGAAGACTGAAATCATGAAAATGTATCGACGAAAGGAACACTAATGTGGTCACGGCACCAGGTATCCTTGAGAAGGAAATGATATTCTGAATAGGTGACAGCAAAACAAGTAGGCTGAAAGCCAAAAGTAGGCAATCCCTCACGACATAAGGTCTTGACCTAAGATCTACTCTTCCGTAGCCTCAACCTCGTCGGCAGCACCCGCTCGGTTGTGCTTCTTCGCATACCTCTGGTTCCTCAAGAACTTGGGGTCCATCTGCCACAGCAATAAATCATCTCAATAAAATTACAAACATCTTCAAAAAAACCCAGACCTAAACCTCTCACACTACACTGCAAGTCGGGGTCATCCCTGCACATTAGGGCATCCAATTTTTTATTTAAAAAACAAAATACACAGGGATTCATTGAGTAGCTGAAATGTCAGACAATAACAAATCGAAGCACCGCTTACCCCCTTCCTTGAGGTGTATTTGTGCTTCTTCACCTTCTTGATACCATTCTTGTGGTTCTTGTAGGACTGGTTGTGAGCGGTATGGTTCTTGGACTTCGCCATCTCACCTGATCCAAAGCAAGGAGCAAATCAGTCCAAAACCAAAAATCAAAAAACACCCTATACTACACGTCGTCCCCATTCAGCACATTCTACAGAGTACAGCCGCGGAATACAAGCCCAACTCAAACGAATTCCACAACCGAGCAAAACCCTAGAGCAGAACACCGAGGCGAAACTATCGTTCAATTCACAGACAAAAGCCAGGACTGACCTCAGAACAAGAGGCGCAGAGGGAAGGAATGCAAGGTGCGGGAAGGGAAAGGGGAAAGAGGGTGAGAAAGGGCACCTGATGAAGGGAGGGGTGCGCTCCGGCAAGCTGGTGAGCGATGGCGGAGAACTGAAAGAGAGTGGGGAGGGTGCCGCCCTAACCCTAAGAGGGCATTCTCGCATGGGTCGTGGGGCTCATGGCCATGGGTGTCTTTGGCATGGGGGCCATTCGCGGTGATGCCATGCATTGAGGCACCTGTGACCACGAGGCAAAGCGGACCCTCGTGTCCCTGGTGACCGTGAGTCCTTTGACCGTGGTGAAACCTACCTGTTGACCGTGGGACTTGTGACTGCGGGCACTTGGCGACCGTTGTGAACCTGGTGACCGTGGGTAACCTGCAACCGTAGGAAACCCTGTGACCGTTGTTGTGGACCTGGGGACCGTGGAGAACCTTGTGAACTCGATCATAAGGGGGATAGAAAGGGCTTGAGTGTTGGTGGGGAGCTGCTGATTGTATCATTGTGGCTAATGTTTAGCATTCTTCTTTGCTTTTGGTAGGTGCTAATAAAATCTTGTCTATTTTAAGAAAATTGTTCAAAGTATTAGCTTTTGATTTTCCAATATATCTTAAATTTTTGGCATTTCAATATAAATTAGTAAAGTATGACTATATCTGATTCAAATGTTTTATTTGACACCTTCAAATATGACTTATCAAATATGACAAAAAGATGGACTTCAACACTATAACCGTTTAGTTTTCAAGTATTAAAAATCATGTTTTAAATGATGAAAGCATTGAAAACAAATAGCTCACTACCTCGAATGCAAGTTAATGTTGGTGCAAATATCTTCATCTAAAATAGCTTGTCAATGAAACAATGTGATTTCTTGAATAAAATGGAAATAATAAAAAAAATCTTTATAATCTCGATGGAGTGTAAAACAAATGCCAAAATCATAGAAAGTAGAATATTGTCACTTCAAGATTTTTATGATTTTAAATTGATGAAAAATATCAAAGCTCTAAAGACCTTCAATTTTCAATTTCTTAAATTTCATATTTTCGGCTTCAAAGCAGAGTCAAAGTTCTAAAGTTGGTTTCTTGCCTTAATTTCTATATATATACAGTAGAACCTGTCTAAACTAATACTGTCTAAACTAATAACTTACTGTCTAAACTAATAACCTCCCTCATTTAATGGTCCCAGCAGTACTATTACATCAGCAAGTACTACATCCAACCTCCATTAACTAATAAATTTCCTAATCTAATGGTCCCAACAGTATTAGTTTAGGCAGGTTCTACTGTATATACATATATATAAGGTTTTAGACAATTAAGTGTTGACTAAATCCCATAAACCTTCTTATATTCTATTTCTAAATCTTCTAACAATCACTGACATTGGAATTCATATCTATGTCAATAAGTTTTTAAAGATTTTGATTAGGTTTTTATAATATCAATTTTGGATGTGATTTTTTGAACATTTCTTTGGAGAGGTATGGAATTCTAAGAGTTTTCCGGGAATATAATTATTTTGCATTAGACATTGGTTAAAAAATATTTTTGGTGCCCAATATGGTTATTTCTACTTATCACCTACCTCCGTATTTTTTTGTTACATCCGCCAATTACCTTTAAGATTTTTTATGCAGGAAACTAGAATGATTGCAGTTGAGATTTAAAAAAAATATGCTTTTACAATGGAAAATTTTCATTTTATGAAGAGTTAAAGTTTTATTTTTTTAATTTTTTTTTATCAAAGTGCAATTTTTTTCCTTATCACATAAAAGATTGAGATTTGTTTTCTTTTTTTCTTTTATTTTTTCTTACCTCAATAATATTTTAAACTTTTTTTTTGACCGCAAGGATTCATATTCCAAAAAAATATGGGTTATAAAGAAAAAATGAAATGAGTATTAACAACAATACAAACCTATGTTTTGTTCAAAGTTTTTTTCACAATGCTCAATCTTTTTCTACCTTTGTAATGTGTGCAAGAATAACTAACATTGCATACATCATATTAGTCCAAAACCTCGAACTTTTATATTACAAAAAATTACTCAAAGAAAAGTCAAAGTCTCATGATTTTGTTTAGAAAGAATGGAGTTTTTTTCATTAATTCAAACTTTATGATCTTTTAGTCCATATGGTCAAAATTATTGAATTTTTTTATGCACATCTTCTAAAAAAATTATATAACATTCTACAATTGGAAATCCAAAGAAATATTTTTTTTGGTTCATTCATTCTTGCTTTAAAAATGGCAATTTTTAGAGTATTTTCGGTGAGAAATGGTCACACCTAATTAGGGGTTTGTTTTTTGCAACATTGGACTGAACATGTCTTGGAGAGTAAGGTGGATGACATCTCACCATAATATAATTGATCCTTAGAATAATGAAAACAATACACTAAATTTTCCTTCTTTTCTTTGCTATTCACACCTCTTTGAGTTGTGAATGCTCCTTAAATTTCAGCTGTTCTTTAACACATCTTCTACAACATACATGCTAAAATAATATGGCCAGAAAATTCAAAGGCTCCACAGGCCCTAAAACCTAGAATATTGACTTGGATGTTATGCTTGTTGGAATTTGCAAAAGCAATTTCTCAACTGAGTGGAAATTGAGGTGGCTTTGGAGAAAAGAGGAAGCATGTGTCATGCCCAGCCAATGCAGTGGTTGGGACTCCGTTGTAGCCTCTCTTGGAACCTGTTCAACCTGTGGGTCCTCTCTTGCTCAAGTGTGGAGGTGATGTAACTTAATTATATTCAAGTACCCAGTCACCAAATATTGGGGTTGGATATGCTATTCAACAGCGAGTAAGTGCATCCATGCCTATGTCATAGGAAAGTCACTAAGGTTGAGGCATCCATATGGTAGAGCGTCCAATAATGGCGCAAATTTCAGCCTGGGGAATCTACTGCGAAATTAGCAGTGCAAATATTTTTCATGCATGGGGAAACTAATTAAAAAGTTGGAGCAAGTGGAATCATCATTTTTGGATTCTTCTACAATTAGTTATGAATTTTGAAGATGGATTCATAGGTGTTTCTAAAATGGCGCACACCCTATAATGTTTTCCAACAGTACATGGTACTGTTGGGTGGGGAAGCTATTATGTACCTCTGATAGAAGATGACTAGAGCTCCATTTTTGGCACTGCGCCATTTTTGGACGCTCTACTGTAGTCGACTGGGTCCCTGTAACAGATCAATAGACTTCTCCAATCCCGACAAGTTTTCATATTTTAAATCTTGCGAGATCAAGAAGAAAGTATGAAGTATGATTGGTAGAAAGGGAATCATATGGGGAATACTCTGGTAGTAGTAGAGTGATCAAGTTTTGGTGTCATGGTGGTCAGATTTAGGTGGGCCTACATATCGGTTATATGTATTACACAAAGAATGGCTTTAAAATTTCATAGTAAATTAAATATTGAAGTAAACATGAAACTTAAAGTTGCATTTCTCTTTAAACCTATTTCTCCTTCTCGAAAAAATCTCCCTCAACTTATACACCTCCAATATCACTGGGAAATCTCTTAACTTGTTGATTTTAGGTGTCTTTACTTTAGATGGTAAAAACATTAACCCTTAACCGACAACTCTAGCCCCTTTGGCATTGGTTTCATTTTGGGAGAATCTTGCTCATTACTTAAACTCCGTTGCACGAGATGGGGTTTTTAGAATGCCAAACCGAGCACCTTAAAGAGATTATTTTAATTTTAATTTTAATTTTTTTTTCTTCCAAATAGAGCCAAAGCAAATTAAAACCAAAATCGTGCTTAAAATAGAGTTTAAAAGAAATTTTTGGTGTGGTATTAGGCAAAGAATTGTTGTCTAATGGTTAAGTAGCAGGTTCTAAAATTGTTCACTACCACGAACTGCACATTGGGGGCAATTATCTGAAAGGAAAATTCTAGCTTTCAACTCCAAAACCTAATGCTAGATATGCTAGATACGAGAATGGATGCTTGTAGAAACACCTACAGTTTTACATTAAAAATGTCATAACTACTTAAAAAAAATTCAAAAATTTATGATTCCATCATCATCAGGTTTCCACAAGCTTTGTAGATGCTTCTAAAAATATTCCCTCCACCTTATTCCATATTGTAGGCTAAAAACAAAGTCCTACTAGAACCCCAAGCAATAAACCTTGCCATTGTCTTAATGACATGGTAGATCCTTCCCTCCTCCTCCTCATCTTTTTCCTTTAGATATTTCTAATTTCAGGGAACTTGCAGCCTCTTATTAGTAGATTTGAGATTTTTTCGTAACCATAGACTCCAAATTTGTGTCAGGGATCCCACTTAGTTAACCCCTAAAGTTCTGGAAATCTGAAATGGCTCTCGGTTGTTTCGGGCAGTTTAAGTGAAGGAGTTAAAAGTAATATTTTTGCCTAAGAATTTCACTGGGTGCTCCCTATACCGCAAGGTGTATGTGGTAAAATTTTCAAAGCCAAATTTTACTTCTAGAACCTTCATTTAGAAATTTTAGGTTTCAAGTCCAAAACGGGCAATTTAAAATTAGGTTTTTTTTAATATTTTTTTTTATATATTTTTTTAAAATTTTGGAAATGTGTTCATAACCATTTTACTACTCAAAATTCAAAGTGGCCTATGTCAAAAAGTTTACCAATTTTACAAGGGCAGCCTCCAAAAAATACAAAAACAACCTTCACAGTTTTTGGTAATTTTACAGCTTTTTCTTTCTAAATTTGTCAAAATTTGAGATTTAGAAAATTTTCAAATTTTTTTTCCCAAAAATTCAAAAACTCATAAACGTAACTTCCAACCGTTCACGTTTTAAAAAACCAAAAAAAACTAATGTTATTTACGTTTTACCATATTGTGGTTTTTGTACCTCCTTCTGGAAAATAATTTGCATGAAGGCCAAAAAAGCGTAATGAGACTCTAGAATGTTGCATGGATGTGCCCAACTTAGTTACCTACATGGAAAAAAATATGAGCAAAATGTTTGGCGTAAGAATCATCAAGTCTCCTTTGGCACCACTTTGAACGTTATAATCTCACAAATGGTAAAGATCCAGCCGTTGAAATTTGACATGGTATTAGTGCAGGTAGATAGGTTCAAGATCTTACGGTTGGATGTACCAAAAAAGTAAAAAAATAAGAATCATACTCCAACTTCTACAAGGTCGTCAAAAATCACAGTTTTAGGTTTTGAAGGTCCTATCACGACTTGAACCTTTAGGGTTAAATTTTGATTTTTGATTTTTGTTTTTAAAAATAAAAAATAAAAAATTTCCATCAACAAAGAATTTATAGGGGCTTTTACCTTGACCAACGAGAACCCAACATGGAGCCCTTGTCGTGAAGACAAGAATTGAGAGGTTTATCGCTGGGGTGCCTTAGGAGATTTGATGAATATGGCACATGAGTACGGCTTGGGCAAGTATTAGTGTCTTGAATAATAGGATACCAGTTTCAAAGAAATATGTAATATGCAGATCAAAGAAGTTGCAATGTCATGGGCCCAATGTTTGGGACCCACCATTCCAGGATTGGGATTGTGTCCTTGTCAGTGCAATGAGCATTCATTGGCATCACTTCTTTGCCATGGCATGTTGAAACTTGATACTACTCATGTCACACAAATCATGAGTTATAGAATTCAATCTGTCTGGGATTGGCTCAGTAGCTGATAGTCTAGTCAGGTTTTAGGGCCGGTTTACACCAGTGTTGCACTGGTATGTGTCCCGCACCCTGGTCTCCAAAAGGGTACGTGCACTGGTTTTTGATACCAGGTTGACCTGGTTTGCAAAACACACATACCAAATTCATACCCGGACACTGGATTGGAATAGTCATGTGATACTTGGTAGCAGACCCGTACCTTGGTAAATCATCGCATTTCAAACCCTTAAACATGCACGTATGTGGGTCATTAAGCATGTCCTTGTCGATGTACTGGATTGAGTTATGTACACCAAAATGGGGTAGTGGAGTTTGTTTTTTTTTTTTTTTTTGAGCAAATGAACGAATTTCATTGCAAAGAATATATACATCCCTCATCGGACCAAAGTCCAGGGAGACGAGACCGACTTCTGAACATAAATCGCACTACAACCAGTTTGGCATTAATCCCCTAGGGGGGACAAGGTTCCAAGTCACTTTGAGATCAGTTCTGCGGCCTAGGATGCTTCTCAACATCCACTGCGAATCAAACCTTCTAAGGATGCTAGTGATCATTTCAGGTGAGCTAGCGCGCCTCACATCTTTGAGTGTGCGCTTCCAATCTAATCTGGCATAGTCTAAAATTGATTCCCACACAAAGTTTCGTATTTTCTGAATGGGCCATCTCTCGCTCTCAAAGACTTGGCTGTTACGGCTACGCCAAGCGCACCATAGTCCTATACCTCGGAGAAGTGTCCAAACTCGCATTAATCCCATTTTGCGAAAACGCACTAGCTCTCCAAAGAGACATTGGGTGAGACTAAAGCTCTGCGGCGGGGTTACTGTGTGCCTACCCCGTTGCAACCAAAGCATGATGTGAAAACATAAATTCCAGACTTCCTTCGCATTCTGACACTCAAAGAAACAATGGGAGTATGTTTCGGTAGGCCTGGTCGGACATATGGGGCAGCTGCTATCCGCAGTCGGGTTAAATCTGGCTCTCCATGCGTTGGTTGCCACTGCTTGATGACAGATCGACCAGAGAAAGGCAGCCTCCTTTTTGGTGCGCGTCTTCTTCCAAATCTCTGACCACTACGGAGCAAAGGTCAGATCTAATTCATGGCGCCATTTGTCTCTGATGGGCTTGGTTAGGGAGGAATGGTTTGCGATCAGCTTTCTTCTTAGCTGTGACGAATACATGGTGAAGGGATCGCCGGAAGCCCATTTCCAATGATTGGGGTCAATCCCAGGGAGTCGTCCTGGTATGCCGAAGTAGAGGAAGAGCTCATTCTTCTTGGACTTTTGTTTGGCAATTGGAGCCACCCTGATGACTCTGAAAGGGCCCGACCACTCATTTAGTCTGAGGACGTTAGGGGCTTGCTCTAACTGAAAGAGAATTTTCGAGTGAGGGCCAACTCTAAAAAGTTTAGTCTCGAAAGGTGGATTTCTTAACCAGGCCACGTCTGTGATAGAGCTCGGGAGCCATTCGCTGGTGGTTCGCATGGCGATAGCGGGGAGCTCATCCTGGTCATTGGCAAAGGCGCCGATCCAATCACCTAACCTGATTTGGCCTGGGGCACTACGTAGCACCGGACCCAGAGAGCGATCGAGCTCGTGAACTCTCTGTTCCTGGCTGATGGTGAACTCTGTTCCTGGCTGATGGTGAACTCTTGACTTAGTTCCTGTTCAGTTTTGAAACGAAGTTGCCACGGTATCCAGAGATCTCCCACGCAGCGAAGGCCCTTGCAGAAGAGGTCTCTCGCTTGGAGCTTCGAAAGCCCAAGTTCCCCTGCTTTGAATTTCGTGTCCCACCATAGAGACACTTGAAGGGCATCAGCCGGGTCGGAAGGTGGAAGAGGGCGAAGGCGACCGATGAGCTTCTTCCATGCGAGCTGGATCTTACTCCACGTTGTTGATCCGGGCCGAGACGTGTGGCCATCTACTAACCCCCACTGAGGATGAGCGGGCCAAGAGGAATCTCAGCAGGGGCTGCAATGCCAAAGACGGTCCCTCAAGATAATCTGAAGATTGGAGTTACCTGGGCCATAAGCAACGAGAATCCATTTGCAAAGCACTGTCGTTGTAGCTTCCTGGGGGTCTAGAAGGCTGAGACCACCCTCTTTACGACGAACACAGCAATCAGCCCAGCTCACCCTAGCTCTAGCCAAGTTCTCATGGCCAGACCACAAATAATTCCGAAGTAGGGCCCTGATCTTGCTAAGTGCCCGCATAGAGCCGGTCCAAATTGATTTGAAGTACCAAATGGAGGAAAGCAGGACCTGCTTAGCCACCATGGCCCGCCTGGCCAAAGAAAGTCTCAGAGAAGACCAGTACGCAAGCTTGGCAGTTATCCGGTCCACCAGGAATTGGTCCACGCTTTGGGTGGCAGGGTCAATGCCGAAGGGCATACCCAACAGCTTGTCTCAACAGCCCATTGCCAGCCGTATCTGTCAAGCCAGGGTGGTTTCTCTCTATCGCTGAGCCAAAAAGCGTGACTTTTGGCCCAGTTAATTTCCAGGCCGGTGACTTCCTTGAAAAGCTCGAGAAGCTCTATCAGTCTTTGGATGCTGTTATGTTCACTGATCTCCAGAGTTATGGAGGTGTTATCTGCGAATTGTGACAAGAGTTGTGTCCTGGTTTTAGGCAGCTTGATACCCCTTATATCACCCAGACCTTCAGCCTCAATAAGGAGAATGTTGAGAACCTCTGCCACCAAGATTAAGAGAATCGGGGCCAAGGGACAACCCTGTCTAACCCCCCTGCAAATGTCAAAGCTAGTGGTGCAGCTCCTGTTTAGACTCACGGAAGCGGTTGCACCAGCAAAAAGAAGTTTAGTGAGGTTAATGAAATACTCACTGAACCCAAACTTGGACATGCAGCGGAAGAGAAATACCCACTCCACTTTGTAGAAGGCCTTCCTGAAGTCCACCTTGAGAAAGAGGAGGGGCTGATTTGTTTTCTTTGCCACATTAATCGTCTCGTGAGTAACAAGAACGTTATCAAGGATTGTTCTCATAGGGATAAACGTTGTCTGCTCAGGGGCTATTATGTCAGCTAGGATCGGCTTAACTCTCAGTTGAAGAGCTTTGGCCAAGATTTTATATGCCGTGTTCAAGAGGGTAATGGGGCGCCAGTTGGCCAGATCAGCTCTGTCACCAGCTTTGAAGATCAAAGATATGAGCCCGGAAGTCATGCCTCGGGGAAGGGTTCCATCTTGAAGACCTTTGTTGACCATGGCAAGGTACTCCTTTCCCAGCAAATTCCAATGATGAGTGTAAAACTCAATGTTTATACCGTCTGGCCCTGGAGCCTTGTCCTTGGCGAGGGATTTTGCCGCTCTAAGCAACTCAGGAAGGGAGAGCTCTTTGCTAAGAGACTCATCCATGTCGTTAGTGATTCTTCGAGGGATCTTGCTGAGAACTCTGTCGACTGATGCTGGGTCTGGGGGTGGAGGGGCAGCGTAGAGGGACTGGTAATAGAGCCGAGCCACTTCGTCCATCTCGGGGCCTTGCGAGACGAGTTCTCCAGAGGGCGTTCGAAGCTGAGAGATCACAGCCGCCCTAGGACGCTCACCCACCCATCTGAAAAAGTCTGCGTTGCAATCGTCGCCTCGGTCCTTCCATCTTATACGGGATCTGATGCGGGCTCCTTCCGCTTTGCCTCGTTCCAGACTTGCTAGGCGCTCCTTCAGCCTGGCCGCTCTTAGCTGCAGTCGAGGGTCAAGGGGCTGATCATGCAGATCAGCAAGGGCTGTAGAGAGTTCTTCTTTGAGCTCACTCTCAAGTCGGCGATGCTCCTCAGCTTTTGTCTTGCAGTAAGCTTTGTAGAAGCCAATGACCTTCCTCATCTTGAAGAAGAAGGGAAGCTCCGCCGGCAGGCTGTTCCAAAGCTGCTTGATGTCGTCACTTGTCTCTTTAAGGTACCGCACGTTCATTTTCCATTTGGATTTTTGCTTGGTTGGTTGACCCAGAGTAAGAGCGATGAACACCGGTAAGTGGTCAAAATCACACAATCTTCTTTTATCGAGTAAGCAGAAATAGCAAGCGAGGGTTGAGAGGGATGATTCCGGAATGTGTAGAATCTGTCAAGCCTCGCCAAAATTCTCTGGCCATTCTCTCTTCCGTTGTCCCAGCTGAAGCGGAGGCCACGACCAGCTTCGAAGGTGTCTTGAATGTTGAGGTTTGATTTAAGCCCTTCCCATATGACCCGTTCGGTTGGGCTGAGAATCCTGCTGCAGAAGGAGGATTTGTCCTTGTCTGCTTCAACCATGTTGAAGTCGCCACCCATCACCCACCGAATTCCAGGGGGGAGATGCTGCTGGATGGTGAGCCATAATTCTTGTCTGTCTGCTTGATCGTTAGGGGCGTATATATTAAGAATGCCGAGATCCCCTCCAGGGATGTTGGAGAGGATGAACCACGAGGCTCAACCTCTGGAGAGGCTACCAGATGAGGAGATCTACCTCTGGAGAGGCTACTAGATGAGGAGATTTGGCTTTCCCACTTGCGGTCAATAAGGAAAGCAGTGCCTCCGCAGCCCGCTTGCTCCGAGTCTCTATAACCTCGATCAGCCTCGTTGTAGAGGTAGACCGCTGAGGGGTCCAGCTCTCTTCCTAGGTTGGCTGCTTTGTCTCCTCTGAGTTTATGTTCTTGAATCAATATGGCATCTGGCTTGGGTTGCAGCGATCTCAAGTAAGTTTTGAGATGGTTGACCTTGTCCGGGTCACCAAGGCCGCGGACATTCAGTGTGTATATGTTGTAGTTCATAGAGAAAAGGTTAGGGGAGGGGCAAGGGCCTCAGAGGGGGCCTACGTTGGCTGCTTCAAGCCTCTTATTGAGTTCCAACCATTTGGCTTTGAATGCCGCTGCTGTGGAAATTGATCGCAGCTTGCTGTTGATACTTAGCAGGGGCTGGGGATGCTGGGCCTTAGGAGAGGGTGACAATTCCTCCACAGCGGCAGGGGATGCTATCCCAACCGAGTCAACGGCCGGGACATCCTGAGAGGAGGACACTGCACTTCGGTCAGATGAAGAGGAATAACTCGGGGAAGGCGCCCTGGGAGGCGCTGAGCATACTATCGGGTACGATGCTCCGAGCGAGGAGGAGGGGCCAGCAAGCGATTGCGTGGAGAAGCATCCAGAGGGGGGGCTTGAGGAGGCCGGGGAGTTAAGCAGGCCACCCTGTTCGAGGATTCTGAAGGCTTCCTGGGGAGATTTGTTGTAGAGAATGTGAATTTTCGTGGGCGAGCTGTCCACTCTTGGGATGCTAGGCGGGATGATTGCGTCTTCAGAGTTTTGATGAGCACAGGGTGAAGCATTTGAGTGCAGGTCCGTGCTTCTGGGAGGGCTCGAGTGATCCTCCACGAGTTTCTTCCTGCTGGAGCTCTGAGGCTGGGCCCGGCGCTTGTTGCTGGGGTAGCGTCCATACTTGCCGAGAGACCATTTCATTGGTTCCTCTACTTCGTTGTCTGAGCAGCAGGGAGTCTCGAGCATGCGTTGGACCTGTTGGGAAGTCACCACCTGCTGTTGGCCGAGGGCCTTCTCCAACGAGTGCTGAATCCATAGGGAGACCGAGGGAGGAGACGGCGGGCTGTGACTAGCGTCAGGATCGGGGGCCGGCGAGGGTCGGTCTTGGAGCGTAGGGCCAGGGCAGGAATTTGGTCTCGAGGCCAGCGAATCCTTCCTCTGGTGATCAGGGAGAGGACTTGGGGCGGGGGGGGCACTCCTCTGAGGTGTGTCCTTCAGCTTGCGGCGCTGCACCAGGGTAAATCCATCGGCGTCCATGGGAGCGGCATGACCGGACGCAGGATGATTGGGCTTTGGCAAGAGTCCACGACCTTGATCCCGGTTTGCCCTAGGGGCAGCGTCGCTCCTGACTTGCTGGTTCCGTCTTCCTCGGGGGGAAGAAGGTCTCGACTTCTCTTGAGGCCGGCGGAGCGGAGGCAGGCCGCTCTTGCTTTGGAAGGGGGCGGAGGCACCATTCGACCGCAAGGCATCACAGTCGGCGACCTTGTGATTCAATGATAAGCAAAACTTGCAGCGGACAGGAACATTTTCGTAGCCGATCAGAATAGTGTTGAGTCTTCCATCCACGCCTTTGAGCTGAAGGGCAGAAGGCCAGCCTTTGGAAGCGTCGATGCCAATGCAGAACCTCGGGTCACGCCGATTAGAGTTGAGGGGGTCAGCTTGGTAGACAGGGCCTAAAGTAGAGGCCACGAAACCTTCCAATGGCTTAAATTCATGGGGAAGTTTAGTTAAACATACCCATGTGGGAATACGTAGCCATTCGGGATAGTCCGGGTCGAACCCAGGCTCCCATTCTTGATACACGCATGTGCCCCAGGGGGTGACATGCGGTGTGAGTGCAAGCACTCTCTTGGTCACTTGACTGTTTTGGGAGGAGAGGAAAATGAAACCCCTCCCCATGTCCATTCGGAAAGCAACAGCGTCAAAACCTAATTTATCATTGATTAATTTGATCCAGTCTGCACAAGCATTGGGTTGTATCTTCTTACCCATGAAGCTCGCGATGATTGTGTGGTCCCTTAAGTAATTGGCTTCCTGCTGTAGAACGGCCAGGTCCATTGCCGGCGCATAGGTAAGTGGCCTGATAAGGAGGCCGTGGTAATTCCGCACGAAGCCGCTTGGCAGGGTCTCTCCTGCTACTGCTTGGAAGGGGTCAGGTCCGCTCTCCCTGCTGAGCCGGTGACTGAGAGGCGGAAACGACAAAATTGTGTCCAGGAGAATCGCGCTGACTGCTCCGCGTGCCATCGGGACTGTAACATTGGGGCTGGGGGCATCGCGCGTGAGAGCTGCTTTGTACGATTCCATCTGGGTGAAGTCTGGTCACTAAGGACAAACAAAACTATAGATCGCACCTGGTCTAATTGGAAAGCGTAAACTGGAAAGATTAGAGGCTAAGATCAGACTAAACCTAATTAGGGTTTAAGGAACTGAGGGCTGGAAACATGGTTCTAAGAGCTTCTTTCCCGCGGGGGAAGAATGCTAACCTATCCACACATCTCCAAAGATCACACACAGTGAGTGCCAGCCACAGGCTTGATCAGCAATCAGCAAGCAAATTCTTGCGGGCTCACCGCGCGTCGCTCAGGTTCAGAATTGGGTAGTGGAGTTTGGGCTTTAAGGATAACCAGTGCTTCAAGAACGTGAGGTTTAGCTTTGACAAATTAAATGTTGTTGAATTAAACTGATGTTGGAGGCAGTAGTCTATGCCAATCACGTTCATGAATGAATTGTTTTAAACTGTTTTAAAAATCCATTCTTTCCTATGGAAATTGTTCGTTGGTACATAGGAGTGTGGTAGAGTTAGAGTTTTGAGTGTGGGGAGTCTGTGAGGGTGGGTTATTGTGATAGTGCAAATTACAGTTTCAAAAATGATTTGGTGACCTATCAGACCCATGCACTGGGTAGGCCTGGTATATGATTTAAAATTGATATTACATACACGTATTCTGCAATTCAAGAATCCTATTGGACCACATACACGTACAATACTCTAGAAATACAAGACCTGTGCATAACAATATCTCGATAGTCTATATTTCCAAGATTTTATTAAAAACCTGCCTCCCCCCTTGTGCACTTTATAGCATACCAGTGCAACACTGGTTTACAGCCAAAAAAATGGGAGCACAAACCTAAAGACACAGTGGTTCCTTGTTCTTGGGTGAGAGCTAAGCAAGGTAATATTCTTAAAATAAGGGAGTTAAAAGTGAATTGTAGCTGAAAGTCACAACCTACAGTAAAACAATAATTGTGACAATGAACATTGCAATCCAATAACAAATCATGGAAAAAATCAAATTGTAAAAGTCTCAACTGTCTAATTTTTTTTTTTCTAATATAATCTACTTTTAGGTTCCAACAAATCCTAGACATTATTTTTACTTTCCTACATTACAAAAGCTAGATACCAAATGTATCCACCAATGGATACTCTTCATTTATTTGAATTCCAATCCAATGTTTTTTGTTGTGAATTGACTCGTAGTTCTAATCTTAGACTTAAAACCTCTTTGTACTTGGAAAAGCCATCTTTGAAAAGCCATGAATATGATTTTTCTTTATAGACAATGATTGGCTGAATTCGTGAAGTCATAGAAAATTTGAGTTTGGTAGACATGGAAGGAGAAAATGATGTAGAAAACCACTTATATGTCCCCACCAAGTGTAGTCTATGTTTTTGAAGTGGAGTTTACATATAGTTTGAATTAAAATAAATTAAAATAATAAAATTGGTGAAAATTGGAATATTTAGCTTTATATAAATATAATTATTGGATAATTTTACAGTGTCGAATCCATGTCCATCAATAGAATATTGACGGAAGGTTTGTTTTCAAAAAAACAAATATTCAAAATACAAACTCTACATCAAATTAAACATTCTATTTTTATATTTCTAAAACACAATTCCATGGATATTTTTTCTGTTTGGAATCGTAGTTGTCTGATTATTCTCTAGATATCAATTAAAACTCATGTCTTAAAACTAGTTTTTGAAGTCATTATCAGTGACTGAGTTCATATTCCTTTTGTAATAAATAAAAAACTTTTACTTTTTCATGGCCCCTTTTCACACTATACTACTTCAAAATATCTAGACATCCAAATAATAGATGTCATCTTGAAGCGGAAGACCTTCACGATGTTTCTGCATATTGGGCCTTTCAAAATGGCATTTTGCTTAACACATCCATCACATTTGGTGAATTTTGTTACACAGACCCTGACTCGGGGCTGCTTGGATACCTGTAAAATTTGATACTATATTATTAACTCCTAAATGCCCACCATGAATTCACATCAAAAACTGCCTTCCAACACTCATTTGTGAAGCAAGTTAGTTTTTCCAATTTTATGGCATGTTTTTGCAATTTCAACCATAGGATCTCATAGCTAGCTTATTGAGACATTCTTTTCCAAAATTTTAGAGAAAAATACAACACGAATTGCAAAGTTAAAAGTTAAAAAACAAGTTTTTTAATCCTTCAAAAAGCTGAAATCTCACTTTTAATGATTTTTCAAAAAATATGCCTTACAAATTTGAAATGGGCAACTCCATATTCTAATATAAAAATGACTTGAAAAATATCAAAAAAAAAACTTAAATTTTCATCTTCAAAAGATATGTAAATCTCAATACACTGTAGAATACAAGGGAAAACTAAATTGCTAATTACATCCACATAAAAGTGGATAAAGTTACTTTCAATGGTAAAAATGATGTGATACATAACAAAAAACAAATTTTATTTTTGAAAGATTGTCAAAATTGTATTCAAAATGAGTACTTAAAGTTTTTTTCATGAAGATTTGTCCAAACTACCCGCATAACATGAATTGTCATATCTTTTACCTATCTTGTTGGAATGGAATGAATCAAAGCATTCTATTTAAAAATGAATCTTTGCAAAATGACGATATTTTTAATTTTTTTTTTTTTAAAATTGATTTTTTTTGTGGCTGCCCGCGTTGAGATATTTTACCTTCAACCATTCATAACTTTTGCATTACATATCCAAATCTTATGAAACAAATTTTGGCATGTACGTAATGACCTAGAGAATCCACATGCCAAATCTCAAAACTTAAAAGTTATTTTTGACACTGTGGGACCCTGCCCAAAATAGCCGGCGACCACATTTTGGTTGCCTGGGAGTTTAGGGGTCGAATTAAATCCACTAAAATCGAATCCCCTACTATGCTTCGGCAAACTTGGAGAGTGATAATGTGGTGAGGTTCACATGATACAACATCAAAAAGTCACACAAGTGAATGAATTGCTATTTGAGACCAACTTATTTACTGTAATGGTAATGGCATGTGCCGCAAGATATAATGTGGTTTATTTAGGCATTCACACATGTGCTGTGAGAAGCAACTTGCATCCCTTATAACTGCAATAGTTGACCTTGTTTACAGACAGTCTGGAGTAATTAATTCCTGCATGACTCAGATGACTTGTACCAGTAGATCTCAACATTTAACCATTGAAGTTGTCCTTCAAAACAGCATCATAGATTTCATCTGCAGTGGAAGTTTAGATTTTTCTTGAACTGAAAAAAGACACAATTCGAGCGTTTTACCTCCATGGGTTACTCTATACCGGTAATTTCGATATCACAAAATCACGTCCATTTCTGAATTGTTTGTGAATCAAAATTTCCTTCTCCCATAATTGTTCATTCTACTCTTTTTACATATATTTCACTTCAAAACTATCATTTGATACCATAAGGTACAACAAGCTATTTTTTTTGTCATTGCTATATATTTTATTAGATTCAACTATAGGATCTAATAGATAACACAATAAAAATCTCTATGTCCAAAATTAAGAGTTGAGAAACAAAACATATTGCGAGATCTTAGCCCCTAAACACCAAGAACGAGTTATTTTCAATTTTTACTACAGTCCAAAATTCAAATGATTTTAATTTTCAAAAAAATATGGTTTCGAGTTTTTCAATTGAGGAATTTGGTATTATAATAGGTGAAAGATTTGAGGATTCACCAACAAAATTTCAAAACAAGAAACGTCAATACTTGCCTTCTAAAAGAAGAAAAGGTGGATAGAGGTATAAAATGACAGTTAAATTTAAATCACTATTTTTGTTGACATAAAACACAATAATCTCAATTCGAATGGCGAGAGTCTTATATGAATCAATTATAACTTTTTTTTAAAAATTATTTGAAAATTATTGAAATTGAATTCGAGATGAGACTTCAAAGTTTGTTTTTGTTAATATTTGTAGCAAGTGCCTACAGAAAAAATGACTTTTTGTATCATTTGTTTGACTTATCATAATGCAAGGAATCAAAGTTTCCTACATTCATAAAAACCTACACAATATGAGTCTATTTAAAAAATATTAAAAAGATAATTTGACAATCTTTCTAGCCCTGCCCTAATTTGGGCTAGAATCTAAAAACCTCGTAACTTCCTCAATTTTTATCAGAATTTGATGAAAATCGTTTTGTTTACAAAGTATGAAATTTTGATGGTAAATTAAAATAAGAAAAAAAAAACAACCATCCATAAGAATTTAGATTATCTCTATGAATTGCAAAAAGCGTCTTCATGGATAAAATCCTACCGTTTCTTTGATCTTCATCATCCAGAATAAGCCTGAATCCTGATAAGCAGTACGAGATTAACAAACTATTAAAGAAGTTGCCAACGCAACATCACTTGCGGAAAGCACTGTAGAAGATGGAGACTAAAGGTGGAAGAATCTGAGAGCACAAATAGAACAAACACAAAAGGCAAGTCCACGAGGGCAGAGAAATCGAAGCTCGCCAGGCTCATTGATCATGACCGAATCCAGGAAAAGAATTCAAGACTTCGGTACACTCGGGAGTGACAACCATGCGCTGGTGACGCAGAAAGCCAAAGGAGATGGAAAAGGGGAGTACTCCAGATCAAAGCGGTAAGTTACTCACCCGAAAGGGCGATCGGACCAACCCCATCGGCGCTGCGAACAAAAGATCGGCGGAAAATCAACACAGAGAGAGACGAGGAGTGGAAAATCAAGAGGGCGTTGGAAAATTGGTGCACTCGGCACCCACTCCGGCGACTCATTCCGATCGTCCCCGTCACGTTTATGGTAAGCCTGTCGCTCGCTACCAGGTGCCTCCGCGGGCTCGGAACGTCGTTGGGCCGCCCGGCGTTGTTTGCGTGATAACCTCCAGGGTATCGGGCGGGTATTGTGTTAGTATTTAAAAGTGCATCAACGGTTATCAACTGGAAAATAGGTGCAGAGAGAGAAGCTGGGGATATTTTACAAATAGACAATGAGGAAGCAATAACTAGGTGAGAGGGACAGGGTTTAGCTGCTTTGTCTTTTGTTTTGCTCTTGTTTTATTGTTAACATGCAATCTTCCTGTTTGAGTTTAATCAAAAGTGACATCCAAGAAGAAACGTCTGAAGGGAAGAGGGATCTGTCTATTTACCCCCATCAAGCGGTGCTTGGGGGGTGGGTCGGATGCCAGGCTTGGGGGGTGGGGAGGGGAGGGGGCAAATCTCTGCCCCTATTATTTGCCTTGAGTGGGGGTCCTAGTGATCTCATGGAGACCTCATTGTGGTTCGGTAGCACCTCTTGATGGGGGAAAATAAAGAGACCCAGGGAAGAGGTAATTATGTAACAGAATATGCCAAAGGTAATAATGGTCTTTCGATACAATTAACTCCATGTATAAATAGAGAAGAACTCAGGTCCCATCAAGGGGCCGGGCCTGGCCGGCGTGAAGTTTTTTGGTTGAATATTTTGTATCTATTCCCAAAGGAGAATCGACTAAAGCTATGTATCCAATTATCTTCTCCATTTATATTCTTAATAACATGACATCAAACGTCTTTTCACATTGAGTAATAGGGAATAATTAATATATGATTACAAGTCTTTAGGATTTTGATGAACTCAACTTTAGAACATTTTATAATAATGCAAGTTTGGCCCACATTCTTTTACATTTCTGTGTCTTTTGAATCTCATGTTTACATTGGAAAATGATTAAAATACAAATCCCAAATGCAACCAACTATACATTTTCACTTTCTTTCATATTTGAGTTTTTTATTGCACTACGTCAGTGACATTCCATCACAAGGTAGAATAAGGGAGGACGACATCATACTCAAGCATAACAAAAAGTTCTGAAAAAATTATACCAAAACAAAGTTGTCATCTCCTAATTTTCTTAGTCATGTTTCAATTTAAAGCTTCCTTCCTTCCAACCTATCTCTCTCAGTTTTTCAAACATTTTACAATCTCAACGAATCAAGAAAAAAATCCATTACATTCAATCTGAATTGCCGTTTGAATTTGAATCATAGAAAGCACTTGAGCCAACTTCCAATGAGGGCAGTAAAAACCACCCATTTCTACCCCCACACACTTCCAGTCCTATTTTACCCTCATAAACAAACATGAATGGCAACTTCTAACCTGCACTCATTTACCTTCCCTACCTTACAAGGCACCTCCATAATGATGTCAGCTTCCTTGCAATAGAAAGCCCATCTTCAGACACTTGCCGCCCCGACAAGACCCGCCTCAGAACCACCCGGGTATCACCCCAACATAACCAAAACATCACACTAGCATAAACAGGAGTATGACATAGTTATCACCGTTAGAGGAGCCGAGCGCACACACCCCGGAGTGTCCGTGAGCGCATTCACGACGCCGTGACGACGCGGCCTGGCAGCGATGGCAACAGACGCCCTCGAGCGAGCGAGCTCATCAATCTCTCGCATCACCACCACGACGACGAGGACGACGACGCCACCAGCTCCACCTACTCCATCGCCACTCGTCATTCCGTTTGCGCTCTCGCTGCGCGCATCGCCATTTCTCTGGATCATGGTGGGGTAAGGTTGCGCCACCAGTGGGCCACACCGGTGTCGTCCGTGGCATCGTCTGCTCAGGAGCTCGCTTGCGAGCTGCGGTGGGGGTAAGATCGAACCAGCACAGAGTGAGGCGCAAGCTCGGAAACGAGTGGAATGTTTAGTAGTCTTCGTCGTGTTGACAATTTGGATCGGGGTTGAGTCTCCGGGAAGAGTCGCAGGTTGCTATGGACCTCGGAGATTGACTTCCGTCCCCGTGATGTCGGGAGAGGGATGAGTCGGAGGCTCTTCTCTGTTCGGAAGGTTGTCCGGGGAAGCTTTCTGGTTATGGTGCGGACGCGGGGTTGTGTCTCGTGGTCCGAGGGTTTATAGTGTGAGATACTGTTTGTTTTTTTCTGTTTGGAGGACTGTTTGATATCGGAAAGTGTGTGCACTGGTTCTTGTGTGTTTGATGATCGCGTGGATAATTGATTTTTGTCTGTGACTGAGCTGTTGGCGAATTGTGAGGCGCATTTGGAATGTTTGGAGAGTGGTGAGATTGGAGGTTGATTGTGGTTGTGTATGAGTTTGGTGTTAGGGTTGGATTAGTTGGAGTTGTTAGAGTTTGATGCAATTTTGGGATAGTTTCGTGGTTTGAATTTTGGTATTGGTGAGGTTTTTGAGTTGGTGAGTTAGTAGTGAGTGAGGAGGGAGTCTGGATGGAATAGTGACGTTCAGCTCATGAGACGAGAGGAGGAGAGAAGTGGCCGATTTGTTTGTGAGAATGGCGGAGCTTGCATCGCCGTCGTCCAAGAAGTCGCTATGGCCGACGTTGAAGAAGAAGCTGGTGGAGGCCAAGAACAAGACGACGCGGAGGAAGCCGAAGAAGCAGAATCCGTTTGCGTCGCAGGGGCTGGAGAAATTCGCTCTTATGATGGCGGAGCTTCAGGCGAAGAAGGCATCGTTGGTGGATAAGACAGGGAACTCTGTGTCGGCCGTGAGGTACTTGTCTCGATCTGCGCAGGAGTGGACGGCCACCACGCTGGCGCGGACGGCCAGCCGGCGGAGAGAGAAAGTGGACTTGTCGCCGAAGTCATCCGAGGTGCTCTTGTTGCAGCAGTCGCCCCCAGAGGCCGGGTCTCACTCCAACTCCACGGTGGAGATTGAGACCATCGGGCTCTCGCAGAGCTTCTCATTCCCGGATCCCGGCCACGGCTTCGGGTTCGACTCTGAGGTGCTGGCGGTTGGCGATTTGCAGAGGGAGATGAATTCCGATGCTTCGGTTTCCCATGAAGGGGATGCTGCGGCAGAAGAGAGTAGGGAACCGCCTAGGGAGCCGATTCGGGAAGATGAAAAGCAAGAGGAGGCGGGGTGTTCGCGGAAGACAGCAGCCTTGCCAGCAAGATCCGCAAAACTGATACGAAATGGGCGCCTCTTGTTGCTGGAGAAGTCGTGGTCGCGATCGCCAAGTTCCGCCTTCGCATTGCTGGTTGCCTTGGGCGCTTGTTTGAGTGGCCGGCTGACGAAGCTCGGGAACTCCATTTTGGAGTTGCTCAGCATCAATTTTGCGGCCAGGTGGCAGAAAGGGAAGGTTTGGGCTGATTTCTTGCAGGCGGCAGTGGCGCGGCATGTCGTGCCTCATCTGTCTATTCGTGTGCCGCGAGGGTTACCGCGTGGGTTAGGCTTGCTACCCTTGGTCCGCCGCAAGATATCTCCAGAACCACAGGCAGATCGTTGTGACTCTGTTGCGAGGGTAGAAGCGCAATCTGAAATAGAGCCTGTGGAGAAGCCGAATCTTAATATCTTCACATTTCCTGTTGTTCCTGAAAACACTTCTTTCTCGTCAGCTGATTTCCCCGCTTTAGCAACACTGCAGTTTCAAGCGGAAACCTCCGACAGCTCTTCAAGCTCGTCAAGTATTAGGACATCGAGCTCGACTAGGCGATTTGTGAAGAAGCTGTCCTCGAAGCTGAAGGCGAAGATTTCAAAATCTGGATCTAGCGTTCCTGGCAGTCCTATCTCAGAATCCGCTTCTTCAAGCCGAAGGCGTAGTTCAAAATTTTCGTTCTCACGTAGGGACAAGGAGAAGGACATGTCAGACGACGGCTGGCCCGACGAGGAAGAAATCTTTGCTGAGAGCTCAAAGAAGAGATCCATTTTGAAGAAGAAATGCAGCTTCCGGAAGGACAGGACACCTGAACCTAGTACCAACCGAAGGTCCCCCTTGGGGAGGAATTTTGCAATGGAACCTTTGTCGAGTACTGATATCACATCAGGCTTACACGATCAGCCAGCAAACTCGATTTTCGATGCCGGTCACAAAAATTTCGACCTATGGATGATTGTGGGACTTCTGGTGGCGTTGGTGTTTCTCCTGGTGAGCCGATTCTCTGCCGTTGTTGCAATGTCCTCACTGTTCTTGGTTCTCTCTTATGCTCACAAGGAGATTTCATTTTACCGTGTCCCGCGCCGCGATATCGATATAAATGGGAGACAGTCTGTAGAAACTGCTCGAAGGCTGCACAGGAACACTGACTATGGTGGACGCTTGGGCAGTCCATCTAGAGAAGAGGCTCCATCAAGCTGTAGGTATTGATGATCCAGTTACAATGCGATTGCTCTGTTGACGAGGCAGTGCAGTTGTGAACTACTTGTGTGTTATAAGAGCAATGGCTGAGTACACATGTATTGTCGAATGTTATGAGCAGAAAAGTGAACTGCTTCTGTATGTTAGCAAAGAGACAGAGAAGGAGCCAAATTCAAGGTTCGAATAGTTGGCCCAGACTTACTTGCATTTTGCACCTCGGTGCATTCTGTAAATAGTTTCATGCCTGAGATGTGAATTGCACGTTAGGTCTGAGGTTAGTTAGATTTTCCATGTAAACCATGTGCCCTTCACTGAGCCGGGTGGCATGAGGTGGGCTTGCTCGAGTGCTTTGATCGAGAGTCTTCAAATTGTAAGGATGGATTGCAGAGCAGTTTGGTTCTGTGTGTAATAGCGATTATTTCAGGCAGCTTCTTTTGCCAAGGGAGATTAACTTTTATGTGGTGATCATGTTGATTTGATTGGATGAGTATCTTCGTGATTTGATCAGGCATGCTCTTTTCATGGCAAGCAATTTGTTTGTAGGAAACGTATCTTTTCAGTGATGCAAGCTGAATATCGTGACTCTGCAGCGCAAGTATACCAGAATGCTGAGTTTGAAAGAAAGAATAAGACAAACACAATTGCCAAGTATATCAACACCTGCCAAAGGTGTGAAATTAAACAGTCATGATACAATAACAGGCGTTTTCGCGTGCCTGCCGTACTGAGAATCAAGAGTACTCTCAAAAGACTCGAAAGAAACATTAGATTCTCTTTTCAAGTAGATAAGAATGTTGAGTTGTCGCATGATCTACCGCTGAGTAATCTGTAGAAATGATGATTTTTATCAAAACCTGTGCAAGACTGATTTGCAATTTTGCATTTTTTCTGGTCAATATCGGCGACCGTCAAGGTGACGTACAAATCACCTCGGAATCTTATATGCTCAGGGCAAAATCGAACAGCAGAAACATGACACTGTTTGGTAATACAAGATTTACCAAGGTTCGAAGTCTACAACCTACTGCCGCAATTCCTGCAAAAATTGAATATCCATAACAGGCTGGGTGTAAATGTTTACTGGGAGCAACAGTTGGGCAGAAATTGATCAACTCCGTTGCATTACACGTTGAGTGTTCTAGGGGCTAGTATTTTCAATCTGAGACAATGTGGAGAACGTTGGAAAGACGAAGTGAAATGAATTGAGATTGTGTTCAGCTATCGAATTAAAACAAGGATTTATCGTATCTCAAGGTCTTCCAACCGGAACTCTGCAGTGAAGATATGTTTCTGCAATATTTCAATATCATCCTTACGCCAAATATACGCGCATCTCATGAATAATGTCTCAGTGAAAGCTTCTGTTCGGTCTGAGGTAGCTGCAATACCGACGGAGACTTTTCTACAATTGTGCTAATATACTCTATTTACCTACTTTAATGTTTGGCCTCCAAAGAAATGTAGTGCTTCAAAATTGGCTATTGAGTATCCATCTGTTTCGAATATGAGATCCTCTGTTCAGTAATTCTGTGTGTCCAGAAAACGTTTCAGTAAAGAAATTTGGAAAAACATCCAACCGAAGAAGAATTAAGAGACAGGATGTGCTTAGTTCTGTTGACAGCTTTACTGGTACAAAGTAGTAGTTACTGAATTAATTCGTTGACTGGTGGTCGAAAAGGTTGCCTTCAGACAGACTTGCCTCGAGAAGGTCCAACTGTAGCTGCTTCAGATAGTATTTCGAGCCCCGTGACAAGTCGATTCGAACCTGCCTCTCTACAGGGAGATCGTGGAGCTCACATTTCGCAAATCCTCGTTGTACAAACCTGTTGCAAAGAGCCTCTACGTTGTCAACCAGAAATCCTGAACATGAGAAATGAACAATAGGTGAAGAAAGAGAGTGCACGAGCCGAAAGAAAGGAGGACCAACCAGTCTGCAGTGCGAGTTGTGAGAAGAAAAAGCTTCTCTAAGCCCAGGTTTGCTGCCTTCCTTTCAAGATAATCTGCACAGGCAAGATGAATATCAATGCTGCCGTTCATCACACTCAATAAAGTTATAGAAAACATTTTAGACCGTGCAATGAAACTTTGAAATATTCTCTGTGTTTTCAATAATAAAATACAGAGATCCTGCGATGCTTTCGCAAGGCTCTACTGGCATTTCAAACCTCCTTGATCCTCAGGATTTGTCCATAGGGCTCTGAAAATCAGAGTAATAATCAAACAACAGATCCATTAGTAGTGTGAATTGGGTGAAAGTGATTACCGAGTAAGGTGTCTCCACGACCATGACCACGACATTCTGGTGAAACAGCGAAGGCAGCAACTTCTCCACTCTTTTCGTCAGGAAAGGGAAAAAGTGCAGCACAAGCTATTACAGAGCCGTCTCTCTCGACCACAGTGAACGCATACAGCTCCTTCAACAACTGCACCAATCATCGTAGCTAGTGAGGCGCTGGCATTGGTAAAAAAACATAAACAATATTTGGCCGATGCGACTCTAAATGTACTGCAGAGAGTGACTAAGATTTTATGGATTTAAAAACAGATTCCGGACTTCATCTGGAGCAACTAAAATACATTCATCCTACATATGTATTACGTACGTACAACTCAAATACATTTACTGGAGAAAATGCAGAAAAAAGAGCTACATTAAATCACAGGCTTCATTAAAGCTGCTATTTCCACGAAGTGAAAAAGACTTATCATGGTTGTGAACTTCACCTGCTCACGCGAACGGTGGACCAAAACTCCATTTTCTACTAGAGGGCGAAGGAGTTCCTCTATACTACCGACATCATTTTCGCTTGCCGATCGTGTTCCTTCGTACATATCACTGTAGTAATCATTACAATAAACTCCGGTGTCAAAGTGGCTCACGATGGACATAAGTACACTAAGCCTTTAAAAAGAGGGCAAACTGAGAAACTATATCACATCTTGAACAAGATCCTTATAATCAGAGATGTTGTAATGGAAACACGAGACAAGCTATCAAGAAATCTGAAATGCACCTTGAGATCATTGTTCCAACACCATCACGAGTGTAGAGCTCCAACAGCAAGGCTCCCTGAATGTTACTGTCCAGTAAATGAACACGACCTACTCCACCCTTCCGGAACATACCAACAGCATCAAACCATCAGTCCGCCATCCCTCAATTTCTCAAAAAGTTGAAACTTCTACCAAGAAGTAACAGAGGAAAAAGGAAATCTTCGATTACTTCGAGACTTCACAAGACAGCTTCTCTCATATCAAGTAAACACTAAAACTCCTCAACACTTAATTAATGTGAGTTAATGTGGATTTGAGCGTACTCGACAAACGTAGACAGCTGCTGTAAGCTCTGATAAGTATGCATGAGTTCGAATTAGACGCTCATGTCCACCAATAGCAAAACCAGTAGACAAACCCTCCGTTTTGTATACGTCGCCACTAATGTAAGAGTCAAGGTGCTCATGTGCCTTCGCATTGATGCCACTGGTCTCCTTGGACACCCCTAAGGTACTAGAATCAGACTCATCACGTACAGAACCATTGCCCTTTGTCTCCAGACCCAGACTTTTGACGTATCCTGGTCCAGCGACAGCTTTCACATAGTCAGCGGCAGTGTAACTTTGACTTGCACGCTTTCGTATGAGTTGGTCTGCCTCATTCAAAGTCATGAACCTAACTAAGCGTGTATTTTCGTCACGTACTGGACCGTCCAATAAGCAAAGAAGCTTGTCCGCTTGAAGAGCTGTTGCACACGCTGTTGCCACTTCATAAGTGCTGCAAGACACAGAGGCCATGTTAGGATTAATTTTCAGTTGATGCTTTGTCATTCGGTTCATGTCAATTGATATTAGTAAAAGAAGGTTGCTGGAATAGAACCCAGTTGCATAATACTAAAGGCCTCATGACATCTCCTGGCACAAAAATATATAGAGAGAATATACTAGGATCACTTACTTACAGTTGAGGACCTCGCCAGAGGCTGAGTATCCCAAGTTGCTGAGCATTACAATACAGTTACTGTCTAGTCGTTCTTTGATTCGAGAAACATTAATCTTCTTTACTTCTCCGGTAGATAAGAAATCAATGCCGTTTACCACACCTCTCGGCTGCATCAACGTGATCACATCACCACATACAAATAAAAACCAGGGTCCTTCTAGAATCTTCACATACACAATTTTTGCCGTCATCAACTCCTAAATGACCTAGACCAGCAAGTCAACTAAGACATTAAGTTACCTTGTCCCCTGTTGCTTCACATACACAAGGATAAGAAGCCAAAGTGATCGCAATTTACATTCCTTCTTTCACAAAGAAGTACTAAGTTCCAAATCATGTTTGAATTCAATAACCAGCATTCTAATTACACAGTGATCATTCACTTTCAAAACTCGACAGGGCTTGAGCGTAGATACCTTTGCAGTAACAAAATTGCCGCTGGAAATGCTCACGCCCACTTCATGCCGTCTATCACTCGAACCATGACGCCGAAGTATCGGAATCGAAGGCCCTCTAGACAGTTTAGCTTCGATGTCGACGCGAATCTTGCCAGCAGCTTCCATCGAAGCCTGCAGTGCTTGATCGTCCGTTATTCGATAGGCTCCCATATACTGCGGCTCAAACCCTGCCAGCTATCATTATAGATTGTTAAAAAAAGGAACACCAACCAATCAGGCCCATGACAAGCAAAAAAATGCAGAACCTAGGAAACCTTAAACCCACATTCAACTAGCCACTTCGACCATTACAAGAAGAAACTATTTACCTCTCTCCTTCAGGAGCTTATCGATTTGGATGTGCGTGCCTGGTACAATGACCAGCTTAATGCCAAGACCATGCAGAAGAGCTATGTCCTGCAAGATGAGATAGACATATATCAAAACCGAGAACTAAGAAACTAAGAGAACTGCAATTTCAGTTTCAACAACCGAGGTGCCACTCATGACGCACCTGAAGAATGCTGTCAAGAGCCGACCGATTCTCCACAACTTCGCCAGGTATGACGATCACGAAAGTGCTCCCCCGATGCCCTTGAATGTAAGGCCACGCTTCACGAAACCAATTGACATAGGGCACGTTCCCCGCAACAGGGTACCCATTCTTCTTCTCCTGCCCCTGTCCTTTCTGACTAGACCAGCAATTGCACCTCGTCACGCGACTGCACTCTGCCCTGAGAGGCGCGTTACCCTGCCGTCGTAGCCCCACATACCCATCCCCATAGTTGCAGCTCCTGAGAGCAAACCCCGGTAACCTACACCCTACATCAGTTACCTCATTCTGCAACGATCCCAACCGCGCTGCAACTCCCCCGGCGCCCACACCCGCCACCGAAATCGCCATCCCCTCAACCTCCAAATGCTCCCCACTTCCCCACCATTCAAAAACCCGCAACCATCCCAACTCGGCTCCAATTCACCTCCACCTCAAAAACCATCCCGATTGCCAAAACCAGCCACATTCCCATCACCTTCAGTCACACCAACAAACATCAACCCATGTCAAAAACCTCAACCCACCATCAACCTCAATCACAAAAACTCCAACACTCCTCTCCTCATGAGCTCAAAACACAGCCAACTAAACAAACGTCAGTAAACCCAAATGTAGGACTCATCACCTCCAATCCACTCTGCAACTTCCGCCCCCAATTCGGACGCAAGCTAGCAATCAGTGCATCGTAAACACCATGTAAAAACCATCCTAACAACCATGCCCATGAAAAAAACCTCCCTCCTCCCCATCCCTCCACAACCCACTAACAACCTCAATCACAGAACAAATGAACTCCAACACTCCTCTCCTCATCACTCACACATCCCCCAAACACAACAAAGCCAATAAACCCAAAATGTAGAGCTCAGCACCTGTGATTAACTTCCTCCCCGAATTCCGAACTCCTCAGACTCAAGCTAGCAATCACTGCATCATAAGCACCATGTGAAGACCATGCTAGCAACCATCGCAGAACTGTAGAACGACTCCACTGCTTGATGAGGATATGCTCCAGAAGTGATCTGTGATGGGATGGGGATGCTTTGAAATGCTGGGACCCAGGTGAAGGTGGCTTTGAAGAGGAAGGGAGAGACGGACGAGGCGAAGCTGGAGCTCTGAGAGTCTGACACAGGAGGGGGCCACTGCTTTTGTATTTGCACAACTTGGCAGTTGGGCCACCCTTCCAGGCACCCAAGTTCCAGGAGGGGAGTCAGGGACGGAATCTCGGGCACGCCTGGGTTGTTGTGTCTGCAACGCCGCTCTTGGGTTGGACGCTGCGACGTTGGAACTTGGGCCCTGCCCACCAGCCTTGCAAACTTGGCAGTCTACAGTAGCAGCACTTTTCGGGTCTGTTTCCGGGGAGCCTCATGTTTTTGGGTCCATTTTTGGAGTTGTTGGCATTTTCGGAAATGTTTGAGGGCCGTTTTTGGAGCTATGGAGTCTGTACCTCGAAATAGTGTCTGTGTTTCGATGTGTGAGATCGAGGATGTGGTACTCGATTGAGGAATAATTCGGTTGTTGAATAATTTGGATGCTTGTTTCGGTTGGGTTTTTGAGTTGTTGAAAGAGCAGTTTTCTTGCGTGAGATGCGATTGTTTGATTTGTACTTGTTGTGAAGAAAGAGCAACAGAGCACGGTTTAGATGGTTTGCGTGGTTAGAGTAATTACGTGATGGTGTTCAGGTGTTTGTTGATGAGGAGCTTCCCGCATTTACACGTTTGAAGCTCTTGCTGGTGATCCTCATGGAGCCCAAGATGGTGAGAATTTCACTGCGAAAACATTGTGAGGAGAACTTTATGGAGTGATTTTGTGACACTTCCAAGGTTTGAAACTCTTGTGAAATCTTAATGGGACTTGAGATGGTGAGGATATTCTGATTTGTGGAGTATTGTTTCAGCATGGGAGGTGAAAGGAGACTATTACGGTAGTTTACGCATACACACTGGTTCGAGAATCCTCGTGATCATACAATATGGAAAAGATGGACAAAAAATCTCTCTGCGTATATAAGTTTCTTCAGCGTTGAGTTGTTCTGAAAGCTTGCACCAAAAATTGACCTTCCACTGACGAATGGAAGGCTTGTTCTAGACTGGCACAGCGATTTCAGTATCTCAAACCGCAACACGTCTCATCCACTGGCACTTGTCTGCCATCAGATGATCATTTGTACATATGACCAAGATGAAACTCTCAAAATCCTAAAGATCTCCTGATTCAAGATCTGCAAAGAAATACCTAGAGCACGAAGCTGAAGCTGGCAAGCCCACCAGAATTATACAAGTGCAGAAAATTCAGACACCTTTGCCTCCAACTCACGGAGTGCCCACCTAGTGCTTCTCCTCTTTCATGGGCACCTTCTCAGACGTCCCTGATTCGACCTCCTTTGGTTTTACATGTCCTCTGTACACAGAAACAAACCTCACATGTCAACAGAAATACAATACAAGAACTATATCCAGATACAAGGAGTAGTCAACAGGATCCAAAAAATGCATAATGCAGTAAAAACATGATCAATTCCACAAAACCCACAAAGCCCTGAATCACTCAATCACGCTCAAAATAAAACCCTGAACAGAATTTTGCATAAGCGCAAGGAAAATGAAACAAAAGACATATGATGATCAATACAGAAGACACATGATGATCAATACCACAACTCCATGGAAAACCCACAAAACCCTAATCGCAAAATCACACGCGAAATGAAATTTTCAACAGGGTAATCTCGAATTCCATTCCACAACTAACAAGAGCAATGTTCAGATACGCCGGGCAATAGGCAGGATCCACTAACAATGCACAACGCAGACGACTCCTGATGATCGATTCCACAACATCGTCGAAAACCCACAAAAACCCTCGAATTATACACGAAGTAAAATTCTTCAAAGAGTTTTAGCATGAGCGGAAGGAGAGATTAAAGAGAGAAGATCATACTTGGATGCAGAGCCAGACGAAGCTTGCTCCTGCTCGAGCCAGGTGCGCACGTGCTTGAGATTTCTGCGCAGGTTCACAGCGGAGCGGCGCACGTCCCCCTTGAGCAGCACGAACCCTGCCCCGACCGCCGCTACCGTGAGGAGAAAATTGCTCAACGCCATCACTCACACTCGCAACCGATTGCTCTCCTCCGCGTCGCCAATTGCTCCCTCGATTCGGAAAACGTGAGCTCGAGGGTTTGTGCGAGTCTCCAACTCTATTGCCAACACCGGATGGTATTCATACCCCAAAACCGTCAATGCATCTAATGCCGCTAATTGTAACCAAATACCGTCAATGCACCTAATGCCGCCACTTTTAACCAAATACCGTCAATGCACCTAGAGCCGCCAGTTTTTGACCAAATTTCTATTGTTTCTAGCACATTTAACACCCCGATTAATTTAGATTTATTGTTTGCATATTTTATGGCCAGGTTAATTTCAATTTATTGTTTGCATATTTTATAGCTACAATAGTTTCAGTTTATTTTTTGCACATTTAATGGCCAGGTTAATCTCAATTTATTTTTTGAGCTAGATTGATTTTAATTGGTGCAATCTAGCATTAAAAATAAGAAAAAAAGTTTGTGGATTTCACTTCAGCTGTGGATTTTTTTTTTAATTGTATGTATCTATTGGGGTTGGGGTTTTTGAGCTAATGTTAAGGCCTCGCTTTAATTTTGTATTCTTTTTTTAAAAAATGAAAATTCAAATGTATGTGTGTTTTTAATGAAACCATGAAAGTGAATGGAAAAAAAAAAATGTGGAAGACTTGTATAGATATGTCAAATGGAATTTAAATCAAAGAGAATTTCTTGTAAATATCAAAGTATTTGAGTCTTAGTTGTGATGTTTTCATTACTTTGAATGATTTTATACAAAGTAGGTAAGGCAATAGTGTGGAGCCATTTTTCCCCTCCTTTTACTACTCGTAATGTCTTGCTTGCTTTTTTATTTCTTCCCTTTTGTGTAAAATACTTCATCATTTGGAATGAATTAAAGTGTGGTTGTTTGTACAATCACTAAACAATCAGTAAATATTAAGCTCAACCCTTTTAAATTTCAATCTGTAAGTTATAGAATGCAAAAATATACTCATCCGATTCCTCTTTACAAGCTAAGATTACAAGTTTCAATTTACAAAAGTGAAACAAGTGATTCAAAGTTCTAAAAAAAGTTCTAAAACCTCTATAGATTCCTTTAATAATTATAATTCTCAAATGTCAACTTCAATAATTTTCCTATTTTTATGAATATATAACAAGACAAGAGCATTAGTATTATCATGGCATAGTGATTTGCTTATGATGTAAATACATCATTCTATGTTACAAAAGACCTACTTTTCCTTATGTGGATACAATAACGACAATTTATGGAAAATATTTTTAATCAAAACTGTCATTGAGATCATTCAATAAAGGTGGCATGTTTTTATCTTTTGGAAAAGTGGATCTCCATAAACATTCTACTCAAACTCAATTATGTAGACAAAACTCGTGCATCTTTTGTTCCGGTCTTTTTGTAAAAAAACCATGATTTTATTATAAAAGGTGATGGAATATAAAAATTTGACAAGTCAATGTCTAATGATCATGTTTGGGAAGGATATATAAAGTTGCAGATCAAGCCGAATGCCGAATCACAGAGGGAGAAGAACACAAGAGCATTAGTATTATCGTCGCACAGTGATTTGTTTATGATGTAAACACATCATTCTTTATCACAAGATATCTACTTTTCCTTGTATTAATACAATAGCGACATTTATTGAAGAATATTCTTTGTCAAAAATGTTGATATAAAAAAATAGACAAAACTTGTGCATTTTTTAATTCAGATCCACTTGTAAAAAGACACAATTTTTTGGTAACCAAGCTTCCTTGAACTTGTTCTATCCCCTTATATAAAATCTTTTATTACAAGGTGACATATAATGTAGATTTTCAACTGAGGTCGGTCATATCAGCATTTACTTGGTAAAATTGAAAATAGACGGTGACATGTAATCAAAATATGCCATCTAAATCAAATCAGGCAAAGACTTTAAATCAAAAAATATCAAAGGCAACTTACAAAATTCAAAGCTTGGTAAAATACCCTCTCTAAAAACCCATGCCCCATTAAGTTTATAAATGTACAAAGAATCAAGAAGGTAAAACATTTAATTAAAATAAAAACCCATGCTCCATTAAGTTTATAAATGTACAAAGAATCAAGAAGGTAAAACATTTAATTAAAAAAATTGCCACGCAAAATGAAAAGTGTATCAAAGTGTCAAGTTCAAAAAAAACAAGTACGCCTCCAAAGGCTCTTCGTCAAACCTAAAATTAAAAAAAAACCAAAAAGACATAACTTATTAATACATGGATGAAATTTTAATAAACATGCGGTTGAAACACTTTTCTCGCAATACTCTTCAGAATCAAGAACCATGTACTTTGAGTTATTACAAATATTCTTTTATTTATTCCGGTAATTATAAACTCATAGTCCAATTCATAAGTCTTTCTAAAAAATATAATCTTTAGTTATATAATTTTTATCTATACTTAATTTTGACTTCCTCTAATTTGCTACTAGATTGTAATAGAATGAAGTTATTGGTTGCACGTTTAAATTCAATCCTTCTAACAATCTATCTTATTTTTGTATATATTTTATTTTTATCTTATCTTATTTCATCACCAAACTACAGCTTCAACAGATGTCTACAAGAAAACATTTGGTGGAAAACAATATAATTTATCAAAGCATTAACATGTTCAAATTCTTTTACCATTATATGTATAAGGCCATATGTGGAGTGGAGCCGATTCCTCTTTACAAGCTAAGATTATGAGTTTCAATTTACAAAGTCAAACAAGTGATTCAAACTTGTTGAACAACTTCTAAAACCTCTATGGATTCCTTCAATTATTATAATTCTCAAATGTCAACTTCAATAACTTCCCTGTTTTTATGAATATATAAAAATGGTCAAATAAAATAAGTTTTTCTTTTCCCACTTACATCTAAACATAATAATAAAAATACAACAACAAAATCTATTAAATCCAACCTACAAAAATTCCACACATAACTTTGATACTCAAAAAAACACATAATATCACCTATCCTTTTCATAGAACCAAAAGATCCAAAATATACAATATTAATAGAGCGGAAAATAGGCCTAAATTTCCAATCTCCATTTTTTTTCCCCCATTTTTTTCCTCATAATTTTTAAAGAGACCAAACACTTACTTTCACCTGGAAAAGCCATCTACTTGCACTTTTCTCCCATCACTTAAATCCTCAAAAAAATTGTTTTGGATTTTGTGTTTGCAACTTAATACCGGAGCAACCTGATACCAAAATATACACTAATTACAACCCAATACATTACACTGTACAAACAGACCTGAACTTGAAACCCTAACCCTAAAACCAAACACCACATGATCTGCTCCACTTGCTCATCACTCTGGATCAGTGCAGATCATGTTCTAGATCATGTTAAGATGCGATCATCTAGCGATGGTGGTTGCAGCAGATTGCTGCAAGGTTGGAGCTAAGTTAGTGACTGTTGTTGGCATGGAGGATTGCTTTCTTCAGTTCGGATCCTGGCGATGGAACTCCTACCAGTGCTGCATCAGGAGATGGGCCCATGCTGGCCTTCTTCTCCGTCTTCACTTCCGGACCTTCGTCGTCTTCCGAGAGCGGTACTGTCTTCACCTGATACACAGTTCACATTGCTAGGTTATGAATTGGATGTCATAAATTGAATTTCACAAAAACGAGATGGAAGGTGATGAGTGGTGAATTAGGGTTAGGGTTTAGGGTGAATTCAAGGTCCAAATTCATGAAGAAGTGCATTGTCTGGAAAGTGGTCAGTGATTAGAGTGTCTCACTTGTTATGAGAAGTGACAAGTTCGTGAGATTGGTTATTGGTTGAGTTGGGTCATTAATTTTAGAGGGTGATGAATTAGGGTTTAGGGTTTAAGGTTTACTGGTTTAGGGTGTGTCAGAGCAAGATGTTATCACTGACTAAAGTGTCTGAATTTTGAGAAGAAGTGATAAAGAGTCCTGAGATTTGTCATAGAATGAGTTGGGTCAATGAATGGGGAGGGTGATGAAGTGGAGATCAGGGTTTAGGGTTTGCATTACCAGTTCACGGTACTTGAGCGTGTAGAACATCTCTAGGTATCGTCGCGATTCGCGTCTGTGCAGATTGGAGACGTACTTCCAGAAGCCGTAGACGCGGGTGAGTGTCATCAAGCGTTCAGCGTAGAGTTTCCACGTGAAGCTGCACATGGGAATATCATTAGAATATCAGTTTTGAGGTTTCTGATTGTGGATTTGGGTAGTTGAAGTGAGGTGTGATGTGGGACACTTACCTTGAATATATGCGTTGCAGAGCGGCTTCAGAGATTTTGGTCCAAATTTTACGGTCGGTTTTCACTTTCTCGAAGAAGGAAACGAGCACTTCAGCAACGCTGTCTGGATGGTAGGGGTCGATGTGAAAGCCTGAGACTCCGTTTTGAATGATCTCTGCAGGACCGCCGTGCATGGTTGCGAATGTGGGCAGGCCACATGTCATGGCTTCCACCACTGTGAGACCGAAACCTTCGTAGAGGGCAGGTTGGACGAAAGCACCGCCCGCGTCTGCGATGTAGCGGTACAGCTCTCCGTTCTGGATTCGGTTGGTCTGCGAGCGGATCCATCTGAAGTGGTTGTGTAAGTTGTACTCCTTGATAGCGTTGTGCATTTTCTCAATCTCTTTCACTTCTTCCCGGTCCTTCGACTTCGCAGGATTAATTTCTCCTCCGACTATCACCAGGTTTGTTAGTTCCTGGAGTTGCTTGTTTTTCCCATAGAGCTCCACCAGTCCAGTTAGATTCTTCACTCTGTCCAGACGTGCCATTGTGAAGAGAATCGGCTTGTCGTTTTTGATAACACCGCTGCATGCCACCAAACAATTTCTTAGTCGCGTGATAACGGCCGGCAGAAACGAGATTACTGTAAAAACTTGGCGAGATTTTGGTCCTTCTCAATGCTAAAATCATGGTTAGAATCTTTGTTAGGGTTGTGAGACTAACATATGCTCGTCTGTCTGCTCAGTGCCGAACAGGAGATCCTCGATGGCTGGGTGTAGTTTGGTCAGGCGTTTGTCTTTCTCTGTAAAGGGGTAGTAGACGTTCATGTCGGCTCCTGGTGAGACGATGTTGAATTTGGGATCGAAGACGTTGACGCCATTCACGACTCGGTACAAACCTGGCATTGTGAACGCCTGGTGGCTCTCGTACTGGCCAACAGTTTTGGCACTGCCGGCGATCTCTTGGTAGGTGCTGGTGATGATGAAATCGGCATGGTTCATGGCGATCAAGTCAGCAGTGAACTGGCATGAGAAATGATACTTCTCATCGAAGTCCTTCCAGTAGATGTCCGAGTCTGGATACTTCGTCTTCTCCAATGCGTGAGCAATGGTACACTGCAAAATGAGTGGAGTAAGGCCAGATTCTGGAAAAGACTTAAAAGACTAAGATAGTTGCTTGACTCAAAGGAATCTAGTAACTGTTTAGTAACGGTTGGAAGTGGAATCAATGAACAAACCTGCGTTACACCGAGATGCTGACACAGTAAAGTGGCTACGAGGTTTCCATCGCTGTAGTTGCCAATAATTAGGTCAGGTGGACCCGAGAGATCTGCACAAATCTCACTTGCTGCCTCCTGTTTACAGACAGCTCATTTTCATTCGCATTAGATTCCTGATTGTCTTAAGGGTTTTTAATATCGGAGAAGTGAGGTGGAGAGATTTTCAAATGAACCTGAGAGAGCGATTCTGACCTGTGCGTATGCTTCCAAGTAGGGGTAAACATCAAACCGAGAAATCCAATTCTTCAAGACTTTGCCTTCGTTGCGGAAAGGGATACGCAAGATGTGCGAAAACTGACTGCCATGAACCTTTTCAATTCGCTGGTTGCAGGTCGTTCCGATGGCGTTGGGGATGAGACGCGTCAGCTGCCGAATTCCAGAGCGTCAAATTAGCTTCTCACAATCAGACACTTTATCCAACAAAATGATTTTGTGAGCAGAATAATCAGGTATGCAGAGGCATCGGCAACATATTTGTGATCACAAATTTCAACGGATGGGATTGCGGTGTCTCGCAGAGCAGGTCTTACAATAACGATTTTTGGTATGAAGTCCAGCCCTTGCAGCTGTAAGTTCTCAAGCATCTCACTCTCCAGAGCTCTCACTTGGTCCAAAATGTACACCACCTACGCTCCAAACAGACACCAATGCAGTCAAAAATTCCAGTCTACATAAGGGCCGAGGTGAGAATCTACGATAATTTGCCAAGGTACCAGGAATTCACGACACAGTTTGGCGTGGGGCACATACCTGGCCACCAGTGTCTGGCAAGCCAAGGACGCCATCTTGACCGAAGTATCCATGAGGTGAAACGACCACAACACTAAAGACCATGGGAATGCGGGCTAGAAATTTCTCCAGTGTATCAGGGTCGGGAGCCTGGAGCAGATCTTCCAGCATTCCGATCGTCTCCAGGACACGACCTGCGGTATTTCCCCATCCTTTTTCCAACCCTAGCTCTTGGAGTCTGCACATTAAAACACATATTGTGAACTGTGCTCAGAAGTGGAATCACACGGCCGCTAATAATTTGTTGTAGGCTCCCAAAGGGCATCATCCATTCCCTTAGCATCCTGCTTCTAAACTTCAGTGGTTAGCTACCTATAGCACTAGAACAATGCATTATCTGTGATTGACTTGACTTAAAGTAATCCACAAGCTAACAGCTGGCTGGATTACGTACTTGTGTGCGAAGTCAGCAAATAGAGTATTCTCTGGGAGCTTCCTTAGAGCTTCCTCCACTTTGACCAATTGAGGACGAAGCCTTACCAAGCTCGTAATTCGGTCATTAAGCATCAAAGTCTGCATCGAACACCGTATGGTTCAGAGAAGACAAATCCCGCTTAAATGCAGCAGGAAAGCAAGAGCGTGTTAGCAGATTGGTACAGAGCTACAATGTTTCTGACTCTGCTTTCAGAAGGCTTCCACTATTTCGTCATGAGTTGAACCTTGAGCACTGGAATTAAAGGTTTAACCAGTATACCTGTCCACGATATGAGTGCATGCGAAGAAACTGAAACAGTGGTTCGATACCGTCAGCAGTTTGAAACAGCTTCGAAGACAAATGCCGGTTCAAGAATTCGACACCGTGGCCGATCGATGAAGGCCGCGTCATGTGAGGGAAATTGGCGTTGAAAGGCCCGAAATCGAGCTCCAGCACAAAAGGATCACGAGCACTGCACAAATTCAGTGATTCAATTAGTGCCAGTCCGCTGGTAATTCAAAAACAGGGATTGGAAAAAAGGAAGAAAAGGGTACTATAGACATACTCAGTGCCAACGACAAGCTGTTCTTTGAAACCCAAATACTCCGAAACAGAGAGCTCCTCTAGAGTAAGCTCCTCGACGTTGATGCGCAGGTACTCCCAGGTTCCAGGTCTTGGACGCACCGCAAATCCCACCCAGGGCGGCAGTACCATAGCCTCCTGCATTACATTTCGACACAAGGATCGAGTTTTCAAAAAAAGTGCGAACTAAGCTTTGGACGTCCTCGTAATTGAAGTGGAAACGTTGAGGTGATACAATCAATCGATGACTCTGCAAAGGTCCTCATACCTGACAATTGAGCAACAGGAGTCCAAACGCGCTGTCCTTGATCTCTGCAGCCTTGTCTGCTTCGGTGATGTTGTTCAGCTCATCAAGGAGATGATGAGGTTGCAGGATGGTGCGCCCCTGTTTGACATATCGAGAGAGGAGGTCAAGGATTATGTTGCGATGCTCTTGGACTGCGCTCTGTACTCGCTCCTGGATGCTGTTCAAGCGCCGTAAGGTTGGTCGTTGCGCCATTGCCTACACAATTCACTTGCCGGCATCAGGGTTTTTTTCTCGCCATCAACCCTCGCTAGAATATTCTCCACACATCAATCCTGGGGCACGACGCCAGCGAACCAATCCTGTCACCCTTCAACCCTCAATCTAGAAACTAGAACCTAAAACCCTCGACACTAAACCCCTTTCTAAAAAGTAGAGTCACCGGAGATCACCTCCTAGACAGAAGACATGAATTTCCAGAGGTTTATAACAGACTCGGTAAACATCATGATCTCCAAGTATTTAAGTGTACCCTCATGTCATTCCATCCACCTTACTTCTTCTCACAACACCCAATTCCCCAAGCTCTTATTTTCAAAACATACAAACAACTTACAAGAGCTCTAACACAGACAAACTTCTAGAAATCTAGAACTATCCAACAGTGCTCAGTGTTCCCTCACATACACACACATATATACACACTCACTTAACCAGTGAAATCAATCACTAATGCTTCGTGATCAACCTTTGTGGCAGGTTCAATTGGAGCAGATAATCTCAACCTTGTGCAATATTCTGCAGCTCAATGACTTTTAATCGACCCAAATCTATGAAGCCCAACTCAGAACTTAAGATAGCAACTCATCAACGAGGTCGAATGATCATCACACCAGCGTGCTGAGCTGTAACAAAACCAGATATCGTTCCGCATCCGAACACTTCAGCATGCAATTTGGTCGAGTGCAGAGCTCCGAAGTGGCAGCTTTTATTGGCAAGCCACTGCTCCGAAGTGTTGGAGAAACTAACCCCGAAGTAACGTTCAGCCTGACGACTACTGTACAGGTAGTACCAGTATTACTCGTGTGTGCATGTGTGGGTTATTTTCAATTACTTTTAGACCGGATGCATGGCATAGATATTGACAATGAAGTGTTCTCCGAATCGTGACATGGCATGTCAGCACAGCATGTTAAATTAAGCAAGTAATCGTCAATCAACTGCTCTCTGACTGTACTCTATCCAACCCTTAACTCGAGTCAGGTTCCAGAATCCTTGAATTAACTAGTTTGTGCTTTACTTTATTGAAACACATTTCAGTTTTATATATAGATATAGTTTAAGCTTTTATTTTCAATTAGAGTTCAAGTTTTGGTTATGAATGTAAGTCAAGGCACTGAGACTTTTATATAATGTAATGTACATTTTAATATTTATATGATTTTGCAAAGCATTGAGTTCTTATCATTCATTCATAACTTTTGAAGACAAGATGGAAAGGATCTCGGAGCAGCTGAATTGTTTGAGCCTCCATGATCATGTTGAATCTCATTCAGAAGGTGATGAGGAGATGATTGATGATAATCATATAATGTTGGGTTTCTTAAATTCCATTGAAAATACTAAAAAGAAGGTTGCAAAGGGGCATCTTTTTTTAAGCAAGGTTGGTGGGTATCCCAATTGGTTGGCTCCCGTGAATGATGTGAATGATTCTACATGGTCATCTCCAAGTTTTGTTTGTGAAATTTGTCATGGGCCACTTCGGTTCCTTATGCAAGTATCAGACAATGTCCTCAAACAAGACCCTACATTCGACGCATATTGCATTCTACTTGTGTATATATGTCCAAATATGAAATGCCTACAACAAGACCAACATGAGCAGTGCAAGCAATTGGAAGAAAAACCTTGTCGGAGCATTAAAGTGGTTCGGAATCAATTGTCGGAACCGACAAACTTTTCATCTAGCGGTGTCGTGCGTAAAGGCATCTCAAGCGACTTCATGTGGCCAGAAATGGAACTTTCCTTCGAGCGTGAATGGGCAGAAGATGAAGTTGTCAACGAAGAAAGCAATTTGAATTCACCAAAGGATAGGGTGCAAGAGCTTCTAAGAGATTATGTGCAAAAGGTAGATGAGGAGTTCACAACCATGGACATGAAAGGAGTCAAAGACTCATCTTTAGATGACGAGACGTGGGCAAATTTTCAGATGGCAGTTACAAGCGCATCTGAACAAGTATTGAGGATGTCAACCTCAACAGATGCTAAGCCCTTGTGGGTTTCATCTGAGAGACAACCGAAGGATGGTGACATTCCTCCATGCCCTCGTTGTGGCAAGCACCGTATCTTTGGGCTTCAAATCATGCCCCAACTGCTCAGCTTTTTGGAACTTGATGATGGACCAAATTCTCTAGATTGGGGGACAATCGTAGTGTACTTGTGTGAGGACTCTTGTGTGTTTGATGTTAAGACTACAAACTATGTAGAGGAGTTTGTTTGGGTTCAGTTACATTCTTATTCTCTTTTGCCTATTCTTCAGCCATAGTCACAAGCCTCCATTCAAATACTAAAAGCTTATATTCAAGCTAAGTTTCAACATGAACATTTGATTGTTGAACAGTCAAGTGCAATGTGGAATTGGATATTTTTAATTGAATAATAAACGGACTGTTCAGGTTCCAGAATCCTTGAATTAACTTTTTTAATATCATAAATGGCATGACTTGAATTTTGGGCCTGAACTTGATGTTTACAAAACTTTCTAAGAATTGGGCAACGCTATTGATCTTGCACAATGCGAGGGCTCCCAACACCGACCATGGTTGGGATTCTGAAAATTAATGGTTTTGTGCGGCTGAAATGTTTTTTTTTTTTTTTTTTTCCTCAAGCCCTGAAAAATTTATGGTTAGCTCATGAAAGTGGGCGGAATGTGCAAATTGGTACCTTTCTAGTGCAGATGATCCGGTGAAATCTATCACCTGCTATGAAGAGGATTCTTCAAAATCTTCTCCAGAGGTGAAGTACCCTGGTGGTGCCAGTTTCTGAAATCATTCATGGTGATGCTCTTGAATATGCTCAAGGGCATATACTAGTCATCACTAGTAACGTTGAAGTGGTCATCAAACTAGGCAGTACGTTAATACAAACAGTCATTTGTTGCGATGAGTGAGCACGATGGATCAGAGTTCAATCCCCAAAACCTAACTAGAATTCAATCCCAACTCAACGAGTTGCAGCTCCTAGAACGCATCAAATGCATGCCTTGAAAAGAATCATATTCCCAGCCTTTCCGACAGCGTTGTAGATGAGAATGTGGACCGGTTCAGAGAATGCGAAACCGTGAAAATCCTCGGAGGGCCATTGATCCTGATGTGGATGCTTCGGAGAATGGTGTAGGAGATGTTTGGGATATGGGTTTTCTGAGCCTTTGGGCACCTTGGAAAAGTCAGGTGGAGCTCCTTCGTTGAAGACTCTTCAAATGGGGGTTTCCAAAGAGCTGGTACAGATAAGCACAAGTGTCCGAGGTGCACCCATCTCCACAGTTTGGGAAGTCTCAATTAGATTCATAATCTAAGCGACCGTCAAGCCATACAAAAGAGCTCCGCGCCGCAGATCACGCTGAGTCTGTGCAAGGCAATTGGCTTCCGGACATGACTTATTTCTAAATTTTTGAAAATGAAGGAATTGTTCAAGAGAGATAATATGTTCTTCCCACTTGGACGACACGTTTGATCGATATTCTTGATCCGTTTATGATGTGGCATGCTTCAGTTTCAACGTTGCACGTGTGCATACTGCCAACAGTGTCCAGTTGGATGTGCCTGATGCCATTCCATGCTAACAAGTAGTCACTGTTTGTCAGTTAGATTTGAGTTGTGTGTTAAAAACTCACAGTCTGTGCTGTTGAAATCTCAGCTAGACCAGTGAAATTCATCTGAGTGGGATATTCAAGCACCCGGAAATTCAAGCACTACCAAGTAAACCACAGAGCTAGTACAATATATAAAGAAGTTCAGACTCCTTCAAATTATCATCTCGCTTTACACACAAACACCCTCCCATAACACGATCAACCTTGCTTCTGAACTTCGCATTGACATCCACTAAAGGTCATGATTCGTAGGAGAAACACTCATCTTCAAACCTCATCTGCAATTAAACCTCAGAATCCTCAAATCGCACTTCAGGGAGTACTCAGTGAACCAACCAGGTTGGTTAGCAGGTTACAAAAGCATTCAACTGAATCATGATGTATCCAAAACCGTGACCAAGATTATTTAGAAATTAATTTTACGCATTGACTATCACAAATCTTTGTAATTCAGGGAAGGTGACGTATGTTTTCTACATCCTTGTAGCATAAAAATCCACAAATTTTGATTCAAAGAACAAACTTCAAAATCTGAAACAAACTCGTGACGTCTGGTACTAGCCACTATGGCCCTGGATGTCGACCTCATACAAGATATTTGGAGAAACAGAAATTTAGAAGAACCCACTATCTGAGATTAGCCAGAAACACACTAGAATTGAGCTTGTTGAAGCTGGCGGACCGAAGAAACTCTCCAGATCAATGCTTTCAATGTACATTCACATGTGAGAATGAATGCTTTCAATGTGATTCCATGTCGGAATGATTCCATGTTCTCAATGTAAGAATCAATGACGTTTTCGATGGGAGAAATTTACAGGCAAAACACGTTGTTGATTACTTCCTCAAACGTATCGAAAATGGACCATACACATATTGATTTCGGAATACTTTTTAGGTTATTAATTTCAGAATAAGCCAGCAAGACGTCCACACAGCCATCGACGCAGCCCGAACCACCACAGGATTCTTGTCAATCGACAACGCTGCAACCCCCCATGAACCAGCCGTATACAGAAACCTCCCAGTCGAATACAAGGATCGCAGCCAACCTTTCCTCTCCGCATTACTAAACGCTTCTGTCATCACCTCTTGCAGCTGCGTCGGCGTCAAATTCTTCGCCTGCGGAACCGATGATATGTATCGAGCAACGTAACCTGCGATACTCTCCACAATATCCTCCACGTTAACCACCACATAACCATCTGACCCCAACCCATCCTCCACCTCCTTCATCATTTTGCCATTACTCCCACTCCCCTTAGAAAACATCCATGAACTCGGATCGCCCATATCCGCCTTCACGTACGAGCCATCTTCCGCCCGCAATAGCATCAAACCGGAGGCACCATCCGAGAGATCTTGAGATGGTTTTAGCTGCTCCAGGAAGGCAGGTGATGCTACTCTTTGCTTCAGCTGCTCGTAGACTACCATGGAGCGATCCACGGAGACGCCCCCGCTCTCCGCCTTCTGGTCATGACACTCCTGGAAGGCTTGCTCGTAGAGACGGATCATCATGCGAAGACGCTCATTCTCCATGCGTTGGGCGTCGTCTGTCTCCTTCGGAGTCTTCCAGTTGAGTGCACCCTGTATGGTTTGCGCCATCGCCCCGACCACCCCCATGATCCCCACCATGGTTGGAAATATAACTTAGAATTGGATTGCAAGTGTGTTAGTAATTGGATTCATCTTTCCTGAGGGTTGCTGAAAACTTGGAAGCTGTTGAAGGTCGAAGAGAGAAGCTCCGAAGGTGACACTCTTGATTCTCTCGTCGGTGTTTTCAATACAAGGGCAAGGTCGAATATAGATGTGATCAATCTGGTGACTGCAACGATGGCCATCAGTGAGTCATTAGGGTTTTAACTCTGATAACCGACATGAGTCTTTTTTTACTTTACTTTTACTTCTATTTTTATCAACTTTGTTTTTATCTTGTTTTTTTGAAAGGGTTTTGGATTATGTTTAGGGTGACTGGATTATGTTGAGGCTTGTTGGGCACCGCAGGTTGTAGTTCCAAATACTTCTCATCGTGCAAGGATTGTTTGGTAATCCTTTTGATGACTCAAAGGAAAGAACTGAATCGCTTGTTGAGATGATGTAAACATCCCTGAAAAAAGTTTCTGATTCAGGAGATCTCGAGCAATCAAGGCAACTACAAATATTCTGACTATCTTCCTACCTCTAATGACAAAATTGCATCATTTTTGAGTGAAACTACGAAGATTTATTCCTCTTCTGTAGCTTGATCTGCTTCACCAGATTCCTGTCATACCGAATGACTGTGCTCACACTTTCCACAATCAGCACGGTCTGCGAACAGATGAGAAGCAATGTCAAAACGAAGTGATTTCATTAAAAACCTGTGAGTAATTCAGTGCTTCCAGAATTATTGAAAACATATAATGCAAGATAAGAGAATATATCATCACTAAAAAACACACTTCTTTTTTAAACAGTATTCATTGGATAAACACCACATCAAGTCTCCAAGAAACAAAGCATTCACTACCCGAAGGTAAGAAAATGTACATACTTGCAGAGTGGCATAGACGAGGTTGATGGCGAAATAGAAGTTTGCATTTCCTGTTCCCTACACAGAAGAACACAATAAAAGGGTGATCAAATTATTGAGCTATTATCTTGACATATAATGTCAATTTCTACTATGATAAGACACCAAGAGAACCTGATATCGTTGGGACAGCCATATCCAAGCAAACAGCGAAATAACACGAGTTGTAAACGTACCCTAAATATCCACAAGTTGTACATAACAGGCCCAAGGACACTGATCAGGAAATATCCGTTCAACAAGATATAAAAGTACTGAAGATCTGCACCAGACCACAGCAACCCAAGGATGGTAAGCTTATTAGAACCATTGAGAGTCAATAACATTGGCTTGACAATGTCATACTGTGGAAATTAAAAAGTGTTGTAACACTGTCAAAGAAGTTAACTCTCAAATTTGAAAGGTGAGGCGTGTCTCACCAGACAACTCATGGATGCAAAGCGCCATCAACCCCATGTACAGGGCTGCATCACCAACCTGAAAGTGGAAGTTTTTCAGTACAAGAAACCACACAATCTTGGAGCACTTTTAGGTTGCAACCACCATCACATGCCACATGTTGCACTAGTAATAAGGTAATATGCTCACACAATAACAATCATGAATTTGAACATCCAAACTGATCACCTACCGTAGGATAGGACTTGACCATAGAGCAAATTGCCGTGATGATAAAAGCAAGAAAAACGGGTCGATGATGGAGTCGGATTGTGAGAGGCGGAACCATGAAAATTATGTTTGCGTGAAAGACCATCAGGAAGAATGTACGGAAAAAGTCAAACACCTCTGTAAAGAAATACCTGCAGTCCTAACCAAACACAATCTCCATAAGATCCTCCTCAAAGTCTCCAATGATGGTTAACAATTGACTATTAATGAAGGTCTAGTCAAGAAAGAAATCAAACGCATCCAAAAACTACAATTCTGCTTTGTTGCATAGCCAAGTCTGCCCTGCTGCATCTGGATGTCAATTATTACAATCTACACAAGAAAGAACATCCAAATTCCGAAGTGCCAAGAGCGCTTTCATTAATGCTGGAGCAAACACAGATGGACATCCATTCAAAAGATTACTCACCAGAAAAGACCCAAGTTAGGTGTTAGGTCGTCCACAGTGAGCATGTACTTGTGAGTCCTGCATCCCACCACATGCATAAAGGTCACATCAGTGAGGGACACCAAAATAGGGTACATTCTACTAACTAAATACCAGAACAAGAATCCAAATTCACCCTACCCTGCGTCATATCAGACAACGGCATTAACATCTATCCTACAAATGTATCCCTGTGAATATGGATAGGACCAATCATGGAAAATGCTACACAAATGTAATCATCCCTTCCTCTTAATCACCTAAATTCGCAGTGAATACTAATCTACTGGGGCAGAAATAAATATCATTGAATAGAAAAGGAATGTTTTATATCAAAGCTCGCTCAGATTCAAACCTTGAGCAAGGTAAGTAGAAATAAGTACCAAGACAAAGTGATCAAGGTTCTCACTATTGTGCGCACAAAATGATTGTCAGTAACTACACTTACTCAAGCCACATGTTGACTAAGCTGGAGCGGCCCTGCAGTGCAAACTTGCACAAGCGCAAGATGCACACCCATGAGATAGCTGACCACAGGACCAGCTTTAAAACAACCAGCCACCTTCTCCTTGATGAAGGGAGAGGTGGACTTTGCAACTCCTCAGAACCTGGCTTTGTTGCCTCTTTTCCATCCCCTTGATAAGACGAATCCCTCTCAGTAGCTGGAGCGACAATTTCTGACTGTTTGAACAGTTTACTTGGAGGACTATCAGCCCCATTCGCCAACAGAAGAGCAATCTAAAAACATACCACACAGTTCAACGGATAAGTTAAAAACAAGATAAGTTCATGACCTTCCATGCTTAAACCATGGTTGCCGATGATTTGTACAGTTTTCATAGCAGCAACTATGAGAAGCAGACAGTATACTATTGAGGACAAAGTTCAAACAAGCCAAAGTGTAATTCTTAATTCAAACTTCCGTTGAACTGTCTATACTCTGCAAAATTGACAGGTATGCAAAGAAAGTTGAAGGCAGTGATGTACACACGGGGATGAAGAGGAAAACTGGATACATGCTCAAGTGTGTTGCCATGGCCCATCCAAAACCAGCTAATGGTACCTTCCCTGTCACAGAGCAGATCAACAATCTCACTTTCAAGGCATCATCTAGGTTATGTAAATGAAGCTCACGACTACCCCTCGACTCAAATGTGTCATCGATTTCAGACTTGAGAGGACTTATTAAGTAACTCAATTGAAAAGGAAAGCCTCGATCGTAAGCTACAGTAGATAAACTCAAAAGCTATAGATATTAAATTATATAGTCTGAGCAGATTAAATAATTTCTCTAATAACAGCAAAAAGAAATCTTCTGACCCGTAGCAGCTCCATACAAGCACACAAATATAAGCATGTTCTCGATTGAAGACGTCGAGCCTCCCACACAGACAGCGATGGTGAAGGGATTAAATAGGTAAACCAAGAAAGAAAGATCTCCAGCTCCAAGCACATCTGCAGTAACAGTTGATAGTAAGTCAACGTATGTAATCTACATCAATCTATGCCAATTAAAGACCAATTCTTAACAACGATTTCACGCCAAGGACTTACATATACCACTCACTAAAACAACAGCAGCAGCTATTTACCTTTCCTGTCAGATTCAAATCCGGAAGGATCCATAATTCCAAGCAATAGAAAGTGCTTGGAATGAGTTCGCTCCAAAATCTGTCCAATTGACCTTAACAATAGAGCGCTTATGATATCTGCAACAACGAACAATGAACAGCTGCACCCACATATTGTTTGAATCCACTTCATTGTTACCGGTTCATTGTAAAGCACTCATAATCAAAACATCTTTAAAGCTGAATGTATAGAAACAGGAAGCAAGAAGCATGCTGAAGAATGAAATAGAAAACTGGCTAAGCAAATAAATCAATAAGGACAATAATGCTAGACAATAAGGGCTTGCCTGCGCAATAGGTCATTTATAGTCGATCCTTGTCTGCAACCATGACAATGCAAAATCGATCAACGTATCAGTGAGGTATTTGTACTCCACAAGAAGACTTTATCTGCCATGACCATAAACCATAAAACGACATTGCAAGCCACCAGCTGCATGGAGTGTATGTGGAGTGCTTCACCTATCACCGATAATGGGTCCGATCAAAGAGAGTAACAGAGGTGACCCATGATAAGCAGAACCTGCAAAGATGATTGACAATGTCACATAACGAATGATCCAGGCATGCATATTATGCATCGTGCATAGCAGAGGAAACAAGGAGATTATCGCAGTGTGTATTAATAAAAACCAGATTAGGGAATTCGGTGAAACGGTAGATTTGGATTGCAGAATTAAAACCCGGATAACTTTACATCTATCGAAGAGGCAATGAGATCACTTACATATCTACGATGCTAACTTCACAAGACAGAGTGCGTCATGCACAACGAATCAAAACAAAATCATGCTGACCTGCATATGGTGACATGCCATACTCCTTTAGCCAGTGTCCTTCTGCTACTGCAAGAGACATAAATTGGCAGTTGCTAAAAATGTCAAGAAAAAAAGCTGTAAGCTCAGACAGATAGAAAAAGTCTATGAAGCTCATAATCTTTCTCAAAAACTTTGGACCAAAAACGTGCTTGCCTAATTCCTCATAGACGAATTAACCCGTGCAAATTTGCCATCGATTTGGAACCCACACTAACATACTAGTCCAGAAGACGGGGAGCTATTAGAAACAGACTCTCTCGCAGATTTGCATTTAGGGTTTCCCTCCGAAACCAGCACAACCAATATTCTGTATCCAGAGAAACGATGATGATTTCCACTACACTCTAACACGCCATATAAACCATCTGCCATTTCTGATCTCCCTCTTTCGAAACCTTTTGTTCAACAGCTGAACGATCCATACCCAGTCTGATAACCCAGAGCAGAATGCTTCACTTACAGCGAGAGAGACTCGTAACAGGGCTCACAACCTCCACGCGATGGTCCAGCAGCGACGCAGACCCCATGACCGCCAACAGCAGCCGGATCGCGATCCCCAGCAACCCACCTCCCCACAGCACCCACCATCTCGCCATCTCCAAACCAACCTCTCTACAAAATCCTCAAACCAACCTCCTCAAAACGAAAGACTGCATCCTTGCAACGAAGCCTAATTCACTCATCGACATCACATCTCATACATTGAACTGATGAGCTCCTGTCTCGCCACTCTCACATAGAAAAACTCTTGATCCATCAAATGGGTTCTCGATCAACCGGCCATTGATCTTCACCAACTCAGAGAAATTTCTTCACAAGGCTGGGCTTCTCTTTCATCTCTTAACCTACCCAAATTTCGAGAATATCATACCCGGTGCGTGTGGATATCAATATCACGTGAGATGAGTTTTCTGTAAATGCAGATCGGTGAAGCGAACCTATGCTCACACTCTGCATCAGTTGCTGATGAAATTTTAGGTCACCAAATGTTGGCTGCTACAATCTTGTGAAATCACATTCTGAAATGCAGGTAGCTGGTGATGGTGAGATGGGCGGTGAAGTTCTGATATGAGGCAACATTGTGTGTGGTGATGGTGAGGTAACGCGAGTAATTTGTGGAGCTGATTTCCTGGTCATGTGCTGCGTGGTTTGATGTCTCACGTCGGAATTGAAGCGTTCTAAAGCTGCATCTTGTTATGATTGTTATGTTTTGAGGGATGAGATAGGAACATGCTATCATTTGAGAACGTAAAGCAGAGGTGCTTCGAGATATGTTGAAAACCCACACTAATGTTGAGGTATTGATTTCCCAGGCAGAGCAAAGATCGCCAAAAAAACCAGATCTATACAACACGCATAACCTGTACCATTCCAACCTGCCTAGAAACACAAAACATGGCCTGAAAAGCTTCGTTTCCTCACATTGGTCCACCTGTGCGCAAGACCAGCCCTCATCCAAATTCATGCATCCAAAGCTTCCTCCGACACGACCTCAGGAGCACAGGATCATCATCCTTCGCCGTCCAAATCCGTAGATATTGTCATATCGAGCATCTCCCTTTCCATCAGATTCGGGGTTTAGCGACGCAGAACCCTAGCGTGTCGACAAACGCGGCCGCATGAGATCCGAATTCAGCACCGAATGAAGATCTCGGCAGAAAATCACGAGATCACATCTTCATTCTCGTAGACTTACGCAAGCAGAGCCGCGGCGATCGTGCTCTGGCGCGAAAGCCCCGAGAGATCGCCGTGGGGGCGCCACCATGCCATCGGATCGCGTCGAATCCCAGGCGGATCGCTGCAACCTCGGGGGATAAGAGGCTCCAGCACCGCGCATTGATGGATTCCCGAGAGCTCAAGCGAAGGTACAGTAGCTTCAGGTCAGGACCAGGCGATCGATCGAACCGACAGTTGTAGGAGTATTAGCTCGATCAGGTTGCTGCGATGGTGGTGCTGGCCGACAGTCCGGCGAAGGTGGAGAAGGAGTATGTGGTGGGCGGGTTGACGCTCTGCAAGGAGCAGTTAGCGGAGCTGAAGGAGATTTTCACCCGGTTCGACAGGGACCAGGACGGGAGCATCACGGAGTTGGAGCTCGGGTTGATGTTGCGGTCGCTGGGGTTGAAGCCGGAGGGTCACCAGCTAGATGCGCTCGTGCAGCGGGCCGACACGAACTCGAACGGGATGATTGAGTTTGCGGAGTTTGTTGCGTTGATAGGACCCCAATTGGTGAAGACGGAGGCGTTTAATGATAAGGAGTTGCTGACGGTGTTCCGGGCGTTCGATCGGGATGGGAATGGGTTCATCACTGCGGCTGAGCTTGCGCATTCCATGGCTAGGCTTGGGCAGGCGTTGTCTGTGAAGGAGTTGTGGACTATGATTCGGGAGGCTGATTTGGACGGTGATGGCAGGATCAGTTTTCCTGAATTTGCTACCGCCATGATGTCGGCGTCGTCTCTAGATATTCCGCTTTGAGCGTTCCGGGTGGCTCTGACTTGCAAGAGCCTTGTAACAGATAAACTGTGAGTCGGTGGTTAAGTTGATAGAGAATTTGGGAACCCAGTGTAGTAGTTTAACGATTATCCAATTACCGTAGTCGGTGTGCGTTCCTCAAAGTTTTTCTTTAGGCCGCAGTCGGAGCTTTCGCATCTTGACGTCAGGGATGCAAGCACATGAAGGTCACGCTGCCGCCGTGAAGTGTGTGACGTCCCCAAAGACATGGAGGTTGTGAAGCTTAGCTCTACCTTAATGTACCGATGCAAGAATAGCTCGAGCTCCGTCACTCGAGTCCTCCCATGTGGAGATATAGAATCTAGTGGGTTAGTCACAGTGAATCCATGTATAGATGGCGATTTAGCTACACAGACAGAGGCTTCGGCAGCCTTAGACAAGAGGCTTCGGTAGACCGAGACAGAGCCTTGAACGTTGATTGTTCTAGCAAGAAGGAAAGGAAGATGAAGCAAAGAGCTACAATAAGCACTCTGCTAAACTAGCCAAGACAAGTGCACATCTCCTGCTCCTGGCCCTAAGCGAGTTCATTTGGTAAGCATTCCAACTTGTCATCCTATTCCATTATCTCGCATTCTTCCGAAGCTTCAAGTCTGCGATTCTTGTGATGAATTTGCAGACTAAGTGACCGGCAAAAGATGGATGGTTCTAGCAGGGGACATAGCATCCCAATTCGAATTGTGATGTTCTCTTTTTCATTTGCATATTTTGTGTTACACCTAAATTGTGAACCTGAAACCGGTGTGTGTTGATGCAGTTAAAAGTTCAGGCAGAGGTTGTGCCGGAGATGCTAGACAAAGAGATGCCGAAGGCAGGTAATGACACCAGGAGATCAATGGAGGTCTTTAAGCGGACGTTTTTGGAAAGATTAAGATGCTCTTAAATGAAAATGGGAGTCCTTAGAAAATGGCGAGAAATAGACTCCTTTGGCTAGAAAGAACCAAATTCGGTAGTGTACCTAATATTCCTACTCATAGGTTCTTGCATATACTTCATAGAAAATGACTGGGGGACTCTGATGACCTGCACGTTGAGGTTAAGGCATTTCTTCCTAATGCTAACTTGGATTTGAAATGCATCATAAGAAATTCTGACTGAAGATTACATACTGTGGGTTCCTTTTGACTGAAAATTCGCCTTGAGTACAATCCATGGCCTTAGCCTGTATGTCAAGTTTCTCGGCCTTGAGTTGGCTGGCGTGAATTTATTTGAAGATCTGTTGGAACTGTAATTGGAATAGTTATTGTTGAATTTTGGGCATCTTGCAACACCGATGTTGGATTTAGGATCGGGGATTTTCTTGTACTCAAGGAAATTCGGTGTTAAGAAGTTTGATGATCTCTAAATTCAAGATCAAAGACATTTTAACCGTCTTTGAGAATGAAGAAGAATGTATTTTTACATACCATGAATATTGTTTGGCAAACGCGAAGCCAGCGGACGTCTCAACTTCATATTCTCAATCAGTATCCTGTGGGCATTCGATCGAGGGTAGATCAAATTCAAGTTTCTCTCTCGCTCTTCTTAACCAGTAACTTACTCCCCCAGCGATCCTCAGTATTTTCTCAATCAACAGGGCCTCATCAAAAATCGTGCCGGCAATCTTGTTTTGGTCCCCTCTCCTCTTCTCCACTCCTGTCTGCATGAGACTCCGAACATTTGTGGCACACACAATGTAAACACGCTGACGCGAAAGACAGAACAGATCCAAAGAGTCGATTTCAAAGTCCAGTACGTCCTCCATGATTTCCTTGTGCATATTAAAATCTGAAATCGTGGTGTCGATATATTTGGCTTTCATATCCTGATAAATTTGGTCTTCATCACATTCACCAATTGAGGAGTCGGCCTCGTCCTTAATCATGTTGTCAATGTGCTGGTCGGCCTTACTGCGCACTATGAATATGGGGATATCAGAGCGGATGCAACCCTCAATGATATCAACGTCGACGTTGGTGAAACGATCACTGTACACCAAGATAATACTGTCGAACACAAAAAGTCCCTGTTTCTCAAAGTATTGCGTATCTGATACTGCCGCCGTTCCAGCACCTGGAATATCGTACCATACAAAGCGGCTGTATGGATACTCGTTGCGGGGGTCTGGGTATCGAGTGACTTCCAATGTCGTCTCCGTGACTCCAACACGAGCTGCACCCTCATCACGACGATTCAAACCACGAAAGGCGTTGATGAGCGATGATTTCCCACTTCCGGAGACGCCGCAAACAGCAATATGGCATTTCCCTTTCTCATATTGGATTCGCTCCTTCGCAGCTAGACGTTGATTTTTCGTGGGCTTTTTGAAAGGGGGGAGGCTCTGGCGGTGAGCCACAAGGGCAGCTTTTGCACGGCCCTTGAGGGAGGCTCTGTGCTCACGTGCCTCATTAGCAGCTGCAGCTTTGAGTTCCAATCCGAGCTCCTTGGCCTGGGCATCCCGTGCTTCTTGCGTGAGAGAATCGTTCGCTAGCTTGGCATTTGCAAGAGCAGCTTCTTCTTGAAGTTTTGCAGCGGCCTCTAGTTCACGTTCCTCATCTTTCTTGCGTGCCTCTCTTGCCACAGCTTCAAACTCCGTGGCAGCAGATTCGTGAGTTATCTTATCTGCCCCTGCAAAAGCCCAAGAACATTAAGCAGACAGTGTAAGCAAGCACGAACTGTATTGTTACGTCTACTTGTTGTCTGAATATAGAGGGGGCAAGGGAAAAAATTCAAGTGCTTTGAACATTGAAAGTTGTACCTGTGATGAGTAAATACTTTAAAAATCTTAGTTGTGAACAAATCAAATGAAATCTTGGGCGCTCCTTCGGGTCCCCACTCCAACATCTCTCGATCAAAGCCTTCAGCATAGGAGGCAAGTCACCACGTAATTCAGGACGGTCACCCTTCTTCACATTTTCTTTTAATCTTTTTTCATCTTGCTCATCATGAAAAGGGACATGTCCAGTCAAGATTTCGTAGCAGACCATCCCATAGCTATAGGTATCGCACTTGAATGGATACCTTAGCAAGTTGTCGCTTTTGGAACCTGGGCTCTTCCGAGTGCTTGGAGTCAGATTTATCACTTCAGGTGGCATATACCTGTTGCTACCCACATTCTCTTGCAGATTGGAATATATAGCACTACAATCTTTTGTGTGCGAGAGTCCAAAATCCGTCACTTTGGCATGAATATATCCAAAATCCAGTTTTTCTGCCTTCACACTCTTCACAAGAATATTCCGTGATTTCAAGTCCCTATGAACCATTTTATTGTTGTGAAGGTAATTTACACCTTCTCCCACTTGAAGCATAATGTCAACAGCTTCCAGAACAGGAAACGGAGAAGAACCACTGTTCTCCTCGCCTTGATTGCACTTGTTGTGTATTAAAGTACCAAGATCTCCATCCATCAACTCCATAATAATACAAGAGTCACGATCACTCTCCTTGCAACAAAACATAGAGGAGATGTTTGGATGACGTAATGGTGCTAGATTCTTAACCTCCATCTGAAAGTCAGGATTATTCAACCCCTCAAACACCTTCTTGGCAACTGGCATTCCTAACCACGTTGCCGCATATACAGAACCTGTAGCGCCCCTTCCCAACAACTTGTCAACTGGTACCACCAACTTGTACAAATAAACCAGTATACTGCAATCATCTTTGGTTGGACGCCCTTGAACTGTAGACAGTACTTGAAGTAAATGAATAGCTAGGTCCTTTGTTTCGCCCTTTAAGGAAGATAATTCAGACGTCACGTCACGAGATAAGGTGCGCAAATCCACTTCGGCCCTAACCTTCACGATTTCAACTTCAGTTCTGTACATGTTATCAAGGTCAGCCCATGTGAATCCCTTTCTCAAATCTTCCACATTATTCGCTTCAGTTTTGCTCATTCTTCGTTGAAACTCATCTGTTGTGAAGCTTCCAGGTCCTTCGCGTTCCTCAAGAAAACTTTTACAAACAACCTTACAATATAACTCCACGTTGAATCCCAGAGATGAAACATATTCCGAAGTATTTGTCATTGTCATTGCGGTTTGAATCCATTCATTTTTGCAGCACCTTTGAACAAAGTCCTTGATTTGGTTTGCCAGGGTAAGCAATAGCTTGAAGATTTCAACCCACTTTCCAGCCATCACAGACGAACAAGGTCCATGAACAAGGTCCACGCTTAAGAATGACCTTGCGCTTTTGACAAGCACTTCTAGTTTTAAAACAAGATGCTCACATTGCATTCTGTTGAATTTGCATGAATCCACCTTCGGCGCTGCCTCGATATATCTTTCTATATGAATGATGTAATCCTCAAGCTTGTCATATAGACCAGCGTTTCCAGCTTCTGCACAAATTCCATTTCATATTGCAAAAATTATTGATTCAGTTTGCCAAAGGATAGTGGCAAGCTGACATTTAAAAGTGGAGCAAGCCAGGCCATTTGCTAACGTAGCCTAGAGCAAGTTCAAAGCTTGCTTAAGGTTAGAAAGCTGGTCTCAAAGAGCCAAACCAAGCGTGAGGACACCAGATACTTTAGAACAACATCAAGATATTCATGACATTTTGGTGAGGTGGTAGGTGTTTACTCATTTCGGAGAACTGTGCCTCAAGTGAACCTGAAGGAGGATGCACATACTCTTGATCGGCCATGGCTCACGGCACCACCGAAACTCAGGCTTGTAGGAAGCTCTTGAATTCAGGGAAATAGAAAACTCCGCGTGCCTAGAGTGCCCCTGCTTATTGTAACCAAATGTACGAAGCATAAAACTTGTCGTATAAATCCTCAGGTACAAGAACTTAAAAGCAAAATAGCATACAGGTACATGGCGTTCTAAACCACTACACAAGCATGAGGATTTTATATCCACATGATAGAAGGAATAATACGGAAAACTCAACTTCTAGAAGGAAACTAATCACAGAGCTGGGGATTCTCTGTATTTTCTAGGTGGACATATGACAAAACACATGGCAACTAATAAGCAATTGAATATCCCCCAAGTATAAGTACAAAAAGCTTGTAAACTAAACTTGCAAAACGTAATTCAGCATTCTAGACACAATAGATACTAATAACACGAGCTTAATTAATGAGGCTAGGAACCAATCAATGTCCTCTAAGGAAGGCCTTTGAAAGTCCAATGTAAAAGTAGAAGAAATTGTAACTGTATGACCAGTGTTTCAAATACCGCTACGACGCTCAGCATTCGTCTAACCAAAACCATCAGCCGGCTCCGTGGAGAAATACACCGTACCATGTAAGCCAAAGCTTTCATAGTTGAAGTGTATCCACAATAACTTCGGTCGACTATAGCACTAGATCTGAAGGGTTGTATTTAAACACGTTAGTACAGTCACGGAACCCTGAAACCTCTTTTTTAATCAAAAACAGTCACCGTGGAAAGGCAAACACTTACAACCAAAACACATGCGTAGATGGCTCAATAAACGCAAACTCCAAACTCCAAACTCCCAGTGTCTTGTAACGCAAACCCCTGCAGCCTCTGGAGTAGAAAACCTTGGTTCACCCGAAGTTGAAATGACATGGAACCACTCTGCTAGCACTAGCTTCTGGTCGGTAAGATCTAAACAAGCACTGAGCTTGGCACCGAGAGCAAGAGCACAACGTAACACTCTGATGTGAGCCTCGATCAAAGTGTTAACACAAGCACACCAGAGTGATGAAGTTAGAGCAGCGTGACGATCATGTGGACACTGGCTTCGGGAGATGTGATCGTTGAACAAGTTCGCAGATCTACGACCTAGCAAAATGATTTTGTGATTTGACTGTAGCCAAGTTGGCCCAGTGGGGCAAGGTGTTGTTCGCACAGTAGAGCCGCGTTGCAACAGTGAATCATAAAAGCTTGACTACTGCTAGATTTCCGACAAGCTACACTCCAACTATAGGGCATTGTTTATGTGTGTTACTGTATTTGGAGTTCAAAAGAAGCTTGACTAAGTTACTCCTATGATTGAAAGAGAGCGTTGAGAGAGGTGGAGAGCCCTCACAGAATTAGGGTTACAAATGGGCATAATCACATTCCCATTTTCTATACCCATACCCCCAATTTAACAAAGTTATTCATCATAAATGTTGATAATCTTCACACAATTCCGCATCATACACATAATTTTAAAACCTCTTTATTCGAAGTTGGTGGGAAGTTGAAAGAATACATTGACCACATGAAAAAAGATTAAAAATTAAAAATTATGAAGAATGCTTTCAAAAATTTAGGTACTCCATTGAAAACAATGAGATGATTCATCCACCAATGTTTGCATTATTTAACCTTGATTGTTCGTGATGGGTGGTGGGGATTCCTAGGCCCTCTCGCTACGAGTGAATTCTGGGGTAATCAAAGACAGCTTTATTCCATCACTGCCTACTAACTCCATTGCCAAAATAGAGATTTTAGAGCTTGTAGTGGCCTTCATTTGCTTGTACATTGGGTCTCCTGACCTTCACTTGAAACAGTGACAAATTTAGAAATGGCAACTTTATATATTTTTTGTTTTATTAACCCCTAAACGGCCAAAGTCCTAGAATGGGTTTTTTGAAATTTCGGGCACGTTCATACGATGTCAATTTTAGATGTAAGTTTCTGAATTTTTTTTGTAGACGTAGGGAATTGCAAGAGCTTCGCGGGAGTATAATTTTTTTTTTGCAGCAAACTTTGAAAAAAATATTTATAGTGCCCGAAGCGGTTTTTTCTACTTCTTGGGCAGCTCCAAAATTTTGATACACCCTTCAACTACCTTTGGGATTTTTAGTGCAAGTAACTAACATGATTAGTTTTGAGATTATCAAAAAAAAATTCTTATATTGTGAAAGATTTTCATTCTACAAGGAGTCAAAGTTTTATCATTTTTTTCGGTCAAGCATGAAAAAAACTTTTTCTTTATCACATGAAAGATAGGGATTTTGCTATTCTTTTCTTTTCTTTTTTCTACTTCAAGAATAGACATAGACCTTTGTTTTGACCGCATGGATTTTTATTCTAACATAAAATGATTTATCAAAGAAATAGAATGAGTATTAACTATAACATGGACCCGTGTTCCTTATACAATGTTTTTCACAATGCTACGCCTTTTAGTTGAATCTAAAATTTAGTGCACAAGTAACTAACATCATGTACATCATTTTAGTACAAAACCCCCAACTTGTATAGTGCAAAAAATTTACTCGAAGAGAGGTCAAAGTCAGCTGATCATGTTTTGAAAGGATAAAAAAGAACAATGCTTCTTACTTCAAATTCTATAATCTTCTAATCCACGAGGTCAAATTTATCGAAATTTTTTGTGCATGATTTTTTGTAAATCTTCTATCAGATCCTATGGTTAGAGATGCAAAAGCAATTTTATTTTTTGTTTTTTCACACTTGCTTCTGAAATGATAGCTTTTGAAGAATTTATGGTGAGAAATGGTCACGGCCGATTAGGGGTTAAGTCTCAATTCTGTGTCTCAATTAAAGATGTTGTAATTTCCATGTATAATTATGCTTTAAATGAAAATACTTTAAAGGATGTTTCACACTATGACCGTCAATAGAGAGGCCATCGATTTGCATCAATTAGATTGGTAAAATACCTAAAGTTTGTTAAAAATGCCTTCACACTATAACCGAAGGTCGAGATGACGTCACCTTCAAAAAAGTAGCATTTTTTGGTAAGACATGCCAAAGACTTAAAGTGGACTATTTTTAATATTTTTTTTCCAGCCCTACACTTGGAACTCTTAACTTAGTTCAATCCACATTTCTAACCGTCGGCCTCTCCACTTGGTCACAATGTGAAGCGCCCCTAAGGCCCTCTTTACACTAAAAACAAGAAGTCGTGGAGAAAATCAGCCAAGGGCCACGACCCATTCTTGAGAAGACCAAGTTTGAATTTGACATCCTTTGGATACAGTGTAAAGTGAGAAAGGGCCGGAAAACTAAGTGCTCAAATTTTTTAGGATATTTCTTAACATAGGGCTGATTGTAACTTCTACTACACTACCTCTCCTTTGTATCCAATACCGGTCTTCTTTATCTAGTTGTTGGTGCAGATTCTTTTGCTTCCTTTTTCCGTGTTTTAGCCTTGTTTACTGAAATTTCAGCACTATAGAGGAGGGGAGGAAGAAGCTTGTGGTGATGATGGTGATCTTATATTGGTGTCTCTACATGCTTACGCAAAATATTAACAACATGCAACCTTTGATTTTACAAGGTGAGTGGACAAATGTTGCAATTTTTAGCATTAGCCTTCAAAGTTTAGGGTTTAGAGAGCCAACTGTTTGGAGTTTCGAGAGGCAATCTAGCAATTTGTAGACCGGTATTTATTGAGTTTATTTACAGAGACAAACCGCATCTTTTGGGATTACGAGTTTGAATGGGCGGGAAGCTTGCATGATTGGCCTGTTTTTCAAGAAACCAAGGTTGGAAGAGCTTGTATGGAAGGGAAATTTCTAACGTTCAAGTTGATTGGAGATGCAGCATATCCAGTGCGGCCTTAAAGTATTGTCCCTTCAAAAGATGTTATGATGGACTAAAATTGTACAAGGCACATTGGAATTTTATCCAATCTTTAACCCAAATGTGTATAGAGCGTGCACTTGGGATAGTGAAGGATAGATGGAGAATTATTCAGAAAAGAGCAGATGTTCCTCCACAATCAATGGTAGATATTGTCTTCACTTGTATTGTCTTGCATAATTTATGCATCATCACAAAAGACAAGTTTGATGCATTGTGGATTGAAGAAGCCGAGGTGGAATTGCAAAAACGGGTTGAAGAGGGTACGGTGACGGGAGGACAAGTCGTACGACGAGAACGAGCTTCCATTGAAGAGGTAAAATCTCGCATTCTGAAATTTGGTGTGTGAGTTACATTTCAGAATTTTGAGTAAGAAGAAGTAGATAATGAAAAAGAAGATTTTTGATCAAATAAGGTGAGAGAGATGCTAATTTAGTGAGAGAAGCAATCGTGGCTTATTAATCAATTGCAAGAAATCTATGGGAATACAATTTGTCGAAGGAGTCAACTATTCAATTTTCAGAATCAAGTGGTGATTCTGAAATTATGGAAGAGTAGCTATAGTTTGTCTAGAATTGCTGCCATATGCCTATCCATGTTCTTCAATAAAGTCGTGCTTTCTTGAAAGGTCGTGAGAAAGCTAAAGGAATTTGATACAACCTTTTCCAAGATGATTTCCAAATTGTCTTAAAATGTTTTCTTTTTCGTATCTAGCTTTGGAGTAACTTCACGGTCTTGCAAATCTGATGTTGTCTTCTCTTCGTCATTCTCGTCTCCACCTTCTGTCGCACTTGCTGGAAATTGAATGTCATTCTTATACTCCGTATGAATTGTCTTGTACTTCTTTTTGCATCATTCCAATGAGAAGACAAAGCCTTGAATTCCCACTACCATCCTTGCATGCAACTTCAACCATGTATTCACCCTTATAAAACGAATATAAAATTGTATGGAAGTCATTTTGTGTCACGGAGAAGGGGTGAGAGAAGGTTGGTGGCACACCCCCAAGGCCTTTGATTCTATGGGAGGGGGTCCACGATTCAAGGCCCCGTGACTGCGGCCTATTTCCATTTCAAGCCCTTACAGGGAAAAGGGGGGCGAGAAGTCAAGGCCAAGGCCTTTAAAAGGCCAAATCTGAAATATGATTTTTTAAATTTTTTAAATTTGAAAAAAAATTATTTAAGAATTATTCATGATTACAACTTCAATAAATGTTCAACTCCTTTCTGAAAATAATAATAATTATAGAAGCAAAAAAATATTAAAACAAAAAAAGAAATCTATTGGCATACATTGTTTTTGGCATATCTTCAAAACTCTTCTTCCATCTCCTCCTCAACTGAAATCAATGTTTCTACCTCATAATCTCGCCACTTCCGAGTTGCACTTTCTTCTTCCGAATCTGAATCAGCCAAATTCACCACTTCCTTTGCAACATTCTTCTCAGATTTCTTCTTTTTCGCTGGAGCTTTCGTTTTCCCTCCTTTCGGTGGTCGACCTCTCTTCTTCGGTGTAGGTGTAGGTGTAGGTGTAGGTGTTGGTGCATCTCTTCCTTCTAGAGCCCTTGATGCAGTTCGGATTGCCTCGTCCTCCTTTGACTTTGCTGCAGCCTGAATTACCTCCTCATCTTTTGCCCCATCAAAAGATTCCTTATATTTGAACTCGGGGACACTTCTACATTTGATGGTTGCAAATTTGAACCGTTCAATGAGGCATTCTGAGAGGCATAAATAATCTAGGACTACCAACACCGAAACAATCAAAATTTGAAACATGCATTTGAGGAGAAATGGGCTGAAATTCAGGTTGAGAGAAGCTCATCCATGGTGAATTTTGACTCCATGCTTGTCTTTCAGATTGAGAAAACTCTCCATCTTGAGAGTAGCCTTCTATTGTAATAAATACAATACAACAAAAATAAAAAAAAATAAAAAAAAATAAAAAAAATTAAAAAAAAAAAAAATTAAATTAAATTAAAAAATTAAAAAATTAAAAAAAAAATTAAAAAAATTAAAATTAAAAAAATAATAAAAATAATAATAATAATTCTGCAAAAAAAATGAGCCAAAAATTCTACGAAAACTCAGCAAATCTAAACTTCTCCCTTCTCACACATGAGATAGAGGAAAAAGATGATTTCAACTAATCAAGCAACAATCTTTAAGGACGAAATTTGGGAATGCATAATAATAGTTGTTGTGAAAAAACGGCTCAAAAAATGGCCGTTAGTAAAAGTTGTCATTCTGAAATATATTTAAAAAATCAAAATGATTGGCTTTGAGAATTTTGGCTAAACGGCCTTCTCGATTTCGCGTCAGGCCTACCTCTTGAGGCAGGCCTGACTAAAAATCCGGAGTTTGTCAACAATGTGCCTTTTTGCTGCCACCAAGGACAAAAGTTATATCCATGTCATATTCTCCTCATCTATTCCCTTGGGCTTAAATTTTAGGTGTAAAGTGACATTACTTGGTCCTCTCGATTTCTACGCATGTCATTGGCCGAAAACTCTTTTCTCACGGCCTCTCGCCTCTAGTGTTACGGGGGCTAAATCTCAGAAAATCCATGAGGACCTTCAAATCCACTAATGTCATGTACTTCTCCCAGAAACGCCAACAACATGATGGTGTTACAACATTCATAGAATGTTGTAAGAGCGACGGAAACAGCATCCATAACTTCCCATCCAAATTCCCGAAACTGAAAAATGGGAAGAAAATTCCGGAGGCTACAATCGCCAAGTGCCCAGCCAAAGAGTCAGCGTTGCCCACCACGTGACCACGTCTAGTCCAACTTGTCACGCCCTCCCCTCTCCAGTCCCCAGTCCCCATGCACATTGGAATGCTATCATACTGTCACCCCTGCACCTCCCTTGTCGCCTCTTCACCATGCCTGCCTCCACTCCCACCCCAAGAGCACCTCCATCACCCCTTCCCATGGCTTACCCCACTGATCGATCCATCTCCGCTCTGCAGCACAAAATGATCACATGGTCATCTGTTCTCACCATGGTTAGACATAGCCAAGTGTTGTTTCAGGAGGGTTGGAGGACGGTTTGAGGAGGAGCTTGGGCTGTTGCAGTGGAGTGGCGAATCAGGTGGGTATAATGTGCTACTATTCAAATTTACTGCGTTTGTTTGTTTGGAAAGGAGTTGTTTTGGTCATGGAGTTTCGTTTGGCTCTTGATTCTCTATGTTGGATTAGAGTGTTGAGTTGCAGTTGATAACTGCTTATGTTGGTTTTTGTTTTTGGGTCTTCCTTTTTTTGGAGGATTTTTGCACTTTGGGAGTGTTGTTCAGTGAGCTTTGCGGGTTTGGTGATGTGATGTGGAAGCTTTACAGAGGAATTCTTTTGATGATTATTAGTTTCTGTTGAATTGTCTCTTTGGTTTGGCAGCACAGGAGCTGAAGGTTTTGAGGTTATCAATTGAGGGGTGATTTGGAGGAGGAGCCAGAATGAACGGGAGGGGCTTTTTTAGAGCTTTACATGTAGCGTCTCGAGCATTGAATGCTCAGAGGGATTTGGTGTTGCCCAATCGAGTTCTTCATCAATCCAATTTCGCCTGCACTGCGGGGAGATTTCGTCCCCCCTTGGTGTCTACGCAACACATCCTCCAAACATGGTCTGGAATGAGCACCGCAGCGGAGAGAGTAAGTGATAAAGAAATCGAGGGCAATGCTTCACCAACGCCTGCGAGTGACTTTGTCGGCCTGCCAGCGACGAAGAAAGACCAGAAGCCCCGGATTGTGGTTCTGGGATCTGGTTGGGCAGCTTGCCGGTTGCTGAAGGATCTCAACACTCATATCTACGATGTAGTTTGCATCTCTCCTCGCAACCACATGGTGTTCACCCCCTTGTTGGCTTCAACCTGTGTTGGAACCCTCGAATTTCGTTCTGTAGCAGAGCCAGTGAGGACAATCCAGCCCGCTCTCGCTAGGAATCCTGACTCCTACTATTTCCTCGCTAAATGCACAGACATCGACACCAGCAATCGTGAAGTACACTGCGAGTCAGTTATCAATGAGCACACAGGTAATTCAGGAGGAGACAAGTTTAGGGTTGCCTATGACAAGCTGGTCATTGCAACAGGCGCAGAGGCGACAACATTTGGCATTAAAGGCGTCCACGAGAATGCCATCTTCCTCCGTGATGTGAAGAACGCAATGGACATCCGCTCCAAGTTGATGCTCAACCTCGCCCTGTGCGAAATCCCAGGCAAAACCCTAGAGGAGAAGAAGAGATTGCTGCACTGTGTGGTGGTGGGAGGTGGACCTACAGGGGTGGAATTCAGCGGCGAGCTCAGTGACTTCATCATCCATGACGTTCACCGCAAATTCTCCCATATGAAGGACCTCATTCACGTAACCCTGATCGAAGCAGCCGATATTCTATCTTCATTCGATGTGCGGCTACGTGAATACGCCACCAATCAGCTGACCAAGAGCGGAGTGGATCTGGTGCGTGGAATGGTGAAGCATGTCGACCCCGAGAAACTGATCCTCTCAAATGGAACCGAGGTGCCTTATGGGCTCTTAGTCTGGTCGACAGGGGTAGGGCCATCAAAATTTATGAAAAAACTGGAGCACTTTGAGAAAAACAAAGGTGGGAGGGTGGCCATTGATAACCATCTCCGAGTGCCTCACCATGAAGATGTTTACGCTATCGGTGATTGCGCTGGGTACATGGACAGCCTTAATAAGCCGCCGTTGCCCGCTCTGGCGCAAGTTGCAGAGAGGGAAGGCCGGTACATGGCCATAACGCTGAACAAGCTGGGGAAGACGGGTTTTGGCCGAGCGGGAAGTGGAACTCCGACAGCGGTGGACGAATTTGTGTACAAGCATCTGGGGAGCATGGCGAGCGTGGGGAGGCACAAGGCTTTGGTGGACTTGAGAGGGAGCAAGGAGGCGTCTGGATTCTCCTTCACAGGCTTCAAGAGCTGGCTCATTTGGCGATCTGCTTACTTGACTCGCAGTATCAGCTGGCGGTCTCGTCTGTCTGTGGCGTTCAACTGGGGCACCACTTTTCTCTTTGGTCGTGACATATCTCGATTCTAGGAGCTTAACCAAGGTATTCAAGTAAACAGTTTTTCTCCCACTTGAAGGTTATGGATGGGGAGCTTTGGTTCTGCTTTGGAGCCGCTTTGGAGTTGTATCGTCTTGCACAGTAAAACCTAAATTGGTCATACTCCCTTTAAAGTATTATGCAAGAGGCAGTTCTATAGACTTCCATCATCTACAGAGAAGTCAGCTTTGAGCTTGTCAGGCGTGCCGAAGCATGATTGTGAACCTTCATGTCTCCTGATCTGCACGGATCAGATTAGACCATGAGCAATCAGTTTGCAACTCGTCGTTTTGATACGGTTTGGTAGAATTTGTAACCCTTGCAAATCTTGGTCGAACCAGGATTTGTGCATCTTATCAGGTGACTTGTAGATATCTTCATTACCGGATTTTGTAGTGACGTTGTAGCTCTAACATGATATTCATGTAGTAGGAGTGAATATTCAGCTAGTTTAGACCAATTCTTCTGTCCTTTTTAAGAGCCTTCGTGATGTTGCTATCGCCATTCCTCTAGAGTGAGAATAAATATAGCTCGCTACTGAATCCTAATTCAGATGCAAATAGCTGAGAGCGGTAATTAATGCTCCCTCTTTTTTGATAGTAAGATTTGTGCACTGCGACGTAGATTGCACCGGTACATTTCTGTAAATGACTATTCATAATTCGAAGTTGGAGTTTCTTGTAGGGATCACAAAAATCAATTTGTTGCGAGCAATTTCCCTGGTGCTGCAATGGCCGATACCGTGCATTGGAAGGCACGGTGTAATCTAATCCTTTCAAGTGGATTTTGATGCAACTTTCCTGTCTAGCTACGTTGATTGCTAAATACCTGATCATTTCGGATACTCGAGACCGTTTTGGTAACAGTTGGAAGATGCAACAGAAATGAGCAATCCTGCAATCATCTCCAGAGCCAGCGAGGGGATCTGCACCTCAAATGCACAGCTACTTCAGCTCTTTCAGGCAAGTTCAAAGCACAACCACCTTGTGCATTTTAGAAGAGCTTTCGTTCTATTGTTTTAGCTCAAGAGCTACACAATCAGTCTGCCAGACTTTTGGAGACATGCTTTGTTGTAAGAACCAGTCTCCAGTGTGCTAGAACTCCTAAGCGATCCAAGAGCAGTGTCTGGACTATTTTGTGAATCCAAACTTAAATTGAAGTTACAAGCCCATATGTGTTGCAACAGAGTGATGAGAGTTGCCTCTCTTGTATGCTTTTCCGTGACTTGGAGTTTGTTGTTTCATTTTTAAAAATTGGTAGCCCATTTTTCCATGGAGCCATTGATTTGAGCTGCATTTGTTTTTGATGTTTTTTTCTGATAATTATGCAACCCTGACCAACTGACTGGTCTCGGACTCTGGCTAAGATGGCAGATCGAGAAACCGATGCAAGTGATCATTTATATAAGAATTTAGATGATTCATACTGTTCCAGATAAACGGTACATTCTGGATTTTATGTTCATCTGATGTGCACACATTCATCAGCAGTGATGCATTGACAATCAAATATATTACAATATTGAGCATTTCAATATAATAGAGTGGTATATTACAAACAGTGCAGTATCAAGCATTGTAATGCTTTTAGTCTAGTCTAATGCAGTGCAGTACATTGCAATGTGACAATTTCTTTTAAATTTGAATTAGCATTCAATTATGCTACTTGAATTAAAACAGCTCTTTCCACAACATCAAATTCCACCATCAACTGTGACGGGGAGAACCAAAAAGATACAAAAAGTGGAAAGTGGTATCAAATAAAATACTTCCACAAGCCTGGAACTTCTGGAAGCATACTTTAGGAAAAGTTTCACAATAATAACTTCGATATGCGCAGTTTTGGCAAGCCTGAGACTTTATGATCCAAAATTCTGCATTCAAATTTCAACCAACTCAGTCCAATTGAATCAATTTTCAAAAGCATCCTAACCCAATCAATCATTAGTCTCAGAAAATGAATGAAAGTAGTAATTACACTCCACAATGCTCACAATGTGCCAAAGGCATGTGGAACACCCCAATTGCCTAACTTCATAGTTACCTAATGTCCGAAATTACATAGTTGTTAACAGTGAAAGTTTGCTCATTTCTTTCAGCTATATTTTTGCACATGTACACAAAAAAATTGGAAATGAATATTTTTGTGTGAAGTAGCATATTTTAGAAAGGTGTTCTTCTCCAATAAGCGTATCGTACCATAAATAAATGAATGGAAGTGAAGTGTACAAATCTTAACCATAAAACATCATTTCAATACTAATTATACAAATATTAATATTAATACTATTGGTAAATAAGCACCTAATAACTGATCCATCAATTAACATACTGTACGTCAATCACAGGTTTGTTCACCCTTGAACAAATATTTATTTTCTTGGGAAAAATAAGGTTTGTCTCCCAAAATTTAAGTTTTTGGTCTCTCTTTTTTTTCAATAAAAAACCCTAAAAATAACCATATATGGATTAATATAGACAATCATCATATGAATTAATTTCTCATATTTTCGTTTTTTCATCCTTAAATTTTTCATTTAAAAAAAATCTACTTATGAACGAACATGCTATTGGTGTACGGTGATATTTCAATACCTTTTCATTAATTTCAATTAGAAATACAAAACCATATCAGCTATCTTATATTATGTATCCTTGTAATAATAGTATTTTCTTAGAATAATGTAACCCTCCATTATTTTTGTAGCAGTCAACTTTAGTCGTTCACTTCTATTCTTTTCTTATCTCACGCATAGTTCTCTTTGCTGCTGTGGATTTGAACATGTATTTAAAACTTTATATTTATTCATCTGTCACTGAAAATCCTAAAAATATAACAAAAACTTACCCTCTGAAAAATGTGAACTTCAACCGATTCAAGTAAAATTAATTCAAAAGTAAGTTGTAATGACAAACTTTTGTCAAGAGAAAATTTTGATTGAAGAAAATTACAATCTGTTTAGGACGTGTTTTTTATACATTGGTTGTGGTTTAGAAAACATTTTAGTGTATTATCATTTTACATGTTAGAAAATGGCCTCAAAAGAAGTTGAGGGGCATAAATCAAAAGAAAAAGCATGCACAATAATAAGTTGACTATAATGATTATGAAATTGAATGAAATGAGAATGAAAATAATTGGTCGATGATTGAAGATTACAACATGTAATTCTTTTTAAATTTTTAATGAATAATGGGAAGAATAATTTGAACATCCATGTATTACATAGATATGATAACTTAAAATGTATTCCTACAATGTCAATTTTGAATGTAATTTTCCAAAGAAATTTTCAAAATATATGGAATTACAAGAGCTTCATGGAAATATTTGTTTATCTTTTATTTTTTATTTTGCATTGGATGATGTGAAAAAGGTTATTGGGTATTAGGTAATGTTTTTACTTTGCACAATATAGCATATGTTATTTCTCTGTCAAATAAATAAATAAAATGAAGAAAAATATCCGACAGATAAAAAATAATTTTATCTAGATATGTCAAAGATTTAAAACATCTGCATTTGTACTTTAACTATTGGTTCAACTTATCGTCAGCAATATTCAAAATCATATTTCATCAATATAAGAAATTTGAACAAGCCATTGTAAGGCCTGAACAAACTTTGATCAAGATCACAACATATCACATGGAGAGCTCATATACAAAATGTTCACCTACATAACTATCTTGGTTTTGGACTACCGTAACACCATTGTAGATTTTTTCTTAAATAATCATATTATATAAATTGAAAAAATAGATAATTGTGAAGACATAAAAACAAAAATAGAATAAATTAATTTTTGCATAATTTTGTTATTTCTAAGTCTTTCAAGGTCATTTTTACTGATTTTTTTTTTAAAAGCAAAAGTTGAGAAATTCGATTTTTAAGGGATGAACCTTAATTTTCCTCCAAATAAATATTCTCTTTGTTGAGGACCAAACTTACTATGGTGTTACGGTATTCTAAACTATAATTTCTAAATAATTTTGGCTCCAATAAAAGTCCAAGTTGCATCAGAGACAAGGTATTGAAAATTGATACTTGAGTAATTAATCAGATCCTCTTTGATAGATGTGTTGTTGGTTGTAAAAAATGAAATAAAATTTCATATTGCATATTCCAATGAGATCGTGTTTTATAACCTTGTCCGTAGGGTCTTAAATTTTAAATTTAAAAATCTTTGCAAGGACCATGCCAATTACTTGTGTACTAAACTTTAGATGTAGCATGTCGAATCTTGAAAGGAAAGGATTTTTTTTTTTTTAAATGAAAAAATAGAAAATTACTTTATTGTATAATTAAATTAAAATTTAGCCTTCTTGTTAAAATTTTGTATTGCAACTGGACACAAAAATACCTAGAAATACCATTATTCTTTATATCACCGTATTGTTCTCCATTACGACTTCTACCAAAGATTTGGATTTATGGTAGCTATTGGGTACCATACATGATTTTTTTTAACAAGAGCCCAAAAGTTAGCAAATTAGCTCTATTCCATAAACTGTTCATTTTTAACATGCCAAATTTTGCCCAAGCAATGGTGCATGCAAAATTTTGTGGTCAACATCCCGTTGTAGTGAGTGTGATAATTGTTTTATTGTGAGGTTTGAAAGTGGAATGGCAACCGTCTTGTTACAGGGTAATGTACAAGCTACATTGGAAAAAAAATTGATTCTCCTTAGAGTAATGTTTTTGCAAAAACAATATTTAATTTTTAATTTCATGGCAGACTCAAATAAGTTCATTCTAGTTACTTGTAGTAGAATTGTGTAGCAAACTTTACATATTTGTTTGTTGTTGAGCCAAATGGAGGTTTTATTCCACAGTATTAATGAACAAAAATGCCATTGCAAACTACACAGGCTCCACAGGATGTAGCAAAACATAAAACATACATACATTGCGTTAATACATACATTACGTTAAAATATTCATTAACCTCTAAAATTCCTTGACTGTAATCTCACAAAAAACCATGAAAAACGCAACATTTGGAAGTTGGAGAAGAAATAATATGTTTTTTTTTAGGTTTTTCATCATTTAACTGTAAGATCTACTACCCAACTTGGTTTTTCCATATGAGTACAAGATTTGAGAGCAAGATGACCATTAGATTCTTAGAATATAAAGATCAAAGTTGCAAAAGAAGATTTTTGGTGATTCAATCTCGTGACAAATTTGAACTTTAGAAATTAATATCTTTTTTTTGAATGGGTTAGAAATTGATTGAATGGCAAGGCCATGTTAACAGTAACAAGATTTCATATTTGAAGAAATTTTATGGTCTTCAAATATAAAATCTTGTAAGAAAAAAACTCATATTAATTTTTTCATAAAAAAATTACTAGAAGTGGGTACAAAATGGAAGGAAATAGAAAATCATTTATAAGTTTTACATAGAACTGTAAAATGTCAATCTTAACGATGAAAATGTAGTACTTAGAAGTCTTCACCTAGTGCTTTTTATTTCATTATAAAATATTGAAAATTGAGTTTAGAAATGAGCTTCAAAGTTTTTTTTGCCCAAACTGCCCAAGAAACATATCTCCTCATAACTTTTATCCCATTGCTCAAAATGGGTAGATTTAAAGCTACAATTGTAGATAAAGATCAAGCAATCATGAATCAAAAAAAATATTGAAAAAAGTCAAAAATAAAAAATTCTTGCTGCCCAATCTCGCTTCAAAAACTTCAAATGCTTATAACATTTGCAATACTTATCAGAATGACGTGAAACAAAGTGCTACATGTAGAGTGTAGTTTATGGAAACTACAATAACATTTTCATTGAAATTTTTAGAAGTATGAGGTCCCTGGAGGCTGCCCAAAAAGTGGAACGACCAGAATATGGTCGCTCAGATCAATTTTAGGGGTTAAAGCAAATCCTGTAGCATTTAAAATGAATGAGTGTTGGAAACACTGAGGATGTACACTGTCACTCACATTACTGCTCATCTCCAGCCAAATCAATTCATACGTTTCGAAACTCCTCTCATCCTGATTCCTGAAGATATTTAGCCACTCAACACACAAAATGTGCAACGTCAAGATTCAAAACCAAACAAAAACCAGTAAAAACTGCAGTGTGCCACAAGTCAACAGAGAACACCAGTACCAGTATGCGCACTAATCACGGAAGAAGGAAATAAGCTTCGAACTAATAATACATCTCGCACCATGTGCTCACTGTTGCGGAAAGAAAACAGACAGAACATGACGTTCGGCCTAAATATATTCCAATCTGACATCACCATTTGTACTGCTCAGTACTCCCCGCCACCGTGCCCACAGCCTACAGCTATGGTGGTGTCTAATTTGCTCCAGCCTTTTTGAGCTCCGAAGAACCATACTACGGTATGCCGGCCTCCTCCCCTGTACCTACTCCGTACTGTAGTAAAGTAACACGCTCAATCATTCAATGCTACGTAAAAATTCAATGGGAATGTTATCTAGCAAGGTAGAATACGTGTAATCAAAATGAATATTCATCTTATCTACATGGACGGTAAACTGTATCGATGTTTAAAATGTAATAAAACACTGGATCAACATCTAGAACACTGTTTCATCAACATCTAGAAAACTGTTTCAACATCTAGAACACTGTTTTATCGACATCTAGAAAACTGTTTCATCAACATCTAGAACACTGTTTCAACACATAGAACACTATTTTAATATCCACATCTAGAACACTGTTTTAACATCTAGAACAAGTGCTGTTTTAACATCTAGAACGCTGTTATATCAACATCTAGAACAGTGTTTCAACTAACTAAATATTTGAAAACTATTTTTATAAGATGGGAATTTGAACATAAAAATAATGGAAAGTAAGAATGGGAATTCAACCCTACCTACCCTAGGACGACAGTTGCAAGATTCTCGTGGATGCCGTGGAGCCTCGTGAGAAATATTTCGGAATAGCAGGGCATGGAGGAGCCTGGTTGGGCGAGCCCACCGTGGCCCCGGTGCGGGTTCGAAGTTCGCGGCTTCGTTGCGGCCTCGGATGCGGATGAGAATCGTGCCACTCTCGCGAAGGTCTCGGATAGAGGGAGAGATATTTCGTCGACGTGGGAGTGATAATGGCAGAAGTTTCTGCGCATCGTGGATGAAGATGGGCATGAAAGGCTCTAGCTCGCGCTGCAGGGGGTCAGCTAGATCAGTGCGTGGAATTCCGTGGCGGTTCCGGGACATGGAAAAGTGGGATAGAATAATTATAGCAGCCTTTCAATGCGCTCAGGTTAAAAGGATTCTCGCTTCTCCTGAGAAATAGGCGGGACTTTTCATAAATTACGACGTCGCCGCTCCAAGCTATCGTCCGCCACAGCCTAAACTCCGATGCTTGTGTCATATATATTTCATTTCTGAGCTTCAGATTGGATTATCAGTGACTTGTGAGTGTTCGACTTGCATGAGATTTTAGTCTCAGTGAATGAGCTTAAAGGTTAGACATGACAGTGTAACTGGGTACTGAATCTTTCGTATAACAGTGTCTTTTGATATTGGGTTTCTCGGTTGCAGTAGCGATGGCGTATTTCAAGTCTGCGGTGTTTGTGCTCGGCTTGTTGTTTGTGTGTGGGCTAGTCCAGGCGCAGTCGCCGAATGCGGAGACGACTGTCGGGTCGACTGATCCTATTACTGATCCGATTACCTTCAAGTTTGCGGACGAGGATACTGCAGGAGCTCCTGCTGATGTTGAGAGTGAAGAGATTCCTGATGGTGAGAGCTTCTGGTCGCAGTCGACAGAGGACGTCGAGGGACCTGTATCGGAGACTTCGATGGATTCGTTTGCTGAGTCTCAGGATTACACGGACGCTACGCCTAATGAACCGACGCCCTACAGAGATGACAACGCTGTGATTTTCGACAATGCGCCAGAGGGTGGTAATGTGACGACGGCCGACGAAGAAGGTTTTGACATGACCGAGGACGACGATAGCCCTTCCACTGCATCAGAGTAAGTGGACTCCTTTGCAGACATTGTAATAGTTACTGCAGTTTCTTTTTTGGATTTCGGGGATCAATGTTTCAATTGCAACAAATAGTTCTTTGATTCGGTAGAATTATTTTTAAAAGATTTTCATACGACTTTATTTCATTTGTTCAGGGATTCCGAGTCAGATTTGGGGGCTGCTTCTTTCGCGAAATACAGCTGCTCAACCGGGAATCCAGTAGATGATTGCTGGAGGTGCGACCCCAACTGGGCGAGTAACCGCCAGCGTCTCGCCAACTGCGCAGTCGGCTTTGGCCGAAGCGCTATCGGTGGCAAGAACGGGCGAATCTACGTCGTTACCTCCTCCCGCGACGACAACCCCGCCAACCCTGCGCCCGGCACCCTTCGCTATGCAGTCACCCGACCTGGCCCACTCTGGATCACCTTCGCCTACTCCATGACGATCAGACTCAAGAACGAGCTCATGATCACATCCTTCAAGACCATCGACGGTCGCGGCGTCAATGTTCACATTGCCGGAGGCGGAGGCCTTACCCTTCAAAGGATCTCTAACGTCATCATCCACGGCATCTCCATCCACGACATCAAGCCCACAGGCCCCGGACGCATTATGACTTCCACCAGTCACGTCGGCAACCGCGGCCGCGCTGACGGAGACGCAATCTCCATCTTCTCATCAAAGAACATCTGGGTCGACCACTGCTACCTCGCCCGCGCTGCCGACGGCCTCATCGACGTCATTCGCGGCTCCACTGGCGTGTCCATCACGAACAACTACTTCACCCAGCACGACAAGGTGATGCTGCTCGGCGCCCACAAGGACGACTCCATTGACCGCAACATGCACGTGACAGTCGCCTACAACATCTTCGGCCCCAAGCTTGTGCAGCGCATGCCGAGGGTGCGCTTCGGGAATGTGCACGTGCTGAACAACGATTACACCTCCGGGTGGGGAATCTACGCCATTGCAGGAAGTGAAGACCCCACGATTCTCTCCCAGGGTAACATCTTCAACGCATACAAGGGCTCCAAGCAAGTGACGAAGCGGATCAACGATGGTGGAAACTCTTTTGGTGGTCCCAAAAACTGGAACTGGAGGTCGGAAGGCGATAAGTTTCTTAGCGGTGCATTTTTCACAAGTGTCCCGATGAAGTGGTCGAGCCAGAGCTACGGCAAGACGGCGAGCTGCTCGGCGAGGCCTGCGTCGATGGTGGTGGGCATGGTGCGCGGTGCTGGTCCGTTGAACTGCAGACGCGGAGCTCGGTGCTGATTGATGTGTCTCGAAGAGTTGCGGTGCTGTTGGTTCAACATGTCGGACTTGTAGAGTAGAGATCAGATTGTAAGTTAGTGAGAGGTGCCTTTGTTCTGTGCGATCAGTTGTGGCTGCGCCGAAGTGGTAGCCCACTTGCGAACCCCTTCGAAGAATGGCGAGTTCAGATGTGTTGGATCATGGCACCGGCTCAGATTTGATTGTTTGATTTTTCAGTTGAGGCTGCGCTCATTGTAGCCCACATGTAAGAAGTGTTGGAGGTGTTTGATCACCTCCATATTACACATTGGTGAAATACATTCAATTCTTGTGATGAAACCATCGGTATTGTGCTGGGATGTAATTGATGCTTTGTAGAATCCTAATGTCGAACCATTTCATGCAGACAGTGAATGCAGGGAGGTATGCTGTTCGAAGTTCAGGACATCAGATTTTGAAATGAACGTGTTGGCGTCGGCGATTTTATATTCACATGGTGGTTCCATTTGGCTAAGTCTGTGTATTACGTGTCTGATTTCTTGTTCCATGGGTTTAAATCTCTGCTATATTTTATCCCACCAACATGATGTTACAACCAGTATCACGATTGTTCACAATTGCAGCAGCAGGACACAGGGATGTGCAATGCCCTTGCAAATAAGATCGAGGCACCCATAGCCGACCAAATACCCACATCTAATCAGTAGACTTCTCCATTTCTGACTAGTTTTTAACCCCTAAACGGCCAAGGGTGTTTTACATCAAAACTACCTGAAACCAGCCCCTCTTCAAAGCAAGGTGGATTTTGCAAAGTTGAGGTCTTAATTAGTACATCTAACCGTAAGATCTTGTAGCTAACTTCTATGTCTACATTTCTACCAAATCTTACACACTTATTCCTCACCAATTGCAAGATCATAACGTTCAAAGTTGAAAAACAAGTTTTTTTCCCTGCGCAAAAAGGGATCAGCAGAGTTTTGAAGGCCCAAAAAACCATTTTTTTCCATTATGGATTTTGGGGGTTTTGATGCACGTCAAAGAAGACTGAGTTAGCTAATTGTGTTAAAAAAATTGTATTAAAAAAAGTTGTGGAAGGTTGCCAAAACAATCATTTTCCGCTAGGGGGTGTACTGAAATTCACAAACAAAGGCCGTTTTTGGACAATAAAAATAGCATATGAAAAATTTTTGGATTAAAAATCCGAACGGTGATAACATGCTCTACTACCTTATCTACAAATAGATTTTTTTTCTAAAAAAAAAATATCAAAATCTCAATTTTTGGTGGAATTTCAAAGTTTCGTCTTTAGGCAGATTTGGGCAGATTTGGGCAGTTTTGGGCAGTTTTGGGGAGTTTTGGGCAGAAATTGCTGCATTCACAGTGGCTGAGAGCCTGCCCGTGGAAGGGCGTTTTATGCTCAGAGGAGCATAACTTTTTCTCACTTCATCCAAAAAAAATAAAAAAAATATCCCCATAAACCTCTTGAAAAAACCTTTTACCACAAAAAATTTCAAAAAATTTCAAGTAAATTTGAATTTTTAGGAATCTGCCCAAATTTCAAAAACACCCATTCTAGGACAATGGCCGTTTAGGGGTTAAATTCAAAATCTTGGGAGATCTAGAAGAAAATAACAAGCACGATTGGTAGAAAAGGAATCATATGGGTATATTCTGGTAGTAGCACAGTGATCAAGTTTTGGTGTAATGGTGGTCGGTTTTTGGTGGGCCTACATATTGGTTATATGTACTACAAAAAAAATGTCTTTCAAAATTCATAGTAAATTAAATATTGAAGTAAACATGACATTTAAAGTTGCATTCCTCCCTAAACCTATTTCCCCTTCAAGGAAAAATCTCCCTTGACTTATACACCTCCAATCTCAGTGACAAATCTCTTAACTGGTCGGTTATAAGTGCCTCTACTTTAGTAACAGTGAGATATCTTAGTTCTGCTAACTCGATTAATACTGTAGTTCAACATAGGGGCCCCTCTTGCCAATCATCAAAGTCTGAACCGGCCCTTACTTCCTGCTCTTGCTGCCAGGAAGTGTAAACCTACCCTCCACGCCAATTGGTAGCAGCCCACTCCTTGCCAATGAAGCAATCAGTTGTCTGGAACCAAGCTCCTGCCTGGAAATGGCTCAGGCTCACTCATTCCATCACATTGCCTTTCTGTGCACGCCTTTGACTGCATTCCGAAAAATCTCCCAGCTCTCAACTACGTGCAGTATAAATCCCAGGCTCTTGATCTCAGCTGCATCAATCGATCATCACTAGTACAGCATCACGACAGCCACCAGTTGTCGATATAGATCTGATCCCAGCTTCGGAGAGACTGAACTCAGCTTCGATATATTTGCTGTTAGCTAGCTTGTCATTGTATACAGAGATTGTATATCGAGAGAAGAGCTATAAGATCTGGTGTGCAGAAACTAAGTTGTAAGGATGGCGATCGAGGTAGAGAAGGAGGAGTTGAGTATTGCTGCAGCAGAGTTGTCCAAGGCGTTACCAGACGTAGTTGTGGCAGACAGTGTTGTGCCGGAGGCTTATGTGTGGCCGAAGGAGGAACTAGCTCATGTTGGTCATGATGAGTATGCTGGTGATGATGAGATTCCAGTGATCGATCTGGGTGGGTTGAATGGTGACCTTGATGAGACCCGTCGCCGGGAGATCTGCGACCGCATTCGAGTTGCATTAGGGAGCTGGGGGTTCTTCCAAGTGGTGAACCATGGGGTGGACCTGGCACTGGTGGAGAGAGTCCAAGCGATTTCGAAGAAGTTCTTCGAGTTGCCTCTTGAGACGAAGGAGCTGATCGACTGCACATTCGAGGAGGATCGCCTCCTCGGCTATGGCTTTTTAGTTGCCAACAAGGACAGAACGAGTCGTCGGAGTTGGAGCGAAGGACTCTTCATGGACAGCCCTCACGTTGCCCTATACTCCAGCACTTTTTGGCCTGAGGATCACGACATTCAAACCGAATTCAGGTAACAAATTCAAGTCAGAATATCGCACAATGGGGTTTGCTTTTTCTTTTTTCCCTTTTTTTGAAGTGGGCGGATGTTGATGGTTAGTAGTTTCTAATGGTCGCGATTTTGTGAGTGCAGTGAAGCCATGGAGGAGTATATCAAAGCCGTCGGGGAATTCGCAATTCGCTTGTTTCGTTTGATTTTGGGCAGCTTGGGAGTGGACTATCCCGTGACGGAGTCGGAGAGATTTTTGCCCAAGGAGCCTGCTCTCATCCGCCTGAACCATTACCCGCCGTGTCCAGATCCGTCCCTGGCATCGGGGTTGGTACCCCACTACGACGGCAATCTTATCACTATTTTGCACCAGGGCGATGTTGGAGGCTTGCAGGTGATGAAAGATGATCAATGGCATGCTGTGCGACCGCACCCAGGGGCGTTTGCGATCAATGGCGGAAACATGCTCCAGGTTTGATGCACTCTTGCACAAGACTTTCTTGTGATTTGATTATATAGATCATCTTTAAAAACTAAGCGAAGTGGAAATATGGTAACTTGTGTGTGCAGGCAATTAGCAACAACTTGTGCAAGAGTGCATTGCACAGAGCAGTTGTAAACAAGGACGAAGACAGGTATTCGCTAGCATATTTTGTGCAAGCGCCGAATTCGAATGGGGACCAAGTTGCTCCACTACCGGAGCTTGTGGACGCTGAGCACCCTGCCAAGTACCATCCTTTCACGTGGAAGGAGTACATTGCAAGCCAAGTAGTGAACATTGCAAGCCAACAAATTATTTCACATAATGCGCTTGAGTACTTCGAAGTGAAATGAGGAGTATACCTGTACTGTACTGCGGCCATCGATGTTCTCTTCTTTCAAATTTCGATGAAATTAGCAGTTCCGAGTGATGCGTACTTGCATTTTATGGAGTACGGTATATTGTCAATCTAAGTTAAACCCAGTTTTGAGATGCGCGGCATCCAAACGAAATGCTAGCGACGGAACTAGGACATCGTCTGCACTGACCCTTGCAATAATTAATTTCTGTCGTCGCTAGCATATCCATTCGAGGAACAGAAATAGGGCACATTTCATTGAGCAATGTGTTCATAAAACGGAATTATTCTTGAATAAATATTGTATCCAACATAATAGTGGACTTAGAAGGTGAAAAGATCGACCCCTTATCAAATTTGACGAGATTGCGACGAATATTATTGATTTAATTGAAACGTCTTTTTTTGTTAGACTTTCCTACTGTTAAGTGGTTGAAGTACTGTATGTTCAAAAGTTTCTTTTGTCATTAACATACTGACATTGGCTTTCATCATTGCACAAAGGTCGACTTGCAGTTGCACATCGACCAGAGGTTTTCAAAATAGGATGAAAGCGCTCTGAAAAGCAAACCTAGACAATTAGCAGTGGACAATTGCAGCGCACATGAGTTTATCGACTTTAAGTTATTTAATAGATCCCTAAAAAGCCTTACCTTCAAGTCGTATCCAAGAGGAATTGTATACCGTATTCGATATTGTTGTGGTTGCAAATCTATCTCAATGTAGACAAGCTGTTCTCCAATTTCTTCTTGTTCATATAATTGTTTATATTATATGTATCTTAAGTTCAACTCATTTCTGAATAATATGATATTCCAATGATGTTGTATGTGTGCAAACTTACAACCAAATGATCCCTCAAAAACAACCATTCTAGCACCACTTCAGAACTGCCCACTGCTTCTCAAAAGAAAACTGTTCTAAACTAAAAGCCAGCCTAGAAAATAAAACCACATCCGTCATTTACATTTTACAGTAGAGGTACAGTCGATTGTTCATCCTCTCAAAATTTATCAAGAGCGAGTCTATATTTGGCGTTGTCTGAAGTGACTCAAATGCCAGTAAATAATGGTTCCCAGAAAGAGAACTGGAACCTGCCAAGATCACTACCTTCACAAAACTAGTGCATTCTCGTGAGCATGGACAAACTAAATTTCAGATCCTACACCTCACAGGATTCAAGGAAAAGATTGAGCAGCCTAACTACACTTGTAATTACTAGAGACCAGTCCGACCAATTTGCACACTTTGCATGGTGGGAAAATTTGTGTCCTTTACAAACCATTTACGACATGGAACCCATGTGCTGTACTTGAGCATGGAGCAGGTAGAAGTGGTATCAACATATTTCCCAACTGTCGATGTGAAGCTCCATGAACTCGGTGTCTGATCTGCAGCAAAACCTTCAGAGTTGGGAGAGGCAATGGTCCTGAAGTGCAGCTTAGGCAGGAGCCTCACATGGGTGCATAAATACAACCAGAACGACTCAAATGTCTTTTTAACAACCACTGTACAGCAAAAGGGAATTGGGTGCGTCCAAGAAGAGATCTACTTCATTGTGCAGTTGACACATTTGACCATCGCTCTCTAAACAGTCATTGGAGTTATCTCCTTTCCAAGCATGCAGGTGCCGGTAAACGTCATCAAACGTATCGTGGTACAAATCGCTGCCAACTGTAATGATCAAGCCCACAAAAGTTATATCAGATCCAAGAACACATTTCATAATGCACCATTCCTACTCTTTTGCTTGGGAAAAAGATGACGAATTAAACACACGATCCTTTAAGGAAATGAAAAGTATTGACCTTCTCTTCGTCCATCCGGCTGAAGCCAAACTTGTTGATCCAAATAGATTCGGTCTCCTTAGCTGTTGGGAGAACCAAGCGCTCTACACTAAGCACCCCAAGGAGCCTCTCAATTGTTGTCATGAGTGCTTTACAGAAACCCTGTGAACAAAGAAGCAACGAATTTTAAACAAAGCACTCCTAGCTAGATATCCAGTTCTGTTTACAATCTGGCGCGCAACAAATCTAGAGTCTGTACCATTCCGCAAAAAGGTAACAACTTGACCTCGTGATATTCAGACCTTATACTTCGAATTTTAAAACCTTCTTCAGCAAACACAGTGACATTCTAACTCTAGTTCCCGAGTATTTTTCATTTCTCAAGAACTATCTCTACAGCAGACCAACAACATGGGATATTATTCTAGCACAACGTGAAATTTCAACAAAAAGAATAGATCGTATCATCATACCAACATTCATGAATTATTTTGCATCAGTAAACACAAGTACAGCTGATCGGGTAATTTTTACCTGGCCCTGGTGCGGATGGCTAGTTGCCACCAAAGGAACTTCTGCAATTTCGCGACCAAAAATCTGTAGTAGTGCTGCTGAAACCACTTTCTCACTGCCCAAATAATATCCCGAATCAGAATGGTTTTCTATGATGACATAATATTGGGTTGGCCTAAGCACGGATACCAGTGATAGACACAGAAGAGGATCAACTCAATTTCTGTGAGAGCGTCAAAGAGAAAACGAAGAAAGGATACTGCTTCCCAGCTTTAACGAAAACACATTTTGGAAATTTCTTACAAATAATTCAGAGAGAAATCCAGAAATAGGAGCTTACTTGAGCTTCAAAACAACACAAAATACGCCTTCAAAATCGTAGTCTTTAGACCTTCGACTGCAAGTTACAAAAGTCACCATCAATATATGGACGTCTTTGTAACATTTCAGAAGTCCAGGACGATCCTGACTCATATGAAAGTTCTTTGATCCATTAACATCGTCTTCAATAGTCCTCAATTTTAAGTAATTTACACAGAATTTTTTAACAAGACGCACCTGTGCACCATGGGAGGTATTAGGTTCTTTCCAGTTTTGGCGTCCGTGATTGGATCCGTGCATTCCTGTACATGGAACATGCCCCACAAAATTACGCCTACGATCAGAACTATGAGCAACTTCCAGCACTGTCACAAACGAAGTACCTAAAAAATACCGAAGATTTATGACTCACTGCCATCTACATTCGCATTTACATGTCTGGAACATGGAAAAGGGGAGAATTGATTGCATCACATACTGTAAAGATATTCACAGCTTCAGCGAGAGTCATAACATTGGCAGTGCTCCCGCCCTTGCCACAAAGGATTTGCCACCCAAAACTTGGACTACTGGTCTCGGCTTTCTCTTTCGCACCGCTTTGCTGTTGCCGACTTTCCAAAAGCTCGCTTATTATGCTGTCTGACAGGGACTCAGGCCCGTTGGCTACCAACTGCGTTAAGATTTCGTCTATGACCTTGCAGTCTTTTCGGCAGAACCATTCTCCTTCCGGTAGCTCCTGTTGAAACTTGAGTGATCAACATCATCATCACGAGGGCAAACTCAGGCTACTAAATTCAACAAATAATGAGTTTATCGTGGAACATGCAATAATAGCTTTTAAGATCACACGCACACATCTAGTTTCAATGTCTGTATCGATCCTAGCAAAAAAGACAGTCATGCTACCGGAAATTCCCAGGTATTGGCAGAATAGTTCGAAGATGGTACTTACATTAAGATCTTTCGCACCAGAACCTTTCAGGCAGCTAACATGATATTCTCGTCCACACTGCGAAGAGTAATACAGTTAAGAAAATGAACACCACTGTTTGCCAGACGAAAGATGTTCTGACAAGCAAAAGCTGAATCTAACATTTATGCAGGTAGACTCTATTAATGAAAGTTTTTGTCAACAAGCTACAGAGTGCAAGACATCATTCAGTTTGGACAGCATCCTCACTTGATCACAAACTAGCATAGTCATGCCTTGAACGAAACCTGACTCGTTCACATTCCATTTTCTGTCAAAACAACAATGAGTTAGCTAATAAGTTAAGATAAGTGAGATCAGATGGAGATTGTTTTAAGATTCATAAAACAAGCACAGAAACCTAAAGCCACCCAACAAAGTTGCAGAACACTCTGACCTCATAACTTGAAGAAACCTTTTCATTCTGACATAGGCCTTGCCAAAAGATCAATTCCCAGAAAGAATAATAATTATGGTACTTACTTGCAGATTGCGCAACCCCCCGCAGAGGCAGGTGGTTGCAAATGACGTATGACGCGACCGCGTTCGTCTTTCTCATGGATTCCCTCCATTGGCTTGCCTGAAACTCTCTGTCCATTTTTAACAACCTTGAGAGTGTCCTGTTGACAAAACCGACAGAGCCATTTGCCATCGGAGTCTTTCTCCCCTCCTAGATCATCAGGCAAACAATACCGGGAATCAATGGAAAGCTAACAGGGAACTGTTTTATACTCTAGTTTAGAAACGTACAAAGTTATCACTTCTGTTGAGATTTGCAAAGGCTACAGAAAAAATTCAATACTGCTTCTAATAGGAAGAAAGCTTTGCATTGCAACCGATCGAAATGTTTTCACAACTAAAATGAGAAACGAGAGGTAGCAAGTATCGCACTTCCACGGGTTTGAAATTTCGAGCCTAAAACATAAACGGGGCGTCTCATGCTTCATGATACGAATTTTCTGCTAAGTCCTCTACTTTACACAGAAGCAACACCCAAAGCCATACACGGAACGCTTACTAGAGGTTTGTTCCCACCTTGATGATCAGCACACCATCCTTGGTTACAAACATTGCATTTCAGTTCCCCGCTTTTTTCACAGTCATAGCAGCAGTTGAGATCTCCCTCACGTGCCATACGTTTTTCTTTTTCACCCAACTTTTTCTGCTGAATTAAATCCTTGCACACGTCTTTCAGGGAACGACCATCGGTAATTAACATGATACTTCCATACCTGTCAAATTAATGGGCTAGTTTGAGAATACTCACAATATATCACATATCTATTACTCAAACCAACAAATGAGGAAATAAGCTCAACACATGGTACATTGGTACGCAATCAGTCATACTCAAAAGAGGTAATTGAACTCCCCCCTTGTCGAAGTGAAATATGGTAGCCATTAAAACCCTACGGACTTTCTGGAAACTCAGAATGCATTAAGGTCAAGCTTCGTGGGTGTAACATATACAACTAGATGCAACAGTAAGCATGATTTGTGCTAGGATACCAATATCTAACTCTAAAGGATTCAGTAGTCCAAAAAATGAAAATTTTTAGAGCGGTTCTTACTCTAAAAATCTGCGTTCCTATTATATGTACAGAAAAGTTACAAATAACCAGCATCAAACATCCGCTATTTAATGATTGTCTCCGCTTGTGTACATTGAAGGAGGAGAGATACTTACGGGTTTTGGCGACCCTCACAACCAGCATGCTGTTCAAATTCAGCGCAGGTAATCTGTGAGAAATAAAAAAGACTATTAGAGAGCACTTCAACTCTTGTCAAGTAAACACATATGAGAAGTTCTGTTATTAAACCAAGAGACATAGATGACTCCAGAACACAGAACCGCCTAATATACCTGCTTGAACACTACGAAAGCATCCCCTATTCTTTTTCCCTCTAATGGATTTGCAGATACTCGTCAGTATCATCATAGTTAACCCAGCGAACTCAGATTGCAAATAAGCAATATTTATTATGCGTAGAGTATAATCGGTGAGTCTCATCATGAGAACCTCAATAACTAAATGAAAGTGCCGTGTGAAACTCACCACTTTGCGGCAGCAACTGCAGTGTATACCATCATTTTGCTTCACGCCCGTAAGTTTACACTGCCATGCAAACCAAATTCTTTTAAACAATAACAAAACGCGTCCTTTCAAGTTCTCTTTTAACCCGCTTTGAGGTACTTACTGAAAAAGCTAAGACAAAATCAAAGCTACTTGACATGTATTGCATGAAGCGGCAAATTGTCTTCTGTACTGAACGGACATTTAAAAAGGGATCTTACTCCAGAACAAAGCAAGTGCGGAACATGCATCCTGAAGAGGGTAAGATGAAGTACCGTGTCTTGTGTATAATAGCCAAGTTCGGTGCCATCTTTCAGACCACCTGGCATAAAAAGTGCGCTATGCAACTGCGCATCCCGAGCCTTTCTGGCGGAGTCTTTCTCTCTGCGAAACTCACCATACCCAACGATTAACATCGAATGTCCGATGTAAGCTTCCTATTTTTTAAGTCGTTCGGAATTGCTCTTTCGATACACAACTAAGTAAGGTGCAAAACTGCTCTTTCGATACACAACTAAGTAAGGTGCAAAACGAAGATTAAAAAGGCACTAAATCACTCATCACTCTATTTCTCATTGCAGACGTACTTTACTCTAGCTTCATCCTTCTCCACTCCACCAGAGGAGAGTCTCTTCGTTTTCGTTACATGTTTCTTCGTTTTCTCACACTTCGAACAGAGCCAGTCCCCAAGTTGTGCTTTCGGATTTCCGATGCACCCTGAATATTCACAAGTCCAAAATCAATTATAGCTACGTTACGAATTACGCAGTGATTCCTATTTTGCTGATCAAACAGATGAACAAAGTCAAGAAAAACATCAAAAGTTTCAATATGGTTCCTAAGCCTCTGTAGGCTATTTCAATTACCTGCATGAAGAACTAAAGAGCATCTTGCCCCCTTGCACGGAATTAGATCACCGGCCTCTTCGGCACTCCCACACTTTGCGCACGCAATCTTTCTCCTTTCAACACCTTGAATATCTCCTATCGCCATCTTAAGAGCTCTCAATATATTGTCCCCGCAATCTGCTGCTTCTTGACCAGCACTGAGAATGTCACGAAGATTCTTTCCATTTTCAAGGTAAATATTGTCGCTTGGATGATGAGAAGTACTTCCAGAATGTGCCTCAAATGCTGAAATGGACACGACCTGTGGATTCTCCCCCAGTAGCCACGAATATAAACAACGATTTGAGACTTCAGGGAAAAATTCCGCTGGAACGAAGAACTCTAAAGATGCCGTGATGTGCTCACAACCCCCATCATCCCCCCAAAAAATAAAATAATCATAATAATTCAGTTATAAAATTATATTAAAATTTATTAAATAAATAAATAAAAACCGATAATGATTTAAGAGTTTAGCGTTGAGCATACCGCCGAACCCCTGCAATTCCGACAGTCGCACTGGACGCCCATATCTTTCAGCATTCCCGTGAGCTGTTAAAAGAACAACAAATACATCCATCAAAAACCAATAAGAAGGCATTATGTACGGAGGTAATATATACCGAGATTATCGAATATAAGAACGACAGAGCTGAATTACATACTTGTATGCCACGGCATGAGCACCGAACAAAATGTCCCTCCAGAAGCCTTGTAGCCATCAGTTCTTTGGCGTTTCTTGGGGCCTTCAGCAGCTTGTCTCCAACTGGAACCATTGACTTGAGCTGCTTACCATCATTGAACAGCCCAAAGTTCTTTAACCAGCATGAAGACAGTAATCCGGTTTTTTGAGGAAATCAGCAATTCAAAACTCCAAAACACCCAGAGATATGGGCCCATGTCAATACATAACCCATTCCAGCAGGACCTCCGAAATTCCTCCACTCACAGGTACCCAATCACCTACACCTCATACACGCAAACTTCTTCTACCTCTCATAACTCCGAGTATGTATATCAGCTCGACAATACTCACTCTCAGCACAATCTAATTTCGCAAAAACATTATTGCCAAAGGCGAGGAAAATTGGCACTCATTCTTTTTGTTAAAAAGAGAAGTTCCTCGCCCTAATAAGAATAATAAGCAAAACAGTTCCCAGAGAGCAAAGGCATATATCTTCCTTCTATTGATTTCTAAAGAATTAAATGCAGCCATGACTCCATGGATTGCATGTTATTAAGACACCCTCATGAAAGATATTCGATTGACTACTCAAAAAATGTAATTGAAGAAAAAATGAGGCCATCCAATGCAGGTTAGAGAGCTGTAAAGAACCAACAATACGCATCCTTTGCTCCAAGCATATTAACACTTAATTATTCAGGAGTGCAAAATCTTAAATTTTGATTCGTAAACAGTCAGAAAATATGCAAAGGAGTAAACTTCGGCAGCCCACCTTGGTGGCAGCTGCACGCGGGGCTTGACTGGGGCGCACAGGCACATCCTCTGCTTCCTCGGGACTATCTTGACCATCGGAGCCTTCCTCGCTCTCCAATGCGGGGGCAACAGCGTTGGGCACCCTAGAATGAGGTACCCTAGAATTGATGTAATGGATCGTCTTCTTCCGCTTACGAGACCCGCCGTTCTTCATCAACCGCTCCCTGTTATTCTCCTGCGGCAAACCGTTCCACACCACGCTGTCACCGGAGTCCTTGACAGGACTCTCCACGCCCGGCGCTGCCTCGCCCGATTTCGACACAACGTCGATGTTCTTGGGCGCTGCAGCATTCCCATTCGTCACATGCGCCACAGTCGACTCTGTCTTCGGCGATCCCTCTTCCGGCCCCTCCCGAGTGGCCTCCTCCATCGCCTCGTCCATCGCCTCGTCCGGCCGCGACGTCACATCCTTCTCCCCCGGGCTCACCACCGCGTCCACCACGCCAGGCTTCCCATCACTACTCCTCGTCGTCCCCGACGACGCATGATCGACATCCCCATGCGCCACAACGTCAACAACCACAACAACAGCATCCGCTTCCTCTCCCACCGCCCCCATTTTCGTCCCAATTGCACTCCCTCTCTCCCCCCGGCTCATCTCCACTACAACACCCTCCCCCTCTTGCCAACTACTCTTCTGCGCCCCCATAATCTTCTCCACCTGCCGCCCTTTCGCCTCCTCCCACTCGCCCCAAGCTCCCAAACCACCACCCCCTACTCCACCGCCCCGCTCACCACCTCTCCAAATTTAGCCATTCGCAACGACCTCACTCCCAAAAACTCCCTCCACCAAACTCTCAATTCTCACGTCAAGACGCCATGTATCGATTGTACATCTCACACCTTCTTCACATCTCCACCATCAACCCAACCGCAATCATCCTCCCACTCCCACTCTCCGATCGATCAGACGTCACAACGAACAAACTCGCCGCCTTCCCGCATGAAGAAGTTAAGACGAAAGACGACTGTTTGAGTTACCCATGAAGATGAGAGATACGAGAGACGGACCGAAAGAGAGAGAGATAGCGAAAGCGAGAAGGAGACGTCGAGAAGAGAAGGGACTCGGCGAGGAAAGGGGCCGAGTGAGTGAGTGAGTGTGTGTGTGTGTGTGTGTGCAGAGAGAGCGAGGGGAGGGAGTCGAGTGCAGCCTGGGCGCACATCCGTTGCGATCTACCCACGACACCCCCTCACACGTTACGCGCCCGCATTGGGAGCCCGAATGGGCCACTGCATCCCGTGGCCGGGCACCCGCAATTCGTACCCTCCAGTCCCCGGGTCGCTCCTCGCGCTCGCTCACTCGCTCGCCTGCTCGCTCGCAATCGCTAGTCGCTCGGACCACACCACGCCTGCTGCACCGTGACTGCAGCAGCAGCGCTACTAGCTACACTACACTAGTACCATAGCTGCTGCAAACCAGTGGGGACAACACACAACCGGTCCAACAACATCACCAACAACATCAACAATAACACACCATCCACCAATTACTAGCATCGCTAGCGACCTGCATGTCGCGTCCCTTGCCGTCTGTTGCCGAGTCAGGCATCTATCTGATCGATCGGACCATCCGTCTGTCCGCCCGGCCAGGCACGGTCCCAGCTGCGACTCCGGCCCCCATGTCCGCCATCGCAGCGCCGTGATCGACGAGCGTTCCCGCATCGTACCACTCCCCGCAAACGTCACGCCTCAGCCGCCCCATCCCCCAGCGCCTCGACCCGCGCCCCGACGCAGCTGCAGCCTAGCTAGCAGCAACCTCCATGATTCCATCGCCCGAGCGAGCAGCAACTTGCAGCTGCCCAGTTCACGGACTGCGGGCGCCGTTCCTGACGACTGCAGCCAGCGCTCGCCGCATGACACCACTCCTCATGCTCGTGCATCATGCGCAGGCCGGGCTACCGGCTCCCCGCCCCATGCCGGTGCATGCCGGCCCCCCCTGCCCCACCCCTCCGTAACGCCCCCGCCCGGTACCCTCCTGTCTGCCACCCACCCGATCCCCGCTACCGTACCCCCCCCTCCGGTAAATCTCTCCCCCCACTCCGGTAAAATCCGGTCGATTCTGGTCGAGTCCGGGTTGTCGAGTCTGGTGTGTCTGGTCGGGCCCGATCGCCGTGGGTGTTTAATTCGCAATAATAATCGGGAGTTGTAAGTTATGGTTCATTTGCATGTTGAGGGCGTTGATCGGGTCGTGGATGCTGACGTGGAGGCGTCGATCGAGGAAGTTTTGGCCACATCGACCATTATTTTTCGATGGTTTGCGCACTACACATCTTTCTTTCTTTTTTTTTCTCTCTTTTTTTTTTTTTTTTTTTTTGGCACTACACATCTTTAAGGCCCATGGCCGGCGTGTGTTCATGCCATGTATGAGCCTGGGTCTCATTATTGAGCACCCTTTTTATAATACTTTTAACTTGGTTTTTTTGTTTTTTAATGGTTTTTTATGGTTTTTTATGGTTTTTTGGATGGTTTTTTTAATGGGTTAGGGTGGGGTCAGGGGGCACTTTTTACGCCGACCTGCTAATTTGGGTGGAATGCGACAGTTGGGGAATTTGGGGGGTTTTGGTTGGATGGTGTTTGGGTTTTTTTTCTTCCTTTTGGATTTGGGTTATTTTGGGGGATTTGACTGGGGTCAATTGGATAGGGGTGAGGGGAATGGGGGAGTGAGTGGGGCCGGTGGTGGGGCCTAGTGGTGGGGTCGGCTTGAGTGGGTGGGGTCCACTGCCACCGTTCATTATGGATTAGTGGTACCGTGCACTGTACTGTGCAGTGTACAGTGGCACCAGTGGAGGGTGGCGAATTGGGGAGCAAATATCTTGTGTAAAGGTTAAACAAAGTGTCAGGTATCTGAATTGGGAGAGGATCTTTCTGGGATCAGTACTGTGGTGTTTTTTAGTTTTTAGTTTCTTGAGCCTATTGGGAAAGTAGATTCTAGTGTTCCGTGGCTTGAACCGAACAGCCTGTCTGTTCAGATCAGGGTACGTGTGAAGGAATTTGGTGTGGATTAGCGAGGTAGTGTGAAAATGAGGCTCATGTTTTCTTACCGGTGTGGCGTATGATTAACCGTGGTTAAATAATACCACCGTGAATAGAGGGCCTATCATGTGTAAGGATGTTGTGTATAGGCCAGGCGGCCTATTGAGATATTCTTTGAGGTTTAGTGTTACATTTCGCAGGTAGGGTTGTGCAAGAATTTTTTTGGGAAAGAACTTCTTTATAGTTTTTAACTTATCTTGTTCAGTTTTTGGATTTAATGAGTTTGGTCTGTAGCAAGGCACGTATGACCTGTGAATGCTTGACAAATAGTAGTATTGAGCCTCTCAATGTTTGACATGTGGTATTATTTATACTTGGTGACGTGTAGGAGAAAAATATAAGTCGTGCAGCACGTGGTATTATCTACAATGGGTGACGTCTTATAGAAATGTATGTGTGACCTCTAAATGCTTGACATGTGCTATTAGGCCTCTGAATGTTTAAAAGGTGGTATTATTCGAAGTTGGTAAGGTGTGGAAAGAAGGTGTGCAGTGTAGTATTATTTGAGTTGGGTGCAAAGTAAAAAAATAACAATTGAGTATGAAAATCATCAAAATCAAAAAGCCTACAACAATGAGAATTTAAAAAATATTACAAAACATTTTAAATTTACTCTTATCTGTCCAAAAAAAGCCAGGATCCATTTTTGGCTCCTTAGTCCTTATAATGTTAATGACTAATAGATGTATTTTTTGACTGTTGTAGACATTATGTAGTTGGCACACACAAAAGTTACTTGTTTTGATAAGTGACTTGAATTTGATGGCTAATGAATGTACTTTTTGTTATTACAGGCATTTATGTAGGTGGATTTCATAAGTTTTAGGCATTAATAGGGTGTCTTGAGTTTAAGTTACTACCATTAGTAAAATGACTCAAATTTGGCGGCTAAAGAATGTACTTTTTGATTATTATAGGCAATGACTCAAGTTTGGCGGCTAAAGAATGTACGTTTTATTATTATAGGCATTTCTGGAGCAGGCTCTCACAAGTTACTTGCTTTGAGAGGGTCACTTCAATTTGATTGCGAATGAATGTACTTTTTTGGGGGAAGGGGGCAAATGAACAAACATTATTGCAGAAACAAAAGTACAACCGTCATCAGAATTTCATCCAAGGCAGAAAGTAACCATAAGTAAAGAGAGAGAAAAAACTAATTAGAGTCAGTTGGGGATAACTCCACCTGGCGGGATTAGTATCCATGTAACACTAAGATCTGAATGTACTTCTTACTTTTATATATATATATATATATATATATATATATATATATATATATATATATATATATATATATATATATATATATATATATATATATATGTATATATATATATATGTATATATATATATATATGTATATATATATATATATTCATTTGTATAGGAGGATTTCACAAGTAACTTTGAAGAACTTAGTGATTTGAATTTGATGGCTATAAAATATAATTTTTTACTAATATAGAAATTATGAGTTGACACTTATAAAAAGAATGCATTTTTTTGCATGTTACAAACTTTTATGTAGATGGCTTTCACAAGCATCAATATGGTAGTTTTACTTACAATAGATCAAATTTAACCTTACTTTTTGTTTTATAAGGATTCATAAATTATATCCAATAAGAATATATAATAGAAAAAAAATCAAAAAATTAATATATGAACATCATTCGTCCCCCCCCCCCCCCTCCCTTCAATAAAAATGAAATAAAGAATGATTTTGAATTATTATTATGAGTGTGTAATATATAATATCTAAAATCATTCATGATTGTAATCATAAAAGAATAGGTAATTAAAACTTATTGTATAAAAAAGATAAGTAATTAAAATGAATACTTTAAAAGCATGAAAATATAAATAATTTGATCATTTAGAATGAAAATTGCTTAGTAAGTAAGTAAATTCAATAATGATAATATACCAACACATCTATTTTATGAACCATACAAATATAATACTTGATTATTTATGATATCTAAAAAAACTCAAAAACCATAAACACTAGATTTGTAATGGAGACTCACATGTGAGTTTATGAAGAACGTCTTTAAGGGAAAAAACAAAAATAGTAGTAGAAATAGCAATAGAGCTTCAAAGTTCCTCCACTTAACTAAAGTAATGTCTATGGATTCTCTTATTGAACAAATCAACATTGTAATGTGCAAAATATGAAATTTACAAGACATATCAAAATTTTAAATAGAGATTATAAAAATTCCTTTATAGCGCTAATAGAAAAATGCAAATTCTATTTTTGAAATGTTAATAAGGATTTGTATGCCATGATGTCATTGTAGAAAGAGGAACACAATTTAATAAATTATTTTGCAAGACATTTCTATAAAGGAAAAAGAATTGTAGGCAAGCTAACATCTTCTTGTGAATGATTCAAATTACAGATTCGATATGTTGCAAATTTTTACTATGTCATCTAATTGGACCAAACCAACCTACAACTATTTGAAATCACATTTTTGGACTATTGTATAGATTTTAAATGACCTAATTACTATAATCATTCTAATTGTAGGTCTATAACTATTTAAAGTTTTATTCTCATCATTTGTAATTTGACCTCTTTGAAGATAAGACCTCTATCTGTAATTTTTTGATTTCAAGAAATTTTACTGTTACTTAGAAGAAGAAAAAATCCAATCTTAATATGAGGTTGGCATGAATTAGGTGTCTATTTGTTCACCCTAAGTCTATGCCCACAGCACAAAGGAATAAAAGTAAAGAATTATTCTACCCTTTCGAGAGTAGACACTTTAGTCACAAGTAAGCAACAACCAAATTTTTATTTAAGACCAATATAATTAGGACAAGTAATATGTGATATAAGACTAGTTTCCTTCAAGTATTTATCACCAAGCCATAAGCTCATCGTTGGTTAGAGAGAACATTTATCTTGTATAATTGATCTAGGTTTGAACCTCGATGAACTTGTTTTAGCAGATGTCGGAAACGTAGTGGCTTGGCGCTAATGAGTGAGCAATGTCAAGCATGAAAAGAGTTGTGCTAATCAATAGCTTACCACATGCTTGACCTGAGGCACTATCATTTAATAAAGAAGCTTTGGCTACTAAAAACTTTTTAGTTTGATGGAAGAAGATCTTGTATTTGAGGTAAAGCTTGGTGATTTCCTAGTCTTTTTTTGTGAACGATGATAAAAATGGCATATTGTATGAATTGTGTTAATGTTTTGAAAGGTATTTCTAATGATTGATACATGTATTCTAAAGTTGTCTACAAATAATTTCATTAATGGAATGTCAACTATAAGAACATTAAAGGGGTCAATTTTCCAACCTCTAGCAGCAATATTTTCTATTAGTGATTTTTATTTGTTAGTTTTAGCTTCAAGTATTTCCGGTGAAAAATTTGCAGTTGTAATATGTGAATTTAATGAATTGTATGGTAAGATTTTGATCAATGTTTACAGGTGGTTTACTTTGATACGATAATCCTTTAACACAATTTTTTGGGTCAAAATCAAGAGTTACAATGGCATTTTTGGATTCCACATATGCAAGGTAGTAATCAAATAGGAAAAGTATTTCCTTAAGGATTATCATTGAAGGTACCAACTTTCATGAGAGTGTAGATCGAGATTTTTATAGTCATTTAAAAATACTAAATACTCATGTTTAACATTACCCGTGTGGAGTCCACACATAAACCAAGATGACCAAAAATTAACTTCACACTCCATATCCACTACCCAAATCAAAAATATTCATACTGCCCAAATCAAGATTCACATAAACATGAGCATGTCTATTCCCTTTTATTTCCCTTGCTCATGCTCATGCTCATGTCATATCAGACCTCTTGAGTTCTTGTATGCAATGTGCATAAGTAATAAGTTCTGAAAAGAAAGGAAAGGTGCGACTTACCGCTGTACTCGAAAAGCATTGATACACATTACGATACTAGTTCCTACAGTAGCAAGTACTCATGCCCAGTCTGTAGTAGAGCCCGAAGCCCAGGATATGGGAGATTTGACAGCCACACTCACGGACCTCTCTATACCATGTTGGATAGGTCTACCGTAAGTTAGTGCCAGGTTTTGAGGAATCTGCCCCGAGCATGGATTGTGGGCACACATTTCTTGTTGTGCGTTGTTGTTATTATTTTTCACCGGAACCCGCTCATCACATGGAACTGGGCCATAATGCATGCCAAGGATTCTGCGCCCTTGACTGAGTGAGACTCGTCCATAAAGTAGGCCACAACTCAGGGGAATCACTGCGGATTACACAGAGGGCTCATTCAATCCCGTTCAGGATCTTCACATGTGACTTCCGCACAGAATTTCTCCCACCTGGGTCTATTTCACCATCATTGCCTTGCTCTTATGTACCACTTGGCATGGGTTTCTAATGGCGAAGTGGCAAAGTGCCCATGCCAAATGGCATAGCTATTTTTACCGGATTGTGGATAATGTTGGGAATGAATCATTTAGGCAGCAGTGATTGCTTCTCATCTGTTCTTGTTGGCAGACTGGTAGTTAAAAATTAGAGTTCAGTTATAAAAGAAGTACTGTATATGCTGAAAGTTAAAGCAAAAATTGTAGCTTATTACAGTCAATGAAACGTCACTGTAGAGGTTTAGGAAAAACAGTAAACATAACAGATTTTAAGTTATATTTTTTCACAATAAGAGAAGGGTCAAATATTGAACCATAACTGGATAATTTTAATAATGTATAAGCATTTTAAGGGAAAACAAATACATCATGAATTTTCCAGATAATCACTCATTTCACAGTGGGGAGAGGGAGAGACATGAAGGGGATGGGACAGTAAGAGGATAGGGCAGTTAAGGTGGAACCACCTATTTTCGAACACTTAAGGAAATATCCTTGATGCAAAGCTCTGCATGAGCTGAATTTTTTTGCACAGATTAGCAAATACTAGGATGTGAGAATGGAAGTGAAATTATATTTTTCTCATTCTATATGAATAAGTTATGAATTTTCAGAGTTTTGTATGGCTAGACACCTATATGTGTACATAGACCCCTTCTAAAAGCGTGCACAAAGACAACTCACCTTTTGGTGACTTGTGCCAATCAATGAGTGCCTTGTGTTGGATTTGTTTTAGAAATGGGATCTTACTTGTACAAAAATAGGTGATGCATTGCTTGTGAATGCTGCCATTTATAGGGTTCAGTTATGGGATGATGTTCGCCAATAGGTGGTTCTACCTTAGGAGATAGAGCACTGAGAAGATGGGACAGGGATGCACACAGATGTCTCCTAAAATGGTTTTGTATGATTAATAATTAAACTCCCTACATCTAAAGCGGCCGGCGTGAATATGGTGTTTGTTTGTTCTAATCACTAATTCAAAGGCCATCACATAACTTAGTTTAGGTCATATTTTGACATTGTAAACTCATTATAGAAAAATATTGGTATTGAAGCTTGTGGTGGCTAGTGTAAATACATTTTTATATTTCATTCAAAAATTTGATATAGTTTTTTTGAATGCACCTAAATAATCCATCATATATGTACATCACGAAATGAAAATTTAAATCCATTGGCACTATAAATAGCTCCAATTGAATGAACTCTTCATAATACTTAATTGCAATAATTCATGTTTCAAGAAAATTTTGATGTTAAAAATTTGAAGTTTTGAATTTTGATTATAATTTATTTACAATAATTAAAATTGAAATTTTCAAATGAATTGTATGGTAAATATATGTACTATTATATAAATATATAGAATATTAATATGAAATAGATAAAGGATTTTAAGATGTGCAAACAACACTCGAGGGAAGATTTGGATTTATCTACTATCAAGTGTATAATTCTACAATCTTCAAAAGATAATAATAAAAATTAAAGATAGATAGAGAACAAATTGGAAAAATATTTTTGTTCTTTTGTGTTGCTTCACAATTGGTCTACTGTTTTTTTTGGGTAAGTCTACAGAATAGGTGACCACAACACCCTTGCTTCCAAAATTCGTGTAAAATTGCTCATACTTCCAAACACCTTTAAATACATTTATTTTCCTCAACATCATTTCTTTCAAGGAAAAAAAGGAAAAATTCGAAAAATACATAATCGTCAACTGCAGGGTTCGAACCTGCGCGGGGGAACCCCAACAGATTTCAAGTCTGTCGCCTTAACCACTCGGCCAAATTGACAATTTCGAAGTTGATGAACATTCTACTCAAAACATCTTAATTGTTAGAAGAACATCTTTTATGAGACCAGTACTTAAGAACTCGTAGCATCTACCAGCCTTCATTTAACATAACAAATCAATTTTGAAGTACTGACCTGTGAATTCAGGTCCACTCTCAACAAAAAAGCATGACAAGGCCATTATTGGCTTTCAGAGTTTCCTTGAAAATGCATTACCAATCATGGCCACTCCAGTCTCCAGGATCCGCTTAAAAAACTTCAACACCAAGCTCAGAGAACAAGGAGAACAGCAGTGAGGAAGTACTTCGTCCAGAAAGTCATAATTCATATAACGGGATCACAACGTTACAATAGCACACCCTCTGTGTGCATTCAAAAAACTGGGAAAAAGCCAGAAATACTGTCACTCCCCTCGCCATCCAAATGATTACTACTCCTTAGTCTGGAGTGAAATAGCCGCCTTGGATGTAATCATAATATACGTGTGGATCAACATGATTCACGAAGGGTACTTCATACCATTGTACTGAATCTGAAATCGTAGTGATCTGGGCTTTTCAGCTCTAAGAAAGCTCTTTGCATTATAAGATTATACTGCGCAACAGTGCAATAGGCACTAACTGACCGCTATCGTTTGACTTCTATATAGCAGGATAAAAAGGCCGACAAAACGTACCCAAATTTCTTCCAAGTACAACAAATAAACTCAGTTGCCATTCACATTAGCCACAGCTTCTTGGAACTATTAGTTGAGATTCATCACACTACGAAGTTTATGCTGATTCAGCGTTCAGCTTCTCCACAGCAGCGTTTAGCCGGACCTGGGCTGGAGAATCTGGGTCGGCCAAATCTCCGGGCAACTGCATTTCGACGATAGAGATTAGCACAAGTAAGAAGCGTTGCTTCAGCAGGCTACTCAACTAAAAGGCATTACGAATGGGACTGTCATAGCTTTTGTACCTGTCCAACAAGATTTTGAATCTTTGGGTTTGCTCCCGAGTCTAGAAGCAACTGCACGACATCTGAATGATTGCCCCTTGCTGCGTGGTGTAGAGGCTGCATGATCAACCATGAAAGAAAGCTTCAATGTCTGATGCAAAACATCGTCTATATGTTTTTGATGTTTCGGTGCTCTCAGGTTTCCATGATTAGTTACTAACACGCGCAAGAAATGAGTAGTACATGTTGCATCAGAACGCTGAACTATATTACCAGAGGACATCAAAAGGAACAAAAAGCTGATATCTTTTGACCGGGCAGCATGAATTGAGTATTATCTTCAATTGAATATGCACTTAAACCTACGAGTCGGTCACAAAAATAATTTTCTGCATGTTACAAGATACACCCCACTAAGATTCCAGAGGGTTATAGAAGAAGAGTTCCACATGTCGGATGCAAAATACATACCGTATCACCATCGATGTCAAATGAGTCTAAAACACGTTTAACCTGCTCCTGGCTGTTGGCAGCGCGAAGCAACATGCTCACAATCTCCCTGTAGCCTACAGCAGACAAGAATTCATTGCAATGAACTGAGTCACAAGTATTTTGCATACTCCGTCCGAGTAATGTTTCAAGACAACCAAGTAGGACAAAGACGTGCTCGGGGTTCAACAGAGCCTTGACGTGATGGATAGAAGTAAATATTACTGGCCAGACCAATACCATTCAGGTCATAATGGCACTAGAGGAACCCCTCTATCTACGCTGACGTAAATAACAGACTTCAGATGATATGCTCGTTACCTCCTGCGCATGCATCGTGCAAGGGTAGTCCTCCATCCTCATCTCGGACTTCGATATTCGCACCAGCTGCAAGCAGAATCTGACACTCCACCCTTTTCGTTATAATTTCAACAACGTACATCAACTGAAAAGCTCAAAGGAACTTCCCAATTGACAAGACTGGACCAGAAGCAAAGAAACCCCTTAAACCCCCAAGTATTTTCACTACTCTTGATACATTTAGCTGAGCATTACACTTGCATTCTGATCTCTTAGCCTCCATTCGAATCTAGATACGAGCCTAATTGTTTAAAATGCGGCTCAATAGGTATAACCCTGCTGTAGAATACCTGATCATCAAACTGCAACAGTCTATTGAAAATATTCAATTGAATTGGTGATAACGGAGGCATTAGGTTCCGACACACAAATCGGTATCCACTACCAAGCATCAAATGCAATAAACCCACTGTTCCAGTAGAAACTATAACAACACAAAAGTCCATGATCAGCTGGAGAAACGAACAAGTACAAGACTTCCACCATACCTGCACGCAAGACAGATGGCCATAAAGACAAGCAATATGAAGTGGTCTGTCGCCGTCTTCGCCCTCACAATCAACGCCACTCGCAAGGTTCGCTGTAAATAAAAAACAAAACTCCCCATCAGCTCAAACCATCAAACCATATCAACTAGCTACAGTCCCAGTTTTCAAACAAAGACGCCTCAAAACAGATCTACCCTGGCCAACAACACACCTCACAACCCAACCATTCCTACACCCTTTCACCCATTCCAATCACATCACCTCAATCGAACCCCCAGAACACAAAACACATAAAATTAGGGTTACACAGAAAAACAACAAATTACCACGCTGTAGCAACCTCAGCTCACAATTCTTAAAACCCAGAAATTCCAAACTCCAAGAGATTCTAAACCCCGTGATCGAAACCTCGACAAAAAGCTCCAAAATTACACTCAATAAATCACACTCAAATCCAAAGTGGGCAATTCAGAAAAAAAAAAAAAAAAAAAAAAAACCCGCAAGTGATCACCAAGCTAAGATCCAGTATTCAAAGAGAAACAAATGAGCAGGGAATGTGGATCCTCAACCCAGAAGAGAAACCCAAGAGAAAACCACGAGTTTAGCTGCAACACAAACACACCTAGAGCAGACGACAGAGCCTGAGCGTCGCCCTCCTCCGCGGCGTTCATCACAGCCTGCACGTCCTCGGGCACGACTACTTGCAGGTCCAGATCCTCGCCGTGTCCTGCATTGCCGTCCTCCTCCATCGTGTGCGGAATCGCCATGTCTAGAGGAATGGAATGAAATCCGAGCTGAAGGAGATGATTCAAGCGAAATGGGTCAAGTGGGTCGAGTGATGGCGGATGTCTGCCGCCGCTGCGTTGCAATTCCAAAGCCTGGCGGCCCAGCAGAAGCCTTTGCTGCTCCTTCAAGCCCCTGCTTCCGCGATTTCTTTCCTTCTCTTCCCTTCCCTTCCGTTGGCTGACAGTGACCAGATTGCCGAACGTTCATCCGGGAATTGTTTAGTTTACCGCCTCTCCCATCAAATTATGAGAATAAATCAGTTTATGCAGATGAGTGACATTTTGCTCCTCACATGAGCAGCATGGTTAGATTTTGCGGTCATGTTGTACCGTGTTGGTTTCTGTACCTTCAAAGTGGGGACTCCGAGTCAAGGATTTGAGAGTTGAGAGGCAAATGCAGACATCTCCTTGCATTTGAATTGATAGGATCAGTAACGGTAGGTGATTTTTGTTACGAATTCTCACATAAAACTTGCTATTCTCAAGGATTCTAATTCCTGAGTCAGATCAGAGAAAAATGGATTTGAAACTTAAATTGAGAATGATTTGTTTAATGGATTTTTAGGAATAGTTTTCTACATCCTGGGTGAGGAGCTTTCGATGTAGCTGGTACAGTAGTCGTGGGAGCTTTGTATCTCTTTCCTTATCTATACACGCAGATGTGGTTTACTCGGGGTCCACCCATGAGCTTGTTGTCATGTTATATTTGACAAGGTTTTTTCGTTGCGGGTATCGAGGATACTGGAAGGACAGGACACGAAAAGGAGAATTTGACACGAAGCACAGAGAGTTTGTGCAATTTATGTACCAATTAGGAAAGTGGAAACGACACACATATTGACACTTCGGTATAGATCTTCCGAACTATATTCCTCCGAGGCTATGCACTGCAGTTCTGGTTTCTTCACACAGCTCAACTTTCGTTTCACTTGTATGAGTGGCAGAATTCGACGCCTGCTTTTAGGACGACGGGCCATTGATCAACCCAGTCATGCCAGCCACGCTAAAGATCTCAATCCAGTAGCCGTCAGGGTCCTTGATGAACGCCAGTCCCTTCATCCTTCCTGCAATACCCCACATATACAAGCCCACCCGTTAATTTTTCATTTCTCATGTTTGTTCTCAGGACATTAATCTTCAGACGGGAACTGCTTTGCTTTGACCAGTAAATGACTCGTATGACTTAGCTATTTTCCATGGTGGGGAGTTCCACAACAGTCCAGCCTGAAATTTCTTTGTTAATTCAAGCAAAGGTCTCTTACAAAATCTAATATTTAAGCGGTTCCAACTGGATTGATGCGACTTACCATCATCAGGGCGCTTTGCAAATTCAACTCCAAACTTCTCAAAACGTTCACATGCTTTGTAGACGTCATCAACAGCAATTCCAATGTGCCCTACAATATCATATCGATGTGTCAGCAACTTTGCACTGAAAGCACAATCTCCCACATGACCTAGTATTATCATGCGACCTCGGAGCTTGTTACAACAGATAGTTAGAGGCATTCATTGATGTACAGGAGAGTTCGCAGCAACAAGTATCTGGTACTACCCAGTGACCGACTTAAGAGGTTCTCACATAAAACCTTGTATCAACTAAATGCAAAAAATCTCTAAATAACTACCAAAATCAAGGTTGACGTAGGAAAACCATAAAAAATAACTGATGCATGCTGAGTATAAATATAAGAAATTAAAAGAAGAACAACATTTGTAAACACGTACCATAGCCTCGTGGATCAGTGTTTCCGTTGTGATAGCCAGTGAAGTTTGGATCTGATTCCGTCCCCCAGTTACTGTGTACAGGAGGCAAAACACAGTCAGATATATTTGCTAGATATTAACGGAAAGGTGACCATTGGATGAAATAGCGCCCAGGCAATCAAATGCAGGGCAAATGTAAAAATCTAGACCGTAAAATGTCAGTAACCAAAAAAACAAAGTACAAGCAAATCAATGTGTAAACTACCGAGTTACCGAGAGAAGCAGATGAATGACAAAACTTACTGCGTGAGCTCAATAGTAGCTTTGCACTTGATTAAGAACGCAGTCTTCTCCGTTGGGTCGTTAGGAATGGATGCCGGATCCTGCAAAAGAGCGTTTTCTGCATATTCAGGATATGCTCTAAACAATATGCAACCAAGGTATTGTTTGATTCAATTCTGCACTAGTTGCACAGAAAAATCGAATAAACATAAAGCACTTAGTAATCGTACCTCATAACCCATGAAGTACAGGCTGAATTTGGCCTCTTCATAATCGAGTCTTTTAATAAGCCTACATCACCCAAACAGCCCTCCTTATAACAGTTGCTCACAAACGAAGCTCACCCACACTAAGTACTCAAAACATTATCCATAATCAAACTACTATTGCTTCTAGACCATAGATTGGTACCACCAAGGGCCGATATCTTACGTCATTCCCAACACCTTGGAATAAAACTCCAGGCTCCTCTTAGGGTCCTTGATTCTGTACATCTGAAAAACAAACAACGAGAAACCATCGTCAGAAAGGATCACTAAACATGGCACCATCCTCATGAACGCCAAAGGAGCGAACAAGATCTTAACCTGACATCACCATTCCTTGCAACACAACATAATCCAGCACTGAGCCTTGAAATGGCAAGCGGTACTTACTGTTTGCTGCACATGGTAGCCCTTGGTAACTGCATCCGGACTGTCACAGTAGCCCGGGTTGTTGGCCGCGGCCTCTGGCACCGACCCACTGGCAGTCGACATGCTTGCTGTAACGCTCAATCCTCTGCCTCCCTGCTCCCAATGCCAACAAAAAAATCTACTTAGTCCATGTCTATACACCAAACCACCAAGCTAATCATTTGAGATGAATAAAATCTTAATTTAATTTAATTTTTTTTAAAACATGGTAGAAAACCTCCAAAATAAACAAAATTCATAATTCAACATGCCACAAATGCAAACTGTGATGAACTAGGCAATCTCAACCCAATCCCTAAGAACCCAATTGCATGAATCGACCCATACATCAAAATGCAAGTGCCTGGCCGATGCAGATAACCCCAGGAACCCTCTCAGATGAGCCTGACGCCCAACAACCTTAGAAGAAGATGAGCCCACACATCTAGACAAAATCCCCTGCCGAAACCCGAACGACAACAATGCCCGAGCAGCCATCTGCCCACCCAAACCCCCAAAAAACAACCCAACCCTCAACTTCTAAACCTCTTCACCAAAAACCCTAAACCCTAGCATTCGAATTCTAACTTACACTTGCTACCAAAGCTGAAAACTACTCAAAATTCTAAGTTTATGTTCCAGTATCCAGAAATCCAACCCATGCACAGACACAACCAAAACTGAAACTTAACCCTTCCTCTCAAAATTCTAAGTTTATGTCAAGAATTCAACCCATGCACAGACACATCTTAACACATGTACAGACTTAGATTGATACATGCCAAGAGTTGGATTGACACATGTACAGACATGACTTTTGCTAAGGATTTGTGTGAAGAGGGGATAAGTTTGCAAAAGAGATGGTGATGGAGTGAGATTGACATACCTTGGCTCCGGAGTTGCAAATGTGATGTGATGTGGGGGTGGGATGGAAATGGGTGGTTTTTGTAGGGAATGAAATGGGTTGAGGAAGAAGGTGGAGCAGAAAATTCCTTTTCAGGATCTGAGTCCACTTTTGTCCAGCTTTCCTTTGTTCCTAGTTCTTGACACTTGTTGTGGAATGGGGGCATTGGAAGTGGTGGTGGGTCCCAATTAAGTGCTTGTTGGATCGTGATGAACTCTTTTTAAACCGGGGTAAGGTAGCGGCACCCACTCCCGTGGGTATAAGGAAATTGCACAGTTGTAGAATAAGGAAACAATTTGCAACCAGATAGGAAAGAAGGCGAATACAAAACAAATAGGATCGTGAGAAAAAATCCATGAATATCATAGGATTTGAGTACAATCTGGTCACTCAAATAGGAAAGTGGTGAGGCACCCCTAACCGTGTCAAAGTGGTGCCACTCCTGTGAGCACAGGACACACATTACACGCTACCGGATTGGTGTGCCTACTCAAAGTAAAACGGGATGGGGTGCCGCTGTAGTGCACGGCAGTGGAGACACCCACAGGAGTGGGTGCCGCTACCTTATATAAAGCGGGGACACACTCTGCAGCATTTGGAACCCTAATCCTATAAGTCTCTCCACCTCTCTCGGAGCTCTCTGCGAATCAGAGAAGTAGTCAGATTTACTTGACTATGAATGTAGAATTGTTGAGGTAACCTCGGAAGTGAGTGGGGGACTACCGGTTTAAAAGCAAACGATAGATTTGAGTTTTTTGTTCTCAAGATATTTTTCTTTAATGGAGATTAGGGTGGCAAGTTTACTGGATGGCTTGAACCAATAGAAATAATGTTCTTTGTTTTAAAGTTGCATCTAAGTTCTTGCGAAGATGATATAAGTTTGGTGATTTTCTGTTTTGTAACCACTTGGTTGTTCATTGTTTCATTCTTTATAATATATATATATATTTTTCCTCATGATTGATGATTTGAATAAGAAATGGAAAGTTGGTTTTCAACATATCATTTGTTACAAGAAGACCTAGTCAGAGGTCATATTGAGTCAATAAAAGGACAACATTGTTGAATAATATAAAAAAAAAAGATTTACTTTATTTTATTATGTGAAATTATATTAGATTCACTTGTATTTATTTTAAACATTAAATATATAAATAAATTATATTGACCATAGTTATATCAAAAGTAGAGTATATCAATGAATAATTGAAAAATCAATGTCATAATACCAATTCTTTTGTTCTTTCCAATGTTTTTTATGTTTGTCTAATTCCAAGCTTCTTGATTATAATATAGATTTATCAAGATTTATCATTGACAATGTACTAAGTCAATGACATTTAGAAATTTCATTAAGTGCTACATATAATATATCAACATTGTCTAAATTCAAATAGCAATGGACATGAAGTTTTTCTAAAGCAACTAATGACTATCCTATATTTTCTAAAAACAACCGTTTTTGAAACATTAATTTATTTAGTTTTTATATGAATATCATCTAAGAATGAAAATAAATTATAGTGTACATTTTGAAAACATATATAGAAGTACCTACATAAAATCAATTATCATGTAGCAGCTACGTACATAACTATCCAGCAAATATACAATGCCATTTTCTCATCTCTAATTGAAAAAGCAAGAGTCCTAGACTCTTAAAGTTACTATGTGAAGTATTATTTCTTCAAGTAGCCATAGCAAGGTAGATTTGTACAATCTTCTATGGCTATAGATTTCTAAAATTTTGTCTTTCTAGACCTTCATCATACATATTTTTTTGAAGTATATAGTAGTCGCTTTTAGACATGAGCACGCAAAGAAAAATGGGATGGAAGATGTAAAGATTTTAGCAACGACAAGAAAATGTTACCGCTAGATAACTCTAAATTACTTTAGACTGGACGGTCAGACTCATCTTCTTTCGAGCCTCTGCCTTACACAGCGACGGGAATGATTTAGGGTTTATGGTGCAATAAACAGCGACAATGTTGCAGGTATTCTATTTGTGCAAGTTAAACCGGTGGTCCCCGCATTCAATGCCGTGGTTACCTGGGCAATTCTATATTTGGAGTCAATCAAACTTGACTGTTCTTGTGATTCGCAGAAAGCTCCAAGAGAGGTGAAGAGACCTCACAAGATTAGGGCTCCAAATGGTGCAAAGTGTGTCCCTGCTTTATATACACGGACTCCAGGTTTAAGACTTACAACTGACTGCATATATGGTAGAGGACGGTTGCTGATGATGGCTGGTATTTTTAAATGGGCAGTTTGTCCGGGTACTTGCAGTTGCCACGGACGATGAGTGGAAAATGCATGTTTCTTCGTGTGCATCATGAGTTTCTTTTCATTCCTTTTCCTGCACAACGACTGTCCATTACCAGAAACTCGCTCTTTCGCAATCATGTTGTGGAAGAGCTAAGTGATTGTCATATTGATGTGCATGAATTGCTGCTTTAATATGGGCTAAGTGTTGATTGCAACACGAGGAAAGTTATGTAAGGTTGACGATGTATCACGGATTAATTGAGGTTGAGCGTGGATATGAAACTTGAATGATCTAGGAGTTAAGACGCTTTTAGTTCAGGAAGTGGCATCTGGGTTTCTACATTTGATGTGAAATCTGGGACAATGAGTGCGCATTGAAGAATAACATATGTTTCAGCATCAAGAGCAGGTCATTTGCAGACTAATTATTTGTGTGAACGCGTCTTACCGGACACTGTAACTGATCAGCGATGATTCGACACACATTGCACCGATCGTCAGGCTTATTGTTGTCCACTGCCCGCCGTGAGTTCGCCACGAAAACGATATTTACAGCCCAAGCGCTGGTGAAAGGAGGGCGAGGTGACGGGGAAGTCACCTCCGAGGATGGAAACTTGAAGCTCACTTTTGGCCTCCCATTAGCTATGGGAGGACCCGGCAAGCACACCAACCCTGAACAGCTATTTGCAGCTGGCTACGCAGGTACGAAAAAAATAAATTCCACTCTCAACCCAATGATTTTCCACATGTTGAGTTACCATGTCAATAAACAGAATAGCACATTGAGATTGCTCGTTTTTCAAACGTTGCACATAGATTGAGGTTCAGAGAGAGAAGATGAGAACCTTGAGTTTATGTTGACGATGATAGCAGAGTTTGTTCCTGTGTTGAGGAAGCATTCGCTTATACTATCATGAATGTTTTGCAGCTTGCTTCCAGGGCGCCATTGGAATTGCTGCCAAGAATAACAAGGTCTCTGTGAAGAGCAGCAGTATCAACAGCCATGTTGCTCTCGTACAAGATGACAAAGGTAAGCTGACAGTTAGCGTTAAGTTTGATGTCCAATTGGACGGGGTGGATAAAGCCACTGCCGAGAAGGTGATCAAGGATGCTCATCAGATTTGCCCCTATAGTAATGCTACAAGAGGAAACATTGATTTTAAGTACAATGTCTTGTATCCAGGACTAAGTAGCAATTAATCTAACAACTAATCTGCTCAATTCATTTCTACTACATTGCAATCCTGTTACTATTATGGATTCAATTTTTAGAAGTTCGTTGAAAAAGACGTTGATTGAATGGAGTTGGTATCAGCTTCTATCTTTCTGCCTGCAATCAATGAAGTGATAACTCAGACCGTTGTCTGTCATGATAGCTATAAGAAAGATATTAATGATCAGCCACGGTAACAGAGCTAAGTTTCGTAGAATTGCAATCACAAGTGCCACACAATATTTAGAATCTGATGAGAAAAACAAATGTTTCAACTATGCAAGGAAATCATTATCTTCAACGACAGTCACATCGACTTCGGTAAAAAGATGGTGAAGGGAATCTCTTCCTCTTAAACTCTCTTATTATTGAACAATTTTTGATCGCCATCCTTGCAACCGTTATGACAAAAGGCCAATAGGGCCTTAATACTTTGAAGGAAGTGCATTCTACTTCTATTCTTACAATTTACAACGAGACTATTATGTAAATAAGTGATCCTATGAAATCAAGTCTCTGTAACCTCTTGGTCACTTCAATGGAAATAGAATGCCCATTAGTACTGACCTTTTAGTCATTTCAAAGCAGCTCGCTGTGAAGTGAACAGTCTCAAGTATCCACATTTTGCCATAGGTAAATGTGTCCCACCGAAGGGTGTAGCTCTCTTATTCACCTTAACCGCAGAGATTGAGTTGAGGTGTTACTTTTCACGACCAAATCCAGTACTTGTATACAGGTAGAAGTTGAATACTTTGTGTATTGTCAGCGATCCAAATCACTCGGACCTTCGCTACGAGAGGCTGATGGTTGCGTCTGTACCAGTCTTGTGCTGCTGTAAATTGACGAGTTGTGCGTAGACCCCTTCATTCTTAGCCATCAAGGTTCTATGGCTGCCTTGCTCCACAACCTGACCTTCCTTGATGACAGCTATTGTGTGCACATTGCGGATAGTTGAGAGCCTGCACACAGATGATTTGTTATTTAAACATACAGGCATACTCATAACTGAAAATGAAGCATGCTTAATTGTCTCACCAATGCACAATCTCAGTTAGAAATGTCCTTTTCAAAAGATACTTGAATTGCTTACCTATGTGCTATAACAACTGTTGTCCTCCCATACATTAACCTATCAAGAGCCTCCTGAACTACTTTCTCGGATTGAGAGTCCAGTGCACTTGTGGCTTCATCCAGTAGTAGAATAGTGGGATCTTTCAGAACAGCACGAGCAATTGCAACTCGCTGCTTTTGACCTCCGGACAACTGAACTCCCCTTTCGCCAACTTCTGTCTGATAACCATTAGGTAATCCGGATATGAAGGTGTGCGCATTCGCAGCTTTCGCTGCTTCTATTACCTCACTCTCAGTTGCTCCATCTCTACCGTAGAGAATGTTCTCATAGATTGTACAAGCGAATAAAGAAGGTTCTTGAGAGACAAGTCCAATGTGCCGGCGAAGAGATCTCAACTTCAATTTCCGAATATCAGTGCCGTCTATCATAACTGCCCCATTCAGAGGGTCATAAAACCTCTGAATTAAAGCAATTATAGAGCTCTTGCCTGCATATATTAAACCAGAGATTAAAAAACATGACCAAACCAACCTCGTTTGACAACTCTCATTGTACTCCAGAAGTGCAAACCAAATTTGGAGAATCCTGGCAAATACCACATTGAGTTGTAACGTCGAGGCAGAGGCGTACCTGATCCACTCTGCCCTACGAGCGCCAAGCTCCTTCCCGCTTTAATTTTCAGATCGAAATTTGTAAAAATATGAATGTCAGGTCTTGCAGGATAGGCAAAACTGACATGCTTCAGTTCTATCTCCCCTGTAATTCGTGTCACCTCCTCCCCTAAAGGATTCTCGGGATCAATCGCGCTTTTGCGGTCCAAGATTTCGAAAATAGAGGCCAGCGCATGAGAGCCCTTCACAATATCAGGTGCCAGTGCAAGGGTCTCGGCCACACCAAAAGCAGTGATAATGAGCACCATGAAGACCTTCAGCACTTCATCGAAGTGAGCTTTGCCAGCTTTTACCAACGTTGATGCGTACCATAAAGCCAAGCCATAAGACGCATACATAAAAAACTGTGACAAACCATAACCAACACCTGAAAGCTGACCCCTAAGAAACGTCTTCTTCTTCGGCTCCTCAAGTTCACGAATGAAAAGATCTAAAACCTTATCTTCAGCACAGAAAGCAGCAATTGTGCGGATATTTCCCACTGCTTCTCCGGCCACCATACTTGCTCTACCATAAGCTTTTCCAAGATCGCCACCAAAGCCTTTCAAAAAAAGTTGCTGCAAAAACCCCACGAAGTTAGATAGCTTCCATTCAAGTAAATGCAATGAAGACGTGCAATGTAGAGGATAAGAATTGCTTTATAAACCACAAGGAAGACCTTTACCAAATACACATTTATAGTTCCTATGTAGTTAAGCTGCAGATGATGCAAAGATTAGAGTAATAAGCGCCCTAAGCGTGCAAAACGTGAATATAGTACTCTCCTTCAGTATGCAAGCTCGAGCCAACAAGATATGGGTTATTCTTTAAAATTATGTATAAAAGGAATCTATACACCTCAAACAATGTAAGAGCAAGTATGTGAAAATATTAAGTCCAATGGACGCATGACCTACCTCACCAACGGCTGAACCAATTAGCAACGGGAAAGTTAAGAGGATAATTCCAGCCACTTTCCACTGGAGATAAAAAGCGATGCAGAACGCTGTGATGACAAGAGCTAAATTCTGCAAGATTGTAGACATCCTGTCTCCAACAGCAGCCTTAACCAACGTGGCATCGGTTGCAAGGCGTGCAGACACCAAATTGCTGTTATTTTTCTCCTCGTCAAACCAGCCCACCTCCTGAGTAAGAATGGCTGCTCAACAAGCCAGAAACATATCTTAGTAACCTTTGTTTGTAGAATGACAACAATGGTACTAGATGTTTTATTTTGCAAAGCGCCCGAAGATTAAAAATAAATAAAATTCCCCAAAGCCAATTTCATAAACTTGGTATCACAAAGAATGCTACGGTCAAATATGAAATATCGTTTCTAAACACTATCGTGAACATGAGTGAGATGATGAACAAGCAGTTTCTAAAGCATGAAGATCGCAATGACATGTTGTAGACGAGACTTACAGGAAAATAACTTCTTCCGCACGCGCATGGTAAGGACTTCTCCCATTAGTCCGTAGAAGTAGTGCTGCAATAAGTAGATGAGGACAGTCACAATGGTCGCTGCAGCAAAGATGAGACATATTTTGCGGACTTCATGTCTCACATAGTCGTGATCCGGATTGTAGAAGGTGACCAACATCTGGCTTATAGCCAAAGCAAACAGAGGGGTCTCACCTCCGGCCATTATAGCACCAATAGATCCAAGAACAGCGTATGGCCATTCTGGAGAGTTCATTTTAAGTAATCTCCACATGGAAGGGGATGAATGAGGCTTTGGAAGTACAAGAGAAAACTCATTCTCTTCACCAAGCCAAGACTCAGTTTCAGGGTCAGGGGCCTGACGAAAGCTACCCCCCATTCGAAAACTATCACCAAGACGAAAGCTCCAGCGCTGACTAAACCGTTGTGAGATCGAACTGCCCCTTGAATGTCTGAAGCCAAACATTTAAAACCACGTAATGGATCAGTGATGATCCGTTCTTTGTATACAAAAGTGTACATCTGCATAATGTCTTCAACGAAGAGCAGTGACGTATTTCACCAAACAGCAGAAACAAAGACTTCAATGGATCACGCACATACCCTATTTTAAATACAACGCAAGAAAGTGAAAATCTGTAACCAGAAAGCACGGATGCAGTAGAATTTTGGCAGGACTTCTTGAAATTCATGGCAGTAACGATGAGACCCTGTCTAAATCATGAAACTCCTTGAAGCAGCGTTTGGTATGTGACGAGCACAGTAGGGTATTTGGTCAGAATTCACCACTTGAAGAGCTCGTAGAATTATATCCCTGTCAACGGCAACTGATGGTGAAAAGAGGATATTTCCTACCGTCTATGTGTGGTGATATGTGCTGTTTCGACCTGGTCCTGATCCGCTCGCGCTTCAGGCATCTTGCTTTGTCCAGTAGCTTCTTGTGTTTTCACGAGTTGCGAGTATGCTCCAGCTTCTCCTCTCGCCAGTAAATCAGCATGTGTACCTATCTCCACCACCACACCTTGCTGGAGCACAGCAATCATGTCAGCATTTTTTATTGTGGAGAGTCTGTGTGCTACAACAACTGTAGTCCGGTCGACCATGAGCCGGTCTAGTGCTTCTTGAACAATGCTCTCCGATCCAGAATCGAGAGCACTAGTTGCTTCATCAAGTAGTAAAATTCTGGGATTTTTAAGCATGGCACGCGCAATAGCAACTCGTTGCTTTTGACCGCCTGAAAGTTGGACGCCTCTCTCTCCGACCTGCCCAAACAGGGAATATCATATATAAGACTGAAGCTGTAAAATCATAAAAGTACAACGGGTATCATTCACAACTGTTAAAACAACTGCTATCATCCACTGATCGTTCTTATGCACAATCGATTGATGTCTTAAAAAATAAACATAATTAATTGAACTAAGCAACATGTTTGGAACGTCCATCATCACCCATTCGCACACCTGAGTGTCATAACCGTTAGGAAGACTGTTGATGAAGGAATGAGCATTTGCTGCTTTTGCAGCGTTTTGGATTTCTTGCATGGTCGCACCGTCTTTGCCATACAAGATGTTCTCCAGAATGCTGGTGGCAAACAGAGCAGGCTCTTGGTTGACCAGACCGATCTGCTCACGGAGCCACTGTAGCTCGAGATTCTTGATATTAAATCCGTCAAGCAGTACCTCACCTGGATAATACGTCCAAAATTCTTATTGACGTTAAGATTCAGAATCTTCCATAAGTGGATTGTATCGATGTAAGAAGATAAAGAACATATCAAGTGATACAACTTGCATCTGCTTCAAAGGTCACTCTAACTGCAATATAAACCTGTACCTGAAGAAGGATCGTAAAATCGTTCGATAAGGGCAATCACAGTACTCTTTCCTGACCCTGAGCCCCCAACCATGGCTGCAGTCTTTCCAGCCGGGATGGTGAGACATAAATTCTGGAAAATCTGAACCTCAGGTCTAGAAGGGTAGCTGAAGGCAACACTTTTAAATTGAATTTGGCCTCGCACTTGGCACAGGATTGACCCATCTCTGTTTCGACTCACAAGAGGCTTCTTCGCAATCATTGAGAGTATGTTATATCCTGCTGCTTTCCCTTTACCAAACGTTGTCAAATTAGGTGCTGCTTGACCCAAGGCACTGCGAACACAAAACAAGTTGTGAGCTTCTGCTGCTAGCAACTCCGGGTATTGCAGATTATTTTGGCACGCAATTTGGACAAAAGATAGACACTAAAGGTCAATTACTTACATCCCACTGATGATGACATTCAAGATGGTCGTGAAAGCTTGGCCACCATTGGTTATGTTCTTGAACACAAGTATGTGCGCATACCAAAGAAGTAAAGCCCATGCTCCAAAAAGGAGCCCATAAGTGCAACCAACGCCCAATCCCTTGGCTAAACCTCCTTTCTTCCCAAGTTTTAGGGTAGTTTCCAAGGCATCCGAGTACTTTTTAATGGCCTTGTTCTCCCCAACGAATGAGTACACCGTCCGAACTTGAGAGATGGCCTGTCAAAGATTTACATTGGATACACAGATCAGGACAACACTATCAACTAGAAATTGAAGCTCATAAGTAAAGGCATCACGGCCGCTTAGCTGAGCGACATCTCGGAAGAACCGTATGGACAGAGAGACCACAAGCACAGAGAGTTGCCCGATGGTAAATTCAGAATCGCCTACAAACATTGAACAAACCTCCTCAGAAATTTCTCCAGCTTTCGAGTAGGCTTTTTGGCTTCGACTGGTCAGTCCAATCATGACGACAGCGTAAGAGCCTCCAGCGAGGGCAATGAGAGGGACAACAGCAAGGGTGACGAGAGTGAGTTGCCACACTGAGGTAAAGCCCACTGCAAAACCTGAAATAAACCTGGCCATGTAATGGACGTAGTTTCCTGCCTGCGACCAGATGGCACGAGTCAGCTAATATATAAATCACAGAGAACCATGTATTTAGAACAATTATTCGCTTTCATATTCCTTTTCCTTACTAAGCGCATGAATCTTGCAAACTGAATATAAAACAGACTTTTTCAACTCATCATCACTTCGACCAAAGAATAGTAACTTTCATCGCACCTTTTCACTTATTGCATCCTGCACCAACAGTGTGTCACTGGAAATGCGACTAACAATCTCCCCCGTGCTGGCATCGGTGTCGAAAAACCCCACATCTTGAGCAAGCATGGCCTTAAGGTATGCTACTCTCATTCGCGCAGATTGCCTTTCTCCAGTCTGCATCCAGCAAGCGACCTCTGCAATGGAATGAACACAGTCAAAAACAATCTTCCTAAGCTTACTAACTAGACTTGATGTATCCACAAGTTATCTTAGTAAACGAGTGGAATGTCTGTGGTCCTGACTTGGTCAAGCAACAAATAGGCAGTAAAAATTGTGTCCGACCTTTATACGAAGTCCTTCGACAAATTTTGTTCTACAACTCGAGTGTATATGAATATCTTAGAACATGAAGTCTTTTTTCAAGATCGAATTATGGAGATGGTAAAACAGTAAGTAGCAAACTGCCGGGTATGGCCACCTTACCAAGCCATGCAGAGACGAAGACCACAATCGCCAAGTACAGAAAAAAGAGAGCGTTCTGAAATTCAATTACATCATAGTTAGAAACAAGTACACCGCATTTCTCTCATTTGTGGGATGCAAAAATCATTCAATTATTCGTCGGACTAAGGTTTCAGAGTATGTTCAATAGGACGACTTAACACGTCATGAATGAAGTCGAATTCCTTGAACCTTTAAAAACTTATGCAAATTATGTACAAACCTTGGAGACTTCTTTGCTCATAGTTTCGGTGTCGTTGGAGTATTTTCCGAAGGCGTCGATGAGTTTTCCGAAGAAGACAAAGAATACAGGGATGGCAACCCCGTGCATGCAAGCTCCCATGGTCCCAAGAAAAATAAGAAGGACATCGTAAGAATCTGCGAAGGAGTAGAGTTTGTAATACGCAACACTTGGAGGCTCTTCTTTCTTCTTCTTTGGCACCTCCATGGCTTTCAAAGATCTCTCTGATTTTATCTGCTCAAGCTCGATACATTGTGAATTTGGGGCTGCTGACGGCAAGCCCGTCAGATAATACCGGTCGTTGGTTTCCATTTGTTTCTCCCTGGGAAAGCTTTCCTGATTTACACCATCGTCTTCCCTCCTAAACATTCTGAAAGTAAGGCGGCAAAGGTAGTTTCCTCTGCCGGCCTCCTCGAGATTAAGCCTGTAGAAGTAGCACTGGTAGCTCCTCACTTTTGCTCCTCAGTTATAAAGACGCAATTTAACCAGAAATTGACCCCTGCAGGCCTTGCATTGTCCTGGGATCTTCTCACAGCTGTGTGCAGTTTGACATTTTCACTTTATCAGTACACGTAGTATCAAGATGGATGCTGCAACAGCCCTATCGTGCTAAAGACCATTTATATTCTTCTTGACTGACTGTCATGGCCCTAAGAAAGATAAACCATTAAACTCCGGTCTCCGCAGAAGACTTCGAATCATAACATCGGGAAGAAGGCAAATTGACGGCTATGCTGTAGAAATAGATGCCTACATGCATAATGCGGGCGCTGTAAATAGGAATGAGTTGCAAATGCTCGTAGTACGGCCTCAACCGCTGCTCTAGGTCATGGGTACAGAATTAACTAGGGCATGCTCGAAGCGTACTTCAATTCAAACCTTAAGAAGGAATTCAGAGAAACAGAACGAATACTTCCTTAGAATGCTGCTACAACTATAGTGAATAGTCTGACAATATGGAGGATGCAACGGTGTAACCTCAAAAGAGCCAAACGCATCAGCACTGACTCTAAGCTTGCTTTAACCACAACGCACCACGCACTTATAATGACTTCATATCCAATTCCTAAACGGCTGCAATGCAACACTCCACTAAGCTCAAAGTAACAAGTGCATGTGGTACGTTTCAAGTAACAACAGTAAAAAGACGGATAAAAAAACGAGCCCTGCACCTCTCAAACCAATGCAGCGGGTATCATATCCTCCAAGACATTAAAACAGCAAACAAAAAAACAGCAGTCAAACTACAGCAAGAAAACGACCAGTTCCGCACACCAGAAACCGAAACAGAGCCTACCACAGCAAAGCACAGCAAACACGCTCAAGAGAGCCGCCAATGTGCATTCACTAGCTCACGCCACGACTAAAACACAACTCACAAGACAACCACACAGCCAAATAGCTGCAGCATTTACAACTCTCCACGTCCAAACTCCGATTGCAAAACACAGTCACATTAAAAAAAACAAACCAGACCCCGACGCGCAAAATGCGAGCCGCCAGTATGCATTCGCAAGCTCATGCCATAATCATGACACAACTACACAGCGAAACAGCCCCGGCATTGTTAACTGCACACTAAACTGTCAACTACACAGCATAAAAGAAACGAACCACAGAAACACCTCGCCGTCAACAAACGCACTCGCCTCTCCTCCCGTCTCCAGCTCCCCCGCATTCGCAACAAAAACTGACGCAACAAACAGCAGTAAGCAGCTAGAGACGGCATGAACCTCAAGATAACATTGCAGCCATGTCCGAGCAGCTCGAGCAGCTCCAGGCGCGCCTCCAGCTCCAGCAAGCTCCAGCTGCGCCTCCGCATGCAGGGTGACGTTCTCAGGGAGCGGCGTGAAAACCTAGCAGCGTGGCCGGTTCCTGGCAAGGAGGTGGGGAAGAAGGGGGAGTTAAGGGGTGAGGTGAGGTGAGGCCGGCGATGGCGATCGATGCAGGTGAGCTGCGAGCTGGAGCTCAGCGCAGCGACTCATCAACTGCAGTGGAGCTCACGTGAGGCTAAGCTGGAAGATGACAGTGAACAGTTCTCAGTCCCAGACACCCCGCCACCCGGGCACCACAATGATATCACACCAATATCACACCAGTAACACCCAGATATAAACCCAATCAGGGTAACATAAACACCCTCGGGCATTGAACTGAAGCGGGTAATATGTGGTTATTGTGAGAGTATTGGGGTAGTATCGTAGTGGTATCAATAGGAGTAGGGGGCGGTGCAGGTGGAGGGCAATTAAGGAGGGCGAGGGCGGTTGGTTCCACTCGGGGAGGCTTCAGTCAGGGAGTCTGGCTTTAAAGGCTTCAATGCCAGCGGCCCACTTAAGTCTTTTGCTCCAACTAATGGGCCAACTCCTCATTCAATTCTGGGGAGCATATTTGTCAACCATGGGGCTCAGTGAAAAATCTCCGTTCAAATTATTTTTCTGTTGGGGAGTAATTGCTGTCGAGAATGGGGCTCATTTGTATATTTAATATGGACTCATCCCCTGCTATGACTTGTTCGTATGAGTTATGTTAGGGATGACGTAAAAAAATCACGATTTTACGCGGTCGAGAGTTTGAGTTAGTGTGAACATGTGAAATGGTATTGTTGTATGAATCTTTTGTGTTTGGTGTGAAGCTCATCTGGAAGTGGGTATGAGAGAAATAGGGGATGATGTTGAAAGGTGCAAGAACAGGGACACCTGAGGCAGTGAGGCGAGCGTCGTCACTTGCATGCGATACAGGTGGAGTTGGAAATAATATATAATGTTTTTATGTGGTGGCTAAGTTATGGGAAATATATGTGCAGGACCTTTCATTTGGCTGTTGGAGTTGCCTGACAAAGTCATTGTCGGGGTTGCTGTAAACCTGCTCTGTCACGGCTTGGGCAACGAAAATTGTATGATAGTGCATGGTTGTGCAGAGCCACATCAATCAAGCAGCTGGAGCAGGACTTACACCAGCAAATCATTTTTTGGATGATAGCTACGCGGCGCTAAGGTAGTGCGCCCAAAAACCGTCCCGGCCCAAAAACCGTCCCATAGGCTTGACATAGGCTGTTCCTGAAACTGTGCAAAATCATTCTAATTCCGTCTATGGCTGCAGAAATTGAGTGCTTGTGATTGGTGCAGAAACGTCCTATTCACAGAATCCAAGTGGTCATATTAACCATGACTCTAGGGACGGTTAGTGGAGCACCTAGGGCTGAACATTCAAAAATTCATAGGAAATTGTAGACTTACTCAAAAAATGATTTTTTTTTTGGGATGGCTTTGCACTAGCTTTGCACTTCATCCAAAAATTATAAAAAAATTCCACCACTATTCCAAATGAGCAAACCTGAAATTCGGACGGTTTCTGGGCGCATTACCTTACTTGGAAGGCTCTTGGATGTGAGTGGATCCGGAGCTACTTGCTTTTACATATGGTGTCAAGGCCGACATGAGTTGCGGCCAGGTTGGAGCAAATCTAGTCGAAGGACCAGATTAAACTATGTTCCTACTTAGATAGGGCTACCTATTTTGGCTGGAATTAGTGGATTTACAGATTAGAAAACAAGATGCAATCATGAAAATGACTAGCATGTATTGGCATTTGAAAATGGAATTCAATACAAGTGGTTTCATGATTTTTGGAACTCATATGAATAAGTTATTAATTGTTAATGTTTGGAATAGGAGTAATAAAAATGTGGATATTAGGGACATCCAAAGTGGACAAAATAATTTCATACATTCAACAAACAACAATCAAGATTGAAGGTTGTAGCAAAGGTAAATTCAGATAGTATCACAACCATCTTAGGCTACGGTAAGGAACCATTTTAGGAATCCTACCACATTGGATATGGTTACCATAACCTATAATTTAAATTGCTCAAGACATAGGTAATGAAGGCAAATGATGGATTGGTAAAGAAGATAGATATATTATTTTTAAAAAATGAACTAAGAAGTCTTTATTAAAAATAATGTAAAGACTATCTTAGTAAGAAAGTTGACTATTATTACAACCAATAGCTTTTTGCGGAAAAAATCATTTTTAAATTCATTTTGACTACTAATAAAATAGTAGTCAGTTAACCAAACTAGTTTATAAAATAACTTCACATTGATTCTTAGTTTTTTAAAAGATGCTATGTACATGTAACATGTTAGTAATGCTTTAGGTGGAAATCTTGCATTCATCATTAGAATTTTTTATAAAGTCATTTGATAACTTAGATACCATGAATTTTGATTAATCATTATCATATTTTTTTCACTCTAAATAACTAATAAATAAGAAAGGGTTTGATGGTTTCTTCATACTTGATGTGTAAAAGCTTCTCAAGACTATTTTTCTCATAAGAGCTTTAGCTTATATCTCATCTTTTCATGCTTTACATTCAACAATCACAATCATTTAAAGGATAAGTAAACAAATATTGAAAACATCAATACCATTATTATATCCATTTTATCACATGAATTTTGGCTTAAAATAATCAACCACTATTACAATATATGAATCCAATATAACTATATGTTCTCTTCGACATAAAAATAATTTGAAGTATTATCTACCACCTTTTATTTGTAGGGACCAATACCACTATCATAATTTGTCACACCTTGTAGAATTAATTATTAAGCCATGTAAAAAACCAAGATTATAGCTATAATGGAGGTTATGATGTAGGAAGGTTCAAGTTAGTTGTAGTGTTATGACACTAAGGTCAATATGTAGGGTATAAGGAGTCGCAATTTAATTATAGTAGAAAAGAAGATGAATTCTTTAGTTATATTAGTTTCTCCTTATGCATTTATCGTGAGTCAATTAGTCCTTATTCGATTGGTGATTGATTCCAAGTTACATGCAACTGGAAATTTCTACTTCACTTAATGGAAATATTGACTAAAATCTTAAGATCATGTTCACTGTCACAATAGCAATAGTCTTAAGAATTTGTAACCATAGTCTTAGTAATTGAAGCAACCATATGCAAATGGCCATAATCTTTTTGCATCATCATAGTAACCAAACACACAAGCAATAGTCTTAAGTGATCAATACTCTCAAAGTAATCAACTATGAATTAAGATCGACTCTCCTAAAACCACCACCTTCCCCATTTCTGACATGTAGACCTTTCTTTAGCCACCATAGTTGAGATCCAGAACCACCAATTTCACAATTCAAACTGACCAATCAAAACACTTGGGTATCATCATGAGTGGAAATTAGTACTCCATGATGTGACAATGGAAAAACATATAGAACAGCTTTGGGTCACGAAGTACTTTTTCCTTTAGAAATTTGTATCTATTTTAGTTTTGGAAAGAAAATTCTGAAAAAAATTACATTCTGTTAGAAAACAACTTTCTTATATGGAAAAATATACCCCGAAAATAACCCTGCAAAAAAAACTCATAATCCTTAAGTTGGTGGTTTTAGGACAATCAACCTTATAAAAGTTGGCCCTTCTACCAATTACATGGTATCTATTTTGAGCTCTTAAAAGTCTTGATTCTGGTGTGAATTGGTTGAATT